>OY821517.1:173626528-174353995 GCA_963682025.1 Cordilura impudica | reverse complement strand
TTATGGGTATGAAGAGAATCAAGGTATAATTATGTTGATACAATAATTCATGAACCACCAACATATAGCAACATCTATGAATACCATAGGACAAGTGAGACATAAGAACTGCCTGATATAGAAAATAGAATACCAGATCAATGTCAACTTTGTAAACATGAAATTTCTTTTTTTTTATGAATAAAATAGAGTTTAGTAGAAACTAAGAAGACAATTGCTATAAATAAATATATTTTATATTAAAATTAATGAAATAAATTAAAACTGCTTTTTATCTACTTGCTGAAAATTAGTCGTATATCACTTTGACAAATAGAATTGACCGGTAATCGTTAATTTACTGGAATTCAGTTGCACAGTAAAGAAAGAGTTTACCAATACGATTATATAGTGATACGAAGGCGGATTGATATTGAAGCTACCTAAGTATGAAAATTTTCAAAAACCATTTATTTCTCAACATAGTCTCCTTTTACTTCGACACACTTAGCAAGACGATATTCCAACTTTTTTATATCATCTGAATAATACGATTTCGGGAACCTCTAAAAATACGCGTTAATTTCGGTAATCACTTCTTCGTTTGAGTATGGAAACAGGAAAAAGTCACTAGGAGCTAAGTCTGGACTATAAGGTGGATGATCAACCAATTCGAAGGGTATTTCACGTAATTTTAGCGTCGTATCTAATGCTGTGTGAACCGGTGCGTTGTCTTGAAGAAAGAGCACTTTTTCTTCTTTAAATGTAGTCGTTTTTTTCTTGATTGCATCAATCAGTTGATCCAATAATGCACGATAATACTTTCCTGTGATTGCGGAACCTTATTCAAGATAATCGATGAGCAATATTCCGTGTGCATCCAAAAATACGGTGGCCATAACCTTGCCAGCCGATTTCACTGCCTTTGCCTTCTTAGGAGCACTTCCACCAGCTTCCACCAATTGTTTCGGTTGATTTTTGGTTTCAGGTGTGTAGTGGTGGAGCCACGTTTCATCAACAGTTATTAATCGATGCCAAAAATCAACAGGATTACGCTTTATCATGTCCAAACACCGCTGTGAAGTGGTCTGTCGAACTCGTTTTTGTTCGACACTGAGCAAACGCGGCACCCATCTTGCCGATAGCTTTTTCATATGCAAATGTTCATGCAAAATATTGAACACACGTTCATATGATATACTTATCATTTCAACAATCTCACGCAACTTGACTCGGCGATCATTCATAACGATATCGAGGATTTTCTTGATATTTTCTTCAGTAACCACCTCTTTTGGCCTTCCTGTTGATGGTATTATTGCAGTGCTTGTTCGGCCGCGTTTAAATTCAGCAATCCAATATTTTTCCATTTAATCTGACGGAGCAGACTCACCGTAATGTTTATAGGGGCTTTTCTTTTATCTCTTTAGCCGTTTTCCCTTTCAAATAATAGTGTTTAATCACTGCACGAAATTCGCTTTTTTCCATTTTTCAAGAACACAAAAGTTGCTTAATTCAACTTATCGATGAATTTGGGTGACATTTTAAAAGCTAACGTATCACAGATTATAATTAAAAAAAAAAGTTTTTGCGTTTGTGCTGCCATCTAGCGCTAGGTAGCTTCAATATCAATCCGCCCTCATATATAGTTCGAACGTCACAAGTGAATAATGAAACCTGAGACGTACATCTCACATGCTAAATTTTTTTTTTATTCTCATGAATTTTTCAATAAAAGTTTAAAAACATGAATAAGAAAATACGTAAGGGTAAAAACATATGAAATCAACCAATGAGTTGACCGCACCGATTTCGAATTGGATGAATTTTGGTACGAAGGGAAAGTTAAACATAATAATAGCGTTTGCCAACTTTCAGTGTCGTAGCTCTCGTATTTTCAGAATTATGGCCATTCCAAGTTGGCAAAAATCAATAAAAATGCACTCAGATACCTTAACACAATTTTTAATATCTCGAAAAGTATTCATTGTACGTTAATAATCAAGGGCTCATTTTACAGACTAAAACATGCGCCATTCCAAAAAAAAATTTTTTTTTCAAATTTTCGATCAAGGATAATGTAAATAAAAAAGGACTAAAATTTCCAAAGGATATTTCTCGAAAATCAATATTTTTAAAAATTTCAAAAAAATATATGTTAATTCTTATTATGTTTTGTACAAGTCTGTCAAAATTCAATGTGGAGTCTTTATTACAACATGAGTTATTAAGAAAAAAGCAGGCGAAGGTTTATGTATTTCATGAAATGTACCAAAATACAAAAAGGTGACAAATTACAAAAAGAAGGACATATCAAATGTAACGGAACTTTTTCGACTTTACAACCTAGACGAAATATTTATTGCCTGTTCACACAAAAAATTTACAAATATTTTATGACCTGTGGTCGGCTTATTGGCAGTAGCAAATTCAGTCCCTATTTAAAAAACATTTTATGACCCGTAGTTCACGCAAATTTTCCAATTCAAGAAAAGCAAGGCGTGTATTTTTTTACCTGTAATCTATTTTTTGTACCAAAAAAAACAGTATAAATCGTTCAGAGACTGTAAGTCAAACTTCAGTTGAATACTAGATTTCATAAGTGCTAAACGTCAAAGTGTTATAGTGTTAAAGTGACTTGATCGTTTGAAAAAACAAAAAAAAGAGACTAAATATTTAAATAAATTATAATTATTGTCAATACAAAAAAGTCGTGCACAATTCATTCGGTTGTGGTATTTAAAAAAAAAAATATGCCATTCCATTCAACATTTTACTGTAATCCTTTTAAAAAATCCGGTCACACTGGGTGCAATAAAAGTTTAAGACAAGTCCAAGAATGGATGCTACAGTATACTAAGGATAAAAACATTACGATCTCATATAAAATTTGTGGGACATGTACGCCTTATTCAAGGAACGACATGATGGAATAAAAATAGGTATTTCCAAGTTTTGCCAACTTCGTCCGAGGAATATAATTCTAGCAAATGCGAGTGGATCTCATAACGTGTGTGTTTGTACAAAGCATCAAAATGTGAAGCTGATGATTGATGCCATAAATTTAAAAAAATTAACTGCTGGTGTTCCGAATTATCAGCTTGAATGTTACAAAGATTGTTTGAAACAAATGACATGCATTCCATCTTCTTCAAAGTGTCACCTACGTAAATGTAACAAGTGTCCAGGAATTGAAAATTTAAAAGCAAAACTAAATCAATTACTAGAGCAAAATGATATTGATGAAATAACATATAAACAATGGGTAAGTGTAGATAGGGATAATTTGGAGACCATGATTGGCCAAGCCGACGTTTTTGTGGATTCCCTATGTGAAAAACTTGAAATTCTATTACCTCATTCATTTATTGCAAAACAGCAGGCAGCATATCTGAGCGAAAGAAAATCAAATTTGGAAGAAAATGAGTATATAGCAGTTTGCGATTTTTCAGAAAATGCTTCTTTTACTATTCAGGATGCAGTCCAGGGATTTCACTGGAACAACTCTCAGGCCACTTTATACCCAATTGCTATTTATTTTAAATCAGATGGAAAAACACAACATACAAACTTCATAATAATATCTGGTTGTCTTGTACACGATTCTGTAGCTGTTCACCTGTTCCATCGCCACCTGAATGTATTTTTGAGAAAAAAGTTTAAAACAACCCCGAAGAAAATCACGTATTTTTCAGACGGTAGTGCTGCCCAGTTTAAAAATAAAAAGAACTTTATCAATTTATGTTATCATATGTAAGATTTTGGATGTAATGCTGAGTGGCATTTTTTTGCAACAAGCCATGGAAAAGGCCCAAGTGACGGTCTTGGAGGTACCGTAAAGAGAGAGGCACGTCGAGCTAGTTTACAGCGTCCATTAAAAGGTCAAATAACTACTCCAAAACAATTATATGAATGGTGCCTGCAAAATCTTTTGAACTGTAATTTCGAGTTTTTAACTCTAGAAGACCACGAAGAAGAAGCACGGTTCCTTCAAATTCGTTTTAAAGATTTGCGTACTATTCCTGGAACTCAAAAGCTGCATTCTATTGAACCTGTAGATAAAAAAAAAATTAAAGTCAAGCGATACGCGGCAGATGCAGATTTTTTAATTGAAATCCTTCAGAAATAAATAAATATGCTGTAATAAAGTGTTTAATAATGATAATACATTATGTTGTACTTTTTATTAAAGGTTTAGCAATGGAGAAAAAGAGTTTAAGCAAAGAAAAGTCGAAAAAGTTCCGTTACATTTGATTTGTCCTTCTTTTTGTAATTTGTCACCTTTTTGTATTTTGGTACATTTCATGAAATACATAAACCTTCGCCTGCTTTTTTCTTAATAACTCATGTTGTAATAAAGACTCCACATTGAAATTTGACAGACTTGTACAAAACATAATAAGAATTAACATATATTTTTTTGAAATTTTTAAAAATATTGATTTTCGAGAAATATCCTTTGGAAATTTTAGTCCTTTTTTATTTACATTATCCTTGATCGAAAATTTGAAAAAAAAATTTTTTTGGAATGGCGCATGTTTTAGTCTGTAAAATGAGCCCTTGATTGTTAACGTGCAATGAATACTTTTCGAGATATTAAAAATTGTGTTAAGGCATCTGAGTGCATTTTTATTGATTTTTGCCAACTTGGAATGGCCATAATTCTGAAAGTTCGAAGGCTATATGTCTGAAAGTTGGCAAATATTATTGTGCCGATCCATAGATCATGTGTACAAAATCTTATCAAATTTGGAGGTGATGAGGTCACAAATGTTAATATTTTCGGTTGATTTCATATGTTTTTACCCGTAAGTGAATTCGAAAGTATAGACGTCCCTAAAATTCAATATGCAATCTGTTCAACATAACGCACTGAAAATCTCTACTTAAACAAATCATATAACACACGTACATATTTCTTTATGAACATTAGACTGTCCCAATAAAAAATTATTGTCTAGTCCAGATCTCCTGAGTTGCTTTAAGTGGCGGTTCACCGTCTGTTAAATCAAAAAATACAGTCAAGTAACTCCATTTTGAGAAACCACACTCCTCGAAGGGAGTATTTAAAAGTACTTGGTCCAACTTGTGATATTAATATAGCAGATAAGATCAGTTAAATCCCAGATAGGTCGTCCAGTATGTGTGCCGAGAGTTCTGAATATAATACTACTTAAAGCTTAACCTTGCAGAAGAGCCGATATATTGGCTCATCTTCTCTAGGTGTTCCGCAGCTGCAACAGTAATCTATGTGCTGAAGATCGCGTCTTCCTGCGTGTTTACCGATCAACACAGCCATAAGCGGTAATGTAAGGAGAGGTTAGGTCCATTTAAAGCTATAGTAGAATCACGTATGCTTGCAATTCTGCATGTGTCAATATTCTTCCATCTATTTTTCGCTGCTCATAGGAAGTGCACGCAGATTTCTCCCTTAAGGTTCCCAGTGGTGTTTCCATTGATACCAAAGAAGAAGCATCAAGAGCAAACCCTGTTCTTGCTAGTTTGTCTGTCCATTCATTACCGTAAAAATTCCTATGGCCGAGGACCCCCACACAAGTGTAATCACTGAAAGGCGGCTTAGCTTTGTCCTAGCAGGACGAAAGATTATTATGGAGTTGAAATAGAGAAGTGCTGCCTGACTGACAAAGATGCCTACATTTTCCTCAACCGAGGCTCATTATTCATATTTGGGAACTAAGTGTTACCAAAGGCTATAAAATGGTACGACGGGAGCCATTAGCCCTAGGCAGCAATTAGCCTAACAGAAACAAGTAGAACATAAATAAACACGGAACAAATGGCGAACTATTGAGGCATCAGTCGAAGTACAGTACTGATGATATTGCTGGATGGAGGAGCAACAAAGGCACACGTTGAAACCAGTGTAAATTGTTGATAAGACCAGTTGGGCTCGCTGGTGGATATAACAAGGCATGAGTTGTAAATAAGTGTTAATGTTGGAGAAAAGGAGTCAAATTATTAGTGATCGGATGTAACCCGGTGTGCTTCGCTACCTCCCTCTACATCCTGACCCCCCCGCATCGTAATGACAGAGCTCACGCAAAGTCCCAAGGCTCTCACTATTACAGTACTCCAGATACACGCCATTTATTATTTGATCTGTCCGATCCCACATATTTTTTGTCCGACTACTCACGTTAATAAAAGTTGACCTAAGACAAATTTTCAAAGCTGTCTCTGTCATAGACATATGTCATCTGTCTCTGTGGAGATATATGATATTGAGTAATTACTTTATATGAGATGTATCACGCTCACTTATCCGATCCCCCCATTTCCGGCATAGCTACTAACATTAATAATAGGTGACTTCACACAAATTTGTAAAGCTCTCCCTATCATAATTCTCAATATATACCATATTAAAAATTTACTTTGTATTGGAGGTGCCACGCCCACTAAAAATATTTAAAAACATTATGGCCTATAGCACTTCAAGAAGATCAGATCAGTAGTTACGGAGATTACCTCCTACAAACAAACAAACAAACACACATTAGCTCTTTATTATATTAGTATAGATTGACCACCTCTCATTCATTTTTCGAAATGGCTATTGTGAAAGGCCCTTCGGGAAGTTTTGTGGTGGTGGAAAGAGCACAACTCGATGTGGAGTTGCATTCATTTGGGTGTTCTGACCCATAGCACAACAGTGTTTTTAGTCGGCACAATTCATAAACAAGGGACGAGTTCATGCCAAACACATTTATTTTTATTTTATTTTATTCGTATATTGGTCTATGGAATTAATCCTTACAGACTATTTACAAAGAAAAACATTTTAAAATTAATTTTAGTACATAGATATTCATGAATTTAGAAAGCATATTATTTTACTTTTAATTAGATTAGTATTTAATGAGAAATCAATAAATCTATAAAGTTCATTAAATTGAATACACATTCTCCTGAGAGGGTCTGCATTTGCATAATTAGCTCTATAGAACTGTACAGATAAAGGTGAGAAGTAACGTGTTGGTCGTTGAGGAATGTTGAATGATATATTGTTAATCAAAAAACTGGAACAAACATCACCATTAATTATATTCAGAAGAAATGAAACATTTAGCATAGTTCTCCGGCTTTTTAAAGTTGGTAGCTTAATAAGGGCAAGTCTGCTGGTATAGGATAGAAGATTACTTGGATTGAAGTTTAAACTCCAAAGACAAAACAAAAGGAATTGTTTCTGCACAGATTCCAGACTGTCGGCATGAATTTGGTAGATTGGGTCTCAAATTATATAAGCATATTCCAGTATAGGTCTCACAAGTGACGTGTATAAAGTTTTGGTGACATAGGGATCATTAAACTCTTTAGCCCAACATTTTATGAAACCAAGTACACCTCTGGCTTTGTTGACAGTAATTGTTATATGAGGAACAAAGGTCAGTTTATGATCCAATAAAACACCAAGATCTATAAAGTTATCTACTTTATCGAGACAATAATCACCCAGTATATAGTTGACAGATATCGGCCTCTTTCTGACGAAACGCATATGTTTACACTTTTTAAGGTTTAGCTCCATTAAATTTAAATTACACCAAGAATAAAATAAATTCAAATCATTTTGGAGAAAAACATGATCAGAGTGTTGATTATAACAGAAGAAAATTTTGGTATCATCCGCATACATCAAGATGTTTGAAAAACGAATAACATTCGGAAGATCGTTTATAAACAAAGAAAAAAGAAGCGGTCCAAGATGACTGCCTTGTGGTACTCCCGACATTACATCTATCGGCTTTGAAGTAACATTTTTAAAACATACTTTTTGTGTTCTATTGGTTAAATAAGAATATATCCACTTTGCGTAAAGATTTGAAAATCCCATCATATGTAATTTCTTAAGAAGAAGCCTATGACTGACTTTATCAAAAGCCTTGCTGAAGTCAGTATAAATTGCATCTGTTTGTTTGCGTTCAAGAAAACCACGGTTGACAATTGTAGTAAATTGTAATAGATTTGTAGAGGTTGAACATCTTTTTTTGGAAACCATGTTGGAAGGGAGAAATTAACGTATTTACTTGATGGCATAGATAATCCGTTATAATTTTTTAAAAAATTTTAGGTATAATACTTAATTTAGCAATTCCACGATAATTAGTAATATCAGCCTTGTTACCAGATTTGAATAGCGGAATAATGAATGAATCCTTCCACATAATGGGAAAATAACCGTATTTAACTGAGGTATTAAACATGAGTGTTAATGGTACAGCTAAAACTTCAGCACATTTTATTAAAATACAGGACGGAATTTTATCTGGACCACTGTTGCAGGAAAATTTAAGTTTTTTCAATTCATTAGAAACCACAGATATAGCAAGAGAAGGAATGGATATAATTTGAGTAGCAGTCAGTGAATATAAGCAGACATTAGAATCATCAAAAGTTGCATCGGAGTAAGTAGTAGAGAAGTAGTCAGCAAATAAATTGCATACAATAGTATCATCACAGGATTCATTATGTAGAAATTTCATAACAGCAGGATAGCCCTTAGTTTTTCTCTTAGAGTTAACAAATTTGTAGAATGACTTCGGATTTCGTTTAAAATTATTTTTCATTTTGTTCAAATAGTTTAAATAACATGAATTATTCAGAGTATTATATTCGGCACGACAAATGGAGTAGTTTCCATGATCAACAAGAGATCCAGTTTTCTTATATTTTTTGTAATATTTTTTTTTTTATTCTTGACACTAGCCAGTTTCCTAGTATTCCAAGGTGGTCCAGAAAGGTTTTTCAAAAATTTTTTAGGAACACATGACTCAATAAAAGAATACATCTTGTTATTGAAAGCTTCAGTCATTTGATCAATGGCACGAGTTGTACCAGTAGATAACGATAATAAATCATGCCAGTTTGTATTATTTATAAGTTCATTAAACATAGTGTAATTTGTTTGAGCGAAACAAAAAACTTTAACACTTTTTTTTAGGTGTGTCTACAAGTTCAGATGGAATGGATATATTTACTTCAATAGTAGGGTGATATCCATCTTCAGGAATAGAAATAGGGTTTGATCGCTTCGTAAAACATTCAGTAACTTCATTAACAAATATTAAATCCAATAATTTTGAATGATCATTAAGAGTTCCATTTAATTGAAAAACATATAAATCAAAAAAAATATTGAAAAGCTCATCACATTTATCATTTGATTTAGGCGGAACAAAGTATTTTTCATCAGGTAAGAACTTCCACGAAATTGAAGGCAAATTGAAATCTCCAAGAACAATAACAGAGTCATCCGGATTAGCAGAACGTAGAACAGATTTAATAGCTTTCTCCATGTCTAATATATAAAGACTGCGGAGACGATGGAGGGATGTATGAGCAAGTAACAAATATTTTTTTATGATTGTATTTAATTAAAACTGCAACGAATTCGATGTTTAAAGAGGAATCAATTAATAAAACCTCAGATGATAAGATACTTGAGACAGCAATAAGAACGCCACCGCCATTCATCTTATTGCAACGGTCACGTCTAAAAATATTATATTTATTACAAAATATTTCAGTATTTAAAAAGGTATGATTAAGCCAAGTTTCAGTAAATACGATAATATGATGACTTATGTTGAAACTTTCAATATATAAAGTTGACAGTTTAGTTCTCAGACCACGAACATTTTGGTAAAGTAATGATATATTTTCACCAGTAAGATCTTTTAGTTTTTTGGAACGTTTGAATCAGTTTGAGGAAGGCGGCCAATATTGTTAGAATTTTGTCTAAATATATATTCTCGAACCAATGTATTTTCAGGCCAAAAGTTACGATCAATAATACGGTCAAAAAGATCATAAGAAACGGTAATTTTAAAGGATGTGATAGATCTAGGTTGAGAAGAAACGAACTTATATGTCGAAATTTCTGCTTTTTGGCCCAACTTAGATCTAACAAAGGCATCGTTTCAATCGCTAAACGCGAGATAAAAACAGTTTTTTTTGGAGGAACAGCTCTCAGCGAAACAATTTGACCAGCATTTATCACAGGACAAGTATTTGTAGAAGGCACAGGTTTATTTAATGGCACTTCAGCAAAGCCCACAGGCAAATCAGCAATTAATTAATTACTGAGGCATCAGATGTTAGTGTTACTGAACTCGTAGGAACAGCAGGAAGATTATCAGATTTATCTTTATTTGTATTTCGTGACGATTTACGACGTTTCAGAGAAGATTGAGGTGGAGATTTTAAATTATCTAATGATTTATAATCATCAAATAATTTGCCATAACTAGATATAGACATCGATAATTTAGTTACCTTCTCCTGGATATCATTGAATTCCTTTTGTGTATCATTGAAAAAACGGTAGAAATTCACTCCGATTTTCCGGCATTTATTGCAACAACAATGTAACCCTTTATTATTATATAAAGCATCAGCAACTAGTCCAGAAAGACCACTACATTTAGTATGACATAGCTCATGGCACAGCCAACAAGTGATCATTCTTTCCCCATCACCTTTAATGGTACAATTATTCATCAAACAAGCCATTATTATTATTAGCAATGTGGTAACACTTATTGTATTTAACAAAAAAAAAAAAAAAAAAAAAAAAAAAATGAGATCAGATGTAATGTTTAAAGTTGTTTTATTGTGTATTTATTGTTATACTGAAAATTTGATTATTTCTTTTGCGCTTTGTTTGTTCTATTCTGCAATAGAATGAGTATGTACTTATTTTGATTTTTATTTTATTGTTATTGTTGTTGTGAGAGAATTTTTGTCTCTAAATTTCTACCATCATTTGTCGGGCGCAGACAGACACATTGTATCGGTCTGTCCGAAAAGCACTGTAAGTTAAGTTATCATGACAGGTAATCACGTAAAACAAATAAACCTCTTTCCCTCGACGTTATGTAGGTATAAAATTCTACAAACTTTCCTAATCGCAAGAATCTACTCCTGAAAGACACCAGCAAAGTTGAGTACCAGGATCACTCATCTAACCGATTCAGAAGCCTAGCATGTCCAGCCAATCGCGTTGCACTACTACTAGAGGTTGCAATTATGTGCAAGCCAATAGGAGTAATATGAAGTAAGGTAATTAGAGTTTCCGAAATGTAGCTCCGAATAACACCAGCTACTCCAATGCATGCTAAACGTTGCACTTTGTATAGTTGGTAAATAATGAGCTAGCTGCTCATTACTGTTCACTATACTAGGGAGCCATAAGTGAGCATGGGGAAGTAATATTTTGAGACTTATGGCTCTGCGGAAAGGTGAGTGGCTGATCGTGATGATAACGGAATATAGTCGCAAAGATGTTTTAAAATCGAAAACGTTTGCTAGCATCCTTCAAAACTAAATAAGAATAAAATCAAATTGATTTCATAATATTTTTTCAAGGGGCCATTCTAATGTTCATGTATATTGAATGGCAAAATTTTCAATGCAAATTTGATAATTGCTTGTACTGCAGAAACGCATGTATGTCAGCACCCCACTTAGGGTATTAATGTTTTTAAGAGAACGCGTTTAAATGGCATTCCACTAATTTATTTACAACACCATTGGGAATGAATGTAACAATGAATGAATGAATGATGTTAAATAAACATAAAAAAACAAATGCTCGTACGAATATTGAATTTGCTTTCAATTTTGGCATACAGTATTATGTAAAACAAAAGGAAGTAAAATTTTCAATAATATTCTTAAACTAACAGTTATTTTATTTTGAATATTACTGTAGTTACTGTTAGAAATGGCGCTTTGAGCAAATAATATTTTTCAGGTTGGTAGTTCTATTTTTGATAGCTGTGCCAAATTTCATGTCAATTCCTTCAATGGGTAAATAAGGATGGGCGTTTTTGTAAGCAACTAAAATTGAATTGAGCTATTTTAACAATTTCCGATTTTGTTAAAAAATTAAGTCTTATAAAATTTATTTGCGGAATGAAATCTCTGAACAGAAAATTTAGAATATTGCAATAGGCCTTCGGAGATCAAATAGCGCCCGCACATTATTATGCTAAACAAAAGAAACAGAATATAAGTCAAATATTAAGTAACTAGTGGATTGTGTGGCGCCTAGGCGCCCGTTTATTTTGACTTTAACAAACAAATTTTTTTTCCATTTCAGAATTTTCTTATATTTTACATATTTAAAAAAAAATTAATTTTAATGTTTTTAAAATTTCTTAAAAAAAAAAAATCGAAAAAAAGTTGTAAAAAATACACACCAAAAACTTTGATTTTGTAAAAGGTCCAGTAGCCAATCTTTGCCTTATACTTTCTGTTTCTATAAATAAGGAGTTTTTAAAAAGTTAATAAAAGTCGTATTTTGCATAATTCTTTTTTAAAGACATAAATACACGTTATAGCATAACATTTGAAGAATCTTTGAAAAAAAATTTCAACTAAAAATTTAATAAATAAGTCCGTGACAGCCAATATCCGGAGGCGTTGTTGTTTTGTGGTGAACATCATAACTCGTTACCGGACCATGTGAAATAAAAAAATCGAAATGCGTTTAAAAGGTGACATGTTTCCTGAAGTAGTGACGAAGAGTTTTTAATTTTTTTTTTGCAGCATTTTGAAGTGAAAAACGATTTTTGCTACACAATTTCGGGAATTTGTTGTTAAAAAATGGGGAAGAAAATGGAATTAAAAAAAACTTCGTGGTTGCCTGATGATTTATGTGTAGATATAGTGTCTAAAATTTCAAAAGAATCGGTCAAGAGGATTTTGAATTTAACATTTATTTGCGAGAAAATCGGTTTAAAGTTTTTTAAAAACGGATTTATATAAATACTATATGTATACCGTATGAGGCCGGTCGCTGGAAACGCTGTATCTTCTTAAGTTTTACTCTGATTTACTTAAAATTTTGACACAACACTATCGACATATTGTTCATTCAGGAAGAGAAATGCAAAAAAGGTTTTAAAACCTACCACCCCCTTAAGGAAATGCAAACACCAATACACCTACACAAAAAAGAAAAAAATGTTTCATATTTCATCATACATGTAAACTGAAAAAAGAGAACTACATTTTTTGCAAAGTTATCTATAAATCCGAAACAGAAAAAATAAAAAATAAGTGTGTTTTACTTAAAAGAAAAAAATCGCCTTTAATTCCTCCATGATAATTTAAATAAATTATTCAAATTAAAATCTTAAATAAACCTATTTACGTAATTTATGTTTGTCAAAATTTTTTTAAAAGCAAGTTATGCAAAAATTAATATTATGAGTGAAAAAAAAATTATTTTCCCACCTCTCACCAAAATTACAATGTAATTTAATTATACAAAGTTACAATAATTTAAATTTTAAACTTAATATTGCACTATTTTTTCAAGGGTTTTTCAATATATTGGACTGAGAAACTGAGAATCATATTATAGATCAAACAGAAAGCAAAAAAAGACTTAGTTTTGTGGAAAATATTTTCAAAAAGCATGAAAAAAAAATAATCTTTCCAACATTTTGCTTCATAAGCACCACAAATATTTTCTCAATCAATTTTTTAAAAAAATTGTAATTATTGCACAGGTCTCTAGCAATAATTTGGCTTTTACAGCTAGAAAAAATATCAATTAGTCGACGAGTTATAGCCAAAAAACTATATAAACAACTATGAAAATCAGCATTTGACTGCAAAGATTTAAGGTCGATTAAAAAAAAAATTCGAACTAACATAATCAAACGCCGCGATACGGGTCTTCTAATTTAGCATCTATTTTCACCCCTCACTCTCAGAATCGACCTAACTTTTGCTAACCTGAATTTGTTCCACAGTGTTATACGAAGTAAAAACTGTATATGAAAAACAAGTAAGAAAATTGTATTCGGTCTAGACCGACTATACGATACCCTATACCATACGTTTAGAAACCCTATCTCTTAGGCCCAACTAACTGGACATAGAAAATAAGCAAAAACTAAATTTGAATGGGATTTTTATTAATTTATTTGGCTGCAGAAATGAAAAAGTTCATATGGGATGCTATATCTATATGGGGACTAGGTCCCCATATGGGGACTAGCAGCTCTATAGGGATAATTTTTGGATAAATGGATAATTTTTGGACTACTCATTAATTGATGTAATGAACGCATATAAACCCAATTTGAGTAAGATATATATGACAATTTTGATCTTATGACAATTTATGTCGATTTCATAGGGGTAATTTGTATGGGGGCTAGGTCTGAACATGGACCGATTCTCACCAATTTCAATAGCGTTCATCCTATGGCCGATAAAAGCTTATATAGCTAATTTCATCAAAATATATTCATATTTGCGACCTGCAGTTTGATTACAAGGTTTACATGGATACACAGACGGACGGACGGATGGACGGACGGACGGACGGACTTTGTTAAATCAACTCAGAAAGTGATTCTGATTCGAGCGGTATAATTAAAGATGGGTCTAGGTCAAATATTTTTGGTTGTTACAAACACCAGCACAAAGTCATTATACCCAAACCACATAGTGGAATAGGGTATAACTAGCATGAAAACTGATTCTTAACATGACCAAAAAGTTCACGTACAAATGTATGTCAAATAGATGAAGGCCGCCCTAAGTAGAAAAATTTCATATTGAAAAAATCTTATCACTGATAGCACAACAATTATTACAACGTTTAATATAATTACTGATAAAGACTTAATGCCAAATACCGGTCTATTTCAGAACACAGTATACGATTTTTCGAAATATATGCTTTCTATTTCTCTACAGTGCATTATTAAAAAAATTGTTTTTTTTTTAATTTTTGAACCTGCTGGACTATTTATAATGATCCGTAATGTACTGATATATTGCAATAACTTATTATTTATACATATTTGAGGAACATAAAAATAAAAAAAACACAAAGACTTATCGCAAAAGCAATAAAAGTTGTAGACTCATAGAAAATTGCTATTCCATAAACGACTTCAAAACAGTGCATATGGTGGACGTTCGCGAAAATCTTCTGCTCATAATGAAAGAAAAAGATCCATTTGCTATTTTAAAAACTATTGTAAAGTCTATAGAATTGAACTCTGTAGAAGAAGAATAGAGACGGAGGAATTGTGTTAAAACGATGAAATGGATAGAAGAATATACACATAAATGATACAATTTTAGTCGGTTTAGACCACCTATACGTTACCCTATGCCATGCGTTTAGTGACTCTATCTCTTAGGTCCAACTATTTATATACATATAGAAAAGAAGCGTAAACTAAATTTGAGTGGCATTGTAATTAATTTTTTTGGCTTCTGATTGAAAAAGTTCTTACCGGATGCTATATTTATATGGGGACTAGGCCGAAAAATGTACCGATCCTGAAAATATTTTGTAAAGTTATTTATTTTTTGGAAAAATATATGCAAACC
This sequence comes from Cordilura impudica, assembly GCA_963682025.1. Lineage (NCBI taxonomy): Eukaryota > Metazoa > Arthropoda > Insecta > Diptera > Scathophagidae > Cordilura > Cordilura impudica. Next base: position 174,338,629 of record OY821517.1, on the reverse strand, counting down.
AAATTTGTAAAAAAGCTGTGCAATATTTTTGTTTTTTTGATAGATTTAATTGAAGATCAGTTGTTTGTTGATACTCTCAACATACGGTCGTGTTATTAAAAATTCAACTTTTCTCACGTGTTAAATTTTTGTAAACAAACAATTAATTTTTTAATTTCAATTATTTGCAATAATTGAGAATGGTCCCTACACAAAAACGCAAAAAATTCTGGGGTAACAACCCTAGATTTAAAGTTCACAAACCTCTAGAAAATAACAGATTCCAATTGCTATCTGACATGGATGACGACACCAGCGAAGAAGAAGGTGAAGTAAGTGGAGATGCAAACAATATTCCTCCAATTATTGTTGATAGTGGTCATAAGTTCACTGATATCATAAAGATATTGGGCTCGAACTCCAAGTATAAGAGAATGTCGATAGGTACAAAAGTGATGCCAAACACTTTGATTGACTTCAATGAAGCTTTAAAAAACTTAAACACGAAGAAATTAAATTCTTTACGCATCCAGTTAAAGACAACAAGAAATTTAAACTTATGCTTTTTGGTCTACCACAATTCGAACTAAAAACGATTCTTGGGGAGTTCAAAAATACGTACAATATAGAACCAACAAACATAAATGAAATGAAAACCACACGATCCACATCTGACGATGCTTTGTATATGCTAGGATTTAACAGAAGTCAGATTTCTAAAAGAGGAGTATTTAAGATAAAATACTTTTATGGTATAGTAGTCCACTGGAGAAATCCCCGGCGTCGTGCAAGAAGACCGACACAGTGTTCAAAATGTGCGCTATATGGTCATGGCTCATCAAATTGTTTTAGAAAAATTGTATGTCTAGGTTGTGGAGGTCCACATGACTATTCATGTTGCCAGTTAAATAAAGTTGCAAGTGACGGCCCTGTGATATATAAATGTTTTAAATGTATTAAGAATAACTTGAAAAATATTAATCATCGAGCAGATGACATAAACTGTCCATCGCGCCGCGAGTACCTAGAAATACGACAAAGAGTTTCCAGAAAACAACACATTCGTAAAATGCCACAACATTCGAAACCTGATCCTTTCATCTGGGTGGACCCGTGATGTATCACCAACTAATAAGGTGCGTATTTTTCCTCGCACCGATGAAATTCCATCAAGTAGTAGAGCACATAATGCTCTCAATAAAGTTTCCAACGCAGCAAAAGCTAAAGCAGCTCAAATAATAGATCATGATAACGATGATCTCTCTAATGAAAAGCTATTAGAAATTTTCTTTGATGCAGTCGATGCTCTAGAAAAATGTAAAAACAAATATGACAAGCTGCGAGTACTTGGAAATATGCTTAAACATGTCATATAAAGAAACAACAATGTATAGAATCAATGTTATGCTTTGGAATGCCCAAGGCATAACTAATCCAACAGCCTTATATCAATTGGAACACTTTTTAAATGAAAAAAAGTCGATGTAGTTTTTATTAATGAAACTTTTTTAAAACAAAAACACAAATTCAAATTGCTTAATTATAAAATCTACCGTCTAGATCGATTAACCCATGGAGGAGGTGTATTAATAGCGATTAAAAATACAATTCCACACCAATATATATCAATAATGTCAACAACAATTATTGAAAATGTTTCCATTGTAATAAATATTAATAACCGGCCAATTAGATTTACAACTGCATACTGCCCACGATACACTAACAGCTTCATTGAAGATTTAAACAAAATCACCATATAACCATCAAATGAATTCCAATTATTACATCCACTCGTCCAACACCTCTACTCGATTTGGGCAGCGTTCAACACCCACACAAGCATCAGTTATTGACCTTCTTCTTACAAACTCGAACTTAAATATTTCGGCAATAGAAACTCATCCAGGTATGTTAAACTCTGATCACGTTCCAGTTACATGTCAAATTTATGGTTCCATTATTGAAAGAAAAATACTTATTCCACTGTATCAGATGGCAAATTGGAATAAAATCAATCAATTGGTAGACCAAGAGATTCGAAGAAATAATTTACTATCTGCAATTATAACCGAGTCAAACATTGAACAAATTATAAATAAAATTACTCACATAATCCAAGAGGCTTCCAAAAGAATTCCAGTTAAGGAGAAACAAATTTGGCAGAAAAAAATTTGTCAATTTACTTTATACTTAATTGGCCAAAGAAAAAGGTTTGTACGTAAATTACAAAGAGCAACCAACATTTCGGAGAGACATTACTTATCATCTGTTGTTAAACAGCTGAATATTTTAATCAACTTTCACGTATCAAATGACAGAAATGACAACTGGAATAATTTTATTAAAAAATTGCCACCTGGAAACAAAAAGTTCTGGCAGCTGAACAGAGCAATAAGAGGGAATAAAGCAACTGTAGAAAATTTGACAATAGATGGCGCTGATGTATTCAATAATGAAAGAAAGGCAAATATTATAGCGGATGTTTTTGAAAATTCACACCAAATAACTTATAATCAACAATCGACAGTTGAACGTATGGTATCGAAACACATTCGATGGTTAGACTTACAATCTGTGCCTACCAATGTAACTGATATGTTGACAACCGTGGACGAAGTAAAATTTTTAATTTTTAAGCAAAAAAATTCAAAAGCACCTGGTATAGATGGAATAAAACCAATAGTTTTAAAACGGATGTCAAATGTATTTTTCAATTTTGTTACAAAAATTTTCAATTGGTGCTTAAAAAACTGTTATTTCCCGAAGCAATTCAAAATTGCCAAGGTAATACCAATACTTAAACCAGAAAAAGATAAAAAAACACCCAAAAGCTATCGTCCCATAACTATGTTGAATGGTTTAGACAAAATTTTTGAAAAAATCGTACTAACGCGACTAAATGAATTTACAGAACAAAACAATATTTTGAGTAATGAGCAGTTTGGTTTTAGAAGAGAACATTCAACGATACATCAGAGAATTGTAAATTTAATAAATACTAACAAAAATCAACCTAAAAGCACAGGAATGGCTTTTCTTGATATTGAGAAAGCTTCTGACTCTATATGGCACAATGGAATTATTTTTAAGCTCAATAAAATTATAAAAAGTTTTTTATCAGACAGATACTTTGCAGTCAATTTGGATAACGAAAAATCTACAGAAAGGCACATTCCTGCAGGAGTCCCGCAAGGGTCAATTTTATCACCAACGCTGTACCCTATATATACTTCAGATTTTAAAGCCCTAAGAAACCAAACAGCGGCCTTCTATGCAGATGACACTGCATTAATAACGAGTGGAAAACTTTCAAATGCAATAGTGAAGAACATGAAAAAAGCTTTAAGCCATGTTGAAAAATACTTCAACAAATGGAAAATAAAGATAAATCATGGGAAAACACGAGCAATTATTTTCCCGTTTAACAAGTCACCAAAAAGAATTCCACAAATAACACTTTGTATGCAAGGGACTAAAATTCCCATACTTGATTCAGTCAAATATTTGGGAGTTGTTTTCGATAAAAAAAACTAACATTCAAAAATCATGTCACACAAGCGGGTGATAAGGCATTAAAGTGCGGAAGAGCGCTTTTCCCTCTGCTTAACCGAAAATCTAAACTAAATTGCAGATATAAGCTGTTATTATATAATATGTGTATACGACCAATAATGACATATGGCTGCCAGGTATGGTCAACGAGATGTGCGAACACTTATCTTAAAAAGCTACATATTATCCAAAATAAAAACTTGAAGATTATATACAACCTGCCTAGAAGATACTCAACTGCACTGCTACACAGAAATTCTAAACAAGATCTGTTTAAAACTGTCATTAGTAAAATAACAACAAGATTCGAAGACAGAAACAGGTCTTCAAGTTTTGATTTAATAAGAAATTTGCAAAATTAACTCTTTCTGTAACTTCTGAATAGAAGATGCAAGAAGGGGTTAAAGACAGAATTTCTTAGAAAACTTAAAGGTTTTTTCCCTATCTTTTTACCTACATGTAAATATTTCCAAATGTTTTTTTCACTTATTAAAAAAAAAGTAAATTATTTGTTGCAATACTTTCAGTAAAATCTCAAAAACTGTAGATATTAAATATATGTATAAATTATTTTAATTCTATTGATAATAGTTTTTTAAATAAAAAAAAAAAAAAAGTGAAGATCAGGAATCCGCTTCATATGAGGGCAATGACTATGAATTGTCCTATATGGTTTATTTTTGGACTACTGATAAATGGATGTAATAAACATACACAAACCCAATTTGACCGAGATCTATGTGATAATTTAGATATTATGACAATTTAAGTCGATCTCATAGGGGTCATTTGTATGGGGACTAGGCTTGAACATGAACCGATTTTCACCACTTTGAATAGCGTTCATCAAATTTTATCAAGATATATTCATGTTTGCAACCAGTAGTTTGATATCAAAGTTTACATGGACACACATGCGGATGGACGGACGGACGGACATAGCTAAATCGACTCAGAAATTCACTCTGAGTCCATCGGTTTAATAAAACGCCATAAAGTCATTATAACCTGACAACAGGGCATAAAAAGGAAATACCATTACCATTTAATTAAAACTTAAATTTAACCTGATTTTGGTTTGTATTATTAGACCACAATAATAAATTCAATTCGTTGTCTACCGAATACGTTTTCTCTCACGATATTGTGAAAAAAAGAAAACATTAAACATGTTGGAATTAGCACTACGGTGTGGATGTGCTTCTTAACTCGATGAGTCAACCCTGGTCACAAATTTTACGGAATTATGGATAGATTTGTGTATATTTCCCATCGCAGAGTGAAATATTATATTTCGGTAGGTGTTTCAGTTTGAAAGCGACCGGAAATATACTTCGACGCTGGTAAACCAGTGGAATAAAGATAATGGGATTCAAGTTCTTGAGGACCCGGCCCAATTATTAAACATGAGTCACATTGAAAACTTCTTTTCAATGTTAAAACGATTTATTAGATGAACTGTTCAAAGCCCTAAATCTTAGTGGGGACCAATTCCTAAGAGTCTAATTAATAACATTAAGCAACTATCCTTGCACTGTTGGTTTGATAATATAACCAGGAAATAAAGAACTTATGCTGATGTTCGTAACTACCAAATATACTTGACCTAAATCCCTCCAGTATTACCTCATCGACTCAGGATCACTTTCTGAGTAGATTTACGTATGTCCTTCCGTTCTTCTGTTCTTCCGCCCATCCTTCCGTCTGTACGTCCGTCCATCCGTCTGTCCGTCTGTTGGTCGCTCTAAAACTTGTAATCAGAGTCCAGGTCCCAAATACGAATACATTATGATGAAATTTGGTATGTAAGCTTGTATTGGCCATAGAACTAATGGTGTTGAAACTGGTGAAAATCGGTGCCTGTTCAGACGTAGACCCCATACAAATGATCCCTATAAGATCGTATAAATTGCCATACGATCCATATTATCATGCAGATATCGGTCAACTTGGGTCGCTGTATGTTTATTACAGCAATTAATCAGTAGTCCAAAAATAAACCCTATAGGACAATTCTTAGTCATAGCCCCCATATAAAGCTGTTTCCCAATGTTCACATAAATCTATCAAAAACAAAAACATTGCACCGATTTTTGTCATATTTGGTTTGTATGTGTTTTTGCAAAAATTAGTCTCTACAAAATATAGTCGGGATCGGAGTCGACCTAGACTCCGATATGAACTTTTACAGATCCGAAGGCAAAATAATAAATAACAATGGCACCGAAATTTGGTTTATACCATTTTCTATAGCTAATTAGTTGGACATAAGAGATAGGGATATAAAAAGTTAAACAAATTCTGTTCCAGTACTTCCAAACGTAGGGTCTTACACAAACGTTATCGCTTATGTTCTGCACGCAGATATATTAAATCTCAAATGTTTTTTTTTGTTTTATTTTTTTACAAAAAAAAAAAATTTGTGTTATTTTTAATTTGTATTTTATTTAATGCTTTAAGATACATTTTCCTTATATTGTAAAATATATTTTTTTAATAATTAAAAATTTAAATGAATCAATTATGTATAAACACTAAGGTGGCCCTTCATTATATGGAGGGAAAAAAGTGTTCAAACTCACGGTATTCCCCCTAGAAATATGCGAATAACAAAAAAGCTGAGAAGTACAAGGTTTTAGGCGAATCAAAAAACATTTAGTCGTGCCTCAACGTGATTGAAAATTTCAAGTGTGTTTATATGGGGAAAATATGACTTTTTTCAGATTTTACGAAAATTTCGTTCTATTAAATTTTTAAACTTTTCCGACAAGTTGTTATATAATTCTGGATCAGTATTAAATTATACTTTCAAAATGCTGCAAAACTTCGAAATCGAATAAAACTTCGCCCAGAAATAGCAAATGCCCCAGACCACTTTTGTGCCAAAAAGAACTAGGTCATGAAATTTGATGGCATTTTTTCAACTTTGAGAAATTGATTAAAGCCATAATTTTTTTGGTCTCTATACTTGTTAGGACTCAGATTGTTTTATTAGCATGTTGTTAACCTAGTGCGCATTGAGACCGAAAATGGGAAATTTTTTTGATAAAATTTTGAAAACTCCTTTTTCAAGTTTTAGAAAAATTTTCTGAAACAAAATTTAAAAAAATGGATCTGACATTTCAAGGTTTTGTTAAGTATATGTAACAAATTAACTGTGAATTTTTAAGTAAATCCCTATACCAGAAATTTTTTGACAAGGATTTTATTTTTGCGGATTTCGAGAAAAATGGGATTTTTGTAAAATATTCTGTAAATGTACTCTTTCTAAATACTTTGTATCAAAAAATTATCACTTTTCTACTTTTAAATATTATATTTTATCTTAATAGCCTAGGGTTTCGGAAAAAACTAATATGACCCCATTAACCCTTTTGGAATTGGGGTCAAATATGACTCCAATTTAATAAAAGACAATTTATTCAAAAAATGCATATATTTTGTAAATGCTGTTGAATTTTTTTATATGACGTTTAAAATATAATAACCAAATGTGTAGAAGTTTCGTTCTTAAAATTTGGGATAAATCCGAGAACGCTAACCCATTATTTGCCAAGGCCAGTTTGGATTTTAAGACATTTTTAAATAAAAATTACCGAAAACGAGTTCTTCTATTAAACTCGATAAAACCACTATTTAGAATTTAAGAAAAATAATCGGTTAGTTTTTATTTATTTATGCCTTCAGTGCTTCTGGGATCAAAATAATCCATTGTGATATATCTTTGGTGCAATTATCTGCTTGTTGCTCGTGAATATAAATTAAAACAATTTTTAACCATTTTGTTATAAAATTACTCTATGTATAAAAACTATCTATATTTTTCTAAAACGGAAGTGATATTGTTGCAAAAATAAAAGTGGTAAATAATACAGCAGAATGCGGTGTTACATTGATTGAAGAGTATAATAACATAATAACAAAGAACGAACAAGAAAAGCAATACTTATTGCAAGTCGTAAGTGATTACAGAAAACAATTAGAATCGCACACTAAATAATCCCTAAATATACCAAAATAAATAAAATTAATTTTATATTTCATATTCTTTTGAAAAAATTGTCTTTTATTAGCTTTGGGTCATTTGTGGGTCTTCTTATTTTATTTAGAAAAATATAGATAGTTTTTATACATAAAATAATTTTATAACAAAATTGGTTAAAAGTTATTTTAATTTATATTCGCGAGTAATAAACAGATAATTGCACCAAAGATATATCACAATGGATTATTTGGCCCCAGGAGCACTGAAGGGTTAAATAAATAAAAATTAACCGAATTATTTTTCTTATATTCTAAATAGTGGTTTTATCCAGTTCAATATAAAAACTCGTTTATTTAAAAATATCTTAAAATCCAAAGCTGGCCTTGGCAAATAATGGGTTAACGTTCTCGAATTTATCCCAAATTTTAGGAGCGCAAGTTCTACAAATTTGGTTATTATATTTTGAGCATCGCATCTAAATATTCAACAGCACTTACAAAATATTTGAATTTTTTGAATAAATTGTCTCTTATTTGATTGGGGTCATATTTGACCAAAATTCCAAAGGGGTTAATGGGGTCATATTAGTTTTTTCCGTAACCCGAGGCTATTGAGATAAAATATAACATTTAAAAGTAGAAAAGTTATGAATTTCTGATACGAAATATTTAGAAAGAGTACATTTACAGAATATTTGACTAAAATCCCATTTTTCTCGAAATCCGGAAAAATAAACACCTTGTCAAAAAAATTCTGGCTTAGGGATTTACTTAGAAACTCACACAGTTAATCTGTAACATGTACTAAACAAAACATTGAAGTGCCAGATCCATTTTTTTAAATTTTGTTTAAGAAAATTTTTGAAAACTTGAAAAAGAAGTTTTATCAAAAAAATTTCCCATTTTCGGTCGCACTGCGCAATAGGTCAAAACAACGTGGTAATAAAACAATACTTCATATCTAAGTCCTTACAAGTATAGAGACAAAAAAAAAATTATGGCCACAAAAGTGGTCTGGGGCATTTGCTATATCTTGGCGAGGTTTTATTCGATCTTGAAAGGATAATTTAATACTGATCCCGAATTATATAACAACTTGGCGGAAAAATTAAACTATAGAACGGAATTTTCGTAAAATCTGAAAAACAGTCATATTTTCCCCATATAAACACACTTGAAATTTTCAATCGCGTTGAGGCACAACTAAATGTTTTTGATTAGCCCAAAACTTTGTATTTCTCAGTTTTTTCGTATTCGCATATTTCTAGGGGGTGAGACCGAGAGTTTGAACACTTTTCTTATTAAGGGACACCCTAATAAACGCATTGCTTTTGTTTTGAAATGGTAACACTTCATTAAATTTTAAAGCCAGTTGCAAAAGCAGTAATTGAAATAATTGAACAGACATCCCATCTGAATATATTGATGGGGTGGGGGGGGGGGTTAATAAATAAATAATTAGATATTTAAATAAAATAAAAAAAGTTAATTTTAGGTATCCTTTTAATCTCATTGCGTACTTTTAGAAATGGCTATCTAAAAAAAGAAAGAAACATTTGAAGCTTGACGGCTACCCTATTGTAGTGTACTCGTGAACAGAATGTGAATCAGATGTAAACCCAAATCAATGATTCACAAATACACAAGTGCGTATGTATATTTATGGTGACGAATGAGTTAAGTTTACAATATGTATGTTTGTATGTTTTATATATTGAAAGAATGTAGAACGTGAATTTAATATAGGCTATACAAAATTCATGTGCTAATACTGGCTTATTTGTACTGAGGTTATTTCAAAACCATGATAATTCAAATTTGTTTATATTTCTAAAAATATTTGGTTAGATGCAACCAAGTTTAAATGGACTTACATACACATACCGAAGAATGAATAGAGGGATATCGAAAAATCGATTTGATGAATTGATTCTAAGTTTACAATCGACTTGTACCAAAATTAGATATTCATTTTAAGGGTGTACATACTTTTTTGAGAGTCACTGTTTAAAGATTCGTAAAATGCTTTAAAATGAAAATGTTTCAATAAATTGAGCTTTTAACCAATAAATCTATACTAATATTATAAAGAGGTAATGTGTGTTTGTTTGTTTGTTTGTTTGTAGGAGGTAATCTTCGTAACTACCAATCTGATATTCCTGAAATTTTCACAGAGTCTTACTGCGGATATGGGAAGTGCACAAGTAAATTTTTAATATCATATACATATATTGAGTACTATGATAGGGAGAGCTTTGCAAATTTGTGTGAGGTCACCTATTGTTAATATTAGTAGCTACGCCGGAAATGGGCGGGATCAGATAAGTGGGCGTGGTACCTCCCATACAAGTAATAGTTCAGATGTCACCTATTATTAATGCGAGTAGTCGGATGCAAAATGGGCAGTATCGGACCAATAGGCATGGCACCTGCCATACAAAGTAAATATAAAATGCCTTAGATGGGCGTGATCGGAGCAGTGGGCGTAGCACCGCCCATGCAAAGTAGATATTTAATATCATATAACTGGTGTACTATAAAAGGGAAAGACTCGACATTTTGCATGAGTCTATCAGATATTAATGTGAGTAGTCCAATAAAAATTGGGCGGGATGGTATTAGTGGGCGTGGCACCTCCTATGTAAAAAATATGAAGTACTACGAAAGCGACAGTCTTTTGATAAGTTCATTAGTTATCAATGTGATTTGTCGTGGAAAATATATCGCCAAAATCAAAAATCGCCAAACCTAAAAATCGCGAAAAATTAAAACCGCCCAAAAACAAAAATTTTCAAAATCAAAAATGGGCAAAATCAAAAATCGCTAAAAAAGAAAAATTGCCAAATGATATTCTAAGTTCAAGGCCTATAGTTAAGTGTTGCCAGATCTAATATGGATAATCCATCTTCTTCTCATGGGCAGCTACATGTAGCTTGCTCCCTGGTAGGAACGCCGAAAAATTTGATAACTGTTGTACCGAATGAAAAAACAAAAAACATTGTATATCAGCATCAGCAGGCATTGAAATAAAAAAATCTATACTTATAATCTATACTAACATAATATAGAGGTAATATTTGTTTGTTTGTTTGTTTGTAGGAGGTAATCTCCGTAACTACTCATCTGATCTTCCTGAAATTTTCACATAGTCTTACTGCGGATATGGGAGTGCTACAGGCTTTAATTTTTTTTAAATTATTTTAAGTGGGCGTGGCACCTCCCATACAAAGTAAATTTTTAATATCATATATATTAAGTACTATGATAGGGAAAGCTTTGCAAATTGATCTCAGGTCATCTATTATTAACGTGAGTAGTCAGACAAAAAAATTGGCGGGATTAGACAAATGCGCGTGGTACCCCCACACAAACTTAATATTAAATGTGTTATATCTGAATTACTGTATTAGTGAGAGCCTTGGGACTTTGCGTGAGACCTTTCATAACGATAAGGAAGGGCGGGAGGGGGAGGGTGTAGCGAAGCAAACCGGGTTACATCTAGTAAATTATAAATACGGCAATTGTTTTTTTTTTTCAACTTAGATTTGCTAATTAAATTCAGATTTCTGATTGTTTGATTTTTTTGAGTTTGACAAAAGATAAGTTTTAAGGCCTAAATATTTTTAAAACTAATCATTAAATTGTTATGAATTACTTAATGTTAATAAATTAGGTAATTAGAAAAATGAAAAATAACAACAAATAGATATAGAGCCTCGGTTTGCAGTGATTTTTGGGAATATTAAAGCATTTACCTGAGAAATTAAGGAGAATTGCTACGAAAATGTTTTAATGCCCGGAATCTCACATTAATTGTACCTTCATAGCAGAGTTAGTTTTTTGTTTTAATATTTCTTTTATTTGCAATCTATCTATTTTATGACAATAAGCAAATTTAATAATACATAATAGGAGTTTTGTAGCTCCACTGAACTACATAACTATTTACGATCAAAAAAGGTAGTTAACAATTATATACATATTTACAACAACAAATTTATTATTTTCGATATGGCAAATCTAACACATGTCCACGCTTTAGTCTCCGTGTTTCATTACTGTCATCTGAGGGAGCAATAGCCAAAGTGTTTGTATAATTGCTTAATCTTTGAATGTAGTGAAATTTAGATTTTATCAGAATGTGAGAATATTCAATAATTTTGTGCAGTAAGCTGCAAGGCGCCTAGCTAATATTTGAAGCGTAAAATATTATTTTAGGTTATGTCAATAATCCACTTGTTTAAGTAAAAGTACTTTATCTGCTTTTTTAAAATTAAAAACATTTGATCTTGAGCCTGATTAAGTTCTAACTCAATCACTTATATGATAAAGATCGAAAAGAAGATTGCACAAATCTAAATGTACTTTATTTAAAAAAAAATAACTTCTTTCAGAAAAATGTCTTTTATTTGACGTTTTGAAGAAAATGCACGTTTTTAGAAAATTAACTTTTTAAAAAGCACTTTTGTACGAAAAGACACTACTTAAAAAAAAAAATATTGTGCGCTCGTAAAATTAAGCAGTGTTTATTAATACTAAGACGTATGATTGATAATTTTATGTAATTAAATAGTATACATACGAAGCGATGAACATTACTACTTTGCACTTCAAATTCACATTTTTTATACCCTATACCACTATGTGGTTTGGGTATAATGACTTTGTGCTGCTGTTTGTAACTACCAAAAATATTTGACCTAGACCCATCTTTGATTATACCGATCGACTCAGAATCACTTTCTGAGTCGATTTATCAATGTCCGTCCGTCCGTCCGTCCGTCCGTCTGTGTGTCCATGTAAACCTTGTAATCAAACTGTAGGTCGTAAATATGAAAATTTATTTATTTATTTATTCAGGTTTAACATTAAAATAAAATAATTTTAATGCTAAAAAATAATATATAGCTATAGCTACTAGGCCTTAAGCTAATATAACGTATCTATAGAACTAATGTAACTTATAAATTCTTAAATAAATCTAAGTAAGGAGAAAAAAAAAATATTTTTATTTTAAATGAGATGATATAACTTAGTTTCTTTTAAAAATGTTATGATATTTTTGATGGAATCATAGGATGGAGAGGAGAGGGCTAGGATGGGGTCAGTGTTTTCAAAAATTCGTATTCTTTCTTGTCCATAAAGTGGACATTCGGATAGAACATGTTTAACACTCAATATTGTGGTGGGATTCCAGTTGCATATGGGTGGGTCTTTTTTAGTTATTAAATGTTCGTGAGTTAGTATAGTATGTCCTAGTCGCAGTCTTATGAATTTTATAAGATTAAGTCTACTAACTTCGCTGTTTGACGCCATCCAATGTTGGATGCTATTCTTAGATGAATTTGAATATTTATACCAGTCGTTCGTACTATTCCAATTGTTATGGTGTTTCTGGATGCATTTTTTTTTTAGGTTACTTCTTAAATCATTCAAATTGAGATTCTCAGTTTTAATGAGAGGATATTTGAAACTTTGTTTGGCGAAGGAATCTGCGCATTCATTACCGGAAATTCCCATGTGGCCCGGAACCCACATTAGAGTGATTTTATCATGTTTATCTATTAGGATATCACGTATTTTATTAGCATAGAAATTATTGTTATTAACGTTCGCAATTGCGTTTAATGCTGATAAAGAATCAGTGCAAATTTTAAATTTGCCGCTCCTATTCTTAACATAATTTATGGCTTCATTGATTGCTATAATTTCAGCTGAAAAAATGGAACTATGGCTTGGCAATTCAGATACCCTTATTAGTATATTTTCATAGGTAATCGCAAATGTTGTATTTTCTCCGCTTAGGGAACCGTCAGTGTATATGAAAGTGAGATCATTTTGGTTCTCGGTAATATTACGGAAAAGGAGTTGATATTGTGTAGGTGATGTATTATTCTTAAGGTGTGAGTGTAGAGAGAAGTCAATAGAGTCTGCAGTAAAGTTCCATGGAGGATATTTGGAAGGAGCAATTTTTATGGGGTTTATTATTAATTCTAAATCTGAACAATTTTCAAAGATTCTATTGATACTGGGCGGTATCCTAAATTTTTTTTTGTTTTTATTTAATTTTCGAATTATTGGATTTAAGGGGCTGTCCTTACAGAAAATTAGAGATTTGACTAATTTGCCAGAAATATAATCTCGCTGGATCAATATATCATTAATATTAGCCTCAAATAGCATGTTATTAATTGGTGTAGAGCGAAGTGCACCGAGCGTTGCACGAATAGCTGCATTTAAAATTGCGGTTATTTTTCTAAATATACTCTTGGGAGCAAAACCAAATAAAAAAAGTCCATAGCTAATTTTGGAAACAATTAAAGACTTTACAATATTTATCAATGAAAGGATGTTGCAGTCATACTTTGGGTTGGAAAGGCATTTAATGATGTTAAGTTGAATATTTAATGAAGAACTCAAATACTCAATATGTGATTTCCAGTTATATCTTTTGTTAAAAATAATTCCTAGAATTTTAAGATTATCTGTTTCAGTGACTTGTATACGGTTAGTGGTAAGTGTACATTTACAATTTTGTTTTCTGCAAATGTGGATATATTTACACTTTGTCCGTGAAAGTACAGCGCCAGAATAATTGCACCAATTAAGTATATTATTAACTAGACTATTAAGATTAATTTTAGGATTTTTTGCCCCATTGGATCTAATTATTATATTAAAATCATCTGCATAAGCGCAGAATTTTAGATTTTTATGAGAAAGGATAATATCACTAAGTTTATTGTACGCTATTAAAAAAAGTAAAACAGACAATGGAGAACCTTGCGGAATTCCATTATACAGACTGTGAGGGTAAGAAAAACTACTACCGATCCGAACTATGATTTTTCGTGCAGACATAAAATTTACTATGTAGTTTATGATCTTTGGGCCTACATTCCATTTGATAAGTTGATCAACAATGGTGTGCAAACCAATTTTATCATAAGCTCTTTCGAAGTCGACTGAAAGAATAGTAAGTTGTTGTCGTGCAGAGAGGGAACAAGTAGCTAGATAGTCAATGTACATTAACGATTCAGCAGTGGATTTACCCTTTCTAAAACCCATCTGATGGCTGTTGATGAGATTGTTAGAGTTGAGAAACCACCATAATCTGTTTGCCACTATTTTGTCCAAAATTTTCGAAAAACAAGAATTTAGTGATATAGGTCCATATGAGTTTACTAAAGTTTTATCAGTTGTGGGTTTTAATATAGGGATTACTAGGCTCGCTTTATATTGTTGTGGGATGTGGGAGTTAAGAATACTGTTGAAAAGATTGAGCATTCTATTTTTAAAACTATTTGTGGAATTTTTTAGCATACTATATGAGACCCTATCCAATCCTGGGGATTTCCCCTTCAGTTTAGAGAGAGTTGATGACAATTCAATGTAATTTATGTCATTTTCAATTTTCAGGGCACTATTGTTAGGCATAACATTGCAAAGTGATTGTAGGATGCTGTTTTTTATACCCTATACCACTATGTGGTTTGGGTATAATGACTTTGTGCTGCTGTTTGTAACAACCAAAAATATTTGACCTAGACCCATCTTTAATTATACCGATCGAATCAGAATCACTTTCTGAGTTGATTTAACAATGTCCGTCCGTCCGTCTGTGTGTCCATGTAAAGCTTGTAATCAAACTGCAGGTCGCAAATATGAATATATTTTGCTGAAATTCGGTATATAAGCTTTTATCGGCCATGGGATGAACGCTATTGAAATTGGTGAGAATCGGTCCATGTTCAGACCTAGCCCCCATACAAATTACCCATATGAAATCGACATAAATTGCCATAAGATCCAAATTGTCATATAGATCTTACTCAAATTGGATTTGTATGCGTTCATTACATCCACTAATGAGTAGTCCAAAAATGATCCCTTTGACCCCATATAGAACTGCTTCCCGATCTTCACTTAAATCAATTAAAAAACAAAAATATTGCACTGATTCTTCTCAAATTTTGTTTGTACATATTTTTGCAAAATACAAGAGACTTTACCAAACATGATCAGGATCGGTCCATTTTTGGACCTAGTCCCTTTATAGATATAGCATCCGATATGAACTTTTCCATATCTGCAGCCAAAAAGATTTAAAAATAAAAATCCCACTCAAATTTGGTTTTTGCTTATTTTCAATGTCCAGTTAGTTGGGCCTAAGAGATAGGGTTTCTAAACGCATGGTATAGGGTATCGTATAGTCGGTCTAGACCGACTATAATTTTCTTACTTGTTTTTAATTGAAACTCTGAAATAGATGACCAAAAGGCACAGAATTCATTTGCAATTTCGGAGCGTTCCATGTATACTTCATCGGGAGAATTACTTTTTTTTATGCAGTGAATGCTCATATTAGTTTTGTATCCACAAAAGGTACGGATGTTCTTCCAAATTTTGTTTGAAGGTGTCATGGGCTTAATTTCTGAGGTAAGATTTGAAATAGCTACTTTTTTGCTTTTCTTTATTTCTCGTTTTAGGAGAGCGCTAGCTCTCTTATAGTTAATCATATTATCTAGATTAATATTTCTACGAAAAGCATACCAGCACTGGTTTTTTTTATTCTTGAGGTTTTTTAAATGTGAATTCCACCAAGGAACTGATGGAGATTTCTAAGTCTTCTTCGTTTGGGGAATTGATTCATTTGCAGACTGTAAGATAATTTTCTTTAAATTGCTAGCTTCTTTATTGACATTTAGGTTAACTTCTCTTAAAGACTCAAAATGTGAACATTTTTGGTTAAACAGTGTCCAATTTGCTTTGTCTGTTAGGAAATAAGGTTTAAAATGAGAAATTTCATTAGATTGGGATGGAAAGAGCGAAATTACGATAGGAAAGTGGTCACTACCATGGAGATCATTTAATATACTCCAGTTGGAATGGATGAACAGTTCGGCAGAGCAGAAAGTTAAGTCTACGTGTGTTAATGTATTATGAGTAGAAAAATGTGTGGGTGACTTATCGTTCAGTATAACCAAACTCGATTGTGTTATAAATTTATTTAAAATTATTCCTCTTTTATTATTATTTGGAGATCCCCAGTTGTTATGCCAACTGTTAAAGTCTCCCGTCACTAAACTTGGAGAATTACATAAACCAAAAACATTTTGAAGGTTAAAAGGGTTAAAGGCTGTAGAAGGAGAGATATAAGCTGAAAATAATTTAAATTTCACTTTCGAATTGATTTCCACTGCTATAACTTCGAAGTCATTATTAGTTGGGATTATTTCATGTTGAATAGAATTATGTATTAGAAGACCGACTCCGCCAAAGGAGTTGGAGTTATTGTAAGAGTAAAAGGAGAAATTATTCGGGATAGGGATATTAGTAGGATGAGTTATAAGGCGAGTTTCTTGTACTGATATTATTTTAATGTTGTGATTTTTTATAAGTAATGTTAATTCGTTGTAGTTATTTAAATAACCTCTTAAATTCCATTGGAGAATTTTTAATACCATAATGTGTAGTTAGTTATATTAGATATTTAAATAAATTAATATGTATATATATGCAGATAAGTTTAAATAAATAAAAAAAAAATATAAAGCATCTACAAATCCATAGATTCGTTCGTATCCGTATTCTCTTCATCACCTGGTTTTCTTTTAATCTTACTTGCGGATTTCCGTTTCAATGCCAATTTTGTCTTGTCCGATGTCTTTCTCGGAAGAATAATAATTTTGTTGCTGGGTTTGGGAGGATCAGTGTAGTCATGCAATGTGGTGTTGATGTCAGAGTAGTTTATTAATTCGCGGGTAGGAACATTTTCATTTACAAGTTGTGTTTTGTTATCAATATTAATTTTTGATGTGCTTGCAGTTGGTTGTTTAACAATCGAAGAATAGGTTGTTTTTTGTTGGTTACGTTCTTTATACGAGTCAGTCGCTTTCTTTCTGTCTACTTTTTCCAATGTTATGATGGCTTGTATTTCTTTTTCCTTGAGGAATATGGGGCAGGCTTTATCGTATGTTCCATGATTGCATTCCGAAATGTTGTTTTCTTTACAGTTTATGCACGATTTCTCAAAGTTGCAGATGTCGTCGTCTTCTTCAAAGTGGAAATTTTTAGAGCAGTCAGGACATGTCTTGTTATTTTTGCATATTTTTGTGATGTGTCCAAAGCGGTGGCAATTTCTGCATCTTAGTGGTAATGGCACGTATGGTCGATTTCTGACTTTTTGGTAACCAATATTCATTTCTTCAGGTAGAAACGTTGAGACAAATGTTATTATTATTAAACCTGTCTCTACATGAGTATTATCAGTGCTTTTTTTTTAGAATTTTTCTAACTTCCGAAACATTTTGAGATTTTAATTCTTGCAGGATTTCTTCTTCAGATATACCCCTTAGATCATTGGAATAAATCACACCTTTTGAATAGTTTAGGCTATTATGTTCCGACACTTCTACTTTTATGGTTGGTAATAGAGATGTTAAGGTAATCAACTTTGATGCTTGTGTGAATGTTTTGGTTTTTATTAAAATTTCACCACTTCTAAGTTTTTTACATTGATCAACTTCGCCACCACAGAGAGAGTCAATAACTTTTTTAATAAGGAATGGTGAGACATTTGACAAGGTGTTATCACTATCAATTCTCTTCATTATTAAATATTTTGGACCAATTGATCTTATATTTAAATGCTTAGTTTTGTCTATTTCAAAAGTCATTTGGTCGAGTGGTTTATTCATATTTTTTTCAAGTTCAAAATAATTTAATGTATGTACATATATCACTGTGTTATTTTGTTTGTTTATTTTTAACTTAAGCAAACAAACAAGTGCATTAGCTGTGAGTAGGTACCAACAGTAATGTTTTTAAAACTGGTTTTATTTGTTTTTTGTTTTTTGTTTTTTTTTTTTAAACACTCTTATGAACAAATGTAATTTGTTATTGTTTTTTTATTTTGTGGATTTTTGGGTAACGAATAAAGCGTAATGCGTTTGATCACTTTCGTTGTTAGATCAAGACTGAAATATGAAAATATTTTGATGAGATTTGGTTTGGTATCTATGTAAGCTTTCATCGGCCATGGGATAAACGATATTGAAACTGGTGGAATTCGGTCAATGTTCAGACCTAGTCCCCATACAAATGGCCCCTATGACATCGACTTAAATTGCCATAAGATTCAAATTATCATATAGATCTCAGTCAAACTGGGTTTGTATGTGTTTATTATATCCATAAATCAGTAGCCTAAAACTAATCCCGATAGGACAATTCTTAGTCATAGCCCTCATATAAAGCTGCTTCCCGATCTTCACTTAAATCTATCAAAAAACCAAAATATTGCACAGATTTTTCTCAAATTTCGTTTGTATATATTTTTCCAATATATAAGTGGCTTTACCAAATATGGTCAGAATCGGTACATTTTTCGACCTAGTCCCTATATAAATGTAGCACCCGATATGAACTTTTTCATATCTGCTGCCAAAAAAAATTTATAATAATGCCACTCGAATTTGGTTTATGCTTATTTTCTACATCCAATTAGTTGGACCGAAGAGTTTGGGTCTCTAAACCATGGTATAGGGCAGCGACGGCGAACCTATGACCCACGATTCACACACTGACCCACTCAAAAATTTTAAGTGACCCAGTTATGTGGAAAAATATGGAATTTATTTTTTTTTTAATTCCATATTTTTCCACATAATTTTTTTCATTTTTTTTTCCACAGAAAAAGACACAAAATTCTTGCTTGCATTTTATGTGTTATTTTTTGCAAAGCCTACTACAAAATTTACACAGTTTTCTTCGTACATCTAGAATACCACAATTTGTTAATTGAGTATAACAATATCTCAGTAGGCATTGCAAAATAATTAATATTTTTTTTAACTATTTATATTATATCATTTAACTTTACTTTTAACCAAACTAAAGACATAACTTGCGCATGCTCTTTAAATTATTGATTCATAAAGTTTTCTTGATTTATTAAGTTTTCAATTTTCGGTAAGAAAATAAGTTTTAATAATTTGTTTCTATTTCAATTCAAATTTAACATTTTCAAATTATAAATATTAACCCTTTAGATATATTTAGCATGTCAGCGGTTAAGAAACTTAAGATGAATGATACAAGTTCTTAGCTTAATTTGCAAGCAAAATTGTACGTCTCGTGCTTACAATGTAAAACAACATTTTGAAAAGATACATGCAAATCTTGCTTCCTTAACAGAAGAAGAAAAAAAAAATAATTATTTTCTCAAAAGCTAAAAGAATATAAATCACAAGCTAATGTATTTAAAACATTTCTAATTCCTAAAAACAACATTACAGCTGCTAGTTTTCATGTAGCACATTGTATCGCACGACATTGAAAACCTCTTTCGGAAGGTGAGTTTTTAAAAGAAGCGTTTTTGGAATGTAGTGCTGCTTTATTTGCTGATTTTAAAGAAAAAATTTTGATAATAAAGCGCATTAATGAGTTGCCTATAAGCTGAAATACAATTAAAAAACGAATATTGAGATTAAATGAAAATATTTGTTCTCAAATAAATTACGATATAAAAAGTGCCGAAATGTATTCAATTGCTTTAGATGAGAGCACGGATATAAGTGGTTACGCACAACTTGCAGTTTTTGCTAGGTATAAGTCAGGAAATATAATGATGGAGGAACTGGTCAAGTTAATAACATTGACAGGAAGACCTACTGGTCTTGATGTTTTTAAAGAATTCTCTGATACATTTATGAAAATGAATATTGATTTACAGAAAATGATTGGCAAAAGTATTGGTTTTATTCAGCATCTTAAACAAAGTGTCCAACATTCTTTAATTGAATTTCACTGCCTCATTCATCAAGAAGTCTTATATGCAAAACAAGGATTGAAAACATTTTCCAACGTAATGCCAGTTGTAACAAAAATAGTCAATTTTATAAATGCAAGAGCTCTAAATAAGCGAGAATTTGCCAAATTATTAGAGGAAATTGACTCTCAATACTCTGGGCTTTTAATGTACAATAATGTTCGATGGCTTAGCTGTGGTCAAGTTTTAAATAGGTTTGTAGATTTATTAGAAGAAATAAAACTATTTTTGCATGAAAAAAGTAATGTTTTTGACGAATTATCAAATATATAATAGCTAAATGACCTAATGTTTTGCTGTGATATCACTCAGCATTTTAATGAATTGAATAAAAAAACTCCAAGGACCTGGTCAAGTTGTATTAGTCATGTTTGAAAATATTAAAACGTTTATGACAAAAATTTAATATATTTAGTAATGATTTGAAAATGAAAATATTGAAAGATTTTCAATATCTGCAAAAATATTCCCAAGCAACTGAAAACTTTGAAAATAGTAATATTACACAGGATCATACAATTAAAAAATACTTAATTGTTATTGAGGAAATAAAACAAGCTTTTCTGGATAGATTTAATCAATTTAAGGATCTAAAAAAAACATTTCAGTTTATATTGTATCCACACAAAATAGAATTTAATAATTTAGAATTAACCGTGTTCACTTGGTTAGGTATTGAAAATATGGAAATTGAATTAGCAGAATTCCAAAACAGTTTTATGTGGAAAAATAAATTTGAAAATTTAATTACAGATTTGCAAAAACAGGATTTAGAAAATATTTCTGACAATAAGAAAAAGGTATTCCAACAAAGAACTGATAATATAAGATTAAAAGAATGGGACTCTTTACCAGATTTAATACAATGAAAAAGCTGGCAAATGCTATTTTAACAATATTTGGTTCAACATATGTATGCGAAACTTTATTTTCATCAATAAATTTTATAAAATTCACGCAAAGAAATAGACTTGGTAATGAAATGACTGTCGCATGTGTAAAAGTAATGAATTCCAAGTATGAACCAAATATACATCAATTATCTGAAAATAAACAACAAAAAGTTTCGCATTAAGTGTGGGTATATGTATAATTTTTTTGATATTAAATTTTCTTTGTTTTTATACCCTATACCACTATGTGGTTTGGGTATAATGACTTTGTGCTGCTGTTTGTAACACCCAAAAATATTTGAACTAGACCCATCTTTAATTATACCGATCGAATCAGAATCACTTTCTGAGTTGATTTAACAATGTCCGTCCGTCCGTCCGTCCGTCCGTCCGTCCGTCCGTCTGTGTGTCCATGTAAAGCTTGTAATCAAACTGCAGGTCGCAAATATGAATATATTTTATTGAAATTTGGTATATAAGCTTTTATCGGCCATGGGATGAACGCTATTGAAATTGGTAAGAATCGGTCCATGTTCAGACCTAGCCTCCATACAAATTACCCATATGAAATCGACATAAATTGCCATAAGATCCAAATTGTCATATAGATCTTATTCAAATTGGGTTTGTATGCGTTCATTACATCCACTAATGAGTAGTCCAAAAATGATCCCTTTGACCCCATATAGAGCTGCTTCCCGATCTTCACTTAAATATATTAAAAAACAAAAATATTGCACTGATTCTTCTCAAATTTTGTTTGTACATATTTTTGCAAAATACAAAAGACTTTACCAAACATGATCAGGATCGGTCCATTTTTGGACCTAGTCCCTTTATAGATATAGCATCCGATATGAACTTTTTCATATCTGCAGCCAAAAAAATGAATAAAAATCCCACTCAAATTTGGTTTTTGCTTATTTTCAATGTCCAGTTAGTTGGGCCTAAGAGATAGGGTTTCTAAACGCATGGTATAGGGTATCGTATAGTCGGTCTAGACCGACTATAATTTTCTTACTTGTTTTTGATTTTATATTTTTAATTTTTTATTTTTCAATTTTCATTATTCATTAATTTTTCATTTTTCTTTTCTCATTGTACCCTATACCACTATGTGGTTTGGGTATAATGACTTTGTGCTGCTGTTTGTAACAACCAAAAAAATTTGACCTAGACCCATCTTTAATTATACCGATCGAATCAGAATCACTTTCTGAGTTGATTTAACAATGTCCATCCGTCCGTCTGTGTGTCCATGTAAACCTTGTAATCAAACTGCAGGTCGCAAATATGAATATATTTCGATGAAATTTGGTATATAAGCTTCTATCGGCCATGGGATGAACGCTATTGAAATTGGAGAGAATCAGTCCATGTTCAGACCTAGCAAATTACATACAAATTACCCCTATGAAATCGACATAAATTGCCATAAGATCCAAACTGTCATATATATCTTACTCAAATTGGGTTTGTATGCATTCATTACATCCATTAATGAGTAGTCCAAAAATGATCCCTTTGGCCCCATATAGAGCTGCTTCCCGATCTTCACTTAAATCTATTAAAAACAAAAATATTGCACTGATTCTTCTCAAATTTTGTTTGTATATATTTTTGCAAAATACAAGAGACTTTACCGAACATGATCAGGATCGGTCCTTTTTTGGACCTAGTCCCCATATAGATATAGCATCCGATATGAACTTTTTCATATCTGCAGCCAAAAAAATTAATAAAAATCCCACTCAAATTTGGTTTTTGCTTATTTTCTATGTCCAGTTAGTTGGGCCTAAGAGATAGGGTTTCTAAACGCATGGTATAGGGTATCATATAGTCGGTCTAGACCGACTATAATTTTCTTACTTGTTTTATTATAAAATAATAGTCATTTATATAATATATTCGAATAGTAAATAAAATCATATTTACATGTATTTTTGTTAAATCTTTAATTACTAAAAAAATACGTGACCCGTAGTTTGATATTACAAAAAAATAAATTCAATTTTGACTCACTTGTCAAAAAGGTTCGCCATCGTTGGTATAGGGTATCGTATAGTCGATCAAGACCGACTATAGTTTTCTTACTTGTTAACATTAGTATTTATAATTTTTCCTTATAAGCGTAAAATGTTTATTATTAAATTAAAAATACTTCAAAACTTGAAGAACCACCAGCGTCAAATTTAAATTAAAAATATTTCTGGTAGAAAAAAAAAATGTTTTCATCATCTTCTGAATTAAATGATGGGAACCCGGAGGGTACGCTGAGAAATGGTAAGGGAGGAATAAGGACTTTAGAATCATCTAAACAGTTCCACCAGTAGTCATAAAATTGAAGTCCAGCATCGACTCGTATACATGCGTATCAGTAAGGATAAAAAAGCAGTTTTAATAAAATGTTATACAAATGGCAAGTCAATAAGTGAATCGGCTGAAATAGCTGGAATTAATAAAAAAAACTGCTAAAAGTATAATAAGTCAATACATAAAGATGGTGACATTCTGGTAGAAAAATAAACGCAGTGGTAAGAGAAATATAAAGTTAACTGCAGTGATACTGAGTAAAATTTAACAAATAGTTGAACAAAATTTATGCATTACTCTTACGAATATATGTGAGAAGATTTTGGAATCGGAAAATGTTCAATTGAGTATAAGTTCAATTAAAAATGGACTAAATAAATTGCGAATAACATTAAAAAGTGGCTCATTACAAGTGGATCGTCGAAATTCATCAAAAGTGATCGAAGAGTGTAAAATTTACGCATTACATTTTTCTAGAAATACACAGGAAGCCAGAGAAAAATTAATATTTATTGATGAATCCGGGTTGAATAACCCCTTACAGCGAACAAAAGCAGGCTCAAATACAAATACACTGGCAAATGTAATTGTACTACCGGTTAGAGGATGCAATGTTTCATTATATGCTGCGTTAAATATCCAAGGAATAATATTTCGAATATAAATGAGTAAAACATTTTTTTTATATATTTCCAATTTCAATTTTTCGCATTGTTAAAATTATTTAATTTTGAATTTGTAAAAAAGAAATGTTTTTGTGTTTATACCTTTTATACGTAGTATTTATTCTTAAAGTTTTAAACTATTTTAAACAGTATTTTCTATTGGTTGATTTTTTTTTTATTTTGTGTCTTTACTTTATTTTA
This sequence comes from Cordilura impudica, assembly GCA_963682025.1. Classification (NCBI taxonomy): domain Eukaryota; kingdom Metazoa; phylum Arthropoda; class Insecta; order Diptera; family Scathophagidae; genus Cordilura; species Cordilura impudica. The sequence goes on along the minus strand of OY821517.1, from coordinate 174,314,207 downwards.
TTTTATATAAAAAATAAGAAATGGTAATGCGCCAGAATATTTAAGCGAGCAACTAAATTATGTAGGAGATGTACAGCCGTATAGACTAGAATACAACGAGTCGCAACAACGGCAATGCAGCGATCACTTTTCTACAAAGGACTTAAATTATATAACTTAATTCCAAATAATATAAAAAATTAGAGAAATGAATGTGTCATTAGAAGAGAATGTGTAAAATTTATAAGAAATAATGTGTTTTTATAAAGCTAAAATTGAAAATTATACTATTTATTAAATATGTAAACATTGTGAACATTAAAAGTATTAAAAATACTGATAAATAAAATTAATAAATAATTCCAAAAACATAGTTCATACAGCTTATGCTACAACAGAGCTTATACCGTGGTTCGTACCAGGGATGAGTAACCTCTAGTAATATTATATTTTTACCTCAGAGGCCAGTAGGCAACATAAGATATTTACATTTAATATACAAATTTAGGTTTTAATTTATTTCACTTAATACAATTTTATATATGGGGCATTTCATGTCAAGTGAATCAACTTTTGAAACCGATGCCTTCCGATCGGGATGAAATTTGCACAAAGGTTAGTCCTATTGGATAGTAGTTTAGACACAATTTTTGAACAAGATCGGTCAAGAACTCTCTGAGTTAGAGGGGGTCAAAATCTGACATTTTGGCCAAACAGGTGATTTTCTCATCCATCTATTGTCCTTAGCAAAATTTGTCCCAAACATTTTAGATAGCTATATCTTCAATCTTTCGGAAAAAAAATTAAAAAAAAAAAATAAAAAAAATTTGTAGACTTTTTTTTTTGCAAAATCCAAAATTTTTTTGGCTTTTTTTCTGCTCAAAAGGAAGCTTAGGTTTTTTCCTTTAAGAGCTTTTTGGTAACTCAAAACAACGGGTTTTCAATTTTTAGCATATTCACTAATTTGAATTTTTTCCCTATTAGTGAGCAAGTGTTTCTAAAAGCTTAAAAATAAAGCATATACTGAGAAACTAGACAAATTAAACTTTCCGACGGTATGTAACATACCTTCGATACTGTAATACCCGCAATATGTTAACATCAGGAAAAAAATCACTTTTTTTCTGTAGAAATGTGAAAACTTTTTTTTATTTATTTGTAATAATAATTAAATTAATATATAATAATAAAGATAATAATAATAAAAATAAAAAAATAAATAATTTAATAAAATTCAATCCTAATCACATTAGATCCATTTATAACATAACTATTTTTTAATTAATTTATTCTAGCTGATGAAGAATTTAAGTTTTGTAACTTTTTAAATACCCAGTCTTTCATCCAGCTTATTTATCGCCTTTATTTGCTGCTTTTTTGCCAATCTTTTCTTGCCGTTACTAGGTTCACGTGTTGATTTCAGTGCTGGTGTCTTTTTTGGCTTTGGAAAGAAATCACATTGAATGGAGGCAGAAAACGTAGGTCTTCCATCAAAAAGCGGTATACAAACATGGTATTGAGCAGTGCCATCAATTGTTATCGCAGTATCGAATCTGCTTTTAAGTGTTTCAATGTTTCCTCATGATCCTCTTTGCTACTAAAAGCTATTTTAGTTTCTTTACAATAATTATTTGCCCAATGGAATAAAGCAGTCGCATCTAAGATGAGATCTTGATGACAGCACTGGAGGCTATACTCCGCTGCATTTCTTTTAAGGTTTGCTCCAATACCATCACATGCTCCTTTGCCATGAGTAGTAGGATGAAAATGCCACTCAGCTGGCATTCCAAAATCTGTTTTATGAGCCATAAGATTTGCGAAGCTACTTTTGTTTTTAAAATGTTGACGAGCTCCGACCGAAACGTAGTATACCTTCTCTACTGTAAAATTATATTTTACTGTAAAATTATATTTTAGATATTTTAGTATTATCTCTCATACTCATAAACTGCAACGGTATTATGTTTTAAATCGTTGGATATGATTTCCATACTTTTGTGTTCCACTTTTTCATATTTCATTTAGTAAATAACTACTGTGAATATAGTTGCTTGGTCGTTATTGAAGTGGAAAGCTTGTATGGCATCCGGAAGAACATATTTATAGTTTTCTGCGAAATCGTATGAAATAACGAATTCACCAGACTTCAAATGTATGTTCAAATCATCCTTGAGGAATGACCATTGCTCTTTGACTAAAAAGTCATGGGTTCTCAAGTTAAGAAATCCTGTACACATATCTTCCACAAAATCATTCACATTTAAAATTATTGTTTTCAATGTGCATCTGTTAGTCTGAATCCAAGATTCAAATTTGACCTCCTCTATATATTCGCGATCAAAAGAGTTGATTAAATTCTCTTTGATGAATGTGATTTGCGGGCAATTTGAACATTCACCTAAGTGGCAAGAAGTTGTTGCATTAGGACACAGTCAATTTAAGGCAATCGCGGTAATTGTGTAAATCTTCTGGAGAATCAGTTAGTCGGTAGCTGAACCTAGTAACGCCAGGAAAAGATTGCCAAAAAAGCAGCAAATAGAGGTGATAAATAAGCTGGATAAGCTGGGTATTTAAAAATTTACAAAACTTAAATAATTCATCAGCTACAATAAATTAATTAAAAAATAGTTATGTTATAAATGGATGTAATTTTATATTTTTATTATTATTATTATTATTATTATATACTAACTAGTCGAAATTCGAGTGCAAATTCTAGGAAATTTTATTTTTAAATTTATGCTAATCAATTATAGCCAATTCAAAAATCAACACAAAAAACAAATTCATTTTTATTACAAACACATTAACAAATTTAATAAACACACGCATAGCATTGTATAATATTATGTATGTGTTAGTTGCGACTTTGAATGCAATTTACTCAAAATAAAGGAAAAAATTAAAAAATCTGTAAATCTGCAAAACGGCTGAAAAGAAATACCTTTCAAATAATATACGTTTGGTCAAAATCGGAATAAAACGGTAGAATAAATCATCGATCATAAGAAATCGCCTAGCCTATTAATATTATAGATTTAATTATTATTACAATGGAAAAAAGTAATTTTTTTCCTGAGGTTAATATATTGCGGGTATTACAGTATCGAAGGTATGAAATTTTAGTTAGGTATGTTACACACCGTCGGAAAGGTTAATTTGTCTAGTTTCTCAGTATATGCTTAATTTTTATGCTTTTAGAAACACTTACACACTAATAGGAAAAAAAAAATCAAATTAGTGCATATGCTAAAAATTGAAAAACCGTTGTCTGGAGTTACAACACATTTTTTTTGATAGATATACCACTCGCATCCCACTAACCGACCAAAAAGCTCATAAAGAAAAAACCTAAGCTTTTCTTTTGAGCAAAAAAAGGGCCTTTTTTGAAAAAAAAGTCAAAAAAATTTTTGATTTTGCAATAAAAACGTCAAAAAATTTTTTTATTTTTTAAATTTTTTTTATTTTTTAAATTTTTTTTCCGAAAAACTGAAGAAATAGCCATCTAAACTGTTTGGGATAAATTTTGCAACAATATGTAAAAACAAGTAAGAAAATTATAGTCGAGACCGACTATATGATACCCTATACCATGCGTTTAGAGACCCTATCTCTTAGGCCATATCTCTTAGGCCCAACTAACTGGATATAGAAAATAAGCATAAACCAAATTTGAGTGGGATTTTTATTAATTTTTTTGGCTGCAGATATAAAAAGTTCATATCGGATGCTATATCTATATGGGGACTAGGCCCACAATTGGAATGATCCTGACTATGTTTGGTAAAGTCTCTTGTATTTTATATATAAGTATATGTATATATAAAAACAAAATTTGAGAAGAATCAGTGCAATATTTTTGTTTTTTGATAGATTTAAGTGAAGATCGGGAAGCAGCTCTATATGGGGCCTTTGACTAAGAGTTGTCCCAGGGATCATTTTTAGACTAGTCATTAATGGATATATTAAACGCAGACAAACCCGATTTGAGTAAGATCTATATGACAATTTGGATCTTATGGCAATTTATGTCGATTTCATAGGGGTCATTTGTATGGGGGCTAGGTCTGACCATGGACCGATTCTCACCAATTTCAATAGCTTTCATCCTATGGCCAATGAAAGCTTACGTACTAAATTTCATCAAAATATATTCATATTTGCGACCTGCAGTTTGATTACAAAGTTTACATGGACACACAGACGTACGGACACACGGACGGACATCGTTAAATCGAATCAGTTGGTGATTCTGATTCGATCGGTGTAATTAAAGATGGGTCTAGGTCAAATATTTTTGGTAGTTACAAACAGCAGCACAAAGTCATTATACCCAAGCCACATAGTGGTATAGGGTATAATTATAGTCGGTCTAGACCGACTATATGGTACCCTATACCATGCGTTGAGAGACTCTATTTCTCAGGCCCAACTAACTGGATATAGAAAATTAGCATAAACCAAATTTGAGTGGGATTTTTATTAATTTTTTCGGCTGCAGATATGAAAAAGTTCATATCGGATGCTATATCTATATGGGGACTGGGCCCAAAAATGGACCGATCCTGACCATGTTTGGTAAAGTCTCTTGTATTTTGCAAAAATATATACAAACAAAATTTGAGAAGAATCAGTGCAATATTTTTGTTTTTTGATAGATTTAAGTGAGGATCGGGAGCAGCTCTATATGGGGCCTATGACTAAGAGTTGTCCAATAGGGATCATTTTTGGACTACTGATTACTGTATGTAATATATATAGACAAACTCGATTTGACTCAGATTTGTATAATAATTTGGATCTTATGGCAATATATGTTGATTTCATAGGGGTCATTTGTATGGGGGCAAGGTCTGAACATGGACCGATTCTCACCAATTTCTACAGCGTTCATGCCATGGCCAATAGAAGATAAAATACCAAATTTCATCAAAATATATTCATATTTGCGACCTGCAGTTTGATTACAAACTTTACACACAGACGGACCGACGGACGGACGGACGGACGGACGGACGGACGGACGGACGGATGGATGGACGGACGGACGGACATCGTTAAATCGAATCAGATAGTGATTCTGATTCGATCGGTATAATTAAAGATGGGTGTAGGTCAAATATTTTTGGTTGTTACAAACAGCAGCACCAAGTCATTATACCCAAACCACATAGTGGTATAGGGTATAATTACATGGATGAGAAAAAACACCTGTTTGGCCAAAATGTCAAATTTTGACCCCCTCTAACTCAGAGAGTTCTGGACCGATCTTGTTGAGAAATTGTGTCTGAACTACTATCTAACAGGACTAATCTTGGTGGAAATTTCATCCTGATCGGAAGTCATCGGTTGCAAAAGTTGGTTCACTTGTCATGAAACGCCCCATATAGATGAAAAAAATTAAGTTGATAAAACTGAGATATTTTTAAGCGATTAGAAAACTGGTTGTATTCATTAGGTCCAGGAAAAGAAATTCGTTATGTAGTTAACTCAAGTCTGCATCTTTTTATATTGAGGTCCATAGCCTGCCTTGTGATTCTTTGTATCCGTGATATATTACTACTAAATTGTATGGTGTGAGAACCAATACCGTTAATACATTTATAAACATAGACTAGTGGTTGTTGTTTATAAAGTCCTTTCACCGGAATTATAATTTTTGCATAATTTTTAAACAAATCGATTGTTCCAAAATGTATTGGAAGGTTGAACACAACTTTCAACGACTTATTTTGTGCTGAGTATAGTGATCCCAAGACTGAATTTGATTTACTGCTGTAAAATACTGGAAGATAAGTCAAGTGGAAGTAAATTAGGGATTGGTAAATTAATATTTTCGTATCAACATTTAGTTTATTTATAAATTTATAAAGAATACCAATTCCTGACAATAATTTAGATTAAAGCGGCTGATGGTCTTTTTCCCAGAAGATTATAGTTTAAGTTTATGCCAAGGTATTAAATGCTTAATGATTCATCTATTAATTGATTATAAATACGTACACATGAAGGCTTTTAATTTTTTGAGACATATGGCTTAAATTTTATGAATTTTGTTTTGTTAGCATTCAAAATTGATTTGTTTAGTCTCATAAACTCGGGTAAAATTGCAACATCATATTTTACTTGTGTTTGAAGTTCTTTCTCGTATTTATAATTGCAAAAAAGTTAAATATCATCTGCTGACATAAAAAATTTGCCATTAACCTTTATGTTTTTCAAATCATTTATAAAAATTTTAAATAATAAGGGACCAAGAACACTGCCCTGTGGAACCCCACGAGCTCATGCTCACTGCTTCTTGATTCTGCTATTTGAACAAATTGTTTCCTTTTACTTAAATAGTCTTAAAATAAATTAAGAGATTTTTCATCGATATCAATATAATTCAGTTTTTTAATAAGTATGTTGTGATCTACCAAGTAGAATGCTTTTGATACATAAAAAAAAAAAAAAAAGCCAGCCTTTCCTTCGTATCATGCTCACTGCTTCTTGATTCTGCTATTTGAACAAATTGTTTCCTTTTACTTAAATAGTCTTAAAATAAATTAAGAGATTTTTCATCGATATCAATATAATTCAGTTTTTTAATAAGTATGTTGTGATCTACCAAGTAGAATGCTTTTGATACATAAAAAAAAAAAAAAAGCCAGCCTTTCCTTCGTATCCTGCATCACGACCGTTACAGATGTTTTCAATGACATTTATTACAGCTTCCTCACCTCCACTAACTTTTCTGAAGCCATATTGATGATAAAATAAAATTTGGTTAACCTCAAGATTATTTGTCAGTTGTTTAAATATAACTTCTTCAAGCATTTTATCGATAATGGTGAGAATAGAAATTGGACGAAAATTTTCTATTTTATTTGATCCTACACATTTAGCTATAGGAATGATTTTGTGTATTTTCAAACCGGCATCATCATTCATTTTATAAAATATTACTGTTATTATTTCTGCTACAGCTGATTTATGGATTAATGGCATCTTATGTTTAATGTTATCATAACCAGAACTTTTGTTAGTCTGAAAATTCTCCAAAATCGACTCAATTTTTGTGTTATCTATGGTTTCCAAACTAAAACGGGTTGAAACGTAAACCAGTGTATCAAACATATTAATATTATCATCCACATCCTGCCGTATACCATCTCTCATATTTTGAACCGAACTGTGGAAAAAGTTATTAAACGCTGATACTTTCTCGACATCCAAATATATAAAGTCATTATCAGCGCTTATAATTTCCTTAATTGTTTTTTTTTCAAGTGTTTTGTTTAAAAGCTGCCATGTTTTTCTTGAGTTACCATTAAATTTGTTTAAATTATGTTTGTAATAATTATTCACCAAGTTTTGATAAAAATTTTTTATAACTTGGCTTATTCGTTTAAGACGCATAGAAATATTTTTATCGTGCTTATTTTTTTTTTAAGTTTGTTAAGGCACCTATCTCTCTTGACATCCATTGACAAATTTCGTGACGCAAATTTAATTGTTTTGTTGTTGATTTGGAGCCTTCTCCAGCTGCCAAAGTAAGAGTTGTAACTAGGTTGTCACATTGATCAAACACACATAAGTTTGCGTCTAAATAAGATCCAAACTTCCTATAGTCCAATTTATTCTCGTAGTAACAGTTTCACGATGATTAAAATTAGTATTAAAACCACAAAATATAAAAGAATGATCAGATAGTGTATTTTGAATTGAGTTTACTGAGATGAGATCAGCTATATTGCTAAACACACAGTCTATACATGACCCACTTTCAGGTCTTGTTGTTCAGGGTTGTGATAAGAAATAAAATTAAACTCAAAAAAAATATCCTTGAGCGATTGGCTGGAGTTGGTTTCATACATTAAATCAATATTGTAATCTCCAATAAAAACACATGGGGAATTTTGAACTTCAAGTAGTACATTTTGCACCATACTCGTATTAACAAACAATTTTAACGCACATTTTTGTGATCGATACAGCGACATAATTATTACGGGTTTGTCACTCATTTTAATATGTGGCAACGATATGCAAATTAATTCCAAAAAAATCTTTACTTTGAGAAACAACTACATTATATCATATTTGTTGGGTAATATAAACTGTCGTGCCACCATAATTATTTCCCTGCAACAATACACATTATACACATTATATCCGTTAATCGAGTACACACTAACATGCTGCCACGTCTCCTGAACCGCAATAATCTCGGGCAATACTGACAGTTTAGCTTTGCTGACTTGAATTTATTAAATTTATCGATAGATGAAATACTTATTGCATTTACTGATAAAACATCCAAAGAGCTTTAATTATATTCATTTATATATGTATTAAAAGAATTTAAATTATAAACATACTTAGTATTCATATAAAAAAAAATATTTATAAAAAATTAAAACATTTGGTCATATTCCTAAAATTTTATTTAATTATGGGACTCAAATTGAGAATCATCATCGTTTTCATCATCATTAGAACTCTCAATATTAACAGCATCATCCATTGTTTTGAGGGCGATTTGTCTTGACTTTTCATCCTTTTTAGCATAAACATTTCCTCCTTCGTTGTACACTAATTTAAAAACAACTTATTTAAACGTTTTCGCCTGGTTCAACAGCTTCAGTGAATCCTAACAAAGAAAATCGTTCACATAAACCTCTTTTAGATCAACCATTTACTTCGTCTTAGACTTCTCTTTCAAAAAAGTTTGGTTTTGTTGTTGACAAACTTCACAGCCATAGATTTTTTCATTTTGTTTTTTTTATTGTTATTTGGTTTACCATGATTTAAAAAGTACGCTTCTTCCACTTCATCTTCATAAATATTCGCACCAAAATTTTTTTTGGCTACATCCATCACAACATCTGTAGCTTGTATTTCATAATCTACTTTAATACAATTAATTATGCAGTCTTTTTGAACTCTTAAATTATCAAAGAAATACAATCCCGCCCATTTTTTGTACGACTACTTACATTAACAACCAACTGACGTGCAGAAAGACATATGACGATATGTATGTACCACATATGTGAGGTGCCACGCCCACATGTTTGATCCTGCCCATTTTTCACATAACTTCTCACACTCATCATTCGTGAACTCTCGCCTATTATAAGACTGTCGGGTTTACAGTACTCCAGATATATGACATTATATATTTACTTTGTATAGGGAAACCACGCCCACTGATCTGATCTCGCCCATTTATTGTCCGAGTAGTAACGTTGATACCATATGAACTCACATTATCTATTACATTACTCCAGATATATGACATTAAATATTTACTTTGTGTGGTGGGTGTCACGCCCATTGACCCGATCCCGCCCATTTTTTCGTAAATCTTCAAAATAGTTTAATATGTACCTGTGCATAATTTCAGAGCTTTTGCTGTCATAGTACTCCAGATATTATATGTTAAAATTAGATGTTAAAAATTCACTTTATATGGGAGGTGCCTTGAAAAATTCAAATAAGCATAGCCTATTTTTCCTTCCGGATTGGCAGTTAGATACTCTAAATATTTCAAGACGATCCGTCCAGTGGTGTAGTCACCTATATAGGACAAACAAACAAACATCATAAAACGAGTTAACAGAAGGATATGAAATTAAGGTGCCCAACCCAATTGAGCTAAGAGTTAAAATTACGGATATGACTTTTGTACATGAAGAGGAGGAAATAATTGAGAAACTAAAAAAAGCAGAACCCAAGTATCTCTAATGCAGAACTCAAAATACAAGAAAAATATCAAATCAAAAGAAATAATAAAACAATATATAATGTAAAAATGACAGTTGATAACGAAACATATACGAAAATGATAGAAGCAAGGAAAAAAAATATAGGATGGGAAAGATGTAGAGTATACGATGGAACAGATGTAACGCAGTGCCTTAAATGTAGAGGATATAACCATATTGCAAAATAATGCAAAAATCAAGAAATAGGCTTGAGATGTCATGGACAACATAAAACAAAAGAATGCAAAAATATGGAGCAGATAATGAAATGTATAAATTGCATGAAAATGAACAATAAACTAAATATGGATTTAGATGAAGACCATTTTACAAACAGTAGAGAATGCCCCGTTTATCAGAATAAATTGAATTTAAAAATGAGAAAAATTGGCTTATCAGTTTAACAATCAAAGAATATACGTGCTCTACACACAAATGTACAAGGATTGGTAAATAATTATAATCAAGTGGAAGTCATTGCATCGAAAGAAAACCCGGACTTATTTATACTTTCGGAGACCCACATTACAAAAGACATAGAAGAAAATGAAATTATATTACAAGAATATGATCATATTATATCGTTTTCTACTTCTACAAGAACTGGTGGAGTCACTATTTATTTTAAAAAGATATGGAAACTAACTAAAATTATTGAAAAGATAGAAGGTGCTAAATACTGGATGTTAGTATGTAAAGCCACATGTGAAGACAATCAAATAATAATTGCTGCAATATACAGATCGCCTAGTTATGGAGAGTCGGAGTTTTGTAAAAGTTTTGAAGAAGTTTTAGATGAAATAAGTGATTATAACTGTGATATTTTAATAACAGGAGATTTTAATATTGATTGGTCTAAAAATTCGACACATAAAAATCAAGTTGAATGTATACTAAATGATAATGGTATTAGGCAATTAGTTAGTGAATATACTAGAATAGCAAAAAATTGACTTTGTTATATCAAATAATTGTAATATATCAGTAAACAACAGCAATACAAATAAAATAGCGGATCATCAAATGATAAATATTTTAATTAAAACTGAAAAAAATAATTATACCAACATAGACAACCAAGAAGTAGAAATTTTTAAGTACAACAAAGAGACATTTAACACAGAGTTAAGTAAAAATATGGGATACAATGAAAATGAAAACATTAATGAAAATGTAACTTTATTTGATAATTGCTTTAAATAAACTATACACAAATTTACTAATACGAGAATTATACGGGAAAAAAGCAATATAAATCGGTGGTTTAATAGTGAATTACGTTTAATGAAAAAGGACTAAATAATTAAATACCAAACAGCAAAATTAGAAAATACAAATCAGGCATGGACCAATTACAAAACAATAAGAAATTTATATAAAGTGAAAATTGAAAACGAAAAAATAAATACATTAATAATAAAATTAACAATGCGGGTGATCAAAAACAAATGTGGAGAGAGATCAAAGATCTAGTAATTAAAAAAACCACAATGTGATAAAAACTGTGATATTTAACCAAGTAGAATAAAAGGATAATATAGAAATTGCTAGTCAATTCAATAATTATTTTGTAGATAGTATTAATAAGAGATTCCATAGAATATGAGCAATATGAAAACGAAATAACTGAGATAAACCAACAATTCAAATTCTGTGCAATTAACATTTTAGAACTTAAGAATATAATTATACATATGAAAAATAAAACTGACTGTGATAAAATATCTAATAAAATCATTCTTGATAACTGGAACGTAACAGGAGAATCAATATTAAAAATTATAAATAAATCGCTAGAGACAGGTGAATTCTCTGAAAATTGGAAAGTAACTATGATAACACCAATTGAAAAAGTGACAAAAACAAATAAATGCGAAGAATACCGGCCAATAAACACATTAAAAACCTGTGAAAAAAATTTTGGAAAAAGTTGTCAAAGAACAATTAGAAAAATATATTGAAGAAAACTCTATATTGTCAAAGTACCAATCAGGATTCCGTAAAAAATACTCATATAAAACGACTGTAAATTATGTAATAAGTAAATGGAAAAAATAGAAAAAACAAAAAAAGTGATGACAATTTTTTCAGATTTTAAACGAGCCTTTGAAACAATCGACAGGCAAATAAATTATAGTGAAAAAACTCTATATGTATGGAATACAAGGTACGGAATTAAATTGGTTCGAGTCGTATTTGAAAAATGGGAAGCAAATAACTAAAGTTAATAATGTTTTGTCAACTGAAATTGAAAATGATTTCGGTGTACCACAAGGCTCAATTTTGGGAGCTCTCTTATTTATTATATATATTAATGATATGCCAAAGGTATTAGATAGAAGTGAAATGGAAGGAGATGATGATGAAAGTTGCAGAGCAAATATGTACCATGACATCAATACAATTAATACCTGGTATGGTGAGAATTGGTTTGGTTATTGAAACGACTTGTTCTTGTTTAATTTTCAATTAAGACTGACTTTATTTTAAAATTGTAAAAACTTATATATTAATTTACTAATACTAGGTTTGAATAAAATTTACTCAATCTTAAAATTACTCATGCACATTCATGTACGTACACTCATTGAGTACGTTCTCTTTCGTCAAAAGGTCAGTTCGTCAAATCGTCACTAAAAATAAAAAATGTAAATCGATCATTCCCAATTTGGTGTAATGTTACACAAATTGGTGATACTTAAAATATGTCATTAAACTTTTGTTTACAATATACTCGTTTGCGTTCTACATTCTTTTGACATGCAAACATACAAACACATACATTGCAAACCCAGATCAATCGTCACCATGAATGTACATATTTATTTGTATACTTGTGAATCATTGATTTGGGTTTACAGTTGACCCTCTGTTCACGAGTATACTACACCCTCACCGTTCAAGAAAATCATACAATTTTATTTATAAATTTGGATGATTTTTTAACAATATAATCGGTGCATAGTGTGAAATATAATTAAATGTCTTAAAGTTATTATTTGTTTATCAAAAAAAAAATCTTATTATCTAAATATAATAATTGTAATTTTCTTATACAAAGTTTATAATTTCCAATTTTCAAAATTTGTTTATTTTCAAATATTCTAATATTTCCATTCATTTGTTCTTATTGTATTTTTTCAATAAATTCTTATGTACTATTTTTGTTTTGTTATTTATTTTTATTTCTACATTTACATTTTCAATACCAATGACTTCATATGGACCCTGGTATGGTGATTCATTTTTCTTCCTATTTTCTATTTTTAGCAAAACTAAATCTCCTAATTTTATGTCTATACTATTCTTACACTTATGTGAGTCTTGTACTCTTTTCAATTTTATCTTTTCTATCATTTTTCTGGCATTTTCTAATGAATATTTTAATCTTGTTTTTATCTCATTCGTGTAATTGTCGAAATCGTATGTTTTTTCGTTGCATTTTTCTATAAGATCACCTGGCAAACTTGGCAATTTGCCATAAACCAACTCAAAAGGTGAATATCCTGTATCCACATGAGGTGTAGTATTATAAGCGAATGCATAATATGGAACCCATGAGTACCAATCATCATCAATCACGAACGAAAGAAAGTATTCATTTAGAACCCTGTGATTTCGTTCCACAGTTCCCAGCGTCTCATGATGGTATGGTGTTGAGAATCTTTGTTCAATCTTCAAAAATTCACATATTTCCTTTATCAACTGATTTGTAAACTCTGTTCCTCTATCAGATTTAATTGTTTTGAACATTCCATATTTTAGTATTACATTCTCAATTAGTGCCTTGGCTACATTCGTGGCCTCTTTTGTCTCCATAGGACAAGCTATTATGTATTTTGTCAGTTCACATTGTATGGTGAGTATACACCTGCAATGTTGTGATGGTCTTAAAGGACCTACTGTGTCAATTACAAGTGTGTTGAAACTCTGATCCGGTGTGTCTGTCACACATAATGGTTCCTTTGTGTGTTTGATTTGTTTGTTCTTCTGACACAAATCACACGTTTTTACATAATCTTTTATCATCTTCGACATATTCTTCCATATATACTTTTGTTTTAGTCTAAGTACTGTTTTTCTCACTCCAAAATGCCCTCCGCATGGTGTATTATGATACATTTTTATTAGATTCAACTTTTCTTTATCATTCTTTATATTTTGAGGATTTTTATATATTAATATCTTGACGTCATTATTCTCATTTTTATTCATTATTTTCTTAATTTTCCCAAGGGTTATTTTCTTAAATATTTCGTTACTTCTTTCCAGTGCGAATTTTCTATACTCTGTTGTTCTCAAAATAGATGGTAGCTTCTCCAACACTTTATCTAAATAACATGGATTTTCACTACATCTTACGCGCGTTTCATTTAGATTATTATCGTCCTCAATTTGAATCATATCATTTCCATTTTCTTCCTTGTACAGTTTCTTATTGGATTCTAGTTTCTTCGATGTACCTGAGTAGCATGAATTGTCACTATATCCTATGCGCATATTAATATCTTTATCTTCATTAATTTTATCATTTTTATTAGTCGACTTATTTCCAATTATAAATTTAAGTTTTCTTGCATGCTTTATGTCATTAATCGATGTACATTCCCATATGTTGAGGTGATCAGTCCCAGTAGGTGATGTTCCATCTGTTTCCTCATTTTTATTTTGTATTATTTTGTTATCATTTTCTGCGTTGTTTTGTATCATATTCTTTTTCATGTTTCTTGTTATCACCAGCGTTTTCTTTGCTTTTTCATCAATCATTGGCGGTATCATGTCTTTTAAAATCTCTGAGTCTAGTCGTATTCTTGACAATGCATCAGCGTTTGTGTTGTTTATTCCTTTCTTGTATATTATCTGGAAATCATAATCGGATAATTCCACTCTGATTCTTGTTAGCTTTGAGCTTGGATTCTTGTGCGAAAATAATGAAATTAGTGGACGGTGATCCGTTACAACCATGAACTTTCTGCCATACAAATATGGTCGAAAAAATTGTATGCCCCAATATATACCTAGTAGTTCTTTCTCTATAACGGGTTTATTTATCTCGTGTTTGTTCAGGGATCGGCTAGCATATGATATAGGGCTATCTTCACCAATTTCACCCTGTGACAACACCGCTCCCAATGCAAAATTCGATGTATCTGTTGTCAGTATAAATGGTTTCTCAAAGTTTGGATATTGCAATATAGGTGGACTAATTAGTCTTTGTTTCAAATTTTCAAAAGCCCTCTGGCATAGTTCAGTCCATTCAAATTTTATACCTTTCTTCAGTAGTTGGTTCAAACACCTAGCCATATCAGCAAAATTCTCAATAAAACGCCTATAGTAATTGCAGAATGCCACAAATCTTCTTACTTCATCTACATTCGTTGGAACGGGATATTCGGTTATTGCTTCAAATTTTTCTGGATCGGGTTTAATTCCCTCTGGTGTTATTAAATGTCCCAAATATACCACTTCGTGCTTTAAAAAGCAACACTTGCTCGCATTCAGTTTCAAGTTATACTTTTGCAATCTATCCAAAACCCTTACTAGATTCGCATTATGATGTCCAATGCTACATCCGAAAACTATTATATCGTCTACGTACAAAAAAGCTTCGGACTCAAGACCAGACAGTGCCACTGTCAGCATTCTCTGAAAACTATTCGAAGATATTTTTAAACCAAAAGGCAATCTTGTGTATTGGTAATGTCCATCAGGTGTTGAAAATGCAGTGTATGGACGCGATGGCTGGTCCAATTCTATTTGGTGGAATGAGCTTGTCATATCAAGTGTGGAAAAATATTTAGCTCTACCCAACCTATCCAAGACATCATCCAAACGTGTTAACGGGAATTTGTCGTTCACTATTTTGTCATTGAGCTTTCTGAAATCGACCACTAACCTCCATTTCCTTAAATCAGTTTGTCCCCTTTTAGGAACGAGCAGCAGTGGTGCGTTGTATGGACTTATTGATGGCTCTATTATTTTGTTCCGTAATAGTTGCTGTACTTGAGAATTTATTTCCTTTGTTTGCGCCTGAGGCAATCTATAATTCTTTATTTACACTGGAGTCTCATCGTGCAGATGTATTGTTTGCTTATAAAAATTGTTTGTTGTCAACTCTTCATCTTCCATATGAAAAATCGCTTGGTATTTTTGTAGAATATCTTTCAGATCTTTGTCTGTATCACTCAACTTCAAATTGCCCAACAACTTCTCAAATCGCCCTTGCATATATTTAGTGTCCCTATCATCATCACCAATTGAACATATCTCGTAATCCTTCAAAGGTATAGCTTCTATCTTAAGGTTCTTTATAGTTGTAGGTTTATTGGTCACATTCAACAGTTTAATGTGCTGATTGCCATTTTTGGGAACTATAGTGTTTGCCAAATATACACCTTTTACTATTTCTCTATTTAGTATTACACTATCTGCTTTTAAATTCACAGTGTATGGTACTATAATCTCGCTTCTCGCTGGTATTCTAATATGATTGATATTGAAAGCATCGTCATGTATAGGAATTGTTATATTGTCATTATTGAAACTAAACGTTAATATGTATTTATCATAATCTACATTGCATCTATATTTAGATAGAAAATCTCTACCTAGTATCCCATCAGTTCTTATTGGGAAATCATTTGCAACTAGTTGTATTTTTTGCTCTATAGTTGCATTATCAAATTTCATTTTCACAGTTGTTGAACCGAAAGATTTTATCTTTTCCCTCGAAATCCCAGTTAAGTTGCAGCAATCATCTCGATCTTCTTGGTAATTGTATAAAAAACTTTCCTTGCATAATGATATATCCGCTCCTGTATCTATCAGAAACGTCAGTGCATAGTCAGTGTTAATTATATTCAGTTTTACATAGTTTTTTAGATCCGATGATATGCTATAAATTTTTATATTTTCTATTGTCTTATTACCGGAAATTCCTGTTGAGCGAACTCCGGTTCCTGGGAGTTTCCCTGGTTCTGGATTGGATTTACATTATAATTTCTCCTATTGTTATATCCTTGGTTACTATTTCTATTTCTATTTTGATTTCCTCTATAGGCATTATTATTAATGTTCGACCCATATCTGTTATTATTATTATGCGAGTTATTATATGGATTTCTGTTGTTATAGTTATAATTATTTCCGTATCTGTTGTTGTTGTAATTGTTACTGTATCTTCTATTTGCGTTATTGTTGTATCTTCCGCCTCTGGTAGTGTTGTTGTTGTAATTTCTATTATTTCTGCCATTATTGTTGTTTCTATTTAGTGTGCTTCTTTGCCAGTTATTGTTGCCATCACCGTTGCGGTTGCCATTGTTACTGCTTGCATTCTGGTATAACACTTGTCTATCTCTGACACGCGCCATAGCCTCTTCAGCTATCTTTAACGCTTCAGCAAAAGTAGTAACTCTACTTGCATCAATTGTTGAGATTGTTTGTTGATCTCTCAACCCACTTTTAAATACATTAAATGCCAATGCATTATTCGTTCGTACTATTGCAGACCTATCTGCTTCGCCAATTTCGTTTATCTGAACCTCATTCAACTCGTTGACCAGTGATTCTATTTTATCGGCAAAACCTCTTACATTATCCCCTTTTTGAACAGTTTGTGTTAATCTTTGTAGTATGCTGTTTGATGATTTTAGTGGCTTATAGGCCCTTTTCAGAGCCAACACCAACTCATTAACGCTTGTCGGAATGCTTTCCTGATTCACTCGGTTCTGTACTCTCTGTTCAAGTCGCGATTTAAATATGAAATTAAAGAAAAAATTTCGCTTTTCCTGTGTCACAGTTTCATACACCAATTCGAGATTTGTTACAAAACTATGCAATTCTTCTTTCTTTCCCGTAAATATAGGTATTAGCTTCGAAACAGCCGATAATTCGTTCATGTCCATAATCGTCGTCATAGTTAACTTTTCCCTTTTTTCAGTATCTTTTTTATCTATATGATGTGTCAAAATTTCTAGTGCTTCTTCTTTTAGTTTTCTAAATTTGTCAGCTATCTTTATTCTTAGTTCTTCTGTCAATTCAGTTTCCGCTAAACAGTCCTCAAACTGAGTTCTCAATTCTGATATTTCCTTCCTTTTCGAATTTACCGTTTCTATAGAATATGGTTTCCCTATTGATTTTTTAGCGTTTACTGCTATCGATTCCAATCTCCTTATTAAATTGTCCATATGAGACATTGATAATCATAAAAAATTTTCTTTTTTTTTATTTTGCTTTATTTATTCATTAAATTAGTTTTAACATATTGTTTTTATATTTCAATTTCAATTTATATTTCAATGTTGTTTAATATTTCTCATATTTAGTGTTTATAATGTAATATAGTGTTTATAATGTAATATTTCTTATATATAGTTGTTTGCTTACTATAATAACAATAAGATATTTAAAAAAAATTTTGGATTAAAAAAAAAATTCTGTTTCGTCTTCTTTTCCCCTTTATTCTTCTACCTTCCGAATTTCTCTACCATTAGGATGGTCGCTGCCTGTACTGTTGTGGGCCTTATTATATCTTCTTCCGTAGGACTACCTTTCATTCCTATAACTTTCCAAAAATTAGCTAACCATTTAACCTGTTTTTCTAACTCAGCCTTTGTATATTTAACTTCAACTTTTTTCTTTTTGCGTAGCTCTAATGGTTTAGTAAAATACCCTTCATCTGCTAATCTTCTTATTTCCTCATCTAGTTTATCCAACATATCTGGTTGTGCATTTATTTCTTCTGCAGACATTTCTTTTTTGCTTTTCTTTTCTCTTTCAAATATGAATTTAATTCCTTTCTGGTTTCCTGTAATTTCTTTTCCAGTTCTACTCTTCTATCTCTTTGTGTCTCGTAGCTTAACTCACTTTTTAAAATGTTTATTTTCCTTTGCATACGACTTTTTAAATCGCCTCTGTTTCTCCTAATTTTTGGTAGTTCTACTTTAGGTATGCTTGGTTCTCTAAATATTCTATCCTTTTTCACAATTCTAAGTGGCTTAGGACCAATATTAAAAATTTCTGGTTTCACTACTTTTTCCTTATCCTCTGCTTCTTTCAACAACCTTTTCCAATTTTCTTCAGCTATTTTCAAATAACTTAATATTTCTTCTTTTGTCTCCTCCATAAAAAAAATTTTAAACTATATTTCTAACTTGTTGTACCCTCACTTGTTTCTTCACGTACTTTCTCAAATGTTTAATCACTACGGTAAATGTTACCAGTACGCAAATTAAAATAAACACCTCCAAACTAACGCTAATTGCCGTGGGGTTCTTAACAGTTTCCGTTACCACTTCACTTATTTTGTTTTGACTATTCCCCATGCTCACAAAAAAAAAAACACTAAAAAAAATACACTTTGGACTACAAAAAGAAAAGAAAACCTTTATCGAAATTTAAATTTGCAATATTAAAAAAAAAATTTTTGTTTCACTTTCAGTAACTTTAAAACATTTTCACATTCCCCTTTTTTTTTTTTTTTTTTTTTATACACTATATTTTTAATTTTTTACCAGGCGTGCCCATGCACCTTCTGGATTTTTATACTTTTTATTTCTTTCTTCATATGTTGTGGTGATTAAAGTTGTCGTTGATGCTACACATGTACTGCCTCTGCTGGTGGTATGGTGGTTAAAGGTGTTGTTGATGCCAAATGTCGTCAAAAATATCCACCAGGATGCCGGTTCCTTTCAGCGAACCTTCAATAGCTAAACTTTTTCGTTTGCTCCTGCTATTATTGCTGCATGAAAGTTGGCAGGATCGCCATATGGTGAGAATTGGTTTGGTTATTGAAACGACTTGTTCTTGTTTAATTTTCAATTAAGACTGACTTTATTTTAAAATTGTAAAAACTTATATATTAATTTACTAATACTAGGTTTGAATAAAATTTACTCAATCTTAAAATTACTCATGCACATTCATGTACGTACACTCATTGAGTACGTTCTCTTTCGTCAAAAGGTCAGTTCGTCAAATCGTCACTAAAAATAAAAAATGTAAATCGATCATTCCCAATTTGGTGTAATGTTACACAAATTGGTGATACTTAAAATATGTCATTAAACTTTTGTTTACAATATACTCGTTTGCGTTCTACATTCTTTTGACATGCAAACATACAAACACATACATTGCAAACCCAGATCAATCGTCACCATGAATGTACATATTTATTTGTATACTTGTGAATCATTGATTTGGGTTTACAGTTGACCCTCTGTTCACGAACAAAGAACAATTAGAAAAATATATTGAAGAAAACTCTATATTGTCAAAGTACCAATCAGGATTCCGTAAAAAATACTCATATAAAACGACTGTAAATTATGTAATAAGTAAATGGAAAAATAGAAAAAACAAAAAAAGTGATGACAATTTTTTCAGATTTTAAACGAGCCTTTGAAACAATCGACAGGCAAATAAATTATAGTGAAAAAACTCTATATGTATGGAATACAAGGTACGGAATTAAATTGGTTCGAGTCGTATTTGAAAAATGGGAAGCAAATAACTAAAGTTAATAATGTTTTGTCAACTGAAATTGAAAATGATTTCGGTGTACCACAAGGCTCAATTTTGGGAGCTCTCTTATTTATTATATATATTAATGATATGCCAAAGGTATTAGATAGAAGTGAAATGGAAGGAGATGATGATGAAAGTTGCAGAGCAAATATGTACCATGACATCAATACAATTAATACCTGGTTAAAAATGAATAAACTAAAACTAAACGAAAATAAAACAAAAATAATTGAAATAAATATGAACACTGAAGCAATATTTAAAATTAACCATAAAATAATAGAAAAGGTTGAACACATAAAATATCTATAGACTATAGACATAGACATAGACTATACTTGTAAAAAAAAATCGGGAAAAAAGTCTGATTTTTTAAGAGAATACGAAATAAAATATCAAAAACAACTGCAATAAATATTTATAATACAATAATTAAACCACATTTTGAATACGGATCGACAATAATATATACTTGCTGTAATGATAGTCAGGTAGAAAGAATGCAAAAACTACAAAACAAAGCAATGGGGGTTATACTAAAATGTAATCGATATAAACACATCAACGAAATGCTTAGAGATTTCAAATGGTTAAATATAAATCAAAGACTGAAATTCAACACTTTAATTTTTATTAAAAAAATGAAACAAGGTGATGCCCCAGAATATCTATGCGATCAACTTAAATATGTTGGAGAAGTACAACCGTATGCACTAAGAAATACTGAAGATTTTCGAATCCAAAGGGTCATGACAACACACATATGCAAAGATCCCTTTTTTATAAAGGCTTCAAACTATTCAATGATTTACCAAACAATATGAAACTTGAAAGAAATTACAATGTACTTAGAAAAAAATGTACAAATGTAGTAAGATACAATTTATTTATATAGAACTTATAACTAATGTAATATGAATTTATGTATTGTTTTTGAATATTTAAAGTATTTGTAATACTAATAAATAAAAAAAAAAACAAAAAAAAAAAAAAAAAAAAAACTACAAGCATACATCCATTTTTGTATACTAGCAGATTCCAGCCCTAGAAATTCGAGTGCAAATTTTAGGAAATTTTATTTTTTCATTAAATAAAGACCCTAAAGGTATGCTAATCAATTATAGCCAATTCACAAATCAACACAAAACAATTAAGAAAATTATAGTCGGTCTAGACCGACTATACGATACCCTATACCATGCGTTTAGAGACCCTATCTCTCAGGCCCAACTAACTGCATATAGAAAATATGCACAGACAAAATTTGAGTGGGATTTTTAATAATTTGTTTGGCTGCAGATATGAAAAAGTTAATATCGGATGCTATATCTATATGGCGACTAGGTCCAAAAATGGACCGATCCTGATCATGTTTGGTAAAGGCTCTTTTATTTTGCAAAAATATATACAAACAAAATTTGAAAAAAACCGTGCAATATTTTTGTTTTTTGATAGATTTATGTGAAGATCGGGAAGCAGCTCTATATGGGGCCTATGACTAAGAGTTGTCCCATAGGGATTATTTTTAGACTACTGATTAATGGATGTAATAAACACATACAAACCCAATTTGACTAAGATTTATGAGGTAATTTGGATCTTATGGCAATTTATGTTGATTTCATAGGGGTCATTTGTATGGCGGCTAGGTCTGAACATGGACCGATTCTCACCAATTACAATAGCGTTCATCCTATGGCCGATAGAAACTTATATACCAAATTTTGTCAAAATACATTCATAGTTGCGACCTGCAGTTTGATCACAAGCTTTACATGGACACACAGACGAAAGGACGGACATCGTTAAATCGAATCAGATAGTGATTCTGATTCGATCGGTATAGTAAAAGATGGTTCTAGGTCAAATATTTTTGGTAGTTACAAACAGCAGCACAAAGTCATTATACCCAAACCACATAGAGGTATAGGGTATAAAAACAAACTCATACACACATACAGAGAATTGTATAATTTTTTATGTATGTGTTAGTAGCAACTTTATATGCAATCTGCTCCAAAAAAAATTTTAAATTTAGAAATCTGAAAATCTGATGGACAGCTAAGAAGAAATGCCTTTCAAATGAGGCATGTGCGGTCAAAATAGATTAAAACTGACACAGTAGCATCGGTAACAAGAAATCGCCTTGCCTATTAATATTATAGACCAGCAGATTCCAGCGCTCGAAATTCGAGTGCAATTTCTAGGCAGCTTTATTTTTCAACTTAGCTAATTCACAAACCAACACATTTTTGGTTTATTATTATTGTGAATGAAGATAACAAACTCATTAACAAACACATTAACCAATTTAACAAATACACACATGGCGTATGTATAATTTTATGTATGTGTTAGTAGCAACTTTTAATGCAATTTACTCAAAATAAGGGAAAAAATTTACAAAATCTGTAAATCTGGTGAACAGCAAAAAAGAAATACATTTGGTCAAAATCGGGATCAAACGGTAGAGCAAAATATCGATAACTAAAAATCGTCTAGCCTATTAATTTTATAGATAAGATAAAATATAAATGTTTGCGTAGCATATGTGGCGAGAGTGTTAGATTTCCTGCCTCCAAATTTTGTATTATTATTGAAAATTTATTTGAAAATTTAATTTACGTTAAAGTTAACAAAAAATTAAATATGTGAAACAAATTCAAATTTTCAAATCGACTATGGATGATAATATTTAGTACTGTTTAAAAATGTTCTTGCTTTTTAGTAGAATTGCAAATTATACAAAAACGCTGAATGCATGTTAGCCAGCTGAAATTATAGGAATTTCAAAAAGTGCTATACATCGCATATTGATTGAAAATTTGAAGACGAGAGAAAGCTGACCGCAAGATGGGTGCCGTGTTTGCGCAGAATAGAGCTTGGTAACCATGAATGAGGCATGGGTCCACAACTTCACACCTGAGTCAAAGAAAAGTCAAAACAGTGGGCTGAAATATGAAAATCGGATAGAAAGAAGGCGGATTCAGTTCCATCTACAGGCAAGATTATAATGTCTGTTTTTTTGGGATGTGCGTGGGACAATTCTTATTAATCGTCTTTAAAAAGCATTTATGTGATGAAACTAAGGAGAGAAAGCCTCAGTTGGTGAAAAAGAAAATGATGTTTCATCAAGACAATGCACATGTTCATACATCCACTAGTACGATGGCTAAAATCCACGATTAAAGTTCGTATTGCTTCATATCGCACCTGAAAATCACTGAAAATCACTAAGAAATTAATACCTAGCTGAAAGTAGATTATATTGAGAAGTAAAGAAAGTTTGTCCCCAAATTCGTTGTGTTTTCTTTGTCAGGTTAGGTTATTCTGGGACCAGTCTCACTTGTCGCCAACGGCCATTCCTGGGAATTTCGCTTTACAAATATATTTTGCTTTTTCGGGTATTTCCTAATTTGAAGATTCAATGTAATACTTTAAAAGCCAGCTTCAGTATAGTAAAATTCATTAGGCATCCATTTCATATTTAAATTGAGAGAATACGGTGAATAAGTTCTGGGAACTTTGATGCAACCTGTATTTCAGCATTTTTTCTATCTCTCAACGGTTACTGGGCTTTTTATACCCTATACCACTATGTGGTTTGGGTATAATGACTTTGTGCTGCTGTTTGTAACATTCAAAAATATTTGACCTAGACCCATCTTTAATTATACCGATTGAATCTGAATAACTTTTTGAGTTGATTAAACAATGTCCGTCCGTCCGTCTGTGTGTCCATGTAAACCTTTTAATCAAACTGCAGGTCGCAAATATGAATATGTTTTGATGAAATTTGGTATATAAGCTTTCATAGGCCATAATATGAACGCTATTGAAATTGGTGAGAATCGGTCCATGTTCAGACCTAGCCCCCATACAAATTACCCCTATAAAATCGACATAAATTGACTTAAGATCCAAATTGTCGTATAGATCTTAGTCAAATTGGGTTTGTATATGTTTATTACATCCATTAATGAATAGTCTAAAAACGATCCCTATTGGACAACTCTTACTCATAGGCCCCATATAGAGCTGCTTCCCGATCTTCACTTTAATCTACCAAAAAACAAAACAAGTAAGAAAATTATAGTCGGTCTTGACCGACTATACGATACCCTATACCATGCGTTTAGAAACTCTATCTCTTAGGCCCAACTAACTGGACATAGAAAATAAGCAAAAACCAAATTTGAGTGGGATTTTTATTAATTTTTTTGGCTGCAGATATGAAAAAATTCATATCGGATGATATATCTATATGGGGACTAGGTCCAAAAATGGACCTATCCTGATCATGCTTGGTAAAGTCTCTTTTATTTTGCAAAAATATATACAAACAAAATTTGAGAAGAATCAGTGCAATATTTTTGTTTTTTAATAGATTTAAGTGAAGATCGGGAAGCAGCTCTATATGGGGCCAAAGGGATGATTTTTGGACTACTCATTAATGGATGTAATGAACGCATACAAACCCAATTTGAATAAGATCTATATGACAATTTGGATCTTATGGCAATTTATGTCGATTTCATAGGGGTAATTTGTATGGGGGCTAGGTCTGAACATGGACCGATTCTCACCAATTTCAATAGCGTTCATCCCATGGCCGATAGAAGCTTATATACCAAATTTCATCAAAACATATTCATCTTTGCGACCTGCAGTTTGATTACAAGGTTTACATGGACACACAGACGGACGGAGGGACGGACATTGTTAAATCAACTCAGAAAGTGATTCTGATTCGATCGGTACAATTAAAGATGGGTCTAGGTCAAAGATTTTTGGTTGTTACAAACAGCAGCACAAAGTCATTATACCCAAACCACATAGTGGTATAGGGTATAAATATTACACTGATTCATCTCAAATTTTGTTTGTATATATTTTCGCAAAATACAAGAGACGTTACCAACCATGGTCAGGATCGGTCCATTTTTGGACCGAGTCCCCATATAGACATAGCATCCGATATGAACTTTTTCATATCCGCAGCCAAAAAAATTAATAAAAATGCCACTCAAAATTGGTTTATGCTTATTTTATATATCCAATTAGTTGGGCCTAAGAGATAGGGTCTCTAAAGGCATGGTATAGGGTATCGTGTAGTCGGTCTAGCCCGACTATAATTTTCTTACTTGTTTTCAATACGTTTGGATATTGGATTTTTATTAAATAGGCAATTTTTTATTTTTATTTCAATATTTTAACTTAAAAACGAAAATTTGTGATTTCATTTTAAACTTTATTTAGCCATCTCATGAAGTTCAATTCTGAGGAAGTAAAATTTATATTTTAAAAATAAAAATTATTTGTATCATTCGTTTGAATTATTAAAAAAAAATATTTGTAGCATTTCTTATCTTCTCTCTATTTAGTGGCATTTCTGTAATATATGTCTGCCATCTTCATTCATCAGTTTATTTGCTTTACATTTCGCCTTCAAAGCAATTTGATTATTTTGCAGGCCTGCTAGACTGAAGAAAAAAGAAACAGCAAAACGCAAACAACTGCAACAACCAAGAACAAATAAAGTGGAAATAACATGCAGCCTTTAACGGAAACAAATAAATTTATATGCACAAAATGAATGGCTTGAAATAAAGTTTTGTTTTTGTTTATAAAACTTAAATAAGTTATAACAATTTCGAAAAAGAAAACACAAAAAAGGAAATGTTGCAAATTTCCTTATATTTTTTTGTGTGTTATTGGTATTTTAAGGAACAAAACAAGTGCATGTGCTGGCGCAGATAGAACAACTTTAAAAGACAGTATCGAAAACAACAGCAACACATAAAATCGTTGAAAAACTTACTCAAGCAACAATAACAAGTAGAGTGTGCAAGTTAACAGCAGTAAAATAAACAGCACTATGGGCGAGATAAGCTTTAAAAAAAAATTACTAAGAAAAATTAAAGAATTGTAACAAAGCAAATATCAAGTCGTCCCCTGTAAGTGCAGGTCAGAAGTTGATATGTTATTTATTTACTTATTTATCTGTTTATTTATTATGAATAATTTGTGAATTTAAGGGTTCAAGTCCAGAATATTGTTACGTTTAACAATCTTAGCGTTTAGAAAATAAACAACAAATTGACACAAATCATTAAAGTCAGTACATAATCTTCTTAACGGATCGGTGCACAGTAGCGCCATTTAAGTTTTATCGTTGCAAAAATCATAACTTCTTAACCAATTAAAATAATCAATAAGTTAATAAAGTAAGTTAAACACGGCAGGGTAAAATCATGTTTTTGTTAACTAAATAATCTGACCCATAAAAACAAAGTTTTTATTAAAACTCTTTCTTTCCTTAGGCATATGAATTTTGAATCTCTCCGCGACTGTGCGTGACTTTGCGTGACTATTTTAAAATTAATCTTTGGTCAAAACAAGTCTATGAACAAAGTCTCAGATTGGTTGGATGAGAGGAAATGGGGTTTATGCGTGACTCTCTTTAAGTTAATATTTGGTGACAACAATTCTGTGGACTAATTTCAGATTCATTGGATGGGTAATTGGGAAGAAATCACTCAGTGACTGTGCGTGACTACGCGCGACTGTGTGTGACTATCTTAAAATTAATCCTTGGCCACAAAAAGTCTATTGACAAAGTTTTAGATCCATCGGATTAGGGGAAGTGAGGTCTTAATCTCTCCGCGACTGTGTGCGACTATGAGTGACTATGCGTGACAACCCCAAAATTAATCTATAGTCACAATAAGACTATGGGCCAAGTTTCAGATCATTTGGATGAGGGGGAATGGGGTTGCCCCATGTCAGAATGAGAGTATGAGTTATTTTTTATTTCTTTTTAAGGTTTTTACGTTTTTAAATTATTTTCCATAAATAAATAATCTAACCCATAAAAACAAAGTTCTTATTAAAACTCTTTCTTTCCTTATGCATATGAGTTTTAAATATCTCCGTGACTGTGCGTGACTGTGTGTGACTATTTTAAAATTAATCTTTGGTCACAAGTCTATGGACAAAGTTTCAGATCCATCGGATGAGGGGAAGTGGGGTTTTAATCTCTCCGTAACTGTGCGTGACTATATCGAAGTTGATCTCTCTTTACAACAACTATATCAACTAAGTTTCATTTAGATCACTCCGTGACATTTTGATCACTCCGTGACTGTGCGTGACCATCCGTGACTAAGTCAAAGTTAATCTTTTTTCACAGCAAGAGTATGGACCAAGTTTCAGAGCGAACGGATGAGGGGAAATGACATTTAGATCACTCCGTGACTGTACGTAACCATGCGTGACTGTGCGCGACTAAGTCTAAGTTAATCTTTTTTCCACAGCAAGTGCATGTACATAGTTTCAGATCGATCGAATGAGGGGAAATGACATTTAGATCAGTCCGTGACTGTGCGTGACCACGCGTGACTCTGCGCGAATACTTCAAAATTAATCTGTAGTCACAACAAGACTATGGGCCAAGTTTTAGATCAATTGGATAAGGGGGAATGGGGTTGCCCCACGACAGACAGAGAGATTGAAATTGAGTTAAAAGAGTTTAAAAAAGAAAAATAAGATTCGAAAAGAATTCATTTTTTTAAATTGCTTCAAAATAATAGTTTGCCGTGATGCACGATTTTGGAAATAATGAAAACAATTATTTTTCGAGGTTTTATTAAAAATGAGAAAATTCTCTATATTTACTTTAAAATAATTTACATTGCAAATAAATGGGTGGACTGTAAGAAGTTGTAGAACGACGTCAAACGCCTTGACAGTCAAACGAAGAATAAAAAAAATTACATCTAACTAAGATAGAAAGAGGCAACCAGCAATGTTTTTAAATACCGTTAACGATTTACTCGTTAGAATCTGTGTAAGTACTCGCTACAAAGCTGCATAAATAAATGGAGTAAAGCCTAGATCTTCACTTGTGATTAAGCCAAAAAGAGGGTTTGGGTTTGCAAAGGGCAAACTCAATTTAATAAGCAAATTTAATAAATTTGTGCTTAAACAATAATAATCACAATTCCTAATAGAAGGTATATAGAATCTGCGACCCTCACATCACCAGTAGTTTATCAAGACGCAAACACATTTCAATCATATCACTAGACTTTGAGAGAGCGTTCGACAGAATTGGCATACCAACTTACTTCATTAAAGATGGGTTCACATATTGTAAATTACGTCAAAAATTTTATGACTAATAGAAAAATTATTATACTCAACAGCACTTTCTTTGCATAATAGAATCCCGTAAGAATTCCCTCTGTCAGTCATACTGTTCTTAATCGCATACAACAAACTGTGTACAATTATTTCCTTTCATAAAGAAATTGATATTGTTGCTTACGCAGATGATTTCAATCTAATTATTAAGTCCGACAAAAGAAAATAAACCCTATAATTGATCTCAATCAATTGTTTTTTGATATTGAGTAAAGGTCTTCTGTTTCGGGAGCAATTCTTTCATTATCCAAATGCAAATATATTCATATACTATATGTCGCAAGTAAAATTGCAACTGCGTATTACACTCCCCACACACAAACCTAACCCGAACCAATACTCTAATGATACTCGGCTTACATATAAACCAGAGGTATAATTGGGTCAATCACATTAATCACATAGTGACTTCGCTATCTACCCGACTCAAGATCGTAAAATGTCTATCCAATCCAAAACTCAATTGCAATACCTACACTATTACTTCGGTGGTTAAATCATTAATCTGGTCAAAAATAAATTATGCATTACCAGTATACGGGAACTTGCTCAACTCTATGTTACGCAAAATTAAGACATTAGTTAATTCTGCCATCAGACTTTCTCTTGGAGCATTCCGCTAAACTCCAGTAAAAATATGTTGTTCGAATCTAACATTGTTTCAATAGAAACACAAACAAAAATATTAACTGCAAAACTTATAAAATCAATAGCTTTTAGTTCAAACACACCCATCCTTCAATTAGTTAGTGTAGAAATAATATTTCAATCGAATAGTTTTTTGTTTTCATATTAAAAGTTTTGTTTATAAATTTGTCATTCTGAAAAAAATATTTATTGTGAACAAATCGAAATAAATTTCGTTCTTACTTTTATTTAAAAATATTGCTGGTTATCTTATTTTCATTATAAGAGGTTATGGGCGAATTAAAGGAAATACATGGAATCCCTCAATTTAACGGCCAGGGATTTGATGACTGGCAATTTAGAGTGAAAATTCATCTAGACTCGCTAGGTCTGTTGGAAGTTCTCACCGGCAATCCACCAGACGAGGCAATTCTTAAAAGGGAGTTTTTAAAGAAGGACATAAAGGCAATGGACAGAATCGTAAGCTTTTTACATGCAGATTGTATAAGCTATGTTCGTGAAAAAGAAACTGCGAAAGATATGTGGGAGAGCTTGTGTGCTGTATTCGCAAAGCAATCTATAGTGAACCAGCTTTTAATTCGTAAAAAATTGGTAATAATGCGAATGAATGAAGGAGATTCCATCGTAAGTCACCTGATGACTTTTGAAAATTTAATTCGGCAACTAAAACTTTCTGGAGCTAAGATAGATGAAAGCGATATTTTAACTCAACTTTTTTTAACGTTGCCCGAAAAATATGATCCGCTAGTAACAGCTTTACAAAGCATCGATGGAGAGAAATTAACCTTTAACTTGGCGAAGGAAAGATTGATTGCAGAAGAAGCGAAGTTTCTAGATCGTCATCAAGAAGATATACAAGATAAAACAGCGTTTGTGGGTAAAAAGAATTTTAAGAAGAAACGCTTCAATGGGAAATGTTTTAAATATGGTAAGCTTGGTCACCAAGCTAAGGACTGTTGGCAACGAGAAGCACGTTCTGCTAAATCAAACACAAAGGCGGTGTTGTTTATGGCATATAAAAATAATTTGTCTAAGTCTCAAAATAATAAAATCGTTTTTAAATTAGATTCTGGTGCCAGCGACCATATAGCAAGAGACAAGTCAATATTTTGTAAACTCAATGTGCTAGAAACACCCATTGAAATTGTTGTAGCAAAGAACAGTGAATCAATACAAGCTAAACATATTTGTAAAATTAAAGGTATTACCAACAAAGGTATAAAAGTAACTATGAAAAATGTTTTGTATGCTCCGGATTTGAGAGATAACTTATTATCTGTAAGAAAGTTGACAAAATCGGGACTTAAAGTTAATTTTGAGAATAATATTGCTATTATTATGAAAAGTAAAGAACAAATTGCATCAGCGTTTCTTTCTGGCAATCTTTATGAATTAACTTTACATTTTGCAAATAAAAATGCTTTATCATGTAACAAAATTGATGTCATAACTTGGCATAGAAGACTTGGACACATTGGTACTACAGGTATGGACAAATTATTGAAACATAAACTAATCCAAGATGATGTTAAGTCAAAAGATATCGGTTTTTGTGATATTTGTACTGAAGCTAAGCAATGTCGAGACCCTTTTAATGGGACTCGAGCCAGAGCAACTCGATTACTTCAAAGAATACATTCAGACGTTTGTGGTCCGATTACACCGATTGCATGGGATGGATCGAAATATTTTGTGTCAT
Source organism: Cordilura impudica (assembly GCA_963682025.1). Classification (NCBI taxonomy): domain Eukaryota; kingdom Metazoa; phylum Arthropoda; class Insecta; order Diptera; family Scathophagidae; genus Cordilura; species Cordilura impudica. The sequence continues at coordinate 174,283,397 of OY821517.1, read as the reverse complement.
TTATAGACGATTATAGCCACTTCGCTATGGTGTACTGTATTAAAAACAAATCTGAGGTTTTTGTCAGATTTAAGGAATATGACGCCTCAGTATGTGCTATGTTTCCAAATAACAAGATATCAACTTTAACTATTGACCAAGGTACTGAATACTTATCAAAGGAACAACTAACATGGTATAAAAACAAAGGCATTCAAGTTGAAACGACAGTTGCATATACACCACAGCAGAATGGTGTTCAATAGAACTGTAACAGAAAAATTAAGAGCTATGTTGTTACAATCAGGAGTTCCGAAAAACTTGTGGAATGAAGCAGCCTTTGCAGCCGTGTACATAATTAATAGAATTCCGACAAAAGCGATTGATGATGCGATGACACCAACGGAGATGTTTCATGGTATAAAGCCAAAACTGGAAAAACTTAAGGTTTTTGGTTGTAAAGCGTTTGCGTGGGTTCCAGATCGAAAACGAACCAAATTGGATCCCAAAAGTAAAATAATGGTAATGGTCGGTTATGCCCCTAACGGATATAGGCTGTGGGAAAGTGAAACGCGAAAGGTAATATTAGCTAGAGATGTAAAATTTGACGAAAACTGTTTTCCATATAAAAATTGGGTCGAAAAAACATTTAAAACAACAGTTATTCAAAGCAGCCACGATCAAGAGGGGGAAGAGTTAGATGATGTCGTGTCTGCCGTAAATGAAGATAGTACTGGAAATGGCGAAGACAGTGCTGTATCTGATAATGTACCATTATGTGAAATAATTACCAGTGATGAGGAAGAAAATGTAAATGAAATTCAAGATTCTCATAATGAACCTAGAAGAAGTCAAAGAATTAGCCGGTTACCAAGTAAATTATTGGACTATATAACTGGCCATGAAGCTGAAGTTTTACAGAAGAATATTCCAAATACGTATATTGAAATTTTTAATAGAGATGATACTGATAAATGGAAAAAAGCTATCGACGATGAACTAAATTCAATGAAAAAGAACCATGTGTGGGATTTTGTACAACCTCCACCAAAAGCAAAATTATTAAAATCAAAATGGGTTTTTAAAAATAAAGAAGACGGTAATGGAAATCCAACAAAGTACAAGGCGCGATTAGTTATAAAAGGATTTCTTCAAAAACATGGCATCGATTATTTGGAGACCTATGCTCTAGTAGCAAAATTATCAACTATAAGAATTGTATTAGCTGTTGGTATTCATCGCGGTTACCATTTCCATCAACTTGACATTAAGACGGCTTTCTTATATGGTGACTTAAAGGAGAACATTTATATGGCTATTCCAGAAGGTGTCAATGCGAATCCCATTTTAGCCTGTAAGTTATTGAAATCGCTATATGGACTTAAACAAGCACCTAAATGTTGGAATGAAAAGTTCAACAGTTTCCTAATTTCACTTGGATTTACGAGGTCCAAACACGATTACTGCTTGTATGTAAAGATAGATGATAAACAAGCAAATGTCTTGATTATTATTTTATATGTGGATGACTTACTAATCGATGGTAATAAAATCGAGAATATTAATAACTTAAAAGAAAAACTAGCCAAAAGGTTTGAGATGTCGGATTGTGGTCCATTAAAATACTTTCTTGGTATGAATATGAATTTTGATAAAGAAAACTTACAGATATCTCAGGAGACAAGTATTTGTAAGATCCTGAACAAATTTGGAATGTTAGACTGCAATTTAGTAAAGATTCCAATGGAGAAAGGCTTGCAATTAGAAAGTAACAATTCAAATATAACTGTCAATCAACCATATAGAAAACTGTTGGGAAGCCTTATGTATATTATGCTGTGCTCAAGACCGGACATATGTTTTCAAGTGGGATACTTAGGTCGTTTTCAGCAGAATCCTTCAGATATTCACTGGAAACATCTTAAGCGAGTTTTAAGATATCTTAAAGAGACGATAAATATGAAATTAAACTTTAAGCATGTATCAAGTGAACCAATTGTGGGATATGCTGACTCAGATTGGGCTTCAGATCTATCAGATCGAAAATCTGTAAGTGGCTTTATATTTAAAGTTTATGGTTGCACGGTATCATGGTGTAGTAAGAAACAACAGACAGTAGCAACATCATCTTGAGAAGCCGAATATGTAGCTCTTAGTTTAGCTACTACTGAAGCAATATGGATTCGTGGAATAATGCAAGATTTAAAAGTTGTGAGTAACTATCCAGTTAAAATATATGAACACAACAGAGGCTGTATTGGAATGGCTAACAATCTTGAGAGCAAAAGGGCGAAACATATTGATATCAAGTACCATTTTGTGAGAGATAATATAATGAATGGTAACATCCTAGTTGAACATATAAGCACTCAACACCAGTTAGCAGATTTATTTACAAAATCCTTGGATGTCAGTAGTTTTGTTAAGTTTCGCAGTGACATTGGCTTAATCGATTGAGAGGGGGTGTAGAAATAATATCTCAATCGAATAGCTTTTTGTTTTCATATTAAAAGTTTTGTTTATAAATTTGTCATTCTGAAAAAAATATTTATTGTGAACAAATCGAAATAAATTTCGTTCTTACTTTTATTTAAAAATATTGCTGGTTATCTTATTTTCATTATAAGAGTTAGAAAATATAAAACTTCCAAAATATTACCGAGAATACCATCAACTACACTTGTGCTCACATAATTAAGTCACTAGTATGCTACTCGACATTATTGTCAGAAATACGTAAACCCTTTTTTTTAAATAATATAATATAATATAATATAATATAATATAATATAATATAATATAATATAATATAATATAATATAATTTTTAATATAAATTTTTTATTATTCTTATATGTTAGCAATCAATTTACAGTGAAATAAAAGAAATAAAAAACTTGTAAATTAGCCAAAAAGAGCTGCTCACATAATTAAGTCATCTGAAAAAAAGTGGTTGTGGAGCACCGCTTTGGCATGCTAGCTACAAAATCAATATTATAAGGGATGTTATCAGTACTAAACAACAATTCATGCCAATCTATATTTTGAATAACCCGATTTATGAAATCATAATAAGATTGTTTAAAACAAAATACTTTCTTAAATACTTTCCACTCGTTACAATGATACATAAATCAACTAAAGATCACACAAAGGTCGATTCGTATAGACCAATAAGTTTACTGTCCAACTTGTCAAAATTTATTAAATTATTCAAGAGAATTTTGGTAAACAAACTTACAATAACCGTAGATCAAAATAATGTCATTCCAGCACATTAATTTGGTTTCAGACTAAAACACAGCGCCACTGAGCAAATTCACAGAATTGTAAGTGCCATAAGAAGAGCTTTTGAAGAGAAAAAGTACTGCTCTGCACTTTTTATAGACGTCTCGCAAGCCTTTCACCGAGGTTGGCACGAGGGACCCCTCTATAAAGTTAAGCAGTTGTTGCCCCGAACACATATAAGCTGATGGAGAGCTATATAATTAATAGAAAATTCTCTATAAGACAGAAAAGCTTTGTGAGCCCTCCACAGACAATTCAATGCTGGTGTACCACAAGGTAGTATCTTGGGCCCGCTTCTGTACATCCTTTACACATCAGACATGCCAACAAATGAAAACACACTTACGTCGACTTTTGCGGATGATACTGCAATTTTAAGCATACACGAAAACTCTTCAACAGCATCTCTTCTTTTACAGAGCCATATTGAACAGCTGGAATATTGGCTAGATATGTGGAAGATTAAAGTAAATAAACAAAAGTGTATCAACTTAACTTTTACCCTAAGAAGGGAGACTTGCCCTCAAACTCGAATTAAGAACCAGACTATACCTCATCATTCCTCCGTTAAATATCGCAGACTACATCTTGATCGCCGACTTACATGGAAAAGCCATATAGACGCTAAATTGATACAAATAAAAATTAAATTTGTCCAATTCACATGGCTAATGGGCAGGAACTCAAAGTTAAGTTTCGATTGTAAGCTCTTGATTTATAACTCGATTTTCAAACCCATTTGGTGCTATGGTATTCAGTTATGGGGAACAGCCTCAGCTTCAAACACAGAAAGAATACAAAGATGCCAAAACAAGATTTTGAGAATGATTACAGGCGCATTATGGTACGTAAGAAACTCACATTTACACATTTACACTTAAATGCTTCTCTAGTAAAGTACGAAATCACTCGATATAGTGCAAACTATTTGGAAAAGCTAGAGTCTCACCCGAATCTTCTAGCACGTAACTTAATCAACAATCGTATCCACCAACGCTTAAGAAGGAGGGAGACTGCTAATCTCATTGGATGAAAAATTAATTGATATACAAACAGTTTTTTACCATTAAATTGTGTATATAGAATAAATTAAATTTTGTCTGGCACTGGCTGGATTTAATTTTTAAGATTTAGTTTTAAGATTTGAATAACTTATTGTTAGTTCGCAAACCTATGTGAAAATTCAATAAATAAAGATGAATTAAAAAAAAATCATAAATTTTTTATATATGTAAATAGATTAAAAAACATTGGAAAACAAAAATTTAATGATAAAATATTATTTCATAGAATTTGCACTCGAATTTGGAGTGCTGGGCTATACTAGTGTATCTATATATATAAAATTCATTTTCTGTTTGTTTGTTTGTTTGTTTGTTTGTTTGTTTGACCGCTATACAAATTTTTATTTTTCAACAGATTTTCCTGAAATTTTGTACACACGATCTCCATACCCCAGGAAAGGTCGCCATATACTTCTTACCGGCCACGCCTACTTTTACGCCCACTTTTTATGTAAAATTCATTTTCTGTTTTATTCATATTTGTTCACTATACAAATTTTTATTTGTTAACAGATTTCTCTGAAATTCGGTACACACGATCCCTGTACTCCATATAAGGTCGCCATAGACTTTCTATCGACCACGCCTACTTTAACGCCCACTTTTTATATACAATTCATTTTCTGCTTTTTGGTATATTTGTTCGGTATACAAATTTTTATTTTTCAACGCATTTCTCTGATCTTTGTACCTCAGGCCAGGTCACCGGGTGATTCTTGCGGCCACGCCTACTTTAACGCCCACTTTTTGTATACAATTCATTTTGTTTTTTGGTATATTTGTTCGCTATACAAATTTTTATTTTTCAACCGATTTCTCTGAAATTTGGTACACACGATCTCTCTCCTCCAGGGAAAGTCGACATATTCTTCGTACCGGTCACGCCTACTATTACGCCCACTTTTTGTATACAATTCATATTCTGTTTTTGGTACATTTGTTCGCTACGCAATTTTTTTTAACGGATTTCGCTGAAATTTGCTACACACGATCTCTGTACTCCAGAGAGGTCGCCATATGATTATTGCCGGTCACGCCTACTTCTACGCCCGCTTTTTATACAAAATTAATTTTCTGTTTTTTGTATATTTGTTCACTATAGAAATTTTTATTTTTCAAGGGATGTCTAAAATTTGGTCACACGATCTCTATACTACAGGGAAGGTCACCATATGCTTTTTTAAAAGCCACGCCTACTTTGCGCCAACTTCTATGTATATAAAACTTATTTTTTCCTTTTATTTGTTTCTTTATTTGATTGCTATAAAAACTTTTATTTTTCAATGGCTTTCTTCGAAATTTAGTACATATTCCAGGGAAGGTCGCTATATGATTTTTACCGACCACGCCTACTTTTACGCCCAATTTTCTTATAAAATTCATATTTTGTTGTGTGGTATATTTCTTCCCTATACACATTTGTACTTTTCAATGAATTTCTCTGAAATTAGGGTTACACGGAAATAACTACACGGTGAACAAATTCCCCAAACTTAAAAAAAGGTACCCAAAAGAAATGAACAAATTCCCCATTTATTTTTAATCGAAATAAAAAATGGACTTACTACCCAAATTCATTCTTAGATTTTTACATATTTTTATTTAATGAATTTTGTTAAATATTTATTTTAGTAAACACTTGCATACTGCTCTCAATAGATGTCCAACAATAAATGCATTTAAAATGAGTATTCTTTTCAAAATAAGTTGGCAACAGCTGCGCGGCAGCACAGGTGTGGTTGCCAAACGCGCGGAAGCGGCGCGCGGCGTGCGACCGCGCACTCGGACGCGACGGGTGCAGACGCGACGCGCTCTCGGAACACAGCTCAGCTAAAATATCGCAATGCCCTAAAAAATATGTTTTAGGAATTAAAATAAGTTAACGAGAACTAAGCGGAGGCACGGGTAGTAGCTGCGAAGAAGCGGCGCGAGGCGCGCGGACGCGACGCGCTCGCGGAACACAGCTCAGTTAAAATATTGCAATGCTCTAAAAAATATGTTTTAGGAATTAAAATAAGTTAACGAGAACTAAGCGGAGGCACGGGTAGTAGCTGCGAAGAAGCAGCGCGAGGCGCGCGGACGCGACGCGCTCGCGGAACACAGCTCAGCTAAAATATCGACCGCGGACTCGGACGCGACGGATGCGCATGCGACGCGCTCTCGGAACACAGCTCAGCTAAAATATTGCAATGCTCTAAAAAATATGTTTTAGGTATTAAAATAAAATATTTGGGGAGAAAGTTCATTTTATTGGGGAATTTGTTAATTGGGGACTAAGTACTCAGCGCCTGGTAAGCATAGTGAACCATTTTTTAAGTCAAAGGACTTTTCATCCCGGGCAAGACCGGGTAAAAACAGCTAGTACTATATAAATTTATAAATATATTAATAAAATTCCTTAAATTGTGAATTTTTAAATGAAATTCATTAAATTTGATTATATATACTTGTTGAACCCACAAAATATATATAAATGGGTTTGTTAATAAATAATTTCATAAGAGCCTAATGGTATGCCAATCAATTTTAGCGAATTTACAATTCAGTACAGAATTGTATATTTTTTTTTTATTTGAAGCCTCAGTATGTGTTCTATGTGTGTGATAGTAGCAACTTTAAATGATTATTACTCCAAAATAATGTACCAGAGGTTTAAAATCTGTAAAGATAGTGTACATCTTTTAAATGGTATTTTTTTTTTTTTGTCAAAATCGGTTGACATTAGAAATCGCCTTGACTATTTATATTATAGATACTAACGTACGAATGTATTATTGGGACAAAAGCCCTGATTAATAATTTTGTTGCAGAGATCAAAAGTAACTGTGAGCTTGAATTGTATTCATCAAGTATGTAGTTTACCATAAGAAGTTATGCGGTCAGACAAATCAGAGATTTCCTTTTAGTGCCTCGAGAACATCGATAAAATTCAACCCCAATCTTTCTACATCCACTACAATAACAATAGAAGCCCTTGTGTTTCAAAATGGATTTAGTCACTAATACAGGTAGACCACTACATTTAAAATGGCATAATCCACGACTTGGCCAACAACAAAAAAGTCTTTCATCATCAGAAGTTATAGCACAATTTTTATTTAAACAGTTTAGATAATTTCTTCCAGCCATATTATTTAAGATGAAGTTATTTTTGTAAGTATAAGTCGATAAAACGGTTCAGTATAAGAAAAAGTACAACATTGTTTATTTTACAAGCGTTGCGGTGTGGCAATATTGTTCAGCTGATCGTATGACAGGTGGTTAAGCCACTGTTTATTGTTCGTATTTGACTAAAGAAAATTTTAAAATTATATTTTGTATTTATTGTTGTTTACTGAGTTTTTAAGAGTATGCACTTGTTTGTTTGATTTTTATTATGTATTGTTTTTGTTATAAGAGAGTTTGTCTACCTCTTTTTATGACTTTTTCCACAGGATAGCTATAAATTATAACATTTTTTTTTGAAAATATTAATATTTTAATGGAAATTTTTTGTATGTTATAGACATTTATTTAGACTTTAATTAAATAATTATTACATATCCCAATATCAGCAAAATTTAAAGATTATTATCAAAAAGAACTGAGCAAACAGTTTTATGTCCGATTGTATCAACAGCCAAAATAAAAATTTACAGTAGTGTAGATTTTAATTGAAACTATCCGGTCTTCAGTTCCAAGGTTCACTACTATCTTCATTTTACAATTCAATAAGAAAACTGTAAAAGTTGTTTCAAAAGTTTTTTGTTTTCTGTTTTCTTTTTTGGCCAAACAAAATATTCACACCTGATGTCTATTCACCTTGAATGGTTTGAAAAAAAATTTATATATATATGTATATAACGTAAATATAAAGATAACAGCTTATAAACAATTTTAAAAATTTTTTCGAGAATTACGAAAAAATTTTAATTTATAGCAAATAAATTTACAGCAAACAGAGCATGCATGTGTGTGCGTCTGCTAGATGTTATGTAATTAAACAAAAAATATATTTTATAATCATTATGGTTATTGCTATTGTAATATTTTATAAGCAATTAAAAGTTTTTATTGTTTCACTACAGTTTGTCTAATTATTACTTCAGGTGTTGCAGATATTTTGTTATTCCTCATGCTGTTGTTATTGTTGTTGTTTTTGTTGCCATTAAAAATGTTGTTCTTGTTTTTGTGATACACAAGTTGGTATTTTTTGTTGTAAATAGAGGTTACTTTGGTATGTTCTATGGATGTTGTACGACCATTAGTTGGTTTTGCCTGCAGGAGGGTGAATTCATAATTAATTTAAATATGTCTAGAAATTTTAGGGATCTAACGATACAGGGATCTAGCCCATTCAAACTAAATAAAAAGGGCATGCTGGATTCACCCCAAAGTTCTTCGCTGAAACAACAGACACTATTTTAGTTATAAATCATTGTACACTGCAAAAGGTCGCTAAAGTCAACTTAAAAAAACTTATGTATATTTTTGCGAAGAAGAAGTGACTACACTAAATATGACCATGATCAGACCATTTTTATGCTTCTTCTATATATTCAGTTAGTTTTTCTTTAAGTTATCGGAAAGTAGGTTTAGACGGACTATATATTATTATATATTATATATTATATATTATATATTATATATTATATATTATATATTATATATTATATATTATATATTATATATTATATTTTATATATTATATATTATATATTATATATTATATATTATATATTATATATTATATATTATATATTATATATTATATATTATATATTATATATTATATATTATATATTATATATTATATATTATATATTATATATTATATATTATATATTATATATTATATATTATATATTATATATTATATATTATATATTATATATTATATATTATATATTATATATTATATATTATATATTATATATTATATATTATATATTATATATTATATATTATATATTATATATTATATATTATATATTATATATTATATATTATATATTATATATTATATATTATATATTATATATTATATATTATATATTATATATTATATATTATATATTATATATTATATATTATATATTATATATTATATATTATATATTATATATTATATATTATATATTATATATTATATATTATATATTATATATTATATATTATATATTATATATTATATATTATATATTATATATTATATATTATATATTATATATTATATATTATATATTATATATTATATATTATATATTATATATTATATATTATATATTATATATTATATATTATATATTATATATTATATATTATATATTATATATTATATATTATATATTATATATTATATATTATATATTATATATTATATATTATATATTATATATTATATATTATATATTATATATTATATATTATATATTATATATTATATATTATATATTATATATTATATATTATATATTATATATTATATATTATATATTATATATTATATATTATATATTATATATTATATATTATATATTATATATTATATATTATATATTATATATTATATATTATATATTATATATTATATATTATATATTATATATTATATATTATATATTATATATTATATATTATATATTATATATTATATATTATATATTATATATTATATATTATATATTATATATTATATATTATATATTATATATTATATATTATATATTATATATTATATATTATATATTATATATTATATATTATATATTATATATTATATATTATATATTATATATTATATATTATATATTATATATTATATATTATATATTATATATTATATATTATATATTATATATTATATATTATATATTATATATTATATATTATATATTATATATTATATATTATATATTATATATTATATATTATATATTATATATTATATATTATATATTATATATTGTATATTATATATTATATATTATATATTATATATTATATATTATATATTATATATTATATATTATATATTATATATTATATATTATATATTATATATTATATATTATATATTATATATTATATATTATATATTATATAACATTTATTATGTATTTAATATCAAATATTATTTTTATTACTTGTGAATTTACCCAATAATGTGCATGTATATATATCTTAGCATTAGTGTTGGAATTTTATCTTGACTTTAAGACTAATTGGTTTTGTCGTAGTATATGTATGTTTTTATGTCTTCAATTCACAGTTCATTTTTTAATGCTTAACATGTCAAAACTTTCGATTCCTCAACAATTATGTGAAAAGTACATTTTTGTATAAAAGTTTGAGTTCAAGGAAATTGTAAATAGCTTGAACTGAATACGATATATTCTGATAAAATTTTGGTGGATAAATTTAATAAAAGGAACCTTTGGCTCTGGAGCCATTGTAATAACGCGGGATTATTAAGCATTTCTTTCACTGACCAAGGTAGCATCAGTTCGAAACTTTTGTGCAGGTTTTGAGTTGTGGTATTGCAGCAGCTCAAAAATCATAGAGCTTTTGCAGAATTAGAGATTTATCAAATATCAGGGATTAAGTTAGTTTTTATGAGCCTATTGTATCAAATGCGTCCATTGAAAAATGAAAACCAGTTTTATTTAGTACTAGTTGTAACTAGTGGCTACCCATCTCCCCCTCCCCCCTGACATCGTAATGAAAAGGCACGCAAAGTCCCAAGGCTCTCACTATTACAGTACTCTGAACACTCACGTTAATAATAGATGAGCTAGACATGTGATATTGAGTAATTACTTTGTATGTTAGGTACCACGCCCACTTACGCAATCCCGCCCATTTCCAGCATAGCCACTAATCTAAAAAAATGATGACCTCACACAAATTTTTAATGCTCTCCTTATCAAAGTACCCAATATATATGATATTAAAAATTTACTTTGTATGAGAGGCGCCAAGCTCACTAAAAATATTAAAAAAGATTATAGCCTATAGCACTTCCCATATCTGCAGTAAAGCTCCGTGTAAATTTCAGGAAGATCAGATCACTAGTTACGGAGATTACGTGCTACAAACAAGGAAACACACAATACCTCTTTATTATATTAGTATAGATATACAAAATCTTTATTGAATACTAGAAGTAACCCGGTGTGCTTCGCTACACCCTCCCCCTCCCCTCCCCTTCCGAATCGTTATGAAAGGGCTCACGCAAAGTCCCAAGGCTCTCACTAATACAGTTATTCAGTTATATCACATTTAATATTAAGTTTGTGTGGGGTACCACGCGCATTTGTCTAATCCCGCCCATTTTTTTGTCTGACTACTCACGTTAATAATAGATGACCTGAGACAAATTTGCAAAGCTTTCTCTATCATAGTGCTTAATATATATAATATTAAAAATGCACTTTGTATGGGAGGTGCCACGCCCACTAAAAATATTTAAAAAAATTAAAGCCTGTAGCACTCCCATATCTGCAATAAGACTATGTGAAAATTCAAGAAGATCAGATGAGTAGTTACGGAGAGTACCAAACAAATAAACAAATATTACCTCTTTATTATGTTAGTATATATTATTAGTATAGATTTTTTATTTCAATACTTGCTGATGCTGATAAACAATGTTTTCTGTTTTTTCATTCGGTACAACAGTATTCAGATTTTTCGACGTTCCTACCCTAGAGCAAGGTACATGTAGCTGCCCATGAGAAGAAGGTGGATTATCCATATTAGATCTGGCAACACTTAACTGTTGGCCTTGAACTTAGAATATCATTTGGCAATTTTTCTTTTTCGCGATTTTTGACTTTGCCCATTTTTGATTTTGAAGATTTATGTTTTTGGGCGATTTTTATTTTCCGCGATTTTTTGGGTTTGGCGATTTTTGATTTTGGCAATATATTTTCCACGACAAATCACATTAATAATCAATGTATATGATATTAGATATCTACTTTGCATGGGCGGTGCTACACCCACTGCTTCGATCACGCCCATTTATTTGTCCGACTAATCATACAAAGAACCTATGAGCTCACGCAAAGCCACAAAGCTCTCTCTTTTACAGTACTCCAGATATATGACATTAAATAGTTACTTTGCATGGGGAGTGCCACGCCCATTGGTGTGAACACGCCAATTTTTTGTCCGACTACACATACTAAGATCTGATGGTGTCGTACAAAGTGTCAAAACTTCCCTTTTTTAGTACACCAGTTATATGATATCATATATTTACTTTGTACGGGCGATGCCACGCCCACTGCTCCGATCACGCCCATTTTTTGTCCAACTAATCGCATGCATAACTTATGGGCTCACACAAAGTCCCAAGACTCTCACTATAACAGTACTCTAGATATATGGCATTTTATATTTAATTTGTATGGTAGGTGCCACGCCTATTGGTCCGATACTGCCCATTTTTTGTCCGACTACTCACATTAATAATAGGTGACATCAGACAAATTTGAAAAGCTCTCTCTATCACAGTACTCGAGATACATAATATTGAATTATTACTTGTATGGGAGCTACCACGCCCACTTATCCGATCCCGCCCATTTCCGGCGTAGCTACTAAAATTAACAATATGTGACCTCACACAAATTTGCAAAGCTCTGCCTATCATAGTACTCAATATATGTATATGATATTAAAAATTTACTTTGTGTGGGAGGTGCCACGCTCACTAAAAATATTTAAAAAAATTATGGCCTATAGCACTTCCCATATCCGCAGTAAGACTTTGTGAAAATTTCAGGAAGATCAGATGAGTAGTTACGGAGATTACTCTCTACAAACAAACAAACAAACACACATTACCTCTTTATAATATTATATTATTATTAGTATAGATTGACGGCACTTAGTTTTTGAGACACAAGCGACAATTTTTTGAATTGGCAACTCTGGAATAGTCATAGACATTTCAATAATTTTTTGCCATTTTATGTCCCCCAACAAAACTCTAAGATTTTCGATCTGACAACCCTAAAACTAGTTAATCCAAAGCGGTCATGGGAACTCTTCTGAGATATTTTTAAATTTTTTGAAAGTCGTTACGGAGTGGGATACATGAATTTGAAAATGGTTATCTCTTATTTTTTTATTAGTTTAAAGTAAAAATGCAACTTCCAAGTTCAAACATAGATAATTAGCCAATTAGGCATGAACGTGAAATAAAATCCGCTAAATGGATTGTAAGAAAATTTTTGTATCACGCTTTGTAAATATAAAGCAACAGAGATAAAAAAAAATATATTTCAATATCACATTTTTTGGATAAATCGGTTTCTGCAACCCCGTACCGACCTTAAAAATGTGATACAAATCTCAAAAACCCTTTTCACAATAATAATTCATATTCCGCTTTAAGAGTTGAAGAAATAAAAGCATGTCTTTGGTGAAACGCCCTGGTATGTGTATTACAAAAATTTGAGTTCCCTATAGAATATTCGTCAAAATAATGAATTTTAAGTGGAGTATGTCCAGACAACAAAAATTTTGAAAGAAACGCTCTAGAATTTTAACACAGAATAATATTTATCAGTCCTTCTATACTACTGTGCTTCTATACCTTAATATCAGATTCATTATATAAACCAGATGATGTTGATAATTTTCTAGAAGAAAAAAAAAAACGTACGAGCTTTTTCTTATGTAAGTAATATCCTGTTACTCAAGAGATGTTTTCTAGCTACTTTTGAAAGGAAACAGTGGAGGTCACTGTAGTTTACTTGTTTTCATTTCCGTAATTCCTTATAATTCAAAAAAAAGCACTGCACGTCAAAATGATTCTCTTAAGGAATTTATATCCCTCACACACACATTTGTTAGTAAATTCAAACATATATATATCGTTTTGCTCTGTGGTCCATCGCCATAATATAAAGTAATTGTTGTTTATAAAATGAACACACACGCTCGTTAACTAAAACCTTACATACATCAGTATGTACGAATATGTGTACGTATTATATATGTATGTATAGATTGTATTTCATTGTTATGTAGTTGCAATAAAATTTTTGCAATTCACTTTTTTATGTTTTATGTTGCATTATATGTGAGGAACAATTCTTTATAAGTTGAATAGATATTTTTTTTTTGTATTTTTGTTATAAAAATTGCATGAGTCTGCTGATGTTCACTTACTGCATCATGCCTGTGTGAATGCATATGGGTAACAGCAACATCAACAACAACAACAACAACAACTGCAGCAGCTGCAGCAGTGGTACGTTTGTAGTGGGTAAAAAGAATACATCCACATCCTCTGTGTGATAATTTAGAGCAACAAAAGCTGTTGTATGTCAGTATTTAATTTCATTTTTTTTCATATAAAATGCATTGATGTTGGTTGGATGGTTTGCAGCTGTTGTTTCACTTTCTGTTGTATTATGTTGATATCAACAATAAGTTGCAATATTTGCTAGATACGAGTGTACGAGTATGTGTTCCCTGTTCCTTTTTTTTTATCTTACTGCCAGCATATTAACAATATATGTCGTTAGGTTAGTAAAACTACTACAATTGAATTTATGCTGATTTCTCTTTTTGTTTGAATGAATTCGTTTGCAAATTAAAAATGGAAAACGAATAAATATTTAGCTCGAGAAAACTGTAGTAATATTGTTATGGGAAATGGCAATTTCGTTATCACATTTTGAACAGTTTTAGACACAACTTGAAATGATCCCAACAAAATTGTTGTAAATCAAATCAAAGTATAATTCAAATTTTGTTATTTTCAATGGTATTTATTTGAGGCCTTTGAAATTTTGTTACGCCATCTAAGTTATTTGCTTTGCAGCAATTTTATGAGAAAAAGCAAATTTTTTTTTATCAAAATAGTTTTAGACTGGCTTCAGATCTAGCCACTTCTAGGCCTATATCAATTATTAGCTATCAAATAATGCCATTGCGGTATTTTATCAAAAATCCATCATATAGATGCACAGATGCAGTCTTTGCTCCATTAACCTTCTCTTTTACTTATTTTTTAAGAACAAATTTCAATTAATAAACCCCAAAAAAATTTTTGACAATAGTCACTTTTCAGCTCGTGAAGTGCCGCACAGTAGTTTCAAATAAAACAAAAAGCGGTAAAATTCAACAACTTCTAAACTATTGATCAGATTGTAACAGTATGTTTGGGGTGTTTGTATTGAAGGATGAAGTATGAGTTACAGGGAGTTAAAGCATGCAACTTTTTTATAACCTACACTACATAAAATCACTTTCTGATTCGATTTAGCGATGTCCGTTGTCTGCCTAACAATTTTTAATTTTTTTTAGCTCACTATCGTTTAATGGCTCACGATATATTACCCTTACCACCCTGGTACGGCCTTAGCATTTTATCAAGTTGGATGGTTGTCTAGAAATTTTGCTATCAGTATATTAGGGGTTCAGTGTTCTTTGACACGTTGATAGGACAAATACATAAATATGTCGTACCACTTTTAAGTTTCCATCGACTTCAACATTTCACCCACAATATTTCCGGGTATTAATTATATTAATTATATTAATTATATTAATTATATTAATTATATTAATTATATTAATTATATTAATTATATTAATTATATTAATTATATTAATTATATTAATTATATTAATTATATTAATTATATTAATTATATTAATTATATTAATTATATTAATTATATTAATTATATTAATTATATTAATTATATTAATTATTATTTATATTAATGCGCAGAGCAATTTTTTGCAATTAAAAATAAAATGGGCTGCATTATCCTCTTTTGTCCGTCTGTCTGTCTATCTGTCTTTTTGTTGTGGCCGGGAGGTGAAAATATTACATAAGATTCCTGAAAAACACCTCCCTCTTCTTCCTTTTACCCTGCGGCACTGCACATTAAGGCATTACGTAGCAAGGCAGGATAGACTTAGCTAATCACCACAGCTACTTCCTTCGTTTTCTTTTGTTAAAATCCTCTGCTCTAAAGTTGTTGTGCAAAACTTTAATCTACCCTCTAAAATATTCTCCATTCTCACCTGAACCCCTATATCTTGCTCCAATTGCACACGCTCGTTGTGGATTCTCGGTCATATAAACATATGTTGCACATCCTCTGTTTACTCTGAACGCCCAGGGCACATAGTGAAATCATCGTGTCCAAATATGTTCGGGTAGCTTCTGTAACAACCATGACCGCTTAAAAATTTTATGAGGTGGTAATTCACTTCTCCATGACATCTATCCATCCATCTTTGTATGTTTGGTATAATTTGGAATGTCCAAAGACTCTTTAAGCTCTTTTTCTCAACTAGTCTGCACTGTTGTTTCGCGTTCCGTCCTATGCATTTCGGATTTTGGAGCAGGTGAATTATTCTTTTTCGAAACATACAGTCTCTGAGCATCGCTTGCCAGTAAGTCTACCAGAATCATTCCCGCTATTACACATGACGCATCATCTGATGTAGTTCGATATGCACTACATACTCATAGAACACTCAGACTGTACACAGACGTCATCAGTTTTCGAGAGCTGACACTTAGTGCAGGTGACCACACAGGTGCTGCATAGAACAGAATTAATTTAATAACAGATGATATTAAGATGCCTTGGCCCTCCAACATTTAGCATCATTCGTGCACCCTCCTTACTATTGATGCTTTTTTGCAAGTGTACCTTAAATGAGCATCGAATTTTAACGTGGCATCAATCATCACTTCAAGGTACTTATGGGTGGAAAATCGTTGACTTGGTAACTGTTGGAAATGCGAAATGGGATTTCCTCATGTTGTGGAAACAAGGATGACACAATATGGTGCAGTAAGATGGGATATGTGAGTTGTAGAAATTTCCCTTTCCCTATCCGCTTCTAAACATATTTGTTAAAATTACTGTCGCTTATTCTTCGTATTGCATGCTTAAGTTCTGCCCTTGCTCTTTGGTATTCTATTTGTCTCTCTTCAAAGTCAGGCCCACCCCTACCACGTTAACTTCTCCTTCTTGCTTCTTGCACTCTGATGTCCTTTGGAGATAACCTCCTACGTGGCATGGAAATGTTACAAGCTCGTGCAGTTCTTCCACCGATCTCGATTGCCTTTCAGTTCCATTACCTTGAATGTCTTGCCATTGAGCGAAAGCTTTGATGTCCATCCTCTAGAAGAGGATTATAATGATTGCCTGATGATTATTATAATGGTCATTATAACAATTGCCTGATGATCACCGTGTGTAGTGCTCACTTACTCGCCATAATGGGCTATTTTTCAAAGTGCTACTTACAAAGGTAAGATCCACCATTGATCCTGTTGCTTGTGCTCTAAATGTATGCACACATCCTTCGTTTGTCAGTACCAGGTCGCTATTTGAAAAAGCCTCAAGTAGTACTCGACCCCTTTTGTTCGTTCTTATTGCCCCACTCTATTGCCCATTAATCGAGTAATAGCATCCCTGACCAGACTGTCCAGAGTGTGCTCAAATTCGCTAGTGCTTGCACTAGGAGGGGCATAATAGCTATATATATGCATGCCATTAACTTATATAACCTTATATAGCTTAAACCGTCTGTCTATCTATATGTCTGTCTGTGTAGCCATGTAAACCTTATCATCAAACTACAGGTCGCAACTATAAATATAATTTGATATAATTGAGTGAAAAGGCTCTTACATGTCATAGGACAAAAGCTATTGAAATTGATGAAATTCGATGCGTGTTCAGACCTAGCCCCAATACAAATAACCCGTATCAGACGGACTAAAGTGGTCCTAAGATTCAGGTTATCATATATAGATCGATACAATTTTTTGTATATATGTCGAGTATTACCAGTAATCAGTAGCCGAAAACAATATCATGTAAGACCATTTTTTGCCATTTTTTCCCCATGAAGCTAATTTCCGATTTTCAAAGAAGCAAAAATATTGCATAGAGATTTTTTCTAAATTTGGTTTATATATGTTTTTGAGAAAAGTAAGCGACTTTAATAAATATGGTCATGATCGGTTAATATTTTGACTAGTCGCCATATATATCCACATGCATTTCAAAGATCCTTTCTCGAAACACATGGTATAGAGTATTGTATAGTCGGTCCAGATGAAATATAATTTTCTTACTTGGCAAATATAAATTTTTGAGTCTTAATATATAGCTGCTGTAGACCCGGCTATATAAAAGTTGTTTTTAATTGTAATAAAATGGTTTAAGATTATTATTTGATAATATTATTTTATTTTGTTTTGATGTAAATGCCTACTCGTATTTATGTGGAATTAAATTTGTAACTATTTACAATTCCGTGGTACATTGTCTTTTATTGATGTGGCGTATATCTTGTGAGCACAGTTTTGATTTAAAATAATAAAAGGTTGATAAAACCATGCTCATCCTATATTTTTATCTCATATACTTTAAAAGATATTTGATTTCAAAACTCAAAATTTGAATTTTTCACCTAAACTTTTTTTTTTTTTGGTTTCTGCAAACAACGGCTTTATTGAAAAACATAAAACTGTTTCTAGAAAAAGTAGTAACAGCTAATGGTTTTCTAAGAAATTCTGTAGATAATTTTTAAAATTAGCTCAAAACCGTTTCGTGCGAAAAATTTATAAATTTTTCTTAAATTTTTCGAAAAATATTCTTCCTTCCTTTACTTTTTTCTTAAAACTTTGCAAATTAAAAAACTTATTTTTTTACACAATATCAAAGAATAATCTTTGGGAATGGATGCTACTAAACTCTTGAATATTTTTATACCGTCCACCCAAGTGTGCAGAGGGTATATATAAGTTTGTCATTCCATTTGTGAAAATTAGAAAAAACATTCTGGACCCCATAAAATATATACATTTGTGATCCTTATAAGAAGCGGAGTTTGTATAGCGATGTCCATCTGGCCATCTGTCCATCTATGGAAATGACGATGACGACTTAAATCAGGCAGCTAGGGTGCTTGTTTGCATAAAAAATGATTCACTGGCATCCTCATAAGTTTGCTATTTAAAATCGTTTAAATCGGTTGGTTACGTCTCGAGAATTGAATGAAGAAGTAAAAAAGTTTGAAAAAATATGACTTGTCTATGTTGTTATTGCCACGATCACGCCCTCAATAGGATAGCTGGGACTCTCGTTTTTAGTGAGAATGATTCACTAACGTCATGAGAAGGTTTCTGTTTGAAAAATCGTGAAAAGCGGTTTAATAGGTCTCGAGAACTCGGTGAAGAATTAAAAAAAATTTAAAAATATATCTTTCTCTATTGTTTTTGTTGTTATTCTAAATGTTGTATTTTTGTCATAGCTGGACTTGTTGTTTTTGTGGTCGTTGTGGTAATAATATAAGAAAAACTAACCATTTGTAAATTTTTTTTTTTCAACTCTGATAGAAAAATTTATAAGTTTTTATTGTTTAGAAATCAAAAAAAAAATTGTTAGATCATTTTTGTCATCGCCAGGAGCCTGCCTGCAAAGTTTAAGATCGATTGGGTCACGGGAAAAGGGTTAGAAATCGATCCAAAACTTTGTCGACAAGCAGACAAGCGGACACTATGAGTTAATATAAAGGGAGTAAAAATTCGCCAACATCTAAAGCAAATAATGCTAAACTACCTAGTTAATAAAAAAAATAATGTGAATTTACCAAAAAAAAATTTATATGTATTAAAGAATTTAAAGAAAAACACAACAATAAATTTTGATTGGTAATATTTACATATATGTACAAACATATATTAAATAAAACAAGTAAGAATTTCTAGTCGGTCTACACCATCTATACGATACCCAATACCATGGTTTAGACCCTATCTCTTTGGTCCAACTAATACGGTATAGAAAATAAGCATAAACCAAATTTGAGTAGCATTATTATTAATTTTTTTGGCTGCAGATATGAAAAACTTCATATCGGATGCTATATTTATATGGGGACTAAATCGAAACCTGGACCGATCCTGACCAAAATTATTAAAGTCACTTTGAAAAAATATATACAAGCCAAATTTGGGAAAAATCTGTGCAATATTTTTGTTTTTTGATAGATTAAAGTGAAGATCGGGAAGCAGCTCTATACGGGGCTTGTGACTAAGAATTGTCCTATAGGGATTAATGGATATAATAAACACATACAAACCCAATTTGACTGAGATCTATTTAATAATTTGGATCTTATGGAAAATTGTGTCGATTTCATAGGGGGTCAATTATATGGGGACTAGGTCTGAACATGGACCGAATTTCACCAATTTCAATAGCGTTCATCCTATGTAATTTTTTTTTGAATTTCCTCGTTTTATAAAGTACCTATTCTTAAAAAATTCCTCAAAAATAACCTTTAAAAAACATCTTTTTTTAAACAAGTACATTTTCTTAAAAATCAACCCTTTTTTAAAAAGGACATTTTCCTAAAAAATTTTCTTAACAAAGTATTTTTTTAAAGTACCCTTTTCTTTAAAAGTACCCTTTTAAAATGATAGCTCTTTTTTGTAAAGCAATTTTCTTAGAAAGTTACCTTTTCTCAGACAAGGATCTTTTATATAAAATAGCCTTTTTTAAATACATAAAAAAAAAAATAAATTCTTTTAAATAAGTAAATTCTTTTAAAGTACGTTTTTAAACAAAGTACGTTTTCCTGGAATATGGCAATCCAAAAATTGCAAATAAATTCTTTTTTAAGTTTTTTTTTGGTAAAGGATTGCGAATTTTTTAGTACCTTGTAAAGAATATATAATATTAAAGAAATATTTATATTCGATAAGTTTCAAAATTATCTTTTTGGCTTTTTCGATAAAAATTTCATTGCTTATGCTTAGGATAATAAATTCGAGACCCATAAAATAAAATAAAAACTCAAAAAAGGAATCATTCCTCTTCTTCTGTTTGTAGGTCTTCTTATGAAAGGAGAAAGGAGACATATTCATTGAAACTCTAAGACATTCTTGTTATACATTCTATATGATCTTTCTGCCACTCGGGTCATGCTGGCCTTAAATCCAGGATTATATTTTATTACAATTTTTAGAATTTTCTTGTAATCAAAAATGGATAAAGTTGAATTCTGTGGTTCTTCACCATACAGCCACCTTCTCCAAACGAAAGGTTTTTAATATCCATTTGTAGTTCATTGGAGGACAAATGTATATTGCTTGAATTTTCACATATCCTTCGAGGCAAAAAAAAGTGATATCGAAAAAAAAACTTTGACACAAATTATTGCTCTTAACATTTTCGCAAGGATTATTTGATATTTTTTTTATCACTTGTTGTTAGATTGATTAAAATGAGTGATGAAATAAAAGCAAGTGGCAAAGTTATTAAACGTTTTCAAAAAAATCCCACTTGATCCTGTAAGAAGTGGGCTAACGAATCAAAGGTCTGCCGTTAAAACGCTTCCAATGTTATGTATCAGAAGAATTTGACAATTGATAGTAAACCTGTGATACATGGTGATTTTAATGCCAAGAAAATTTAATGTATAAAATACAACAGTTCCGATAGAAACGCAGCTCAGCACTTGTACTATTTGGTGAGGAAAGTAAAAGCTAATCCAGGTTTGAAAACAAACAAAGTTCAAAAAGTTCCAGGCAGGAACGCTCAAAAGTGTAGAGGCCACAAATAGAGCACGGAAGTTGCTGCTGCATAAAGGACGACGAATTGTATGTACTGGCAGATTTTTTGCAACTTCGGGATCAAAATTTGTTTGTTCCTAATGCTTGAGGAAATGTTAAAGATACGTTAAGGACCCAAACGCAGACGAAATTACCAAGAAATATGCAGTTGTGGCAAAAGAAGCAAGTATTTGCTACAACGGTGGCTATAACCAAACCGAAATTTATATAAAGGAGTTTTTACAAAAAAGATTCCTTCCTTTCATAAGCCAGTAAATGTGTCCACATATTTTAGGCCCGATTTGACACTATGTCACTACGGTAACAAAGCTCTTGGATAGTAGATAAAAAATAATTTGGTTTCAGGAGCTTATTCCGTTGGAGAGATATTGGGCTCCTGTGTAAAGGAGGTTGAGAAGCACAAAAAACGTGTCCCAAAATGTTGAAGAATTTAAACGGAACACACTTCACTACCACTAACAATTCATTACTCAATTTATTCTTCGTCTCTGATGAAGCAAACACACTGATGTATGACCAACTGTCTGCACCTGGTTTTTCTAAGCACAACCTACTCTCTATGATTTATGATATTCCTTTAAAAGTTCCCTGCAAAAAAATAGAATTTTGGGAATTCAAAAACATAAATTTCACTCACTTGGAGGAAGCGTATTGGCAAATGGATTGGAACCCGATATACTTTATGTTGTCGAGAGATGATCAGCTGTCCTTCCTTCAACACCATGTCTCAGCTTTATATAATATTATTGTTCCAATCAAAGTAAAGACAATAAACAGGCAACAAACGCCATGGTTTACAAACGCAATTAAAAAAAAAAATATTGAAAATCATGATAAAGGCTTTTTCCGATGAAAGCTGTTTAAAACAAATGAACTTCATGAACTTTATCGCACATCTAGAAAAATCATCAATAAAAGCATAAGGAAAGGCCACATACTATCACAAAAAAAAAAAAAACATGGAAAACTATTAGAGAAATTTAGGTTGGCAAGAGGAACGGCGTAGAAGAAAATACCATATTAAACCCCAATGAGATTAACGAGAACTATATCAATAATTATGCCCCATTTGATTGCGTTAGTCCCTCGGATGTACTTAAGAGCTGTCATTCTATAGAATTTAATTCGATAGGAATTGATGGTATTCACCCTACTTTTCTCAAAATGCTACTTCCTTTCATTTTGCCATATATCACTCACATTTTTAGCAAAATAATTACAGTGAGCGTTTTTCCCCAACGATAGAAACAAGCTAAAATCCTACCTGTACCAAAGTCGGCAACTGAATATCGACCTATAGCTATGTCACCATATCTTTCGAAGGCATTTGAACGGCTCCCTCATTGTCAAATAACGTCCAAACACAGCAGTATTACAGCTCTAGCTGATGTAACAGAAGATATAAGGAGAGAAATTGGTGATGGCCATGTGGTAATATTAGTGCTGTTAGACCATTAAAAACCTTTCGAAACGGTGGATCGCACAGTTTTGCTACAACAGCTTATGCACTTTTCACCAACTTCTGTTGCACTTATGGCCTCTTACTTAGTAAATCATATGCAATGCTTAGAAGCTATCCTTGGTCTCCTCTTTTCTCAATTTATGCTACTGATCTGTCTAAACAGTTAATTCACTGCAATATAAGAATGTATGCTGATGACGTACAGTTATACATTAGCAGCAAGAAGGAAAAAATCGAAGACTGCACTAGAAAATTGGATGACGACTTAGAACCTATAAACTTCTATAATATTAATAGGCTAGGCGATTTCTTGTGACTGATGTTTTGTTCTACTTCTTGATCCCGATTTTGACCAAAAGTATATTATTTGAAAGGTATTTCTTTCTGTCCGATTTGCAGATTTACAAATTTTGTTAATATTTTCCTTTACTTTTAGTAAATTGCATTTAAAGTTGCTACCAACACATACATAAAATTATACAATGCTATGAGTGTGTTTATTAAATTTGTTAATGTGTTTGTAATAATAATGAATTTGTTTTTTGTGTTAATTTTTGAATTGGCTATAATTGATTAGCATACCTTTAGGGTCTTCATTTAATTTAAAAATAAAATTTCCTAGAATTTGCGTTCGAATTTCGAGGGCTGGAATCTGCTAGTATTTATAAATGATCAACAAATTGAAATCGTTGAGCGAGCAAAAAATCTGGGTGTTACCTTTAATAAAACATTGACTTGGTCAGACCATGTCGCAGCTGCCTACCCAATATTGTACCCCAATTAATATACGCTTGCTACTTGTAAAGACATACTTAATACCAACATTACTATATGCATTTGAAATATTTGCAAGTTACGATACTAAAAGTAAGTCCATGCTAAATATAATGGTTAACAATATCGCAAGGTACGTTTACGGGCTCAGAGGGTTCGATCACATTTCACCTTATTAAAAATAAGATGTCTCATTTTTTTACACAAAATAACACACTGCTACAAAATAACACTTTTTGCCAGAACTTGAAAAGCGACCTAGTGAGTGTTGTAGGCCTAGGAGAGGACATACAAAAACCGTTTTCAAAGATTTTGAAACACCCTCAAAATTTTGAGTTGTTTTGAAAAAACTGTTTTAGGGAAGGTCGTAGTACTTTAGTACCTATAACTCACACATTTTTGGACGATTTCAAACTTTTAAAAAGTCCTGGAAAGGCAAATAATTAAGCTTTCATAAAATATATGTTTGGATGTAACGGGTGATTTTTTTGAGGTTAGGATTTTCATGCATTAGTATTTGACAGATCACGTGGGATTTCAGACATGGTGTCAAAGAGAAAGATGCTCAGTATGCTTTGACATTTCATCATGAATAGACTTACTAACGAGCAACGCTTGCAAATCATTGAATTTTATTACCAAAATCAGTGTTCGGTTCGAAATGTGTTTCGCGCTTTACGTCCGATTTATGGTCTACATAATCGACCAAGTGAGCAAACAATTAATGCGATTGTGACCAAGTTTCGCACTCAGTTTACTTTATTGGACATTAAACCAACCACACGAATGCGTACAGTGCGTACAGAAGAGAATATTGCGTCTGTTTCTGAGAGTGTTACTGAAGACCGTGAAATGTTATATATGTGGAAATTTGGTACGTTTTTAATATTTTTTTTTAAATATTTCAAATTCAATAATAGCTATTTAAAATTGTTTCTATGAAAATTTATTTTTTTGCACAGTTTAAAAGATAATCTTATATATAAAAATGGAGTTGTGTATGATTTTGTGTTTGTTTGTTTGTTTGTGGTTTATAGGAGAATGCACCACTGGATCTATCGTCTTGAAATCCTATCCGGAAGGATAGGCACCTCTCATACAAAGTGAATTTTTAACATCTAATTTTAACATATAATATCTGGAGTACTACGACAGCAAGAGCTCTGAAACTATGTACATTTACATATTTAAATAATTCGAAGTGTTGCGGAAAAAATGGGCGTGATCGGACCAATGGGCATGGTACCCTCCATACAAAGTAAATAGATAAAGTCTGGAGACTTTGTGTGAGTTCATAAGTTATCAACGTTAGTACTCGAAAAAAATACGCGGAATTCGATCAGTGGGCGTGGTACCTCCCATACAAAGTAAATATATAATGTCATATATCTGAAGTACTGTAACACTGTGGAACAAATTCAGGTTAGCAAAAGTTAGGTCGATTCTGAGAGTGAGGGGTGAAAATAGAGGCTAAATTAGAAGACCCGTATCGCGGCGTTTGTTAATGTTAGTTTGAATTTTTTTTTTTAATCGACGTTCGAACTTTGCAGTCAAATGCCGTTTTTCAGCATATTATTTATATGGTTTTTTGGCTATAACTCGTCGACTAATTGATATTTTTTCTATCTGTAAAAGCCAAATTATTGCTAGAGACCTGTGCAACAATTAAACTTTTTAAAAATTTGATTTAGAAAATTTTTGTGGTGCTTATGAAGCAAAATGTTGGAAAAATTATTTTTTTTTCATGCTTTTTGAAAATATTTTCCACAAAACTAAGTATTTTTGCTTTCTGTTTGATCTATAATATGCTTCTCAGTTTCTTCGATAAATTTCATTTGAAAAGAAAATGGTCTTATTCGATAATTTGCATTGAAAATCCCAAAACCATTAAATAAATAGCAATTTAGGTAGAAGTAATTAAAAAGGGAAGTTCCAAGAATTAGGAATTAGTAAAACAACTTTTTTGTTTTCAACCACCGCACAGGTAGCGATTTTTTTTATTTCCTACAAGCGAACTAATTTCAAAAATGAAGATTCAGTTAAGACTCGAAACTCAGCCGAAGCTGATTTTTTTTTGTTTTCGCTCGGTCGTGATAAAATTCGCTATTAATTTTTTTGGAACTTATTTCATTTTGTGAGTGATTTAAGTTAAGTGCATCGGTTTCGTAAAAATAACAAAAAAAAAAAAACATTGTATAATATATATTGTATTAAAAATGTCGGAACCAAAATGTAAAATAGACCATTTTTGTTATGTTTTTGGACGTTTCATAGCAAGCGATGAAAAATGTGGCAATGCGAGTGACACGCTTAAAAGACATTTTCCCAAGACTAAGTAACGCCAAAATTCAGGAGTAAGTAACGCCAAAATTCAGAAGTTTTGTATTACGATTGTTTTCTTTTCAAATTAAATTTATTGAAGAAACTGAGAAGCATATTATAGATCAAACAGAAAGCAAAAAAGATTTGGTTTTGTGGAAAATATTTTGAAAAAGCATGAGAAAAAAAATTTTTTTCCAACATTTTGCTTCATAAGCACCACAAAAATTTTCTAAATCAATTTTTTAAAAATTTTAATTAT
Organism: Cordilura impudica; assembly: GCA_963682025.1. Classification (NCBI taxonomy): domain Eukaryota; kingdom Metazoa; phylum Arthropoda; class Insecta; order Diptera; family Scathophagidae; genus Cordilura; species Cordilura impudica. The sequence goes on along the minus strand of OY821517.1, from coordinate 174,256,630 downwards.
TGCACAGGTCTCTAGCAATAATTTGGCTTTTACAGATTGAAAAAATCTCAATTAGTCGAGTTATAGCCAATATGCTGAAAATCGGCATTTGACTGCAAAGTTCGAAGGTCGATTAAAAAAAAAATTCGAACTAACATAAACAAACGCCGTGATACGGATCTTCTAATTTAGCCTCTATTTTCACCCCTCACTCTCAGAATCGACCTAACTTTTGCTAACCTGAATTTGTTCCACACTGTTACACGATCCATCCAAAAACAACCTCCGATTATTCGCTTCATGTCGGTGATTAAGGTACAAAACAACTCTTTCTATATTTCAACAATATACAGGGTGATTTCCTCCTCAATAAAGAAGGGTATATTCAATGCATTACCGAATATAATAATTTCACTTATTAAGTAAATACAAAAAGTAACTGTAAAATTACAACAAACAAAACACTTTGCATAATTAAGTCGATCAATTTGTTTGTTTAGTTGTGTTTTTTTTTTATTCATATTTTTGGCGCTGGGAGAGAAAATTCTAAAAGAGGTTTTAATGAAAAAGTTGAATAACTTTCACGATTTTCATCCAATTTAAAAAATGAAAACCATGTTTTGTTAAGAACTAAATTTTCTTTATATATTGGTATAAATTTTAGTAAGCTTTCATATCAAAATAAGTGATGAAAAGCTTCTGAATTAAAATAGTTGATAAATTTCGCCTTTTCTTTAAAGATATTCTTAACAAAAATCAACTTGTAAGTGTATCAAAAAATGCGTTTTAAAACTTAATCAGTTTTCTTTCCAACGCCGTTAAAAAAATAAAATCGGACAAAAACTGACTGAGTTACAGGTCGATATGTTAACGAACATCACTGAAAACGGTTTTTTTAGAATAACTTCTGAATTTGAGGGTGTTTGTGAAATATTTCGACACAATTTGTAATCTACTCAAGGAGACCTATAACCCACGATTGATCGTTTTCCAAGTTTTTTTTCACGGTAGCACGGTGTAACCAGAAACCAGAATATCTTTATAACCGATTGCGTTTAGTATGCTTCGGAGAAATCACAATTTTAATTCAATTTCGGCACCATACTTTGGTATCTAAATTGCAGTTTTTCATATATGCAGTTTTTCATATATGGTGGTCCCTTCAGGAACCTCAACTTTAGAGACTTGTTTTTCAAAACTGTTACATTTTTTGCGCAATGTTTATTCAGCAAATATTCTCTTTATAATGTATGCCATCTAGCGGAAAAGAAAATCATATGCTTTTCGGTGCTGAACACCTGATTTTTGACGTTTATCAGAAAAACACACAAAAGCTTCAAAGTGAACAAATCGTGCTTTTTCAAATTGATTGAAATCAAAACTTTTGCTCCAAAAGAACCAAATAAAATTCATTTTTATTTATTCCTTTTAGCAATATAAATTTTTTTTGTTTGTGTTTTTCGTGTAAAAGTCCTTCGGTCCTTCAAAGAACCAGTAGGCACTCCTTAGAGAAGTGAAATTCGTTAGTGCTTTAGCGTCTTTTTCTAATTTTAGTGTAAATTTTTAATTTTTCATAGAAAAATGCCACGTAAATACAAAGATTTTATTACGGCTGAAGAGTTTGAAGCATTCGTCAATGATTTTGAATGGTCAGCAAGTGAAATTGGCGATATATCAGATTTTGACGACGACAGTCTAGACGATCCCGATTTCAATATAGTGACAAATGATGATGCGAATATCACTGATCAGTTGGAGGATGATGTGTTCGAAAATGTGAACGAATTAGATGCTGAACAAGTTGTGAGTGTGGAACCAACTGCTGATGAGAGTGTTCAAAATGAAGATATTGTTGTTACTGGAGATAGCACACGCTGGCATCAATATGCAACATTTTACAAAGATATCACAATTGACAAGGACTCTTCCGAGTTTAAAAAATGTTTCTGGAAGAAAAAACATATGCAGAATCATGCAAGTTGGGTTCAGTTTGGCAGCGATTCTGAATTGACAACAGAAATAATGGCACTAGATACACCTTTCAAATTTTTTTCTTACTTTGTAAATGACGATATAATTTCTAATATTGTAGACCAAAGCAATTTGTACGCAATTCAAAAGGATTCATCGAAACCTCTAAATACAACGCCAGACGAAATAAAACGCTTTTTTGGCATTACATATTTTATGTCCGTCTTCAAGTACCCAAGTATCAGGACGTATTGGGGTGAATTTGGCATACCGGCTATTATGAATAACATGACGAGAAATCGATATGACAAGGTACGCCTGTTTTTGCATCTAAATGACAACAGTAAGATGCCACGTCCGTCAGCTCAAGAACCAGCTCCTTCACGTCGACGAGGATTGCGTCCACAAAACACTGATTCATCAAACATTGATCGTTTATATAAAATTCGTCCGCTTATTGATGCCCTAAATCGAAACTTTGACTCTGTTCCAAAAAGCAGTCGTTTGTGTGTGGATGAACAAATTTGTGCGCCAAAAATTAAGCACTATTTGAAACAATACTTGCCAGACAAGCCTCACCCGTGGGGCAATAAGTTATTTTTGATGTGTGACGATATGGGATTCTGCTATAATTTTGAAATTTATTCTGGCAATGAAGACCATGTTTTGGACAATGAACCAGACTTGGGAGCAGCAGCAAATGTTGTGGTGCGGCTTGCTCGTAAAGTTCCGCGTTTCAAGAACTACAGAATTTTCTTCGATAACTATTACACAACTATTCCTTTATTGGCTTATTTACGCACCCAGGGAATCTATGGGCTTGGAACAGTTCGACGTAACCGAATTCCTGGCTGCAAATTGCCAGAAAAATTACCCAATCGAGGAGACTGCGAAGAATATATGACCAGTATTCATGGTATAGATATAACTACTATAGCATGGAGGGACAACAAAGTTGTAAATATGGCATCGACTTTGCTTGGCATCAAGCAATTGAAATCGACAAATGCAAACGAAACTGATGACGCGCCTACGATTGCCAGGTATTTTATACTTTCAACAAATACTTACTGAATATAATTTTTTTTATTTTCTTTTTTTTTTTTTTTTAATTAAATAATTTCTTCCAGCTCGAGGTCTGTTTTTATTAATTTTATTTTTATTAATTTATTTTTCAATATTTCGCCAACCTCCGGTTGGCATCTTCAGGATCTTAAATTATAAGAATAATAAAACATAGTTACACCACTGTTCAACAGAGACAATAACAAACATAAAAATATATATAAAATATAAAAATTAAACTCACAAAAAAGGCGCGTAACAATAATTAAACATACATGACGTGTCAACGAGTTAACATCTAATATTGCACTAATTGATCTTATTTTATTTTTCTAATTATATGTCTATAGCTATGTGCACAATTTTCTGTGTCCGTTTTATAATTTATTCTCTTTTCCTTTGGTATGTTAATTATGTGTAGCATTTCCAATGTAAAGCGTCTCTTATAATTCTCTTCAGTATGTAAAATCTCAACATTTTCAAAGTCTGGTGTATGTCCTCTCTCCGCACAGTGGGCCGCAAGTGCTGTTTTTTGTGTCGTAAAATTTTTCCTATTTCTCAGGTCTGATTTATGTCCTGCTAATCTAGTTTTTAATTTATTCTTAGTTGTTCCAACATATACCTGATTGCATATGTTGTTTTTGTCACCTTCGCATTTTATTTTATAAATTAGATTTGATTTATCAAGTTTGTTTATTTTGCTCTTCGTGTTGGAGAAAAGTTGTCTTAATGTGTTACCAGCTTTTGGTGCTATTTTGTATTTCTCTTTGTTGTATATGTCTGATTTCTCAATACGCTCCGAGATTCTGGGTACGTAGGTTACCGATTTGTATGATTTTGTAGGTTTCTCTTTAATGATGTTGTTAGTATTATTTCTATTTATTTTAACAAGTTTTTTAATTATATTGTCCGGGAATGAGTTCTTTTTTAATATGTCTTGTATCCTCTTAACGTTATCGTTATGAAACTGTTTGTCACTGATCGTTAGTACCCTTTTAATAAAATTGTTTGTTGTATTCATGATAATATTTCTTGGCTGGCATGAGTGATAATTGATTATTCTCCCTGACGATGTTGGTTTTTGGTACCAATCTATCTTAATTTGGTTTCCTTTCCTTATAACTAATGTATCTAGATAAGGCAATCTTCCGCCTTCTTCCTCCTCGATGGTAAATTTGATATTGTAGTGGAAATTGTTTAGCTGCCTGAGTATATTATCAATCTCACTTGTATTTATGATGCAAAATAAATCGTCCACGTATTTCGTAAGAAGTCTAGGTTTCTTGTCAAGGTTATTCATTGTTTTTCGCAATAGTTCCTCCATCACAATATCCGCTACTATTGGCGACGCTGGTGATCCCATAGGTAATCCACTACATTGGTTATATATTCTTTCTCCATATTTAAAATAACGATTATCTTTTATGCAGAATTTTAATATTTTCATAAATAAGTCTTTCGGCATTGTCGTATGTTTTTGTATCTCATCCCACTTATCTTTGATGACGTCTATTGCATAATCCACAGGAATACTTGGGAATAATGACACCACATCGAAAGAAACGAGTTTCTCGTCATTATATATCACACTGTTGTTAATATTGTTTTTAAATTCTATAGCGTCCTTTACATTATACTCCGAGTCTTTAGTTATATTCTTTAAAATATTAGTCAGAAATTTACAGAGTTCATTTGACGGTGAGTTAATTGATGAACATATTGGCCTTAACGGAAGACTATCTTTATGGATTTTTGGCAATCCATAAATTCTTGGCGCAAATGCCGCGTCTTTTTTAAACTTTCGCTTTTCTATCACAGATATTATATTGTATTTGTGAAGATCTTCTACCAGTTCGTTGTTTTTCTTCTGTAATGAAGATGTGGGATCCTTATTTAATCTTCTGTATATCTTCATGTCACTGAGTATGTTATTCATCTTGGTCTCATAGTCCGTTTTCTCCATTGCCACTGTTACATTTCCCTTATCAGCATTTAGAATTAAAATATTTTTATTTTTATTTAAAAACTTTTTCGTTTGTTCCACTGTGCTAAGAACAAAACGTTCTCTTCTATTTAAGCTCTGTTTGTTCGTGTGATTGTCCAGCATTGATGTTAATTTTGTTCTTGCAATTTCTTGCTCTTCTTTATCCTCTAATGTTTGAATGCAGTCCTCTCCGTCTGCGATATACTTATTTTCTTTAGATTTGACAAAAAAAATAAGTGTACCGTAAATATTCAGTGCCCTGCGATAATCCACGAGTACAACAAGTACATGGGAGGTGTTGATCTTATGGATTCGTGCTTTGGTAGAAGCCGCATAAGAATAAAGTCACGCAAATGGACAAATCGTCTTATATACCATATGATGGACATGGCCATGATAAATGCATGGATTTTATATAAACGCCAATTCTCTTCATCTCCTCGTACAGATAAAATGCTGACTTTGCACGAATTTATCGTAGACGTCAGCAAAGTTTTAGTAAAATCTGGCACACAATCCATAAGGAAAGGACGTCCAAGAAGCACTGGAGGATGTGAGACCCCTGAAAATGTGCCAAAACGAGTTCGGGTAGTAATGCCGCCTAGTGACGTGCGGTTTGATAATGTTGGGCACTTCCCGAAATACCTAACAACAGGCAAACCTCGTTGTAAAATGCCCAATTGCACATCTAGAACAACAGTGTATTGCATTAAATGTGAGGTAGAATTATGTTTCCAATCCACAAAAAACTGCTTTCTAGAATATCATACAAAACATTGAATAAATGAACTGAAATATATATAATTTAAATGAAAATAAAAAAAATTTCATATATAAACCATATGCATTTTACTTGTCAAAGGAGTGCCTGGTGGTTCTTCAAAGAACCAACACACAAAACCTCCCCTAAAATGTCCAAAACTCAAAATTGTGAAAAGTCGTAGAACAAACGTTGTTAAGGGTGCTAAAATACAACATATAAAATTTTTTCATTGAAAAAAAAAAAGTCAGGCTATTAAGGGTTAAAAAAAAAAAAAAATATTTCCAACAATTCATGTAGAAAATTTTATTTTTTACAGTACATATCGCACACTCAAAATTTTCATTTTTCGGGTTTATTTGTTTAAAACATGCACAATACACTGTATATCTAAAAAAAATATCAGTGTGTTTTGTTGTTGTTAACTGTTGCTAAAAACCAGTATGTATGTCTTTCTTTATATTTCAGTTGGTACAAAGTTTCTTTCGATTTCTAAAAAATGAAAATTTTGAACTAGTTGTGCTGTTAACAAATATATATTGAAAATTTTTTACTATTATTTGTTATTTGCTTTTTAAATTCTATATGCCATTTATAAATAACTATGTATTATTTTTATATAAACCGATATTGTTTTTTAATATTTTTTAATATTTAATATTGCCTCAGTAATTTTAAGTTATATTGTAAATCAAACTCCAACGAATATATTTAAACCTCTTCTATTTTTAAGATTTCATGTCTTGTTAAACAGGATACCAAATTTAAATAAATAAATAAATGAATACCTCCCTTAAAGCTATAAACGCTATATGTTTCTTTGTAAACTATAATATAATTTCAATTAAACAAGATATATCAAAAGTATATAGTCAATGGTTTTTTTCTTCCTACATTTTGCGTATATTAAGATTTTTTCATTCACACTCCTTAATTTGGAAAATGAATTTGAAAAGTGCTTGAGAACTATAGGAATCGATTGTGTAGTTAGTGTACTATTAACACACAGTATAAAAAAATAATTTTTTTCTTTATGTTGGTATACTCGTTTCATAAAATGTTTTCTTACTTATCGTGTTCAAATTTGCAATTCCATGTGGATACATATTTCTTTTGAAAAAATATTAAGGAATTTTAAATAACATCACAGAATAGCATAAATACATAATATTCGTTTTGTAGTTATTGTGTTTCATTCAAAAACTGCTTTCTAAATGATAAATGAATTTAATTAGAAAATAATGAATTTTCCTATTGTGTTAAGTCTTGTCAGGATGTAGTGTTTTATATTTATTATTATTAAATCTCCCATAGCAATAACATGTCCTGTTGAGTATTTCCTATAAGTGTTTCCTAACACTTCACCATTTCCAAAATTTTGTCATAATATAAACGTGTTATATCCCGATCGAAAAGTAGTTTAAGGCAAAATTGGTAAAATATTTGGGCTGAGCTAATATTTTGGCTGAAATTAATTAGTGCTACGTATCTAGCCCTAGCCGCATTGTTTAAGATCTATCAGAGTGCGTAAAAATTAAATCTTCCCATGAAAAGATTATTTTCAAATGCATTTTACAGTGATAGATGATTTAAAAAAGCGAGCTATGTAACTTCCCTTGTTGAAAACATAAATAGGTAATACAGTCAAAACGCCAGCTATGTAAGTATATATTTCAACCGAAAGAGTATACAAAGAGCGTATTCTCAAGATAGATCTTACTTGCAAACACTTACTGTAATTAGTCTCTTATAAAAGTAATAAAAGTACTATTTTTGCATACTTTGGTTTCCTAAAGAAACTATTATTATTAACTACAATTGAAAATTATTTTTTCCTAAAATATTTCATTTTTAATCGTGTTTTACCATATTTGAAAATTTGGAAAAAAAAGACAAAAGCAATGATTGCTTATATTTTGTTAAATTTTAGAAAAAAGTTATTCCTAAAAAAGGATTTTTAGCTTATTGCGGATCACTGGTACGTATGTATATTGGGGTGACAGTGGTTTGTATGAAAAAAAATGTTTGGTCGAATTTTGAGGTGTGCTGGTCGGATTATTGTGACACTGGATCTAAAACTTTAGTGCACAAAATTTGAGCCAAATCGGATATTGCTTTCTGGACGAGCATTGAGTTCAAAGGTAAAATATGCATTTATATGTAAAAATTATCAAAAAAAATCATTTTTCACAAACATTTTGATTTTAATAATTCCGTTTCAATTAAATTAATTAATTAACCACAATCTAGAGTAAATTATCTTTCTAATAAAACAACAAAATCTATTATCGGTTGAAAAACAGCCAAGTTATATCAAGTTACCCAGGCAATAAATGTGCCCAGACCACTTGATTAAGAAAATCGAGCTCACACATCTAAAGACATTGAGCCCAAAATGATATTATGTAAAGTATTTTACATCTCATCTATTGTTATGTCTTTCTAAATTAATTTCAAAAGGGTACGTATTTTTTAGCATTATTTCAAAATCTCCAATTTTACTTTTTCAAAAATTTTGTTCAAGAAATTTACTGAAATCAACGATTGGACTTCAAAAATGTCAAATATTGTGGGTATTCTGTTCTTAATTTGCCGACGGCAGCGTTTTTATTTCAGCGGATTTGAAGAAATATGTGATTTTTCATACTTTTTCAACTTTTAGGCTACATCGTTAGGCTATCTTTCGTCAAAATATTATACTACTTGCCATAAGTTCTTAATTTTGTAAATTAAGGTTAAATTAAAACACTTTAAACTGTCCCTCTTAAAACAAAATATCGAAATAATATATATATGTGGAAAGATTTCGATAAAACTTGTTGATAATATATTAATAATTCTAAAAAATAATATTCTGTACTTATTATCTGAAAGTAAGCCGTACCCCATGGTATTTTTTAAATAAAACAAATTTAATGTATTCATAAAATTTCTCAAATTTATTCGTTATTTTATGAAAATATGTAGATTAATTTTTTTTATACCCTATACCACTATTTGGTTTGGATATAATGACTTTGTGCTGCTGTTTGTAACTACCAAAAATATTTGACCTAGAGCCATCTTTTATTATACCGATCGACTCAGAATCACTTTTTGAGTCCGTCCGTCCGTCTGTGTGTCCATGTAAACCTTGCAATCAAACTACAGGTCGCAAATATGAATATATTTTGATGAAGTTTGTTATATAGGCTTCTATCAGCCATAGCATAAACGCTGTTGAAATTGGTGAAATTCGGTCCATACTCAGACCTAGTCGCCATACAAATTACCCCCATGAAATCGACATAAATTGTCATAAGATCCAAATTATCATATAGATCTCAGTTAAATTGGGTTTGTATGCATTTATTGAGTCCATTAATCAGTAGTCCAAAAATAATTCCTATAGGACAATTCTTAGTCATAGGCCCCATATAGAGCTGTTTCCCGATCTTCACAGATTTTCCTCAAATTTGGCTTGTATAAATTTTTTCAAAATATAACTGACTTTACCAAATATGTTCAGGATCGCTCCATTTTTTCGACCTAGTCCCCATATAAATATCCGATATGAACTTTTTCATATCTGCAACCAAAAAGATTAATAACAATGCCACTCAAATTTAGCTTATCTTATTTTCTATATCCAATTAGTTGGACCGGAGAGGTAGGGTCTCTTGACCATGGTATAGGGTATCGTATAGTCGGTCTAGACCGACTATAATTTTCTAACTTGTTATATTTAATACAATATAAAATAATGTATTTCGAGGGCTTATATTCAAATAGTGCTATCTGCATCAATAATTATTTTAAAGAGAACGTGTAAAACCAATTTATTAATAAGATCTGAAAGTATTTGTCTATCGATTTGCTACAATATCTACTAAGAAATAGTCGTACTAATCTTTTATGATATCAAAACTTATATTATATTTGACAGTTATATAAGAGAATAGTTTGAAATCAAAAATTAACATTGCTGTCAAATGTAGATAGCACTTTTTGAATATAAGCCCTCGATATACCTTTATATGAAAATAATAATGCTGGAAAAAAATCAAAATTAGGACACATTTTGGGACACGCGAATTGTATATGAAAAATTTTAAAACTTTTTTATTTCAGAAATAAATTAATTAATTAAAAACAAGTAACAAAATTTTAGTCGTTCTAGACCGACTATAATGTACCCTATACCATGGTTTAAAGACCCTATCTTTTCAGTCCAACTAATTGGATATAGAAAATAAGCATAAACCAAATTTGAGTGGCATTTTTATTAATTTTTTTGGCTGCAGATATGAAAAAGTTCACATCGGATGCTATATTTATATGGGGACTAGGTCAAAAAATGGACCGATTCTGACTATATTTGGTAAAATCACTTATATTTTCAAAAAATATATACAAACAAAATTTGCAATATTTTTTGTTTTTTGATAGATTAAAGTGAAGATTGGGAAGAAGCTCTATATGGGGCCTATGACTAAGAATTGTCCTATAGGGACTATTTTTGGACTACTGATTAATGGTTATAATAAACACATACAAACTTAATTTGACTGAGATCCATATGATAATTTGGATCTTATGGCAATTTATGTCGATTTCATAGGGGTCATTTGTATGGGGACTAGGTCTGAACATGAACCGAATTTCACCAGTTTCGACAGTGTTCATCCAATGGCCGATAAAGGCTTATATACAAAATTTCATCAAAATATATTCATATTTGCGACCTATAGTTTGATTACAAGGTTTACATGGGCACACAGATGGACGGACGAATGGACATCGATAAATCGATTCAGAAAGTCATTCTCAGAAAGTCATTCTGAGTCGATGGGTATAATAAAAGATGAGTCTAGGTCAAATATTTTTGGCAGTTACAAACAGCAGCACAAAGTCATTATACCCAAACCACATAGCGGTGTTGGGTATCTATAATATTAATAGGCTAGGCGATTTCTTGTGACCGATGTAAGTTTCACAGTTTTACCCCGATTTTTACAAAAAATTTATTGTTTGAAAGGTATTTCTTTTTAGCTGTTACCCAGATTTACAGATTTGCATCGTCTGGCATATTTTTTTGGAGCAATGATCGTTTAAATTTGCTACTAAAAATTATGCTACATAAAATTATGCAATGCAGTGTGTGTGTTTGTTAGATTTGTTAATGTGTTTGTGTTAATGTGTTGAGTTTGTTTTCTTCATTTAAAATGAGTTGAATTATGAAGCATAATTTTTGGGTCTTTATTAAATGAAAAAATAAAATTTCCTAGAATTTACACCCCAATTTCGTTTGCTGGAATCTGCTAGTAAAAATAAATAATCTTATAAGTCGTAATCTCTTTGTAGAGTTTGTAAATGCAAAAGAAAATTTGTGAGAAAAATTCTATGAATAAATCTATAATTTCAAAAATTGTTAAGAAATATCGTGAAAGAGGTACGATGTTGACTCCAAATTTGGGCGGCAGGCCCCGTACAATGAGTTAAAGATGGAATAATTTAATAGCAAAAGAGTTTAAAAATATCTAAAATCAAAAAGATCAATAATAATCTGAAATTGAAAATATGTTCTGGAACTGTTTCCCGTCGATCAATTGAGCCTGATCTTGGTTGTTATCGTCCTGTGAAGAAACCACCACTAATATCAGAGAAAAGTCATCTGGCTCACAAAAAATCTGCCAAAAACACACGATTTCATCAAGATGGAGTTGGAATATTGTTATTCTTTCAGATGAGTCTAAGTTTAATTTAAGAGTTCTTTATTGAAGAACGTTTGTACGACGACTAAAGGGAACAAAGTTAGACCCAATATAAACAAATATAACTGTTAAGTTTGGCGGTGACAATATCATGGTTTGGTGCTGATGAAATATAATATACCCTATCTTGAATTGGATACAGACAAAGTGACGTTATGTATCCATACATAGAGGAAAATTTGCCCCTGGTCCAGAAGTTCCAATATGACAATGACCCAAACAGGTCATTGGAATGGTCAGCTCAGTCACCAGGTGTTAGTCCCATAGCAAATCTATGATAAATTGTTTTTGATTGAATCAGTTGTTATCTTTAATAATAAGAGGCATAATTTTATAACACACCCAGAATATCAGAATATCGTGGGCGTTTTATTTTTATTTTGTTTTATTTTTATTTTAATTTATTTTGTTTATTTTTATTTTTATTCTTTATTCTATTTTATTTATATTTTTATGTAAAATCTTGTACTAAAATTTCTTTACAATTATTTGTTATTTTAGCTTTAAAATTATTTAATATTTTTATACCCTATACCACTATGTGGCTTGGGTATAATGACTTTGTGCTGCTGTTTGTAACTACCAAAAATATTTGACCTAGACCCATCTTTTATTATACCGATCGAATCACTATTAGAATCACTATCTGATTCGATTTAACGATGTCCGTCCGTGTGTCCGTCCGTCCGTCCGTCTGTGTGTCCATGTAAACCTTGTAATCAAACTGCAGGTCGCAAGTATTAGTATATTTTGATGAAATTTGGTATATAAGCTTTTATCGGCCATTGGAAGAACGCTATTGGAATTGGTGAAAATCGGTCCATGTTCAGGCCTAGCCCCCATACAAATGACCCCTATGAAATCGACATAAATTGCCATAAGATCCAAATTATCATATAGATCTTACTCAAATTATTCCAAAAATTATCCCTATAAGACAACCCTTACTCATAGGCCCCATGTAGAACTGCTTCCCGACCTGCACTTAAATCTATCAAAAACAAAAATATTGCACTGATTCTTTTCAAATTTTGTTTGTATATATTTTTGCAAAATACAAGAGATCTTACCAAACATGATCAGGATCGGTCTAATTTTAGGCCTAGTGCCCATATAGATATGGTATCCGATATGAACTTTTTCATATCTGCAGCCAAAAAAATTAATAAAAATCCCTCTCAAATTTGGTTTATCTTATTTTCTATGTCCAGTTAATTTGGCCTAGGAGATAAGGTCTCTAAACGCATGGTATAGGGTATCGTATAGTCGGTCTAGACCGACTGTAATTTTTTTACTTGTTATATTTATGTTAATTATTTTGGAAAACCAATTTGTTGAAATGGCAAATTCATTGTAAAGCTCCTATACTTTAATTATTAGATTATAGATCTTGTTGTATGGGAAATCATATAAATAAATAAATAAATAAATAAATAAATAAATAAATAAATAAATAAATAAATGAATAAATAAATAAATAAATAAATAAATAAATAAATAAAATTAAATCTTTGAAAAGATTTAATGAATCGGAAGTTGTCGTTATAGATTACCAAAAATTCTGGCACTTCTCCTGATGGAGAACTGTTTAAGCTTTGTTCTCCTGATACATAAAAATTTTTTGAATATATTTCATTGAGCAGAGCCACGTTTCAAAGTCGGGTAGTTGAAATGGCTGATACCACATTTGTCCAAATCGAAGAAAAAGCTCAATACATTGGATATTTTTCTCTAGTTCATGCTGAGTCCGCCAATATTTCATCAACTGCTCAATTTATGATATTTTTCCCTGGTGTCACTGATGATTTTCATGTTTATGAAACATTATTGGCCATTAATTCATTGAAAGATCGAACCACAGATACTGATTTGTTGACTAGCCTGCTTTGTGAATGTGAAAAAGCTGGTCGATGATTGGAACAAATAACGGTATGGTATCATTGTTAAAAGGTAATCTTGGTAATCGAAAGCTGGAACGATTTCGGTTCCATTGCATTATCCATCAACAAAATCTTTGTTGAAATGACTACGGATTCCATCATGTCATGAAGGTAGTCGTCTCAGTAGTAAATTTCATAAAAAATTGTGTTCTTAACTATCGACAGTTCAAATTTCTTCTGAAAGAAATTATTGTTGTGGGGTGAGGTGGTTAAGCCGTTGAAAAACACTACAAAGAATTTTTGATTTGCTGGAAGAAATCGAAATATTTTTAAACGAAAAGCAAAAGCCTATTAAAGAAAGTTCTAATAAAAAGTAGCTGTGTGATTTTGAATATCTTGTGGACACCTAAATATTCTTAAGTTGAAATTGCAAGTTAATAATCATTTCATTACAGATATGGCCAACCATGTAGAAGCACTTGAAAATAACCAAAAATAATTCCAGAAAAACTTCGAAGATAAATCATTGTATCATTTTCCGTCATATTGTTACTAAAATTTTGTTTTCATTGGCCAAAAGTCTAATTTGTTTTGTCATTAATTTTTAAAATTTTAGCGCCATTTTGTAGCTAATATATCTAGATTAAGGTAGCCAAAAACCTTGGTTAAACTATTGCTAAGTGTGATGATTATGTTTTGTTATTTTTTTTATCAAAAATAAATGGTTAATATCAGAAGTTATCATTGACAATGACCTGCGGTCCTTTTTGCAAGGTTGGTAGAATTGTAGTCTTTAGTCGTTGTAAGTGGTCACAGCCCTACCATTAGGGGCGTTATGAAATATTTATTAAACTACTTTATTTTTTTCAAATTTCAACTTTAGTGGAATAGAACTTCTAGGGAATAAAAGGGAACAAAAATGTATACCAGCCGGAGAAAGTTGAAAGTGTCCTCTGTAAACCTATATATAATTTTGCACACGCGACGACCCGCGGGTAGAACACTTTTTTAATTTTAATGAAATTACTCAAAACAAATTTTTAAATTATGGTAATTTAAACAGCCCTATAAGTATACAATGGTGTGTTAAATTTGTGCTTTAGGTATTTTATAGCTTATAATAGTCGTTATTTGTTCTATTACCAGTAATGATATCTAATTACAAAAGACACCACCCTTTTGATATATTTGTAAGTAAGAATATCAATACACAGAGGATGTAATGAATTTGAAACCTTGGATTTTTTGTTATCATACCTTTTTATACCTTTTTATTTTACCTAATAATGCCCTAGTAAAGAAAATACATACAGGTAATTCATTTGTATAGTGGGTTTTTTATATATTATTTTAGGTAGTAATGCACTCACTAATGCCATTTCCTTACAAAAATTTTATTTTACCTAGAAACATAGTGTGATGGCTTATGAGAAGGCTTATAAGAAAGTGACATTTGAATATAAATTCAATTGCTATAATATATTTCAGCAATTCACGTAGCACCGAAATACAACAGCAATTATCTAATTTTGTCAAAGCACTAAATGAACGCTACAAAGTTAGCTGCAGTAAAAAACAATTTTATATAGAAAGTGCAAACTGGTTAGAATGTCAACTTACTGTCGCTGCAGCAACAGTAAAGTAAGATAAGGCTGGAAGATCACGCAAATGACTGCAGCCATGATGTTAACGATGAAATTGGATGTACAAATATAAAATAATCTTTCCTACATCAATTACAGAAGCAATAACAAATTGTGTATAACATTGAAAAAGTTGTTAAAGCTAGACCAGTGAGAACAAAACGGATTATTAAAAGTGTACCCACTCCCAGCGATTTCACAAAAGACCTCAGATTGCGTGCGATTGAAAAATACTCAATTGTGTATCCAGCATATCATCACATAACTGCTGCTAAAATGGACTGTTTGCCATCAAAGGACACTATTACAATCACACCAATTTCGGCGGAGGTACGGCTATAATCTCTACTTGATCACAAGGCCGAACGCTTGCTACAATCAATAAAAGGAAATGACTAACATGAAGGCAGCATGCAGCTGCGTTACATGCGAAGCAACATCAAGCCAATTAAACCAAGTCCTGGCAAAATCATTAGATAATATTGATGCATATGAATTTGGATTATAACCACTATAAGCATGAATACGACTTATGGAACACATACAAAAAATCAGTTATTATTTGGATTTCGGGTCTTCACGATCAGTAAGAAACAACGAAACCAGCAAAGAGTTAAGAAGTTCAAAAAAGAAACATGTTCAAGATGGATATCGCAAATTTGGATAGATTATAGATCAGCCAGAACAAGAGTCAGGCAATACAAATGATGGCAATACCGCAAGAAGATTCTTTTCAGATCCAGAAACAGCATCTGATATAACAGGAGTGGACTTAAACCTTTTGCGTGCAATGAAGAAATTGACTCCATAAAATTTGGAAATTATGCTAAGAAAACCGCAAAAATATACAACACCAAGTACCCATGGAGAAATATGTCTGCAGCAGAAGATGTCATAAGATATCATATGTTGCCACTTGGAGATATATCAGAGCAGGCTTAGGAAAAAAGGAATAAGGATTTCAGATTTTATAGAGAGCACAATACTAGAAAAATTTCACGAAACTCCACCAACGAATATCTATTTAATATATCATTGGCAACGTCAGATCCGTTCATCTCCAGTATTTGAAATCAATGGATAGTGGAACATCGGGATTTAGATGAAGAACAGAAATAACATTGAACAAAATATGGAATATTTGCAATCAGTATTTGAGTCAAATGAATAATAATTATAATTGCCTTTCATTGTTAATAAAGTACGAAAAACATAGTATTAGTAAAAAATAATAATAAACATAACCTCCTATTGTTGCAAATGCTATTAAAATCTATTGCAGTTTTTATTTTGAAAATATGTATGAAATGTTTTAATAGATAAGAAAGGTTCAAAAAATAACAACTCGTATTTTCACATCAAAGTTTAAAAGAATCGGAGTCATTGCGCCAATCTTCAGCACATGTATTTAGCTAAAATTAACAAATTTGAAAGCAAAATTTGATAAATTTTTCTGTAGAATTAGCAAGATTTTTAGATAACGTTACTTACTTTTTTTTGATTGTAAATATTCTTTGAGTTTAAAAAATTTTGCAGTAGCAACATTTCCAGTTGATTTTTTATTTTTTTAGTGTAAGATTTTTTGATAGTAAACATTAAAAAAATCCCATTATTAAAAAAATGAATAATTATATTAAAATCCAAAAATGACATTTTTTAATAAATAAACAAAAATAAAAAGTTCAATTTGACCTAGAATACCTTAAAAAGTACTTAATCAATTTTAACGAAATTAAACTGACCATTAAAAAAAAATTACAAAATACTAAAATGCTTTGATCAGTTCAAAAGTTATAGAATTTTGGCAGATAAAAAATGATGTTCAGCCAATGTGTGACATGCCAAAAATATTTTCCGAAACACTCAGGAGACTATAGTTTTTAAGTACAGCTTTTGAGAGATGTTCTTAATTCAAGATTTGCTTATTAAAAAAAAATTATAAAAAAGTTCCATTTACTTGCAGATCCGTTTTCCATAATGATCGATGAATTTCATCCAGCCATTCAATTAAAACTTATTTGTTTACAGTCATCTGATCATCTTCGGAGTAAGTTTCAACAAAGCGAAAAAAGTTTACCAAAAGATTCATATCCAAATCTTTCTGAAAAAGTCCATTATATTGCTTCATTATTTGTTTCCACATATATTTTTCAGTTATATATTCTTCCATTATTTGCATATTTTAACAAATTTGATATTTACGTATGAGATCTTATCTTTACATATAGATATTGCAACAAATAATATATAGGATCTAAAGATATTAAATAGTTTATAGTTTATTTTTTAATGATTTTTAAAGGAAAAAGGGAGGAAAAGAACCTTCATATGGTTTAACAAATTCAAATATTATCTGAAAATTTTTATGTGCTAATAGGAGGTTTATTAGAAATGATAGACCTCTATAAGCATATAATTTTCAATTTGGTGATTTCTTTTTAATTTTACGTTATTTTTCTACATTCTATTATCAGTTGGCAAGAGGAATTTTTAATTTTGGCAAAGTAATTGGAATTAATCCTTGTTATGAAATCGATAATTTTTTCATATCCTGTTTCTTCATGAAGAAGACTTTTAGGATACCTCCAGAGCTTTTTATTTATGATTTTAAGACATTTGTTTTGTATAATTTGTAAGCGTTTTAGGTGGCAGTTGGCAGCGTCACTCCAAGTAGGACACGCGTATGTTAATATTGGCCTTATAACACTTTTGAAGAGTAGATTTTTGTTTTTGGGGTTTAGAAATGACCTGGCCATAATGCTTTAAATGATTTTGTAGCTTTTTGGCACGTAGCCATAATATGTTGCTTAAATGTAAGCTTTTTGTCCAAGACAACTCCGAGATATTTGACATCGTTAAGCACATTTATGGTATTATTTCCAATAAGAAGATGACGTCTTGGCAGTCTTTTGGGAGATTTGTTGAATGGAAAAATTATTGCTTGGGTCTTGTTTGGATTAATTTTGATTTTCCCGTTGTGAAAATATTTACTGCAATTTACAAGTCCCTTTTCCATTTTCTTCAGGAGTGCACTTGTAAGTTTGTTTGAAGAAATTAACGCAGTATCATCTGCGTAATAAGCAATTTTCATATATTTTGGGACTTTAAAGTCGGATGTACTATATATATCGAGTAAAGCAATGGTGACAAGACTGATCCTTGAGGTAACCCTGAGGTAATGGTTTTTGGAGTTGATGTTTCATTATTAATCGCAACTTTAAAGCTTCTGCCGTGAATGAAATCTGAAATAAGTTTGCATAAATATTTTGTTATATTTGCATCAAGGCTATTGCTAGGCCATTATGCCAAATGTGGTCAAACGCTTTTTCAATATCTAACAATATTAGACCCGTTGAACGATAATTGTTTTTATTGGTGATTATTTGATTTTTAATTCTATTTATTTGGTGAGTAGTGCTATGCTCTTTTTTAAATCCAAATTGTTCTTTAGCAACAATAGAATTCGTCATTACAAATTCACTAAGACGAGAATGTAGTATTTTTCAAATATTTTACATAAGTTACTTAATAGACTAATAGGTCTATAGCTATTTGGGTTATTTTTTGGCTTATTAGGTTTGTTGACAGCTATAACATTTTAGCATTAGCATTTTTGCAGCTGTTAAATATTATAACCAGTAATTTTAGAGCTTTGATTGGTAGTTTCTTTAAAAGTAGGTTGGGAATAATGTCAAAATCAAGGGATTTAGAGGGTTTTATTGATAAGACAATATTCGTTACTTATTCACTTATTATTATTTATTATAAATTGCTGATTCAGAACTAAGATTTTCTTTCTTAAAATTATTTACTGTTGTATTTTTTAATGTATCCATCCGCTGAGTGGTTGTAGTTCAAAGTGAGATTATTTGCTTGGACAAATGTATTTGCCAGGACTTCTGCCTAGTCGTTAACAGAAGCTATTTTTGCATTTCCAGTTTTAAGGTGAGAGATTTGATTTTTTCCTTTTCCTCGCAAGTTCCTGCTTATTTTCCAAAATGATTTATCACCTGGTTTTAAATTGGATAATAATTATTTCTTGTTGCGTTCCGAGTTAATACTTTTATCAATCATGTTACTTAGTAACTTAGTACATTGATTATAAAAAGTTTGCTCGGCTATATTTGATGATCGTTGGCTTTTTCTTTTAAAGCTTCTTCTTAGTTTAATATACTTCATAGTACTTTCTGTTAATGTGTAATTATTTTGTTGAGTTATTTTAGGTGTAGATACGTCCCTTGCATCGAAAACTACATTTATACATTTTTGGATTTCCTGATCAAACTACCTTAGGTTAGGAATTATCAAAGTACTACCTTGCTACTGCATATATCCGAATATAACGTGATCTTATTGTCTAAAAATTCCTGAAAATGTTCCAGTTGGTTGCACTATAATCATAATAATTTAGGCGAACCTGTAAGGCCATTGATCTTTTAAGTGTACATATAATGGGCCGATGGTCTGATGTTATTTCGTAATCCATTGTTTTTACGTCTATATTTAAAGCGGAATTGCTTAAAATAATACCGACTGTGGATGCTTCGCGATTGTGTTGATGTGGGAATAGGGTTGGACTGTTAGGATAGTGAATGAAAAAATTGCTTGATTGCTGTATGTTGTTGAGTGCGATTCCTGCAGTATTATTTGAACGGCAATTCTAAGAACAATCTTTGGCATTTAGGTCACCAAAAACTACATATTCTTTGGTGGAAGATGTTAGGTTCAAGGTGTTAGGTGAATATAACGAAGATACAACAATTGGTCTATTATTTATAATAACTTCAATTGTGATGTTTTCGATTGATGAGGTGTTTGATATAAAGAGGTTTTTATCTACGACAGATTTATGAATTAACAGAGCTACTGCTCCTTCTCTTGCATCTGTTCTGTCACTTCTATATAAATAATAATTTTTAAAATAGGGTTTATGATTTTCTGAAAAAAATGTTTAATTCAAAGACACCATTTTAATATTTTCTCGTTCAATTAGTATCTCAAATTGTTCAAATTTAGAAAAGTTTGAAATGCCATTAGTATTCAAGCGATGTTTCCACATATATATGTGAACAAACCTTCTCTGTTATGAATATGAAAATAAACGAGCAACGTATTTGACTTGCTTGTTAAAAAGAAACAATGTTAAAAATTTTTAAAAAGCAAATAAAAATAATTATCTGAAGTTTTGTTAAAATTTAGCTTAGAATTTTACAAGTTAAATATTTACATGAAATGTTGCCCGCAGGGATATGACATTAAAACAAAATTTGGCTCTTAAACAGAAAAGTCTTTGCATCCTTGATTAAGACCGACTATAATTTTCTTACTCTTTTTTAGTGGTTTCCTTAAATGGAATAAATTGCACTCTTTTCCAGCCAAAAATTTTCGCTTAAAAGAAACGATTACAATCAATGAAAAATTCAATCTCCTTAATATTCGTTATTATTCGATTTTAAAACAATCGTTCCCAAATAAAGAACTTGCGTAAGGCCGAGGCCACGCAATGAGCGGCAAAGCGGCGAGTTAGAGCAGTAAGTGGCTTATTACTGAGCGCCATTTCTGAGCGGTTAGTTGTCAAAATGCCATTGTCAATGTTATTATATATTATTTATGTAAAAAGTTTTTATAATAAAAGCAAAATATTTTCACTATTTTATGATTTTTGTTTATGTATGACTACATTTCAACTTTTTAACCTTTTATCGATTGAAAAACAACACAAAAATGGCTGTCGTTAAGATAACAACAACAGCTGACTTTAAGAATAGCGAATATCATTTAAAAATTTTTCTGAATACCAAAATCGATAACTTTGTTGCTTTCTTTTTTTAACGATTTGATGACTGAACCGCTCGCCGCTTTGCCGCTCATTGCGTGGCCTCGACCTAATTGAACAAATTAAATCACAAGGTTGAGAATTAGTTGTGATAACAATTGTATGTGGTCGTTCTCCGACCCCCTTATTTTATGTTTGTTTTGAAAGAATACCCATTTAATTTCTATTTGGAAACTGTGTGAAGTTTTTTTTTTATAAACACCATTGAAAAAAGTTTATGTTGATGTATGTATGTTGGTTTAATATTTTTTAAAACTAAGTGTAGTGTTTATGTATAGTTTACTCATACAGTACTTGTCTACTTTGTTATGAAGTATATGGTTTTCTCGAATATAAAAAAGAAAAATAGTTAAAATGATATTATAGCAAACTATTATATTATGGCTGCTAATTGCAACGAAATGTCACAGAACTTTTTAATAAAATTGTTTTGCAATTAAATAGATCATATCATATTTAATTAATAGAAAATAAATTTTAATATTTCCTTGATCAAAACTAAATTTAAAATCTGTTGTCCTTAATTCAGTGGAAACAAACTGTTTATGTATAGTTGTTTTTTTTCTACATTAACTATTAATTATCTTAGCACATACTTGCGAATCATATCATACACATCCAACATAATTCATTCATCATACTCGATTATACACCATAAGGACATGTGTAATACATATTAATTCTTTATCTTAATTTCTTCATTTATTTTTCAAGTGCGTAAATGAATACATATATTAATTAAATTCACATTACGTATAATAGCTATACATTTAAAAAGATTAAAGTTAATGTTGCGTTGTTGTGGTGGTGGATAATGATAGGCAATTGGATAGTTTTGTTCGTTTTAACTGTTTTCGGACTATATTTAATGGTATGGTTGAGGATGTTATGCATATTTAAATCGAATATGATGGTTATATTTGGAAAATTTGGGACATTAATTGCTTAAAAACTTTTTAATTTTTAAAGAAATTACATACGAACAATAAAAAAATAAATATAACTATTTAGATCTGAAGGCAGTTTAAATTAAACCAAGAGAGGTTATGCAAAAACCTTCACAAGCTAAGAGTGCAATAACAATTATTTTCGGGCTAAATAATACTCGTACATTAATTTTATTAAAATAATTTTATATTTATGTTTATGGATGGGAACTTTATTTTTGTAGTGGTTAACACTAGTAGAAACTGATACTTGACGGACCATAGAATACAGTATGGTATTCCAATTAAATGTATATTTATCAAATTGACTTTAACTTAATAATTTATAAACACAGAAAGTGATGAATGACTTAATTATTCATTCATATAAACACAAACTCTATACATGACAATAACACAATTGCTTGGTCTTACGGTTTGTGTTAAGAGGAGGAGAAGAAAATGTTGTTCTGTCAGAAATTTATTTATAAATTTTGTGAACATTAAGAGAAAAATAAAAGATGTTTCTGTTTTTATAACTAAAATACTATATTTACCTAGGGGCTATATAATTTAAAGTAGTTTAAAGTTAACAAGTAAGAAAATTATAGTCGGTCTAGACCGACTATACGATACCCTATACCATGCGTTTAGAGATCCTATCTCTTAGGCCCTACTAATTGGATATAGAGAATAAGCATAAACCAAATTTGAGTGGCATTGTTATTAATTTTTTTCCCTTTGGATGTGAAAAAATTCATATCGTATGTTATATTTATATGGGGACTAGGTCGGAAATTGGACAAATTCTGACCATATTTGCTAAGGTCTCTTAGTTTTTGCAAAAACATATGCAAACCAAATTTGAGAAAAATCTGTGCAAAATTTTTGTTTTTGATAGATTTAAGTGAAGATCGGGAAGTTGAACATGCACAGATTTTCGCCAATTTCAATAGCGTCTAGTCGCAGAGATATTAAAACCTCACTTCCCCTCATCCGATCGATCTGAAACTTTTCTGACCAAAGATTAATTTTAAAATAGTCACGCAAAGTCACGCACAGTCACGGAGAGATTCAAAACTCATATGCATAAGGAAAAAAAAAAGAGTTGTAATAAAAACTTTGTTTTTATGGGTTAGGTTATTTTATTTTTATTATCTAAAATATTAATAGGTAAGACAATTTCTTGTGACCGATGTAAGTTTCACAGTTTTACCCCGATTTTGGCAAACAAATTATCATTTGAAAGGTATTTCTTTTTAGCTGTTACCCAGATTTACAGATTATCATCGTCTGGAATATTTTTTTGGAGTTATGATCGTTTATGGTTGGTAGTAACACATACATAAAATTATACAATGCTATGTGTGTGTTTATTAAATTTGTTAATGTGTTTGTATTAATGTGTTGAGTTTGTTTTCTTCATTTAAAATGAGTTGAATTGTGAAGCAAACCTTTAGGGGTCTTTATTAAATGAAAAAAATAAAATTTCCTAGAATTTGCACTCGAATTTCGAGTGCTGGAACCTGCTAGTTATTATTATTGTTAAATATTAATTAAATTATTATTAAAAATAAATAAAAAAAATTATTTTTCAACATTTCTATAAAAGAAAGTGATTTTTTCCCTGAGGTTAACATATTACGTGTATTACAGTATCGAAGGTATGAAAATTTAGGTAGGTATGTTACATACCGTCGGAAAAGTTAATTTGCCTAGTTTCTCAGTATATGCTTTGTTTTTAAGGTTTTGGAAACTCTTACACACTAGTAGGAAAAAAATTCAAATTAGTGTATATGGTAAAAATTGAAAAACCGTTGTCTTGAGTTACAAAACATTTTTTGATAGATATCCCACTCACATCCCACTAAGCGACCAAAAAGCTCTTGAAGGAAAAAATCTAAGCTTTCTTTAAAAAAAAAAATCCTTTTTTGAAAAAAAGTCAAAAAAATTTTTGATTTAGCAAAAAAGTCAAAAATTTTTTTTTATATTTTAAATTTTTTTTCCGATAGATTGAAGAAATATCTATCTGAACTACTTGGCACAAATTTTGCTAAGAACAATGGTAAAAAGTTACATCGATGAGAAAACACACCTGTTTGGCCAAAATACGAAATTTTGACCCCTTCTAACTCAGGGAGTTCTTTTTCGATCTTGTTGAAAAACTGTGTCTAAACTACTAACCTTGGTGAAAATTTCATTCCGATCGAAAGACTTCAGTTTCAAAAGTTTAGTCACTGGATATGAAATGCTATATATATATAGTTAATAATACAGTTTTAACTACCTTGTAGTTTGAAAGCAGGACATACCAAAATATTGATCTTGTTGGTCCAACAACAAGAGTAATGAAAAAAGCTTATTTGGTGACTTTGCGATTAATAGATATAGTTAATCTAAAAGCTTCAACTCTCCTCCATTGATAAAAATCTATTGGCAACAATCTCTTCGAAAATGTACGAAATATAGCCTGGGATGGCTATACAATATTCTATATTATGCGTTCCTGCAGAGGGTCTTGGATATAACTTTGCTGTAGTAATAACTGCATATAGAAAATAAGCATAAACAAAACTTTAGTGATATTGTTAATCATTTGAGGCAAGCAAATTTAAGAATGCTCATGTCTGATGTTACGTTTATATCTATATAATTAAAAAAAAAAAAGGACTGATCGTGACTATATTTATTATAACCTCTTGCCTTTCTCAAAATGACTAAAGTGAAAATCGGGAATCAGCTTTATGTGGGGACTATGACTGAGGATGATTAGTGGGTATAATAAACATCACACACCAAATTCTATCGATCTAGCGATCATTTCAGTCATTCTAACATCGAGAAACTCAGAAGGTGATTCTGGCCGATCGGTGTTATGAAAGGTGGGTCTCGGGTAAATATTTTTGGAAGTTACAAATTACACTACCTAGTAGTGTATGATAGTATTGGTCAAAGTCAACGGATTAACAATTTTATAAATATTTTTACGATTGATTCTGCAAAATTAGAAAGAACATTTAAAGCAATACTATTGGTTCATTTTAAAAGGCACTGCGATCTATGTCAGCGCAAAGCTGATTTTATAGTTAATTCTTGCGATAATATATCATGACTGTAATCAGTACCACCACTCACATTAGTAAAACTCATTCCAGAGGTGGGTAAACTTTTGGCAGAAAAAGTATCCGTGCACCTGAATGTAAATTTTAAATATTAATGAAAATTTTAATGAAATACTTAGAATTACCATTGATAGATTGGGAGTTTTACTTATTTTGCAAGACATTTACGGAACGTTTCTACTTACATTTTTCTGTTTGAAATGCAAGGAACGCAATATGGTTACAATAAGTGTCAGAAAAAGTATACGCACATTGAAAATTAGGGAAGTTTCATGAATCATGTAAAGACGTACAGGTTTGTTGCATCGATTTTACTATAGTAGAAGACAAACTTGTTTTTGTAAAGTTTATTTGAGTTAATTACATTTCTTTTGGAAATTAAGAGGTGTGTCCCAAAATCAAGGAAGTCGCTGCTGACGAAGGAAGAATTATCCTAAATCTTAGAAACAAGGATAAATCTTTTCGAGTAATTGCTCGGGTCATTAGCCAGAAGCCACACCTTAGTGCAATACTGCGTTCAAAACTACAAGTCCACCAATTCAGTTTTGGCAAAACTAACTGATAGCGAAAAGCGAACTATTTTGGCGTCACTAAAATACAATCCCAGAAATACTGGTTTCTAAATTAGCTCTCAAATCAAGGAGTCCTTCCGCAAAGACATCGACGAAGACGCCGTTCGAAGAATGTAAAAAAATCTGACTATCAAAGCCATATGAATGTAGGAAGCCATTCATATCCGATGTCAAAAACAAAAAGACCTATAGGCTTTGTAAATGAGTATACAAACAAGGCTCCATAGTTTTAGGAATGTGTTTTATTTTCCGGGAAAAAAGTTGGTTTGGAGAAAAGGTGGAACTGCATTAAATAAAGAAAATCTCTTGCCAACGGTTAAACACGATGGGGGTGGCATTATGGTTTGGGGTTATATGTCAGGCATTGGGGCTGGTACACTTTTACTTATTGGGTCTATTATGAACCAAATTGGATAAATAAATATTTTAAAATTAAATTTTAAACAAAGCGCATAACAGCTGGGCTTGGGAGATGATTTTTGATACCAAGATAATATTGTCCAAGACATAAGGCGCACAATGACCATAATCAGCCATAGAGTATTTGTGAGATTTAGTGGAGCGAAAATCCATCAGCACCAAATAACATCAAAGAAAATACAAAAGAAGTAAGAAAATTATAGTCGGTTTAGACCGACATTCGATACCCTATACCAGCTAATTGGATATAGAAAATAAGCAACAACAAATTTGAGTGACATTGTTATTAACTTTTTTACCTTCGGATATGAAAAAGTTCATATCGGATGCTATATCTATATGGGGACTAGGTCGAAAATTGGACGGATCCTGACCATATTTGGTAAGATCACTTATTTTTTTGCAAAACATATACAAACCAAATTTGAGAAAAATCTGTGCATTATTTTTGTTTTTCGATATATTTAAGAGAAGGTCGGGATTCAGCTTCACGTAGGGGCTATGACTAAGTATTACCCTATAGGATTTATTAATGTAATAAAAATACACAAACCCAAATTGGCCGAGATCTGTATGATAGTTTGGATATTATGGCAACTTAAGTCGATCTCAAAGAGGTTATTTGTATGGGGACTAGGTCTGAACAGCAACCGATTTTCACCAATTTAATAGCGTTCATCCGGTAGAAGCTTATGTACTAAATTTTATCAAAATATATTCAAAGTTGCGACCTGTAGTTTGATGACAAGGTTTACATGGACACACAGGCGGATGGACGGACAGACGGACGGACATCGCTAAATCGACTCAAAAAGTGATTCTGGTTCGACGGTATAATAAAAGATGGGTCTAGGTCAACTCTTTTTGGTAGTTACAAACATTAGCAGAAAGTCATTATACCCAGACCACATAGTGGTGTAAGGTAAAAAAAAAATGCTTATGCTTGTTCTACTTAATATTGAAAATATCACTCATACGCATCTTCTAGCTGGCATAAAAATTGGGCTTCACGTCTTGTTAATTATACCCTCCACTCCAGTGTGCAGAGGGTATATATAAGTTTGTCATTCTGTTTGTAATAATTAGAAAAAAAATTTTGGACCCCATAACATATATATATTTGTGATCCTTATAACAACTGGAGTTGATATAGCGATGTCCGTCTGTCTGTCCGTCTGTCCGTCTGTGGAAATCACGATGACGGCATCAATCGGGCAGCTAGGGTGCTTGTTGACATAAAAAATGATTCACTAATATCCTGAGAAGTTTTCTGTTTAAAATCGTCCAAATCGGTTGATTAGGGCCCGAGATTTGAATGAAGAACTAAAAAAAGTCTTGAAAAAATGTAATTTTCTTTGTTGTTCTTGTCACGATCACGCCCTCAATAGGACAGCTAAGGTGATCATTTTTAGTGAGAATGATTCACCAAATTCATGGGAAGATTTCTGTTTTAAAAATCAATTCAATCAGTGGAACAGGTCCAGGGAAATCTCTGAAAAATAAAAAAAATGAAAAACATGATGTTTCTAATTGTTCTAAATGTTGCATTGTTGTCATAGCTGGACTTGTTTTTTCTGTGGTCGTTGTGGTAATAATATAATAAAAACAAACCCTTTGTACATTTTTTTTTTATCAACTTTGGTAGAAAAATTTGAAAGTTTCCATTGTTTTGGCATCACTAAAAAAAATTTGTTAGATCATTTGTTTCATTGCCACGAGCCTGCCTGCAAAATTTCAGATCGATTGGGTCACGAGAAAGTGGTTAAAATCGATCCAAAATTTGTTCGACAAGCAGACACTACGAGTTAGTATAAAGGGAGTAAAAATTCACCAACATCTAAAGCAAATAATGCTAAAATACCTAGTTGTTAATAAAAAAACAACAACTGTAAATTTCGCAAAAAAGATTTATGTATTAATTTATTTAACGAGAAAAACACAAAAATAACGTTTGATGTTGTATTTTTTGTGTGTAATATTTACATATACATACATACACATATTAAATAATACAAATAATATACATATATTCTATTTATATCCATAATAACTGCATGTTAGATATAAATCGATATATTATTTTATTTACATAAAATTCTGCAATATTTTGTTGTGGGGAAAATACATTTCTTTTGCATTAACAGAGTGTCACTTCATTTTGCTCAGCGTGACTATGCCACAGTAGATGGCGCCACAATTTTTGTTTGTTCTAATTAGCTTTGCAATAGTTATTTCTATTTTAACATGAATGTTAATATTTTCAACTGGATATCATACAGAACAATGTTAAGAATATACACGGGCTGGTCTTTTATTTCATACGTATTTATTCTGCTTTACCTACAAAATATCTGATTGCGATTACATCTCATTTTTAAAAATTGTTTATAATTACTAAAGCAGTATTATTCACATAAATACAAAATTGCACTTTTTAAATTTTCCATTCAAATTTTAGAAAATATCAATTCTAAAAACTGGAACTAAAATTTCCAATTATAAATTAGAAAATATTAATTGAACTTAAGAAAATCATATCAAAACGTCGGAAATATTAATTTTAAATTTAGAAGACATCAATTGCATCAAATTCCAAAAAAAACACCAAATATGTTTACAATTGAAAAATGTTAACATTTAAAAAAAAATATTGGCATTCTAGAGAAATTAATAGCTTTTCAGTAACTTCTTTTAACGATAGTCGAATCGTTAAAAAAAGAAAAGCAAAATTATCAGTAAAATTTTTAAACGATATTCGCTATTGTTAAAATCAGCTAAACGACAACCAATTTTGTGTTGCTTATTCAATCGATAAAAAATTAAATTTTTAGGTTGAAATGTCGTGATACATAAATAAAAATCATAAAATAGTGAAAATATTTTGTTTCTATTAAAAAACTTTTTTATATAAATAAAAAAATTAAATAGCATATTCAATTCATTATTTCATTTTCTAATAAATAAACAGAAATATTAGTAAAAAATAGAGATATTAAACATAAACATAAAATCATCCTGTCAAACACGAAGTAATTTGTTTTTTTCTATTCTTCTTTGTGTTTTTTCGCTTATTTTGGCAGAGATGCCACTCTTTTACAATTTAAATAAATAGAAAAATAGATTCGTCGACTGTCGTTAAGATGTATGTACTTAGTGAATCACTTAATCCTTAGTGCAAACAACAATAGCTGTCGATATATTTTGCGATTGTCGGATCGTTGAAAGTTACATAATCGGACTACAGAAAACATTAATTTAAATTCAATGAATTTTAGAGAACCTCAAATGATATTTAAGAATTGCGAACATAAAAATTGTTACATAAATAAATGCAATTTGATGAGAATGTTATTTATATATAAATTTTCACAATTTTTTTTGGATGAATATTTGAAGTTTTTCAGAAAATAAAGTTAACAAATTATTTTATTTAAAATGCTTGGGACATTTGTTTTTTTGCGTTTGGCATCCCTAATTTAATTATTTATTATTATAAATTTATTCTCTATGTTTTCCAAATATGGCAATATTTTAATAAAAAAGTTGAGAGACCTTTTTTTTGGTTATTATTTTGTTACTCCATCCGACCTATGTATATGGCCGCAATGAAAAAATATTTCGCCAGTTAAAAGAAACTATACAGCCATCTCCAATTAGCACGATTTAATGCATATAGCAACCCTACACAACCATTACCTTTGCGATGGAGGCTAGGGCGAGCTATTTAATTAGCAAAAACTAAATTAAACGAGAAGTTATGTCAGATAACCGGAAACGCATGCATATAGGAAACGCTGCATATTTTTCCAATATTTTGTTTACATTTATTATCAATACTCAAACCGAGGTGGAGGGTATCAAACATCAAACAGTAACATTCTTACTTGTTTTTTATCGCATTCTGTAAAACAGTCAATATTGACACTACTATTTCGCAATAATTAATTTGACAGAAGCCCACATTCATTCCAAATCTTTTTAATAGCAGCGTTTAAGCATGTAAGGAAAATCGTATGCTACTGATCCAAGCTATTTTTGCTTTGTGTGTGGTGAATATTTGGTTGGAAACAAAGGCTATGCAATATCAGAATCATTAAAATATGCATATTTACATTATTTTGGTTTTGCTGTCAGAAACTTGGACAAACCGAGGACACCCACAATGTTTTGCAATAGTTGCAGAACTGTGGTCAAATGGCAAGAAGATCTATTTAGATTTTTTTAAATTCCAGTACTTTGGAGAGAGTCAAGTAACCACCAAACCGATTGTGACTTCTGTTTAACAAAAGTTGCTGGATTCAACGTGAAAAATCGAAAAAATATTACTTATGCCATTGTCTCATCGGTTTGCAAACCAGTTCAACGTCCATCAAATGATCCATTACCAGTCATTTCCAGTGCTACGAGCAGTGAGTCCGAAACATCTTTCACCGGCAGTGGTAGTTTGTATGAGGCTGATGATGAACGGCATTTAGTGACTCAAGCTAAGCTGAATGATCTAATTTGGGATTTACATTTAACGAAGCATGCTTCATGCATGCAGCAGTGGAAACATCTTGCAGTTGGGACAAAAGTAAGAATCTGTAGAGATAGAAGCTTGGAATTGGCTGCAAAAAAATAAAGCAGCCATATGACAAAAGTGAATGAAGATTATTAATTAATGGCTCCAAGTACAGTCTAAAGGCCCTTCTTTTTCATAATGGGAATTTGCTCATGCTATTGATATAAAGGAAAGCTATGATTTAAATTTCTTTGTATATATAGTATAGACCATCGTAAATAACTGTAAATGAATTTGTTTCAGTTCATTGGTTTGTTGACTGGTATGCAAGAAGGTTTCACAAAATATTGTTGTTTCCTTTGTCCACGGGATAGTCGCGTTACATGTCATCATTAGGTCAGAATAGAGTGGCCAAAAAGAACTGAGTATTCACCAGGAAAACTAAACATTTCAAATAAACTATTAATTGATCCAAATGACGTTCTTCTTCCGCCGCTACATACAAAATTGGGTCTTTTTAAGAACTTTGTCAAGACTTTGGACAAAGATGGTGCAGCATTTAAATATTTGTTATTTGTTTTTCCTAAAATTTCATATGCCTTCAAATCAGGAAGCTATTGAATGATGACAATTTTTCACAATGTTTACTGGAGGAAGAATATGTAGCCTGGAAATATTTCAAGTGCATCGTGGACAGTTTTCTTGGAAACAATAAGAGTGAAAACTACAGACAAATTGTTGCTGAATTATTGTAAAATTACTACGAATTAGGTGCACGAATGTCACTCAAAATACATTTTCTTCACTCGCATTTAGATATTTTTTACACAAAACCTGGGTGCGGTGAGCGACGAACAAGGGGAGCGTGCTCACTAAGATATAATGAAAATTTAAAGAAATTATCAAGCATTTTGGGACAAAAGCATGCTGGAAGATTATTGATGGACTCTAATACGTGAAACCGAACCAACAAAATATAAACGACGTTCAAATAACATCATTCACTTGTTGGCTAGTGTAATCATCTAAAGTAATATAATAAAGACGTAATGTGTGTTTGTTTGTTTGTTTGTTTGTAGGTGGTAATCTCCGTAACTAGCCATCTGATCTTCCTGAAATTTTCATGGAGTCTTACTGCGGATACGCGAAATGCTATAGGCTATAATTTTTAAATATTTTTAGTGGGCGTGGCACCTCCCACACAAAGTAAATTTTTATTATCACATATATATATAATGAGTACTATGATAGGGACAGCTTTGCAAATTTGTGTGAGGTCACCTATTGTTAATATTAGTTGCTTCCCCAGAAAAGGGCGGGATCGGATAAGTGGGCGTGGCGCCTCCCATACAAGTAATAGTACAATATTATATATCTCGAGTATTGTGATAGAAAGAGCTTTTTGCAAATTTGTCTGGTGCCACTTATTATTAATGTGAGCAGTCGGACTAAAAATGGGCATTATCGGACCAATATGCGTGGCACCTGCTATACAAAGTAAATATAAAATACCAAATATCTGGAGTACTTTAATAGTGAGAGTCTTGGGAGTTTGTGTGAGCCCATAAGTTATTCATGTGATTAGTTAGACAAAAAATGGGCGTGATCGTAGCATTGGGCGTGGCACCGCCCATACAAAGTAAATATATGATATCATATAACTGGTGTACTAAAAAAGGGAAGCCTTGACACTTTGCACGAGCCCATCAGATCTTAGTATGAGAAGTCGGACAAAAAATTGGCGGGTTCACAACTTTGGGCATGGCACTCCCCATGCAAAGCAACTATTTAATGCCATATATCTGTAGTACTGTAAAACAGAGAGCTTTGTGGATTTGCGTAAGCCCATAGTTTCTTTGATTAGTCGAACAAAAAAATGGGCGTGATCGAAGCAGTGGGCGCAGCACCGCCCGTGCAAAGTGGATATACTATAAAAGGGAAAGACTCGACATTTTGCATGAGTCCATCAGATATTAATGTGAGTAGTCCAATAAAAATATAAAATCCTATATAAAAAAAATATGAAGTACTACGAAAGCGACAGTCTTTTGACAATTACAGTAGCTATCAATGTGATTTGTCATGGAAAATACATCGCCAAAATCAAAAATCGCCAAAACCGAAAATCGCGAAAAACAAAAACCGCCCAAAAAAAATCTTCAAAATCAAAAATGGGCAAAATCAATTATCACTAAAAAGAAAAATTTCCAAATGATATTCTTAGTTTAAGGCCAATAGTGATCTATAAATATGTTATGTTATTAAAAAAAATGTATAAAAAAGGGAAAAATTAAAATTTTTTCAAGATTGGATGCGACAAAATTATTCTAACTTGATTTGCTAAATCTATTTGCTGAATAATGAAGTAAGAAAGCATCAATGATTCTTGAGTTATAGCTGAAAAACTGAATAAGCAAACATCAAGAAAAAGACAAAGTATAAGGGGTCATACAAAACCCTTTGGAGGTTTTTCTATTGTATGGTATTGTATTGCATAAAGAGGTGTTCGAAGTACTGCGACCAGAGATCTATTGTACTGCCCTCTGCTAATAGGTTGTCCCTATAAAATCTCATCTAACCCTTAAGCGCTCAGGAATTCGAGGATGTTGGTTGGTCCTAGTAGTTTTATGTCGCTACCTAGTATTTGGAAAGAGCCCAGGTGCTTTTTTCTATTATGCATCAACGCTCCACAATCCCCAAGTATGTACTCTGGTGATTCGGCTTCCTCATCACAGAATCTGCATATGGGGTTTTCTATGATTCCTATCCTGTTTAGATGTTCCCTGAGCCTACAGTGAGCCCAGTTAGTATTCTAATTCCGTTCTTCGAAAACCCCATGTATGACCCAAATCTCTTATTGTTGTAGCCACCCAACAAGAGTTTGGATTGCCTTAAGCCCAAGGGGCTCGAGAAAAGTTCCCGTCTAACATTATTCTCATGTTCCCTGAATATGCCTTCCCATACTCCTTTTACTATTCCACAAAACGGTTCCGGCCCTATTAATTTTGTGGAGGCTCCCCTTCTGGCAAGTTCATCAGCTTGCTCATTACCTTGAATCCCAATATGTTCCGGGACCCAACAAAGGCTAACCTTGTTGTATTTACCTAGCTCATTTAGGCTCCGTAGACAGTCGATGGCATAAATTTATATTTGGAAAATACTTGTAGATATTGCCATTGACTCAAAGTATTTGGTTCTAGGCCCGAAGACTCCCGCCCCTGTGCCACTTTCGGTTTTGGACCCATCTGTGTACCATTTGATTGTATCTTCTCTTAGAGAATATGCTGTGCTCAAACACTCCTTTCTCTCTTATTGCTAAGTTTTGTAACAAAGTACTTCCTGATATTATATTTCTTCTCTACCCTATCCATGGGGCAATCTAGGAGGGAGTAATCATTAACTTGACTTATTCGGTTCCATTGCCCTTCTTAAAGCCTGGTTATAGGTTTATCCCCCTTGATTCTGATCGCCGTTGCCAGGGATTTCCTTTGCACCACTATATGTAGTGGGCTTAGGTCCAATAGTGCTTCCAGTGATGCTGTTGGGCGCGTCCTTATTGCACCCGTAATCCCAATGCACGCTTATCTTTGTATATTACTTAACTCCATTTGAGTTAACTTCAGATCTGTTCTTTTGGCCCACGCTAAAGCCCCATAGGTCAAAATTGGGCGGAACATCATAGATTAGATCCAGTGCAAGATGCTGGGTTTACATCACCAGGTTTTACCCGCTACCCTTCTGCATATCATTGTAGCTCGCTTGGTTTTCTCAGTGATGTGGTCGACATGTGCCTTCCATGTTAACTTACTGTCCAGTACTATCCCCAGGTATTTCACCTCCACTTTTGGTTCGATGACTTCCCCCCAGAATTTGAATTGCCCTTCATCTTGGAAGTTTCTGTTTCCTTGTAAATGGTACAATAGTGATTTCTGTCGGATTGATGTGCAATGCTGTTGCCCTACACCACTGACATGTAATCCTCAATCCTCTTTGCACAATGTCGCATAGGGTTTCCTCGAATTTGCCTCTTGCTATTAAGACTATATCGTCCGCGTAGCATTGACAGTCTATTCCTGCTTCCGACAGTTTCATTAGTAATTCGCCAACAACCAGACTCCACATTAAGGGTGCAAGAACTCCTCTCTGTGGATATCCTCTGGTTGTGGTCATCCTCTGCTGTTGTTTCTACTGATCTCGTGTAGATCACTTCTACCTTCCATTTTGATGTCACTGAGTCTACTCCTCTTCGGTTTAATGCCCTTTCAATTACTTCGTGTGAAGTGTTATCAAAGGCTCCTTCTATATCTAGGAAGGCACAAACGGCTATTTCCTTTTCATCTATTGATTTCTGAATAGTTTCCACTAGGCTAGTGAGAGCGGTCTTTGGATCTGCCCGCTCTATACGCATTCTGGTTTGGATACAACGGCATCTGCTGTAATAGTCCACATCTTAGATAGTTGTCTAGAGCTTTTTCAAGTGTTTTCAGCATAAAAGATGTTAGGCTAATCGGTCTGAAGGATTTTGGATGCGTGGTGTCCTTTTTCCCCACTTTGGGTATGAACACCACTCTTGCCCTCCTCCATGTCTTTGGTATATACCCCATGGCCAAGCTACTACGCCCGATATTTATCATGAATGGCAATAATTCCTTCAAGCCCTTTTGTAAGATGGCAGGAAACATACCATCCAGTCCAGGGGATTTATATGGTTGAAAAGTACCTAATGCCCATTCTAATCTTTCCCTAGAACAAATTTCAGCTGCTATTTGCCTGCTCGCCCGACTAGGGTTTCTTGGTCTGTTACTCGACTGCTCATTGTCATCTACCACACTTCCTGGAAAGTGTGTCTTTAGTAACAACCCTGCCCTGTATCGGCCGTATTTAGAGTAACTACCGTCCTCTATCTTAAGTGACATTGTCATTTCTGACCTATATTTCGCAAAGGCTTTGTATATCCTTGCTGTTTCTGGAAGAGATTCTATATTCTCGCAGAAAATTCTAACACTAGTACGTTAAGCTTTCCTAATTTCCTTATTAGAATTTACTATACTGGCCTATTAATTTCCGCCAGAATTGGAATTTCTCACCCCCCCTAGAATTTAATTTAATTTAATTTTTATAATTTATTAGAAAAAAAATCAGCTTAGTTAGTTTTCTCTTATTTATTTATTTTTCGTAGCAATTACATATATTGACCACAGTTTCCTGATTTGATTACTCACTGCAAAACCTCGTCAGTGTTTTTGTCATTTTCTGTCACAATTTTTGTCATTTTCTATTTATTTTTGTCTTCCAAGGTAAAACTTGAGTAGAATTAATTTTCATAATTTACATGGACACAAAGCGAGCAAACCTTATAAAGCTATCTAATTGAAAAGTAAAACTTTGAGGCTATATTTTTCTTTATAAAATTATACTATTTTTATCCAGACACTAGCTCTGATATACAAATACATATAGGAAACAATAATGACTGTGTGCTTTAAAACACCAATTGTGTATGTACGTCAAAAAATGTTGCGTGTTTCTGCCTTTGTTGTCATTGTAGTTGACATACGTTAAGATAATATTTCAATGAAAGTAAAACGCATAAAAGAAAATAAAAAAAATTTATGACTTCTTGTGTCAGAATTCTATTTTGTTAAAAAGAAGACGCTAATATGTAGACAATCAATTTAAATAATCTTTTGAAACACATTTTTGTGCATAATAGTTTAAGCACAGTTGCTTATTCTTAACTTTACACAATATGTATGTATATACATATTTTCTTGGTTGTTCTATTTGCATTTATTTATATTTAAATACAGTAGAAGAATTATTTGTATTTGTCAACAGCAGACATATTTCGTTTTTATTTATGCCATTTTTTTGTTTTGTTTTGTTTGAAATTAAATGTGTCACCGATGCCAGCAGTCTAACTTTACGTGATATTGTATTTCTTGTGTTTTATTTTTTGGTTTATTTTGAAATAAAATGAAATGCCTTACATTTGCAAACTGCTTTGTTAAGCTGTACAGTGAGCAAAACATCTTTAACAATATTCAGATTTAGGTCAGCAAAGAACGGTATGACAATTGTTTGTGAGTAGGAAGTTATGGCTATATTTTTCAGCAAGGCAAGGAATTTTTCGCCAATAGAAATTACTAGAAATTTGTTAGCTTATCAATTAGATCGTTGTTAAATTTTAGCTATGAAATGTGAACGATTTTTCAAGATCATATTTATGTTCTTATATTCTTTAATCAGTCCTATCATGTATCCGCGTTATGGTAATTTTTAGTATAGCCATTCGTAATACATTCACACTTATTTACAAAAACCAACAATTTTACAAACTACTCTCGAAATATCAATTCAATATAGTTCTAGTTTTTCTATTTTCTAAAAATAAAAGTTTAAAACAATTTTCAATACAAGTGTATACATAAATATTTGTCGTGAATGTAGTTGCTTGTGTTTATTGTCTCTAACTGTGTTAGAACAATCACACAATATGGCTGTATATATGTTTGTATATACAGATGATGAATATTTTGGCAACATATTGACATTTGAATGTTTTCAATAAAAGAACAAACTAACTTTATACACTACAACATAAAAGTCTAAAAACTGCGAACGTGGTTTTTTTTACAAATTCTATACCATAAAATTACTCTTTAATACGACGCAATCTCTTTAACACTACTTGTTCTGACATTTTCAACAGTACCAGCTAAAATGACGTGTAATTTAAGAGACATGTCAAAAATACATTTATAGCACTTTGTGAATGTGTTTTATAGAAACATAAGCTACAATTCAAGTGCTGTAAGGCCATATTAAAATAACCGGAATTAATGTATTTAATTTTAGAATATATTGACAGTTGCTCCAAGCCAAAGTCGAAAAAAATGAAAAAAAACCCTTGTCATTTGAAAGTCGTCATAAAATAGTTTCGATTCAATATTTTTTTCTTATTTTGATTTAAAATATTTGGTGTTATTTTTATCCAAATGGGTTTTCGAGTGCTTGAAGGATTAGATTTTGAAACCATCTATAAAGCATGCCATTTGGATTTTATGGCCTCATGTATATTTTGGCTAGAAGTAAATGGCATTTTCCTCACGGCAATATCTCGGAAACCATGTAGAATTTTGTTTTCCTATCTTCGGCACAATTGTGGCTGTAGACTAGGAAAAAAAGTTCAAAACAAACTTACCAAAAAAAAAAAACTATATTTAGTGCCTCAAATTTTCTAAAATTGTGTACGCCACAAACAATAAAAATTTCAACTATGTGCACGTGTTCAATGTAAATATGAATGATAACACAGAATTTTTTTGTATTGCAGACTTCACAAAAAAGGTGGAAAAAGTCACACAAATTTAGGAAAAGTGTAAAAATTAGATGAGTTTGAAAAAGTCAAATGCCGTCAAAAAAGTAGCAACTTGAGGGGCTATCCTTTAAAAATGGAATAGATAAAGAAACATCACCTATGACACATGACTGATTGATCTACACTTGTAAAGTTACCATGTACAGTAAATATAGTCTGGAAAAACGATTCTAACAAGTTGCAAGATTTAATATTACACTAGCCAACAAGGTTTTGGACTGGAGCAATCAAATATCTTGCCTAGGGTAATTTGGTGAACTGAAATCGAATTTGGAATTGGTTTTTCTATTTCACGTCAGGTTTTCGAGATACAAAAAATGTTTTTATTCCTTTTTTACATAATAAATCATTAGTTTATTTAAAAATCAATCAATTTTCAAAAGTTTTTTTCTCATGCATTTATTTATTGGATCTTCACATAGTGAATTAACAATAATTGTTCAAATGTTAGAACTATTACTTAGCTTAATAAATCCGGCCAGTGCCAGAAAAAATTTAATGTTTCTTCATAAATTCAAAATAAATAAATATTCATTGGCTTAGATAACCTCAAGCAATTATTATAAGATCTGCATTCTCTCTCCTTCTTAGGCGTTGGTGGATGAGATTGTGGAGAAGGTCACGTGCTAACAAATTCGGGTGAGTTTCTAGTTTTTTCAAGTAGCTTGAACAGTTTTTCATAATTTCGACTTTAACTAGGGGTACGTTTAATTCTCTATGCAATTGAGAGTTTCTAACAGTTTAAAAGTGAATGCCGTTATTTGAACATAGCACATTGGCTTGAAATGTGTCCAAAGTGGCGCTTAATTGAAATTTTAGAATTAAGTGTTTGCCATAATGATTGGTATCGAATAAAACTAGATAAACTTCTACATCACTATTTAAAATTTGAACCATCTAAGTTGTTTACTTCATCCGTAGTGAGCTGTCAAAGTTAGATAATTATTGCTATTTTCTTAAAATGTGAAAAAATTGAAATTTGATAAAAAGCAGTGCTTATTTTTTTTAAATTTAAAATTAATAAAGTTAAACTTTTATGATGGAACCCTCAACCTCAGGTATTTAAGTGTACAAATAATGATTTCGTGTTTATAAAAATATGTGTGGAAATATTTTTAATATTTTTTCAAAAAAAAAAAAAAAAAACACTAAAATCGGGGTATTTTCCATATATGATGGACCAGAAGTAACAAAGTAGTAAAGTCGCGGCTTTGGAGTTATGTTTTTTGAAAAGTATGGGATTTCTGCTTGATATTACAAACAAAAAAGTTTGTCTTTTGTTGCCCGGTTTTAAGATGTTATTAATTTTATGTAAAAAGTCTTGTTTTCAAAATTCCTTTATTTACCATACCCACAGTGTTTATACCCTATACCACTATGTGGTTTGGGTGTAATGACTTTGTGCTGCTGTTTGTAACAACCAAAAATATTTGACCTACACCCATCTTTAATTATACCGATCGAATCAGAATCACTATCTGATTCGATTTAACGATGTCCGTCCGTCCGTCTGTGTGTCCATGTAAAGCTTGTAATCAAACTGCAGGTCGCAAATATGAATATATTTTGATGAAATTTGGTATTTAATCTTTTATCGGCCATGTCATGATCGCTATTGAAATTAGTGAGAATCGGTCCATGTTCAGACCTAGCCCCCATACAAATGACCCCTATGAAATCGACGTAAATTGCCATAAGATCCAAATTGTCATATAGATCTTACTCAAATTAGGTTTGTATGCGTTTATTACATCCATTAATGCGTAGTCTAAAAATGATCCCTGGGCCAACTCTTAGTCATAGGCCCCATATAGAGCTGCTTCTCGATCTTCACTTAAATCTAGCAAAAAACAAAAATATTGCACTGATTCTTCTCAAATTTTGTTTGTATATATTTTTGCAAAATACAAGAGACTTTACCAAACATAGTCAGGATCGTTCCATTTTTGGGCCTAGTCCCCATATAGATATAGCATCCGATATGAAATTTTTCATATCTGCAGCCAAAAAAATTAATTAAAATCCCACTAAAAATTTGGTTTATGCTTATTTTCTATATCCAGTTAGTTGGGCCTAAGAGATAGGGTCTCTAAACGCATGGTATAGGTTATCATATAGTCGGTCTTACTCTCAATGTTAGCTATTTTTGTTGTTGTTGATATTATTGTCAATATATTTTGATATTTAATAGAGATGGCTGCGGGAGTGGCGTTTGATCACCTATGTTCACGAGGGTGACCAATTTACCAGAAAAGAATAAAAATTAACACTCAATTCCAGCGAAAAAATAGGACTTTTTAATAATTTACCAAATTCACGTGATGGTTATACATCTTATACTAATTTGCCCGTGCTGACTATCGTAATTTATAAATAATAATGTTTGCGAATAAACTGTTTTACGCGCCCATCTCTATTGCCGTTACTTTTGAGCTTGTTTTTATGATTTTATGATGTTTTACAGTGGTGTTTTTTGCTGTTTTAAAATATGTAGTTTTTGTAAAGTGCGTATTGGTTTTTTGCATTAAATAAAGTAATCGGTACAATTGAATTGGAAAACCGATTAAACAGTTAACTTAAATAAGAATAAATTTAATATTTTTAGGAATAAGCCCCAAAACTATTTCTATATCGCGCCTAGAACTATACAACTTTATGAGAAATACCGCTTTAAATGATTGGAAGGATAAAATCAATTTTCTTAAAATGAAAACCATTAAGCGTATAAACCCCAGCAATATGAGTTTTTTCAACCAAACGTTTGATAATTTTATTAAACAGTTTAAATCTCGATATAGTAAATGTAAAAGGTACCATGATCGTTTTTTGGAATTAAGTACTAAATGGCTAAATGCTTCTATCTCATTTGTTCCTCCACCAAATAAACGAGGTCGCAAGGAACTTTCATTCGAAGATTGCAGTGAGAAAACCAAATCTAAGAAAAGTAAAAGCATAAGAGATAGTATTTCATTGCCAGTTTTGACTCATGCTACACAAATGAGTTTAAGAGTTTCTGGAAATGTTGAGGCAGCAAAGCTAGTTAAAGAAATAACAACGTCAACACCTACAAGGGCTGCAAAATATAGAAATAGCTTTCAGCAGGCTAAACCAACAGAACTAAGTGCAGAAGAAACACTTAGCGTTTTAATAGAAGCAAAATTAACTCGACATAGTTATAATATTATAAGAAGGGTGGCTCCGGAAAAATTTCCTTCGTATACTAAAGTTCAACAAGCAAAACAAAGGTGTTATCCCAAACGAGATCAAGTTAAATTTTGTGAAACTTCAGCACAAGTTAATCTTCAAGGACTTTTAAATCACACGGTTGAAAGATTAGTTATGCTGCCAAAATGTTATGATATTTTAACAGAAAAGAAATTATCAAACTTAACCTTGTTTTCAAAGTGGGGTTTTGATGGAAGCTCCGGACATAATTCATACAAACAGGCTTTTTATAGTTCTAATGCAAGCGACTCTTCAGTGTTTATAACATCCATCGTACCACTTAAACTTGTTAGTGGAAATGAAGTAGTTTGGAAAAATCCTCGTCCTTCATCAACAAGATTTTGTAGGCCTTTAAAGATAGAATACACCAAAGAAATAACAAGTGTGTCTAATTTAGAAAAAATTAGGATCGAGGATGAAAAAAAAAAATCTTGAAGAAACGTTAGTTTTAGTTGGAGAAAATTCCTTAAAGGTTCATCACGATTTGTTTTTAGTAATGATAGATGGAAAAGTGTGCAACGCAATATCGGGTACGAATTCCACGCAAAAGTGTTATGTATGTGGCGCTGCAAGTAAGATGTTCAACTCAGTTGACAGCATGATTGTTAGGGAAGTTAGAACAGACACTTTAGAGTTTGGGCTATCAATACTACACGGGTGGATTCGATTTTTTGAGTGCCTTCTCCACTTATCGTATAAAATTCCAATTAAAAAATGGCAAGCACGATTAGATGAGGACAAAAAAAATTGTTACTGAAACAAAACTACAAATTCAGAAAGAGTTTCGTGAAAGAACAGGTTTAATTGTTGACCAGCCAAAGCCGGGCTTTGGTAACTCTAACGATGGAAACACCGCTAGACGTTTTTTTAAAAATGCTGAAATATCAGCAGAAATAACAAAAGTGGACCTAACACTAATTAAAACAAGTAAGAAAATTATAGTCGGTCTAGACCGACTTTACGATACCCTATACCATGCGTTTAGAGACTCTATCTCATAGACCCAACTAACTGGATATAGAAAATAAGCATAAACCAAATATGAGTGGGATTTTTATTAATTTTTTCGGCTGCAGAGATGAAAAAGTTCATATCGGATGCTATATCTATATGGGGACTAGGCCCAAAAATGGACCGATCCTGACCATGTTTGGTAAAGTCTCTTGTATTTTGCAAAAATATATGCAAACAAAATTTGAGAAGAATCAGTGCAATATTTTTGTTTTTTGACAGATTTAAGTGAAGATCGGGAAGCAGCTCTATATGGGGCCTATGACTAAGATTTGTCCAATAGGGATCATTTTTGGACTACTAATTAATAGATGTAATATGTACATACAAACCCAATTTGACTAAGATTTGTATGATAATTTCGATCTTATGGCAATATATGTTGATTTCATAGGGGTCATTTGTATGGGGGCTAAGTCTAAACATGAACCGATTCTCACCAATTTCAATAGCGTTCATCCCATGGCCAATAAAAGCTTACATACCAAATTTCAGCAAAACATATTCATATTTGCGACCTGCAGTTTGATTACAAGCTTTACATGGACACACAGACGGACGGACATCGTTTAAATCGAATCAGATAGTGATTCTGATTCGATCGGTATAATTAAAGATGGGTGTAGGTCAAATATTTTTGGTTGTTACAAACAGCAGCACAAAGTCATTATACCCAAACCACATAGTGGTATAGGGTATAAAAATGCACACAATACTAATTGTTGTTTCATGTGGTCACGAGATTAATTTGGAAAGTTTTCGTAATTTCGCTCACAACACGTCAGAGTACTTTATTGAAATATATCCCTGGTTTTGCATGCCTCCCACATTACATAAATTTTTAATTCACGGCCCGAATATAGTACAACACGCGCTTTTACCAATAGGAGAATTATCAGAAGAAGCTCAAGGAGCAAGGAATAAAGACTTTAAAAACTACAGAGCGCACTTTCCTCGAAAATGCAGCCGGGAAAAGTCGAATGAAGATATTTTTAATAGATTTCTATTAAGTTCAGACCCATTTATATCGAGCATTAGCAGGCAATATGAACAAAAAAAAAAAAAAGAAAATTTATCGAAGTCAGAATTAGATCATTAATATTACCAAAAATTTCTCAAGAAAATCGTGATGATGACAACAATGAGAGTGATAATAATGATGATGGTGATGATGATGGTAGTGATGATGATGATGATAATGATGATAATAATGATGATGATACAGATGACAGTAATTGTAATGATGATAAAGACTATGATAGTTCAAGTGATGAATAAGAAATAGAGAATATTCAAATAAATTTCTTTAATTAAATAAAAAAAAAAAAATAATAAAAATCCATTAAAAAACATTAGATGTTTTGTTTTTTTTGCCTAATTAGGGTATTGTTAATACAAAAAGAATACTATCTCGTAATTGCACCCTTCCTTGAATTAATCTCCATTTTAGGTATAATCGAACCCACTGTGCGTCGTTTGTACTTTGTTCCAAATGCTTTTGTTCCAAAATCCTTGATAATTTATTTAAATTTTCAGTAAATCTTGGTGAGCACGCTCCCCTTGTTCGTCGCTCACCGCACCTATGTTTTGTGGAAAAAATCTTAATGCGAATGAAGCAAATGCATTTTGAATGACGTGCACCTAATTCCTGATAATTTTTCAATAATTCAGCAACAATTTGTCTGTAGTTTTCACTCTTATTGTTTCCAAGGAAACTGTCCACGATGCTCTTGAAATATGTGCATGCTGCATATTCTTTCTCCAATAAACATTGTGAAAAATTGTCGTCATTCAATAGCTTCCTGATTTGAGGGCCAACAAATATGCCTTCTTTGATTTTAGCATATGAAATTTTAGGAAAAACCAAAAACCACTAACAAATATTCAAATGCTGCACCATTTTATGTGCAGCGGCGCACAGTGGTTCAAAACCAAAAAAAAGTGGTAATAAGTCTTGAACTTCTAAACTATTGGTTGGATTGGAATAGTATATTTTAGGCGATTGTAGTCAAGGATATAGGCTTTCAAAATATTTATTTTTGAGATACCCTGTTGTAACACAGGGTGAGCTACAGGGTGCCAAAGTCGACCACCTCGAGGTGGAAAATGCTTTCAAAGCTTTTAACTTTTATAAATACGAAGTGATTTTTACGTTTTTTAAATTTTTCCAATATCCATTAAATTGTTAACAAAAAACTTGCTTATACTACCTAGTTATCGCTTATGGTTTAAAAAATATTTGATTTTAAAAATCAACATTTGAACTTTTCACAAAATTCTTTCTTGGTTTTTCGCAAATAACATTTTTATTAAAATAGACAAAAAAAATCTAAAAATATGTAGCGATAGCCAGTACTTTTTAAAAAAATATGCTTAAGTATTTTTTGAATTATTTCTAACCGTTTAGTGAGCACAAAATCTTAAATTTGACTTTTTGAATCAGGTTCTAAAAATTGCAATTTTTTGCCAA
Source organism: Cordilura impudica (assembly GCA_963682025.1). Taxonomy (NCBI): domain Eukaryota; kingdom Metazoa; phylum Arthropoda; class Insecta; order Diptera; family Scathophagidae; genus Cordilura; species Cordilura impudica. Next base: position 174,212,131 of record OY821517.1, on the reverse strand, counting down.
AAAATACCCTTCATTCGTTCACTTTTTTCTCACAACCTTGGTAAAACATGTATATATTTTTCTACATATTTTAAAAGAATATGCTTCAAGAATGGTTGTAAGTGAAATTGTTAATATTTTTGGACATGCACCCTACGTCCACATTGGGCGAAATTAGGCAATTTTTAAAAAAAAAACTAAGTTTTAAAAGTTAATACAAAAATATCCGCTCGATTTCTTCAAATATTTCACCGCAGTATTAAAGCCCCAAATATTTTTATTTATTTGCCGCAATAAAATTCACCGCCGTTACATAAACGTGGTCAGGAGGGCTTAAATGGTGAAAAAAGTCAAATTTTCATACGAATTTTTTTTGTTAACATAAAAAACATATTAAGATTAGTTATTTTTATATTTTGTTTATTGATTCAGAACGGCATTTAAATTATATAAAACACTCCAAAAAATCGTTTTGATAACGTTAATAGTTTTTGAAATATTTATTTTCAAATTTCAAAAAAAAATATTTCCCAAATTTCTGAATTTTACTTATTATTTAATATATGTATAAAAACGTTGGTGCGTATGTTGGTACTCTAATAACTGTTGAACCGCTAATGCTAGCGGCTTCGTATTCATACCATATGTTCCTTTGGTTCTCTGATTTGCATAACTTTTTTTTGTACCTGATAGGTGGCGCTGGGGTCGAGATTTTCCCAAAAATTTTATTTACGGTCCAATTTAGCTCAAATTCGTAACATATATTATGTACATAAAACTAAAGTTGCTGACAAAGTTTTTCACCTGTAGGTGGCGCTGGTGTTAAAATATTCAAGAAAACGTTTATTTTTTTTCAGTCATATTCATAATATTATTAAATCGTGCTTTACTTTTGCCCGACACTCGGTATTAAAATTTAGATGCAATATAAAATCCAGATGTTTTCTTCGGGCCAGCAACGCGGACCGGACTCAGCTAGTTATATATATTGTTAAAGAAGACATATTTATCTATTCAACGATATATAACATGTCTATCAAATATATTGCAACATGCTGAAATAATGACCCCAAACCACACTCCACAGGCAAAAATTTAGCTATTTCTCTATTTGTTCACATAAATGGTCATTTACATAGTGAATGACATTTTTTTTTTTGTTTTTTGGTAAAGGGTTGCATACGTTTTTATTACTTCAAATAATTTTATATATCTTGAGCTCAGTCACTAAATGGTGTTCATCAACAACCTCATACGAACTACCACTGCTGGTGAAAGATGTTTCGGACTCACTGCTCCTTGCACTGGGAATGACTGGTACTGGATCATTTGGTGGACGTTAAACTGGTTTAGAAACCGATGGGACATTCGCATAAGTAATATTTTTTCGATTTTTCAAATTGAATCCAGCAACTTCTGTTAAACAGAAATAACAATCGGTTTGGTGGTTACTTGACTCTCTCCAAAGTACTGGAATTGAAAATTCGAAATAGATCTTCTTGCCATTTGACCACTTGTATAAAACAGTTCTGCAACTATTGCAAAACATTGTCTGTGTCCACGGTTTTTCATAGTCTCTGACAGCAAAACCAAAATAATGTAAATATGCATATTTTGATGATTCTGATATTGCATAGCCTTTGTTTCCAACCAAATATTCACCACACACAAAGCAAACATAGCTTGAATCAGTAACACACGATCTCCCTGACATGCTTAAATGCTACTATTTTGAAGATTTAGACTGAATGTGGGCTTATGTCAAATTAATAATTGTTAAATTTTAGTGTCAATATTGACTGTTTTACAATATAGCATGCGAAAAAAATTGAACAAGACGTGATTATTATGCCAGATCCGAATACACCGCACCCAGATTAGTTAAAAAACATGCTTCATTTCTGCAGTCAGTTTTTTTTTTTAAATTTGTATTATTATTTGAGACCATATTGCCATAGAACTATTGACATGGATAACCAGAATTCTTTCTTTTTATACCCTATACCACTATTTGGTTTGGGTATAATAACTTTGTGCTGCTGTTTGTAACTACCGAAAATATTTGACCTAGACCATCTTTTATTATACCGATCGAATCAGAATTACTATATGATTCGATTTAACGATGTCCGTCTGTCCGTCCGTCTGTGTGTCCATGTAAACCTTGTAATCAAACTGAAGGTCGCACATATGGATATATTTTGATGAAGTTTGGTACATAAGCTGCTATCAGCCGTAGAATGAACGCTGTTGAAATTGGTGAGAATCAGTCCATGTACAGACCTAGCCCCCATACAAATGAACCCTATGAAATCGACATAAATTACCATAAGATCAAAATTGTCATATAGATCTTACTCAAATTGGGTTTGTATGAGTTTATTACATCCATTAATGAGTAGTCCAAAAGTGACAACTCTTACTCATAGGCCCCATATAGAGCTGCTCCCGGATCTGCACTTAAATCTACCAAAAAACAAATATATTGCACTGATTCTTCTCAAAGTTTGTTTGTATATATTTTTACAAAATACAAGAGACTTTACCAAACATGGTCAGGATCGGTCCAATTTTGGGCCTAGTCACCATATAGATATAGCATCCAATATGAACTTGTTCATATCTGCAGACAAAAAAATTAAAAAACATCCATCTCAAATTTGGTTTATGCTTATTTTCTATGTCCAGTTAGTTTGGCCTAAGAGATAGGGTCTCTAAACGCACGTTATAGGTTATCGTATGGTCGGCTAGACCGACTTTAATTTTCTTACTTTTTTTACTAAAATTTCAAAATCCAGAAGGATCAGAGCTAAGCCTATTTCCCTTGTTTATTATATATTGCTTATACAAATAGTTATGTAGAAGATAGAATTCACGTCAAGTTTATTGAAAATATTTTAAATCAGGATTTTCTTTAATTTCTTTATATATTTAAAATGCTTTGTTTTTGACGTTTTTCAAATTATTAAGGGTTTTTTTATTCTGAGATGGTGTCATAGAATGTACAATCATGGAAACCGCATAATCAATTTTATCATATACAAGTTTAAGTATTTCATCAGAATCATTGCAATAGAAAATTGTTGACCAGTCAACAGACGCCAAAAAATCATTTAATGCTGGATAATTACCCTTTAACAAATCTTAAAATTTGGTACCACAAGAAGCCTCTTTTTCGAAAACACAAAATTCAAAATATATCACCATTGCTTTGTGATGCACAGTGTTCCTAGATATGGGGTTTAAACATAAACAAAACAAATCAAGAATGTTTCCAATATTTTTCGATTGAAATCGTGAGAAAAGAAAAAACGTCAACATACTCTTCATCAGTTTTTAATAATACTTCTGGATATCCATACTTGATTCCTAAATCATCTCTTATAAGTATTCCGTTTATACAAGAACAAGCCGTTTTGGATAATTTAATAAAACTGAATCTATCATATGCTCCTGGTCCTAATGGTGTCCCAAATTGAGTTTTGAAATGTTGTGCAAACTTCCTATATATTCCTTTAACATTTCTTTATAATAAATCACTTAAACTGACATTTTTTTTTTCCTGAGTATTGGAAAAAATCATTTATTATTCCATTATTCAAATCTGGTAATAAATCCGATATCTCAAATTACAGAGGGATTGCTAAATTGAGCTCTATTCCAAAATTATTTGAAAAACTTACAACTGAGACATTTTCATACCAAGCATCTTCAATTCTTGCTCCTGAACAACATGGTTTCCGCAAATCATGCTCAACTGTTACTAATTTACTTGAACTTACAACGATTGTGAATGAAGCTTTTGTAAATACACAACAGACTAATGCTATATATACTGATTTCAGTAAAGCGTTTGATAGGGTAAACCATGATCTATTGTTTAAGCTAGACCGTATGGGTTTCAGTACTACGCTTATAAAATGGATTAATTCCTATTTAACTGGCCGAAAACAATGTTTTATATTTCATAATGCTGAATCAAAATCCATTAATGTTCTATCTGGTGTTCCTCAAGGAAGTCATTTGGGCCCGCTTTTATTTACACTATTTATTAATGATCTTCCTTCAGCTATTGAATTCTCTAAATCTCTGATGTATGCGGATGATGTTAAAATATTCTATTCATTTTACAATATCGACGAACAATCTCGTTTACAGATAGACATAAATAATTTCTCAACATGGCGTAAAATAAACTTAATGAACCTTGATGTAAAGGTGTTTACAAGATCTTATCCAATTAACGGCTTGTATATGATGAAAAACGAACAATTAGAAATGATCCAAACATTTAGTGATCATGGTGTTTTATTGGATAAGCGTATGGATTTCCGAAAACATATCTCAATAATAATTAATAGGGCATCTGATGTACTTGGATTAAGCAAGCGTTGGGTGAAAGAGTTTTCTGATCCATACACAACAAAACAACTTTTTACTACATTAGTAAGAATATGGATCTGTAGTTTGGGATCCTTTTTACACAGTACATTATAACTCAATTGAATCCGTTCAAAAGCAATTCTTAATATTTTGCCATCGCGGACTTGGCTGGGATCCAATATGCAATTACCCTCTTATAGAAGCCGTCTTGCTCTTATTAAGCTTCCTACGCTTAAAAGTCAAAGAAAAATGTTAAATGCAACCTTTATGTTCAATCTAGTTCATGGTAATTTAAACTTCCAATTTCTCCTCAGCAGAATCAATATAAATACTTCACAGCGCACATCACGGTATTTTCAGTTCCTGATTGTAAAGTTTTTTCGCACAAATCATGCTAAGTCTGATCCTTTTCGTCTTTAACCAACTTTATAATATCATTAACTTTCAAAAAAGTTTAGATTTGATCAAAAGGGATATAATACTTTACCTAAACAATATGTAATAAATTTATGGTTTTGTTGTAGCTAATTTTAAATTAATTTTATGTTAAATTTAATTCTATATTTCTTTACAAATTTTATTAATGTCAAATAGTCTGTAAGGATTATATTTCCATAGACTTATAAATATAATAATTATATTTAAAAACAATAAGATATATGGTGTGAGTAACAATACGATGGCAACTTTTAACAAAATATAATTCAAAACCAAAAAATTTGATCATAAAAATAAAAACTCTTTTATTAATTTAAATATTTGTATATATTTTATTTATTTAATAAAGAGGACATATTAATATTACTTCAGAAAAAAATTCACAAAACTGAAAGTATTAATTTTTATGCTGTTGACAAAACAATTGAAACCTTTACTATACAATAACACTGTGGAATAAAATGATAGTCATGGTCTTGGGGAGTAGATGATTCCTATACTGAAATTGTATTTATTTATTTTAGTAAAATTCCCGATAATTTTTTCGTCAACACTATTCGCCAACAGTATTCCAGTTCTAGTTCATGCGTTCTCTAGCAAGACTAATGCTAGCCATTTATTCATAGAATATTTCTCACAAATATTCTTTTGCTTACGACCCACATTGGGTTCGATCATACCCAAAGTGGCGATTAATTCAGGGAAGCCGTAATTTTAAAATATTGTTATCTTTTATTGATGGATATTCATAAATACATAAAAAACCAGCATTTGTGAGCAAAAGGTGGACAAAACAATTTTTTTTAAGCTGTTAGGCGCTTTTTTGTATTTTGGGAAAAATGTTCTTGTATCACAACTTTGGCTGTAACTTTGGAACGGAAAGCGATAAATTAGCAAATTACGCTGCAAATTAGAGCATATTTAATGTGCTTTTAAAACAAGACACGGTTTTAGAAATAAGATAGGAAATAAATATTTAATATGTATTTATGTTAGTAAAATTTGAAATTAACATTTTCTCCAAATCCCATAATTCCACAAACTTAACTAAAAAAGTCACACTAGGAAAATTATATTTTTTTTGGTTGATAAATAAGCACAAACACATAAAGAGTAGCTATTTTAGAAAAACATATTTAAACAAAATTTTCATTGGTAAAGCTGCGTTCACACTACGTGTTTTGCTTGTGTTTTTCTTATTTTTTTAGCAAGTGTAGTTTATACACATAGTGTGAACCCTTTCAAACATTGTTTATGTACAACACATTTTGCAAGACATATGTAAATTTTTCAATTAGAGCAGGTTGTGCTTGTGGTGAAAGAAAAACGGATTATTATTGAAAGAAAAATAAATTGTTTAATATTAATTAACAATTAAAAAATATATAAAATATATAACTTTATTTTTAACTATAAATTTTTATAAATTCACAAATTAAATCAGCTGTTGTTTACATTTAGAGGTTATGTCATACGGAAATACATATGTACGTTTGAACGCAAAAATTATGAATCGTATCTAAAACGCCAATTTTGACACACAAACGGAATTACGTATGGATCGTAAAACTGAATTTACATATGGAAAATACACATAGTGTAAACACACCTTAAGGCTTTTTTTGAAAACACATTTTATCATTTTAATCAGAATTAAATTCTTTTACTATTTAGGACGCTACAGCTTGTCCAGACTTTCTTAAAGACATTTTTGCAGCATGAGCTAACACCGGTAAAGGCGTGTTGCCTGTAACTGTCTTACATTCTTTACTTTCGTTTTTGCGCTGCACTCTTCAAAAGAAAGCTCTCTACAAGCTGTTTTGCAAGGTGGAAGAACAAACGATAGTGATGAATACAACCAATTTTTATTATATAATAAAAAGCGTTCATCATGCCTATTACTTTTTTCCCAGCGAGTTTTAAATGCTTGGTCAAAAGTATTAAATCTTGAACCAAAGTCGTTCATATAAGAAGGTTTAATGCGTCTAATAATTTCTTGACTTAGAAAATTAAATTTATCCTTTAGATTTCGAATATTTGCATTTGCCATAATATTATAAAGCTCTCGCCGTGAAATGAAAATAGTGTTGGGACTCGTTCCTAAAAAACAATTAGCAACTTTAATAGATTCAAGAATTTCAATTGTTTTTCGTTAATCCAATACCGATTACCAAACACAACTTATATCACTTTCAAAAGATTAAGAACATCACAATTTCGAAAACGTTCAAAAATATATTATATTATCAACAGCTTATAATTGGGATGTGTGAGTGAGACGAATTTTGTTTATCAATCACGCAAGATCCGAAGAGCTAGTTTGAAAAACATATATTAATAAAAATACTTTATTAAATCTGATTTTAAACAGTTTTATATTGACTTAAAGTAAAGTATCATCTTTATATGTAATAAAAATAACGAACTAAAAAATTTTGAGTGGGTGAATGCAATTTTATAAACCTCACGCGACCATCACTAATAAAATTTAACATACTAACAACAATAACTTAAAAAAGAAAAATAAAGAAGAAAAGAAAATAAAAAACAAAATATTTTGTATATAAAAATTTTAATTCACAAGTATTTTTATATATAACTTCAAAAATTAAAAAAATGCGCAAAAACGCGCAAATACTTTTTCTGAATATGAAAGCTGGAATGTTGTCCTTTTTTATAAGATAATTTAAGAGCAAACAACCTAAAACATATTTAGTTCCTTTCCATCAAACATAAAAAATACTCTTTATTTGGAACATTACAAATAAAAACAACAAAAATATTTTTACAATAAAAGTGTAAACAGAAATTTGTTAACTATAAGTCAAAATACCTGAAGTTAATGCTTCGATCATAAAATGTTTACTTTTAAAAGTTTTAAATAAAGAAACATAACTTTAAATCTGTTAAATTTCACTTTTTTCCACTTCTTGCAAAAACACGAAAAATTGTTCTACTTTGACACTTCACTGCAGAAAAATTATATAACTCAGAACAATGATTGGTACCAGTAGCGATTAGTAATTTAATATACTGTAATCCAGTGCCAAAAATTATAAAAAATCTTGAGTTTTAAAAAATCAATTAAGCGCCACTTTGAACGTAACTCAACCCAAAGTGCGACCATTCATAAAAAGTGAAGGAAAACAAGATTCTGAATGACAAATACAAACTCAACAATTTGGTGTTTAACCTTTTGAGAACAATTTCTGAATGATTTTACAATTTACAATTTACTAAATATGAGCGCTGTAACAAGCTTGGGATATTTTTACTTTTTGACGTTTAGAATTAGAAGACTATTAAATATAACAAATAATGGATAATCGATAAGTATGCTTACTAATCTATTCGATGAATAGTTGAGTGACAGTGGCGGTAACATAGTGGTTAAAATTTTTTCATTTCCTTTAACTCGTTCTTCTATTTTTATTATTTTTATTAACTCTGGTAAAGTTTCCACTGTATAAGCATCACTAAAAAAAATTTCTTTTTCGTTTATCTATTTTTTTTAAACTGTATTTTTTGTAACAAATGTGTTATTTTCCAATGTAGAAAACACCAAATAGTGATTTCGCAAAAAAAATATATAATTTTATTACTAACCTATTGTAAATTGCATTAATTTATCTTAAACGTATCGTAAGCAAAAAATACTCAATGTAATAAGCTGTAGTTATACAAAAAATAATTTGAATTATCACTTACTGTGCAGCTTTCATCCAAACCGGCGAGCAAACACACATCTAGAAAGCCATTTCGTGGTATTATATACATATTTTGAATAAAGGAAATATTAATCTCTAATACTTCTCTTCTTTCTTTTCTTTTACCACTTGCAACATCTCGTTTATGATTCCTCCACTTCGCGAGAAATTATAAATTGATAAGGGGGATCTCCCAAAGGTTTAATATTTAGGTTCCTAAGAACTTACTTCCCTGTTCTGCATCTCATACTTTCAGAACCTAATATTAAATGTTAACCCCGGAAGAGTCTGTACACTAAATTTTAGTTAAATAGACTATTTAAAAACAAATATGTTTAATAAAAAAAGTGTAAATGAACCATTTCATGTTTAAAGAAACAAATTTAAATACACTTTGTTTAACAAAACATAAACATAGTTAAAGTGAACGTTATTTACAAAAACCTAATTGAATAAACTATGTTTAAAATAAATATCTATGTATAATATTAATAGGCTATGCGATTTCTCGTGACCCATGTTTTGTTCCACCGTCTTAGGTATTTCTTTTTAGACGTTGTGCAGATTTACAGATTTTTAAATTTTTTCCTTTATTTTGAGTAAATTGCATTTAAAGTTGCTACTAACACACACATAAAATTACACATATGCTGTGTGTGTTTATTAAATTTGTTAGTATGTTTGTTAATGAGTTTTTTATCTTCATTCACAATAATTATAAACCAAAAAATTGTTGGCTTGTGAATTGGCTAAGTTGAAAAATAAAGCTGCCTAGAAATGCACTCGAATTTCGAGCGCTGGAATCTGCTAGTATTAATATTAAAGTTTCCAATGTATTGCCACCTACTCTATTTAAGTACCATTTTCTAATTCATAATAGGTTCGAAAATTATTCAAATTTTAAAAATCAAAAATAATATTGTTTGTAATATCGATGGCTTAATTTGGAAAGGAAGTAACTCAAGCCATAGGCCAATTATCAAATAGATCTCAGTCCAATTGGGTTAGTGTGTGTTTATTACTTCCATTAATCCATAGACCCAAAATAAACCCTATAGGACAATTCACTTAAACCTATCAAAATGAAAAATAATGCACAGATTTTGCTCAAAATCGGTTTGTATATATTGTTGCAAAAAATAAGTAATTTTACCGGTATAATTTTTAACGGAGATTTGGTTTATGCTTTTTTTCTAAACCCAATTAGTTGGACCTAAGACCAATTCTCTAAATGCATGGTATGGGGTATCGGTCTAGACTATAATTTTTGTTACTCATTTTCTTGAGAAAGTGTACTTTCAAGTGAAAATTACCAGTTGAAAAATATCAGTTTTCCCATTTTTTGGCCGTTCTTACCCCCCTAAATGCTCGAAGTAAAATAAATTGTATTCTTCTCCGATGTTTGCGTCCCTAGAATCTACATATCAAATTCATATTCCTAAATAACTTTGTAAAGAAGATACAAAAAGGTACACTCTTACACTTACGGGCCATTTTTATCCTCCTTTAACATTCAAAGTATATTTTATGCCGTTTTCTTTTCTGACAAAAAATGTTATTTGCACTTTTTTCGAAAAGCGAATTTTTTTTATATATTCTGAACTACGGGTAACCTTTTATTATATATCAATCGAAAGGTTTCAGAGTACTGTGTTCATAAAATGCAAAAAATTTTGATTATTATCCTCTTAGAAGTCATAGGGGTAAAATATTCAAAAAAGGGGAACAATGGGGAAATATTCTAACACTATAATCTGAAAGAAGTCAACGGAAGAAGTTTACGAGCTCTCGACTTTCGATTAATGTTTAAGATATTAAAATGCCACATTTTTTGTCAGAAAAGAAAACGGCATTATATGCGTTTGTTTAGAAGATACCAAATGTATACTTTTTCCCCTGTTGGCCATTTTTCCATCCCTGGTCGTTAGAATTAATAAATAGATTCATTCTGGATAGATACCCACGTATTCGGTGGAGTCTATATACCAAAATTCATATCTATAATATTAATAGGCTAGGCGATTTCTTGTGACCGATGTTTTGTTCTACCGTTTTGTCCCGATTTTGACCAAACGTATATTATTTGAAAGGTATTTCTTTTTAGCCGTTTTGAAGATTTACAAATTATTAAATTTTTTCCTTTATTTTGAGTAAATTGCATTTAAAGTTGCTACTAACACATACATAAAATTATACAATGCTATGTTAATGTGTTTGTAATAAAAATTAGTTTGTTTTTTGTGTTGTTTTGTGAATTGGCTATAATCGATTAGCATACAAGGTATGCTAGAATAGATTAATATGTTAAGAAGATGCAGAAGGGTACAATTTCTACCCTTTTTGGCCGTTTCCCCCCCTGAGCCAATATTTGTTTCCTGTATGGAGTCTACACACCAAATTTCATATTCCTAGATTACTTTGTAAAGAAGATGCAAAAAAGTACCATTTTTACCCCCCTGTTAACATCCGAATCTGATGTTTCTATTTCTAATGGAATCCACAAACTATATTTGATATTCCTAGATTCGTTTGTTTAGAATTTACCAAATGTACACTTTTTGCCCTTTTGGCCGTTTTTCTTCCCCTAGACGTTAGAATTACCAATAAATTCATTCTGCACTGTGACCCACGTATTCGGTGGGGTCTGTATACCAAAATTCATATACTATATAGATTAATACTTTAAGAAGATGCAGAAAGGTCCCACTTTTACGCTTTTTGGCCGTTTTTTCCCCTTAAATGGCCGAATTTCGAAAAAATTTATCCTGGGCCTGAGCCTACACACCAAATAACATACTCCTAGATGCACTTCTTATCATTTCCCGCTTTTTATCCGCTTTTACCCCCTTATGTAGGAATTTTCAAAAACCCGTTCTTAGGGGATCTTTACGCCGAGAGGGAACCTACACCCCAAATTTAAAGTTTCTGGGTTGAAGGGTTTGTGCTGGGCGATGGCCAACTCTTTTATATGTATAGGTAGATATTATCACTAGTATCTGACATAAAGTGTTATTTGACAATTGGTTTTTCTTAGTTTAATTTTATTTATTGTTGCTATTTTTTGAATTATCTGAATTTTTTTTATTGAATGAAATATATGAATTAAAATATAAAAATTAATTATCTAATGATTGCATTGTTTTGTTATGATATTTGAAGCGCTTAAATTAATTTCTTCAACATTATCGGAAACCATTAATTCATCCTATAAGTGGGTTTCAGGCCACTCTATATTGTAGTGGATGCAAATATTGTGCAAAGCAACAAAAACAGCTGTAATTTTTCCAGCACATTCTGGAGCGTAGTGAAGTTGCCTTACTACCGGTAAATAGAGCAATCTATTTTTTAAAACCCCTATGGTGTGCTTAACTAAGTTTCTAGATCCCGAATGGATTTGATTGAAATTACTCTCTGGAATATCTTCTTGTGCTGATAGAAAAGCTTTCATCAAATAGGGATCCCACGGATAAAATGCATCGCCCACATATAAGTAAAACTTAAAGAAACCAGTTTTTTTTATTTTCCTAGTAACAATGTGTTTCTTTCTCCATTATCATATGTCCCTTTTAAATAGTGTTTTAATTCACTTACATTCCAAATCAGGAAATCGTGGAAACCAAGTGTTTCCAAAAATTTTTTTATAGGATTTTTGTTGTTTCCATGGCGTGTGGAACGCTATACCATACCAAAGATAGGACTTTGTGTGCTTTGTGTGGGATATTGGGATCTATTGTATAACGTCCTCCACGTAACGAAAACACCAGCCCATGACACAAGTCCCAAAAAAATTATTTGCGGTTATTTACTTCGTATGGACGGTACCATGCCTACCTTTCCGGTCACGCCCATTTTTTGTTCGACTAATCACATGAATAACTTATGGGCTCACGCAAAGTCCCAAGGCTCTCATTATTACTGTACTCCAGATATGTGAAATTTTATATTTAATTTGTATGGGAAGTACCACGGCCATTCGTTCGGTACCACCCATTTTTTGTCCTACTACTCACATTAATAGTAGATGACCTCAGACGAATTTGCATAGCTCTCTCTGTCATAGTACTCGAGATATATAATATTGAAATATTACCTCGTATGTGGGGTGCCACGAACACTTATCCGATCCCGCCCATTTTCGGCATGATGACATCACAAAACTTTGCATACTCAATTTATATGACGTTGAATATTCACTTTATATGGGAGGTGCCACGCCCACTAAAAATATAAAATTAAATTGTATTGGAACCAACATTTTTAAAATCAGATGAGTAGTTACGGAGATTACTTCCTACAAAGAAACAAACAAACAAACACACATTACACACGTTTTATTATATTAGTATAGAAGTATAGATATATTTTTACATAGTCAATCAGTCAGACAGACGGAGATGGCGAACTGAACTCGGAAAGTGTGTTATAATAAAATATTTGTATGTAGTTTAAACGTACAGTACAAATAAGTAAAATTTTTGTATGTGGTTTCATAAATAAATATTCATAAATAAACCTTAAACTATTCATTTTAGTTCTTGAATGTTACATCCTAATTGTCAAATAAAGGGTCCGCCAAATAACTTTTTTTTTTTTTGAAAATGCTATAAAAAAAAAAAAACTACTGAATATTATCTCAAATTTCTTTTTTTATTTGAATGTACAATCCTTCCGGTTAATAATGGAAAATAATTTCATTCAAATGGCTGCCTCGGCTGGCCATGCAGTAGCCTACACGATCGGTCCAATTTTTAAGCACATTATCGAATTTGTGCAGCTATATTTCACCAATGGCTTCACGAATATTGTCCTTTAAAGCGGCAATTGTCTCTGGCTTGTTGGCGTAACACTTGTCTTTGAGGGCACCCCAAAAATAATAGTCCAACGGTGTCAAATCGCAGCTCCGAGGTGGCCATAATGCGATCTTCAAAAACAGGGCGCAAAACATCGAGTGTAGCTTCGGCTGTGTGGCACGTAGCGCCGTCCTATTGAAACTAAATGTTGCCAATATCCTCCTCTTAAATTTTTGTGAACAAAAATTCGTTCAACATGGCCCGATAACGATCGCCATTGACTGTAACTGCCACTCCTTGCTCGTTTTCGAAGAAAAATGGCCCAATTATGCCTCTGGACCAAAATCCGCACCAAACAGTGACTCGTTTTGGGTGTATCGGCTTTTCAATGTATGCGTGCGGGTTTTCTGTGCCCCAAATGCGACAATTTTGCTTGTTTACATACCAGCCAAGATCAAAATGAGCTTCATCTGAAAAGATGATTTTTTTTTTGGCAAAATCGGCATCTTCTGTAAGTCAATCGCAGGCCCACTTAGCGAAGCGAAAACGCATTGGATGGTCAGTTGGCTTCAACTCCTGGACCAATTGGACTTTGTATGGCGTCATACCAAGGTCTTTATGCAAAATTCGTCTCAATGATGCCTCCGAAATGTTCAATTCTTGAGAACGAAGGTGAATTGATGTTGTTGGCGCTTCACGCACACTTTCTGCCACAGCAGCAATATTCTCGGGTGTACGCACTGTTTTTGGCCTTTCACGCTTTGGTTTATCGATAAGGATGCCAGTTTCTTTCCCTTTTTTCACAAGAGAACGAACATGTGGAGCTGACGGTGCTTCTTTTCTTCCAAAATCCGTACGCAATTTTCGCACACATTCTGCAACATTACCATGATTTTTAAAGTAATGTCGCAATATTTCCCAGCATTGTTCAAGCGTATACACAACCATATTCGTTCAGCGGAAAGATAAAACTAATTATCTCTCAAATCAGACATGAGCTAAGTGTTACCATTCACGAAATAAGCACTAGTTGAAAAAAAATGTTAGATGGCGGACCCTTTATTTCCGGCATCATTGCAATTTTAATAACATATTATGTTTGAATAAATATTAAAATTTTAAGATTTTAGGATTTTAATAATAAGAATTCAATTAAAATGTTTCCAACCATTTCTATCACCACTGTATGTTTTCAATAATACAAAAGAAAAATAATTTAACCACATCTGTAAACTTATTTTCAAATGATGTAATTTAATTAAATCAGTCATAAATTGTTCAAAAATTATATTTTAAATGCCAATTTCAATAATGAATTTAAAAGTTTTGTGGCAATGAGTGCAAAATATATGTAAAAAAAAAATATAAAAAATTTGAATTTCTAATAATTTTTTTTTTTGCTTACCCTCAAAGGAATTTACTGCTGAAGCCAATAACTGTGGTAACATAGTAACCTGAAAAATATACAAGTACACGAGTATTAAAACAGCAAAAGCATACAAAATTTATACTGGTGTTAAATCAAGCGAATGCTAGTATTTTATCAGCCAGCAGAAAACCTTATAACTGGTAGGTTTTTTTTTTTTTTAGTTAGCTGGTTGAATGTGTTGGATACACTCATAAAAACCTCAAATCATTGTATACAAATTCTTCAAGTTTTAAAAAAATATATAATATTTCTTTGATAATCATCAGTTAACTAATTTGGTGGGTTGTATTTATATTATGCATATATGTAAATTACCTTTGATTTTACTAACATTTAATCTTTGGTGTTTATCAAAAACATATTATAACTATAGAACAACCACAAACCTTTTGAACGAAGCAAAAATAAAATGTTTAAAATATATTTGTTTTGCGGAAATGCTCCTTTTCTTTTGTAGCTGCACAATATTTGCTTTACACAAAATATTCTATAGTGGTAGACCTTCTTATTTCTTCCGGTTTTTTTGTTTTGCTAAATTTAATATATGTATGAATGTATATTTTAGATTGTTAGATTGTATACCCTACATCGACAGCAGTTACTGAGTAATATATAAGATTGTTCGGATCTTTGTAACTAAACGGTGATTGCTATATATAATGCCATGGTTCTTATCAATCTTGTTGGCTATAATTGAATAGTTATAATAGGATCTTTAAGATCTTAAAATTTAGCTTTTAAATTTAGATTTATATTCAATTTTTTTGTCGTACACTTATTTATTAAATCATCTATCAGAAATAAGTACACTAAATATTTATTGTCTGTTTATTTTGTCTGGCTTTAGGTCATGTTTAAAATTAATTTTTGATGTGGTCTTTTAATATTTCTCTTTATTATTCCCAATATTTTGAATAGCTTCGCCAATCATCTTCCGTGATCTAACAAAATACAATACACTAAATACATGCACTTTATTTTATATTTTATAATTGTGGAGTTGAAAAACGTCTGTTTTTGTCGGCAATCTTCTTTCAACTGATTATTATTTTGATCGTCGGTATATGTCTACTGTATATGGTAAATTTGTGCACATTTGTCTATATCTGTTTTGTAATTTAATCTCTTAGAGTATAGTACATTTATTATATGCAACATCTCTAGAGTGTATCTCTTTGCATAATTGTTTTCTTCCTGTAATATTCTAACTTCTTTAAAATTGGTTTTGTGTCCCGTAATGGTACAGTGTGCTGCGAGTGCAGTTTTCTGCTCAATTGGTTTATCAATTTCCCTTTGATCCGATCTCTGGGATGATAGCCTCGTTTTTAGTTTTGTTGTTGTTGTGCCCACATATACTTTTTGGCATAAGTTAGGTCCGTCTCGTTCGCAACTTATTTGGTAGATGACATTTGATTTGTCTTCTTTGTAGATTTTTGCCTTAGACTTGCTAAACAGTTTATATACCGTGTTATTAGTTTTCAGCGCAATTTCATATTTGTCTTTGTCATAAATATCCGATTTCTTTAAACGTTCGGATCATCCAGGAATGTATGTTACGGATTTGTAAAATTTCTTTGGGTTTTCCTTTTCAATTATACAGTTCTTAGATTTTATATGTTTAATAAGATCTGTAATTGATTTTCTGGGAAATCTATTTTTCATTAAAGTCTAAGTGATTTTAAGTATATTTTTCTTGTGACATTCATTATCACTTATTTCCAACACCCTATTTATGTAATTGGTAGCTGTGTTTATGATTATACGCCTTGGGTGTTTAGAGTGGAAGTTGATAAGTCTCCCAGAAGCCATGGATTTTTATTTTACCAATCTAATTTGAGGATATTGTTCTTTCTTATAACTACCGAATCTAGATATGGTAGTTTTTTGTCCTTTTCTTCTTCTTCGTGAATTGTAGTTGTCGGTTAAATGAATTTAAAGCCTTTTGAGTTTCATCTACCGCGTCAGTTTTTATTATAGCAAACAAATCTTCTACATATTTTGTGAAAAACCTAGGTTTTTGTGTCAGCAATTTTGTTGAAAAATCTATCAATTTTTCCGTGACAATGTCAGCTATTACCGGGGAAGCTGGTGATCCCATATGCATTCCTTTCGTTTGTTCATATAACTTGTCCCCATATCGAAAATACCTCGTGTCCTTGATACAAAAAGTGGTATTTGAGTGTAGTTTTCCAAAATATCCCATTTTTTCTATTGTTTTAATAGCTAATTGCACCGGGATGCTCGGAAATAAAGATATAATATCGAAGGAGATGAGCATTTCGTCGTCTTCAATTCTTGTATTATTGATTCGAGACTTAAAATCAATAGCATCCCTGACATTGTACTTAGATCCTGTTGTTAAATTTTTTTTTATTTCCAAATCTTAAAACTGGAAGTAAGTTCAGCCATCGACAGACTGATTCGACATAAAAAGGGTGGGCCAAATAAGACTAATCAATGTTAAACACGAATAAATTTTTCATTAATCTAATCTAATCTAATACGGTGCACGACTCCTTTTTATGAACTTTTTCTTTTGTGACCATTAAATGTAGTGTTATTGCTGTAAAAAGAAGTGTTCTTATGGGCTTATGATGGTCAAATTTGGTGTAAATAAAAAGACTAATTTATTTTCATTTTTCACCCAACGTTTCGCTTGCTTTTTTGAGATATCTTCAGGAGTGTATATTTTTATTTAAATTGATTCTATATTACACCTTTTTAATTATAATCACTTATTTATCTAAAAAAAAAAAAAAAACTGGACTTCACAACACAGAAAATGTAAATAAATAAATAAAATAAATATGTGATGATAACACAGTACACAGATATCACAAGTTAATCTTTACGCTAGTATCACAAAACTTTAACTCCTTTCTATGAACTTACTTGAGCTATCTACCCTCGTATGTAGATCTTTTTCATATAATTTTCAGACTGATGTTATTAATACTGATTTTAGTGAAGCCTTTGATGCTGTTCGTCATGAACTATTACTATTTAAACTTGATTCCTTGGGCTTCCCACCTAGGCTGTTGAAGTGGGTGTCGTCTTACTTGAGAGGTATGTCTCAGAAAGTTGTTTTTATAAATTGTTCTTCTTGTTTCTGTCACTTCAGGTGTGTCACAAGGTAGTCACTTGGGTCCAGTTCTTTTTGTTTTATACCTTAATGGATTTTCTTCCGTTGTTCCTTTTTCTAAAGTATTAATGTGAGCAGATGATGTTAAACTCTTTTTGTCATTTGAAAATATTGATACTTCGAAATTATTGCAGGAAGATTTGATAGGACTGATAGATTGATGTAATGTAAATGTCCTTAAATTTCATGAAATGTAAAAAGTTATCCTTTAGTAGAGCAGCGTTGATTCCTACAGTTTATTATATTGATAGTAAATGTCTTGAAAATGTTTAAAATTTTCTTGATTTGGGTGTGTTATTGGACCATAGATTACGGTTTAACTTACATATCGATTATTTTGTTAATAAGGCAAAATCTCTTTTGGGTTTCATTAAAAGGTGGTCTAAGGAATTTGAAGATCTTTATGTTACTAAACGTTTATTTACTAGCCTCGTTAGGCCTACCCTTGAGTATGCATCTGTTGTGTGGTCACCTAATTATTCTTGTTATAGTGATAGTATCGAATCAGTTTAGAAACAATTTCTTTTATTTGCTTTGCGTGGCCTAGGTTAGAGTAATAACACTGATTTGCCATAATATGAGCACAGATTGAAACTTGTAGATCTTCCTACATTTTAAACTAGAAGAAAGATGTTAAATATTACATTTATGGTAAAATTAATTAATGGTGAAATAAATTCATGCTTTCTTCTTAATGAAATAAATTTTAACATTCCTAATCGGGTCACAAGATATTATATAACATTGAAATTATCGTTTTGTAGATCTAACTACGAACTTTTTAATCTGCGATCTGTTTTCATTTTCCGACCCAATTCATAAAATTAAAAAACTCTCTTGCCTAATATTTGATTATCGGTTGCCAAATACATCTACAATATCTGTAGCGTGATGTCAGAATCCTCTTTTGTGTGTGAGAATTTTCTGACCGCCTCCAGATATTTTTGATAGGGAAGTAATATTTAATTATTGGTTGCCAACTACAACTACAATATCTGTCGTGATGTCAGAATTTTCTTTTGTGTGTGAGAATTTTTTGACCGCTTCCAGATATATTTGATAAGCAAATTATAGGGAAAACGTTTACAGAATTATAGTTTTATTAATTTTTTAGTAATTTATTATCAATTTATTTGTGTTCCTGATGCCCTCATGTTCCTGATCAATTTTCTTATGCTCCTGAGGTTCCTGAGCACTACTCTACTTTGCTGGCTATTACGAGTTATTTGTTAATTTTTTTATGTTTATTTCACCTCTGTTATCTCCGTGTCGACCTGTATATGTAATCTCTCTGTGTTGTAATGTGTCCGTTTTGTAATGTGAACGTGTTGTTGTGTGTTTCTTGTTATGTCAACTTTAATTTCGTCCCTGATATCCTAATGTGCCTTATCAATTTCACGTTCCTGATGTCGTGATATTCCAGATCAGTCTAATGATGTTTCTGATGATATTTTGTCTTGATATTCCTGTGCAATATAATTATGTTCTTGATGTTCCAGATCTATATAATTATGTTCTTGATGTTCTGAAGTTCTAATATTTCTGAGCAATTTAATTATGTTCCTGGTGTCCTGATGTTCCAGATCATGTTAATTATGTTTCTGATGTTTTGATGTTCCTGATGTTTCTGATGTTTATGTTCGTGATATTCTGACGCCCTGATGTTGCTGTTCATTACTTCTACCTCTGCTCTGGCTATTTCAAAATTATTTGTATATGTAAAGTGTCCGTGTTGTAATGTGTCCGTGCTTTTATACGATTTTTGTTATGTCTTCTTGTTATGTAATCTGTGTTTCTTCTGCTTTTAAGTCATTATACTTTTGAATTTTTTGTAGTATTTTTTATTAATAATGTTAGTCATATCAATTAAAATAAAAATTTTTAATACTATTATTATTATTGTTATTATTATTTATTATCAGTATTATTATTATATTATTAGTATATTGTTATTATTATTTAAATGATCGTTGTAACAATATATTTCATATCCAGCTGATGTTATAAATTAATACCATCAATTGTTATGATGGAAAATTATCGCCAATATTTCAATTTAAGATCAGCTCACGCAGCCTTCATGGTTATGAGTTTTGGTGTGAACTAACAAAATATGTTATAGCACATCCAATAATGGTTAAAGACGCTAAGACTATAGCGAAGTCTTTAGTTGAACAGCCCATTCTCAAATATGGATTATTTCAAGTTCTCAAAACAAATAGAGGTACGGAATTTACCAATGAATAATTGAATGAAGTTTGTGCATTATTAAAAATAAAACAACATTTTTCCACATCCTACCATCATTAAACATTGGGAACAGTAGAGCGCAATCATCGTGTTTTTAATGAATATTTCCCAAAGTTGGTAGAAAATAATGGTTGGCACATTGATACGGAATATTCTCCATATGAATTAGTATTTGGTAAACTTCCTCGATTACTTTACTTTCTTTTATTGACACAAGTATTTCGAATTGTTAAATAAATTGAAACCTATTGTTCGACGAATTTCTTACAAGAGGTTACAAGGAAGGTCATAAAAGGAAAACAATAAAAACAGTATTATTTGTTAAACTAAGAATAGTAGCTACAGAGCCATCTAGGTGTTAAATCCAAAATGTGGCATGGCTGCCTTCAAACTCCTAAAGAACTCACAGGCCACCTGCTCCCCAGTAGGCAACAAAGTGGGTACTGACGACCTTCCTATATTTTAATCAGTCGATATTAACTGCAATTCATTTTTGGGAGGTTCGATAGTAAAAATTACGGGTGTGTAGCCAATGTTATTCGTAATTGGAAATAAGTTATCTCGAATATATTGGATTATAGGTTGTGATAATAGTATAACCTTCTTCAAAATTGGTTTCTGGAGATAATTTTTTTTTACAAACAAACTAGAAACATTTCAAATTCATATAAAAGTTAATAATATTGTAATCTATATATTAATACGTGAAGGTAAATTTTAAGTTCCTTTTTTAAGCAATATGCGGGCAACGAGAAGTGTGAAAATTGGCATAGTTATAGCTCATATGGAGGAGAAGCTGAGAATGATAAAATTTATGTTTAATCTATTTTAAAAATATGTAAAATTAATTAAAATAAAATATTCATAATAATTCGTTGCACCCTGTTAATGCAAATTATTTGAAATATATTAACACCATGTGTTGAATTGTGAATTGCCAAAATTGCCCAAATTGATTAGCATACCTTTAGGCTAAGTTAAATATTCATAAATTTTTTATATATATGGGGGATTTCATGTCAAGTGCACCAACTTTTGAAACCGATGTCATCCGTTCGGGATGAAATTTGCACCAAGGTTAGTCCTATTGGATAGTAGTTCAGACACAATTTTGCAATAAGATCGGTCCAGATCTCTCTGAGTTAGAGGGGGATCAAAATTTGACATTTTGGCCAAACAGGTGTTTCTTCTCATCCATGTAACTTATTACCTATTGTTTTTAGAAAATTTTCTCCTAAAGAGTTTAGATAGCTATTTATTCAATATTTCGGAAAAAAATATTTAAAAAAAAAAAAAAATTTGTAGACTTTTTTTTTTTTTGCTAAATTAAAGCATTTTTTGCCTTTTTTTTCAAAAAGGGCATTTTTTTTTTTTTTTTTTTTTTCATAAGAAAGCTTAGGATTTTTCCTTTAAGAGCTTTTTGGTCGCTTAGTGGGATGGGAGTGGGATATCTATCAAAATAAATGTTTTGTAACTCAAGAAAACGGTTTTTCAATTTTTCACTATTTTGAATTTTTTCCTATTTGTGTGTAAAACCTTACAAATAAAACTTATACTGAGAAACTAGGCAAATTAACCTTTCCGAAGGTATGTAACATACCTTCATAACAAAACAGAAGAGAATGGTTATCTGTAACCTGATAGAGTTATTTGCACATTTCAATCTGAACACGAGGATGTTAGAATTGGCTTCACGAAATTAACCCAAATGAGGCCAAAACATTGCGTTTTGGCAGAAAGCAGCGGAACTCATACAGTATGCGTTTGCATTTAGCATGAAAATCTTAAACTGATGTTGAACGAAATCTACTTAAAGTATTTAATAGATGATTCGGCAGAAGATTTACACGATTACCGCGATTGCCTTAAATTGACTATGTGTCCTAATGAAACAACTTCTTGCCACTTAGGTGAATGTACCAATTGCCCGAAAAACACATTCATCAAAGAAAATTTAATCAACTCTTTAGATCGAGAATATATAGAGGAGGTCAAATTTGATTCTTGGATTCAGACTGACAGATGCACATTGAAAACAATCATTTTAAATGTGGATGATTTTGTGGAAGAAATGTGTATAAGATTACTAAACTTGAGAACCCATGACTTTTTAGTCAAAGAGCAATGGTCATTCTTCAAGGATTTGAAGATACATTTGAAGTCTGGTGAATTCGTTATTTCATATGATTTCGCATAAAACTATAAATATGTTCTTCAGGATGCCATACAAGCATTCCACTTCAATAACGACCAAGCAACTATATTCAAAGTAGTTACTTACTACATGAAAGATGGAAAACTGGAACACAAAAGTATGGC
This sequence comes from Cordilura impudica, assembly GCA_963682025.1. Classification (NCBI taxonomy): domain Eukaryota; kingdom Metazoa; phylum Arthropoda; class Insecta; order Diptera; family Scathophagidae; genus Cordilura; species Cordilura impudica. The sequence continues at coordinate 174,189,694 of OY821517.1, read as the reverse complement.
AATCATATCCGACGATTTAAAACATAATACTAAAATATCTAAAATCTAAATTTACAGTAAAGAAGGTATACTACGTTTCGGACGAAGCTCGTCAACATTTTAAAAACGAAAGTAGTTTCGCAAATCTTATGCCTCATGGAAAAGATTTTGGAATGCCAGCTGAATGGCATTTTGATCCTACAAAAAAAAAAGCAGCGAGGTATAGCCTCCAGTGCTCTCATCAAGACCGCATCTTAGATGCGACTACTTTATTCCATTGGGCAAAGAATTATTGTAAAGAAACTAGAATAGTATTTAGTAGCAAAGAGGATCATCAGGAAACATTGAAAACACTGAAGAGCAGATTCGATGCTGCGGTAACAATCGAAGGCACCGCTCAATACCATGCTTTTATACCACTTGTCGATGGAAGACTCAAGTTGAAAAAGTTTTCTGCCTCTATTCAATGCGATTTCTTTCCAAAGCCAACAAATAATCCAGCAGCGAAATCAACAGCTAAACATAGTAACGCCAAGAAAGGATTGACAAAAAAACGCAGTAAATAAAGGCGACAAAAAAGCTCGATGAAAGACTTGGTATTTAATAATTTACAAGACTTAAATACTTCATCAGCTACAATAAATTAAGTATAAAAATAGTTATGATATAAATGCATCGAATGTAATTAAGATTAAATTTTATTAAATTATTTATCTTTTTATTTTTAATATTATTATTATTATATATTAATTTAATTATTATTACAAATAAATAAAAAATAATAATTTTTCAACATTTCTATAGAAAAAAAGTGATTTTTTTCCTGAGGTTAACATATTTTGGGTATTACAGTATCGAGGGTATGAAGCTTTAGTTAGATATGTTACATACCTTCGGAAAGGCTAATTTGTCTAGTTTCTCAGTATAAGTTTTATTTGTAAGGTTTTACACACAAATAGGAAAAAATTCAAAATAGTGCATTTGTGAAAAATTGAAAAACCGTTGTCTTGAGTTACAAAACATTTATTTTGATAGATATCCCACTCGCATCCTAATAAGCGACCAAAAACTTCTTAAAGGAAAAATCCTGAGCTTTCTTATGAGCCAAAAAAAAATGCGCTTTTTGAAAAAAAGGCAAAATATGATTTAACAAAAACGTCTAAAATTTTTTTCCGAAATGTTGAAGAAATAGCTATCTAAACTATTTGGGAGAAAATTTTCTAAGAACAATAGGTAATAAGTTACATGGATGAGAAAAAATACCTGCTTGGCCAAAATGTAAAATTTTGATCCCCTCTAACTCAGAGAGCTCTTGACCGGTCTAAGCTACTATCCAATAGGAGTAATCTTGGTGCAAATTTCATCCCGATCGGAAGACATCAGTAGTTTCAAAAGTTGGTGCACTTGACATGAATAAATATAAATAAATATATATATATTTATTTATATATATATATATATATACATATAAATAATTTTGTTTATATATATATGTGACCTTCTCCGACCTTCTCCGTACATCCTTTTAGGTACTAGAATCCACCTTTTTTGACACAACCCGTTTTTTGACAGTTCCCTTTTCTCGGGGAAGGTCACATATTGTAAAAAAAAAACCCTATTTTGCACAAGCACTGACAACAAGACTAATTAGAAACCGTGGCAAATTTTTGGTAACAGAACTACTATTTTTTTTTTTTTATATTTTGCTATTTAGTTTTCTATTTAATTAATTATTTATCATTCTAAACATTCCAATAAAACCTTTTTAAATCCAGAAATTGACCTAGAAAACCTACGTTCCTAATTCGGCTACAAAGAATTCCAAAGCCTTATCACTTTTATAACAAATGAACGACTCATAATGAGTAATGGATATCTTGGAACAAGAAGCGAATGTGTCCTTGCCGAATGACAGAAACTAAACCTTTCTAGCAGGTACGGAGAAATTTCATATTTAAAATCAATAAAACTTTTAAAATCGCATCCAAGGATATTCATTGTATAATATAAGACGTTATAGGTGTATGATCCCTATAGCGAAGTTCAAAAAGATAACGGATTACCCTATTAAAACATTGCCTAAGCTTCATAGAAAAATAAAGACAGACACAAAGCCAAAGCAACTCTTTTCCTCACAGCGTGTGGCAGATAGAGTTCTACATTATAAAAACGTTTTAAAACAAAATTAACTCTGAGAATCATATGGTAAACATGAAAATCGAAACTTTAACTTCTATCAATATAAACTCCCAAAGTTTTGTAACGAGACATGAACTCAATTCTTTCTCTATCCAATATTATGCCTGGAGTTAAGTTACACTGCGAAAACCACATGCAGCTTTTTTTTGAAGGATTTTAGCATAGAAAATTCGATGTCGACCACTCCATACAAGTCGCAATTTACGTTGTCTTCCTGAAAACTAAGGCCGAGACCATTGTCATTTGCTAAAAACTGAATATCATCGGCATATGTATAACATCTACAAAATTTAATTTGCTGATACAAATCATTGATGTAAATCATAAATAGAAGTGGGCCAAGTACAGATCTTTAATGTTGTTAGCAAATTTCATTCGATTGTACATATTGATATCTATTATTTAGAAACGACCACAATAAATTACATGCAGAAATTCCAAAATCAAATTGATAAAACAATTTGTTACATGACTTAAGGAATGAAAAGCTTTACTGTAATCCAAAAAAATGAGTACCGATCTTAGTTTTTTATCCAAATTAATCCTTACATTGTTTTCTACAGTATCTAATACCAAGCCTGGCTTATTGTAACGTTTTCTAAAACCGGACTGGAATTGATTTAAATAACTACCGGAGTTCAGATGTCCCTCTAATTGATTCCTTAATAAAACTTCGAGAATTTTAGATGTAGCATTTGGAATGCTAATGGGTCTAAAGTCTGAAACCTGTCGAGGGGTTTTAATCTTTGGAACCGGAATAAATCTTCCAAATTTCCAAATTTTTGGAAAACTAGGAGAGGTTATAATTGTATTAAAAATACAAAGCAACTGACGGGAAATATTTTCAAAAATAAATTTTATAAATTTTATGGGTGTACCATCGGGCCCAATGGCATACGTTTTAATGGCCATCATTGCATTATATTTACGGATGAATCTGTTTTAGATTGGTCATCGTAGGATCGTAGGATAATATTAGTGCTTTAAACTGAGGAAAAAATCCCAAGAAACCTCCTGTCCGGCTAGTCAGGATTTGGCTTTATATATTATAAAAATTAAGGGATCTTTTACTTAGAATAATTATATCTATCCCTATTTTATTTATGCATACATACTATCATACACATTTGTTTCTAATTGATTTTTGAAGGTGGGGCTTAACTGACCAATCAGTGCACGTTCAAAAATCAATTCATATTTTTCTTCAAAATTGAGTGACATTCCATTCTTCAACTTTGTTGAAGTTCATTGGCATAAATTTGTCACCTCGCTACAAGTGGGGTTTAATTTCACTAAGCGACATTCTAATTTATTGTAATATAACCCTTCACTTGGGGTTAGTGTATTTTATGGTATGTATGGTATGTATAGCTATGAATGCATGTGTACTTAGAGAATTTTGGATATAAACAAATGAATGTAAACAAATAGATGTAAACAAATAAACATAAACAAATAAACGTAAACAAATAACACGTGCATTCATTTAGAAATAAAATAAAATTAAATAAATACAAATGAGTGTACTTTCATACATATACGTATGTTACATCATTACAATATCATAATTTTTTCACCAAACAATTATGTCACACCGATTTGTCTTAATGCTTACATGTTACGCGTAAGATCTTACGCTCACATATTACGCTGTTTTTGTAATTGTATTGTGAATTAGAAATTTACCCCCCTGCTCGTATAGATGTTTACACATCAAAAAAAAAAAAAAAACATTTTGCGTGAGTTTTATTTGCCGTCGGCAAATATAATTCAGGCGCACATATGTGATGCCATCTTCACTCAACATGACTTTTTTCAAAATAAAGTTGTACAATGAGGTTGTATCGTTTGTGTGCAAAACGCTTAACTTGATTGCTAACCAAGTTGTACCAGCCGTCGCAACGTCTATGGCCTGCATAAAAACTACCTTTGTTAAAAAAGTAAATTTGTGTTAAAAAGTACCTTTTCCTTTGTAATTTTTGAATTGAAAATAATCCAACATCTGGTTTGTTCGAATTTTATATACATCTCTATTTTCTTTTCATTGTTTTGATATTTATTTGTAACAAATTTGCTTTTTTTTTAATATATATCATATTATCCCAATATCAGCGTATCAGTAATAGAGCGGTAATAAAAAAATTTCTTTTTTTTTTATTTAAGTAGGCTTTTTTTAAATTTTCCTAGAGGTCTTAACCGTTATATGTTCGTCATTAATTTTGTCTCAAAAAGTTTATGTTTCAGTGGAAAAGATTTAGTTAGATCTGAACTCTATATTTAAGCTAAAATATTAAATGTAACACCTTGTAAACATTTTATAAATAAAAATTGAATTGAATTGAATTATAATATTTTATTGCATTTTAAAATTCGTGTTACATCATAAAAATAGAAAAAAAAATCACCAACCGAAATAATCTAAAATTGACCAAATCTATATGCGATTATGGCAACAGAAGTGTGATAGCTTCTGGATTTTCTATTTTGTTAAAATATTCATTGCAAAAGCAAGAGAATTATAATTTAATCAACTAGGACTTCCGTTATTAATATCTATGAAATTGGAAAACCTTAGCGAAACCTCTCTATTGGTAAGCACTTATTGAAACTTGGTATAAATAAAAAAGTTGAAATTCTCGCTCATTTCTTGGTGGTAAAAAATAGCAAACAAAAAAAAAAAAAAAAAAATGCTATCAAATCATAATCATAATGTCTTTTATTTTAGTCTAATTTTTAAATAATACCGGGGCTTTTAAGTTGGCAGTAAAAGGATTGAATTTTATGATATATTTTTAAATTTTCCGTCTGCGGAATGAAATGCGCGCGAACGATAATGGACGATAACACTATGACTCATTCTCAAGAATTGCCTCTAATATTAATTCACACCAGTCTTCCTAAAACTTTACACAATCGATTCATCTTAATATACTAACTCTTTAGTTAAGATAATATTTTTATTTACTTACTTTACCTCGATATCATCTATTACATATAAAACATAAAACTAATTTAGTGATGTATACTAATATTTATTACTCTCATAACAACAAACACCACGTTATATACCCATAAACAGACATACAGTTGCCAGCAAAAAAAGGCAGTGATGGATTATATGATATTTGAGTGTGTCTCTTTGCTAATAACGGCATACATTCACCTCGCTTTTTCGATTTTTTGTATTCTTTAGTTATGATATACTAGTTTAAGTTACTGTGTCTAAAAAAGTTTAATGAAAAATTTTTTTTTTTATTTAATGAATGTGAGCGAGCGAGGAAAATGCAATATTTATATGCTTATTAAAATTAAATATTAATGTCTTATGAAACTGTACTTAACCCATTTCTCTCCGCTACCTACGCCCCGGTAGGTAAAAAAAAACTAGCCAAAATTAGAATCTGCAGACAAGCCACTCGGCTTCGCGGAACTAGGCTTAAAAAAAAATAAATTAAAAAAATAAAAAAATAAAAAAAATTTTTGAAAAAGGTATTTTAAAGGTATTTTTTTAGATCTGGCCAAAAAATTTTCCGATTTTCCGTTTTCCCGCAAAAGCCTGTGCGAAATTTCGAATTTCCTATATCTCGACTTTGTATGTCAATCAAATATTTGGGTTATTTGCTGTTTAATTAATTGATTTTCTTTCGAATCAAATGGTATAAAAATTATAAAAGTTATTAAAAAATTATATTAAATTAAATCCATACTAACATTGTTTGCAAAAAAAAAAAAAAAAATCGTAAGCTAAAAAAAACATAGCCGAATGAAAAGTCCTGAAAAAAATTATATTATCCATGTTTTAGCTTCAAACAATTTGTATGCAGACGCACATTGCATTTCTGGCACATATCAATTTTCGGTTTACCACATCCCTTCAGTTGACAAACGACGATGTTTTCTTTCGGGATTTCTGATTATAACGTGTTTTCCAGGAACTTTCATCATGATCGACGACGTCATCATCGGTAGTTTCTTTCCTCTTTGTCAAACAATGCAGTTTCCAAGCCTTTGCAACTGCTGAATTGAAAATAATGCACCACAAAGGCTAGAATCATTTCTTTTCACGTATATTGATTCGGTAGGTTTGGAGTGCACTGTCGTGCAAATCGACACCACCCATGACCTAGCTGTAATTGTTTACCATGGCTGGCTGGCGATTAGAGCACCAATAAATACAAATGTGCTATTTTTTCCGCTCCCCGCGCAGTTTATGGTAGATTGGGCTTTAAAAATAATATCCGTGCTAAAGTTGGTACTGTCGGATGAAAACAGGCCAGCCCTCCTCGACTTTTAGCCCTAAAAATGGACAAAAATTAGCACCTAGCTTTTTATGTTATAACTTTTAAGCTAAGTGGTTTACAAAAAATTCCATATAAACATTTTAATGCAGAATCGCATTACCAATGTTTCTCAAAATTAACTTTTGAGCCATCTATGGCCTATCATGGAATTTTAAGCGATCAATATCAAAAAATGTGTTAAATACTTTTTTATTTTTATTTTATTTTTATTTGTTTGTACATAATAGATTACAAGCCCTTTGGGCCTAATTAATAAAGAATATACATATCGCACCTGTACCTCTAAAGTGAGTCAACTCAAAATTTACAAATTTTCAGTAGAGGCAAAAAACGGTTTTTTTTAATATTTACTATAAAATTTAAAAACAGTTGTTTCATTGTAAAGAATTGGAAATAATAAGTATACAACAGTAGTTGTTTTTGCGATTTTTTCAGTGATCATCACAAAATAACAAAATTTGTCTTTTTAGCGGATTATAAAGAAGCTACTCTTACAACACATAGAGGGTTACAGCTGTATTTTTTTCTTACGAAGGACTAGAAAAATCGATGTTAGATTTTTCTAGTGGATAGCTATGACCACTGTGTATCGTTTTCTTGCAAAAAGTGAAAATTTAAAAATGTTGAGTTGACTCACTTTAGAGGTACAGGTGCGATATGGCAGTAAAATAAAAAACAGAAAAAAACTTATTTCTATTAAAATTCAATTTTAAATAATTATATTTTCCATAACTTAAAAATAAAGCTTCTGAGTAAAATAATTAATGTCAAGTGCACCAACTTTAGAAACCGATGTCTTCCGATCGGGATGAAATTTGCACCAAGTCGTATTGGATAGTAGTTTAGGCACAATTTTTCAACAAGATCGGTCAAGATCTCTCTGAGTTAGAGGGGATCAAAATTTGACATTTTGGCCAAACAGGTGTTTTTTATCATCCATGTAACTTATTACCTATTGTTCTTTGAAAATTTTCTCCCAAATAGCTTAGATAGCTAGTTCTTCAATATTTCGGAAAAAAATAATTAAAAAAAAATTCTTAGCCTTTTTTTTTGTTAAATCAAAGCATAGGTGGTTTTTAGTGCACGTAATATTGAATGTGATTTTTATTGTCAAAATAGCAGGTGCCCAAGATACAGGTTTTTGTATCAGGTGGAAATATATTATGGCCATTCTCCGAAATACCAGTTTATTTATAAATTTATGACACTTGAGTTTAAAAACTGGGTGGCCTCTCCAGGTAGTTTATTTTAATATGTTGAAAAGATAAAAAATAACAGGTAGTTTATTGTACCCTATACCACCATGTGGTTTGGGTATAATGACTTTGTGCTGCTGTTTGTAACTACCAAAAATATTTGACCTAGACCCATCTTTTATTATACCGATCGAATCAGAATCACTATCTGATTCGATTTAACGATGTCCGTCCGTCTGTGTGTCCATGAAAACCTTGTAATGAAACTGCAGGTCGCAAATGTGAACGCTATTGAAATTGGTGAGAATCGGTCCATGTTCGGACCTAGCCCCCATACAAATGACCCCTATGAAATCGACATAAATTGCCATAAGATCCAAATTGTCATGTATATCTTACTCAAATTGGGTTTGTATGCGTTCATTACATCTATTAATGAGTAGTCCAAAAATGATACCTTCGGCCCCATATAGAGCTGCTTCCCGATAATCACTTAAATCTATCAAAAAACAAAAATATTGCATTGATTATTCTCAAATTTTGTTTGTATATATTTTTGCGAAATACAAGAGACTTTACTAAACATGGTGAGGATCGGTCCATTTTTGGGCCTAGTCCCCATATAGATATAGCATCCGATATGAACTTTTTCATATCTTCAGCCCAAAAAATTAATAAAAATCCCAATCAAATTTGGTTTATGCTTATTTTCTATGTCCAGTTAGTTGGACCGAAGAGATAAGGTCTCTAAACCATGGTATAGGGTATCGTTCTTACTTGTTTTTATTATCATTGGCAACATTTGGTTAAAATATGTACTTCATTATTATTTTTATTATGTACCATGCGGTTAACCGACACTAAGCCCTTCTTGACCGTAATAAAAGATTTTAGACTGATCCATTAAAATCTACTACCTATATGATCTTAAAAAAACTATTTATTGACATTCTGAAGACATTCAAAATTGGCTTCACAAAATTTACCCAAATGAGGCCAAAACATTGCGTTTTGGCCGGAAGCAGCGGATCTCACACAGTATGCGTTTGCATTTACCATGAAAATGTTAAACTGATGTTCAAGGAAATCAACTTAAAGTATTTAACAGATGATTCGCAGGAGATTTACATGATTACCGCGATTGCCTAACATTGACTATGTGTCCTAATACAACAACTTCTTGCCACTTAGGTGAATGTTCAGATTGCCCGGAAACCACATTTATCAAAGAAAATTTAATCAACTCTTTAGAGTTGACATTGTACATTGAAAACAATCATTTTAAATGTGGATGATTTTGTGGAAGAAATGTGTATAAGATTGCTAAACTTGAGAAACCATGACTTTTTAGTCAAAGAGCAATGGTCATTCTTCAAGGATTTGAAGATACATTTGAAGTCTGGTGAATTCGTTATTTCATATGATTTCGCAGAAAACTATATGTTCTTCAGGATGCCATACAAGCATTCCACTTCAATAACGACCAAGCAACTATATTCACAGTAGTTATTTACTACATGATAGATGAAAAACTGGAACACAAAAGTATGTCAATCATATCCTACGATTTAAAACATGATACCGTTGCAGTTTATGAGTACCAGAAGAGAATACTGAAATTTCTAAAATCTAAATTTACAGTAAAGAATGTATACTACGTTTCGGACGGAGCTCGTCAACATTTTAAAATCAAAAGTAGCTTGGCAAATCTTATGGCCCATGAAAAAGATTTTGGAATGCCAGCTGAGTGGCATTTTCATCCTCCTGGTAAAGGAGCATGTGATAGTATTGGAGCAAACCTTAAAAGAAATGCAGCGAAGTATAGCCTCCAGTGCTCTCATCAAGATTGCATCTTAGATGCGACTGCTTTATTCCATTAGGCAAAAAGTTATTGTAAAGAAACTAAAATAGTTTTTAGTACCAACGAGGATCATCAGGAAACATTGAAAACACTGAAGAGCAGATTCGATGCTGCGGTAACAATCGATGGCACCGCTGAAAACCATGCTTTTATACCGCTTGTCGATGGAAGACTCAAGTTGAAAAAGTTTTCTGCCTCTATTCAATGCGATTTCTTTCCAAATACAACAAATAAACCAGCAGCGAAATCAACAGCTGAACCTAGTAACGCCAAGAAAGGATTGACAAAAAAACGCAGTAAATAAAGGCGACAAAAAAGCTGGATGAAGGACTGGGTATTTAAAAATTTACAAGACTTAAATACTTCATCAGCTACAATAAATTAAGTATAAAAATAGTTGTGATATAAATGGATCTAATGCAATTAAGATTAAATTTTAATAAATTATTTATCTTTTTATTTTTAATATTATTAATCTTATACATTAATTTAATTATTATTAAAAATAAATAAAAAATAATAATTTTTCAACATTTCTATAGAAAAAAAAGCGATTTTTTTTCTGAGGTTAACATATTCTGGGTATTACAGTATTGAGGGTATGAAATTTTAGTTAGGTATGTTATATACCTTCGGAAAGTTTAATTTGTCTAGTTTCTCAGTATAAGTTTTATTTGTAAGGTTTTACACACAAATAGGAAAAAATTCAAAATAGTGCATTTGTGAAAAATTGAAAAACCGTTGTCTTGAGTTACAAAACATTTATTTTGATAGTTATCCCACTCCCATCCCACTAAGCGACCAAAAAGCTCTTAAAGGAAAAATCCTAAGCTTCCTTATGAAAAAAAAAAAAAAAAATGCCCTTTTTAAGAAAAAAAAGGCAAAAAGTGCTTTAATTTAGCAAAAAAAAAGTCTACAAATTTTTTTTTTTTTTTAAAGTATTTTTTTCCGAAATATTGAATAAATAGCTATCTAAACTCTTTAGGAGAAAATTTTCTAGGAACAATAGATAATAAGTTACATGGATGAGAAGAAACACCTATTTGGCCAAAATGTCAAATTTTGATCCCCTCTAACTCAGAGAAATCTGGACCGATCTTGTTGAAAAATTGTGTCTAAACTACGATCCAATAGGACTAACATTGGTGCGATCGGAAGACATCGGTTTCAAAAGTTGGTGCGCTTGACATGAAATCCCCCATATATATGTAGATTAAAAAAATATTGAAAGAAAAAAATTGAATAAAAAAATAATATTTCCTAGAATTTGCAGTCGATTTTCGAGTGTTGGGCTATACTAGTAAATTTAAATCTATTATTGATTCTAAAACTTTTCGTTTTAATTTCTAGTAACAATATCATTCTTTTAGGAAAGTTTATATTCGGGTTTAACTGAATATAATTTTTATACCCTATACCACTATGTGGTTTGGGTATAATGACTTTGTGCTACTGTTTGTAACTACCAAAAATATTTGACCTAGACCCATCTTGTATTATCACAGAATCACTTTCTGATTCGATTTATCGATGTCCGTCCGTTCGTGTGTCCATGTAAACCTTGTAATCAAACTACAGGTCGCAAATATGAATATATTTTGATGAAATTTGGTATATAAGCTTTTATCGGCCATAGAATGAACGCTTTTGAAATTGGTGAAATGCGGTCCATGTTCAGACCTAGTCCCCATGCAAATGACCCCTATGAAATCGACATAAATTGACATAAGATCCAAATTATCATATAGATCTCAGTCAAATTGGGTTTGTATATATTTATTATATCCATTAATCACTAGTCCAAAAATAATGCCTACAGAACAATTCTTAGTCATAGGCCCCATATAGAACTGCTTTCCGATCTTCACTTAAATCTATCAAAAAATAAAAATATTGCACAAATTTTTTCCAAATTTGGTTTGTATATATTTTTGCAGACTTTACCGAATATGGTCAGGACCGGCCCATTTTTCGATCTAGTCCGCATATAAATATAGTACCCGATATTAACTTTTTCATAACTGCTGACAAAAAATTAATAACAATGCCACTCAAATTTGGTTTATGCTTATTTTCTACATCCAAATAGTTGGACCGAAGAGATAGGATCTCTAAACCATGGTATAGGGTATCGTATAGTCGGTCTAGACCGACTATAATTATCTTACTTGTTTTAGTTTCAGATTGTTATTGATCTTTTTTGATTTTAGATATTTTTAAACTCTTTTGCTTTTAAACTATTCCATCTTTAACTCATTCTACTGGGCCTGCCGCCCAAATGTGGAGTCATCATCGTATCTCTTTCGCGATATTTCTAGAAAATTTATGAAATTATAGATTTATTCATAGAATGTTTCTTACAAATTTTCTTTTGCATTTACAAACTCTTCAAAAAGATTACGATTTATAAGATTATTTTGTTTTACTAGCAGATTCCAGAACTCGAAAAAAATATGCCAGACGATGAAAATCTGTAAATCTTGGTAACAGCTAAAAAGAGATACCTTTCAAATGGTAAATTTTTTGTAAAAATCGGGTTAAAGCTGTGAAACTTACATCGGTCACAAAAAAATCGCCATGCGTATTAATATTATATATTCCCTATAACACTGTGTTGTTTGGGTATAATAACTTTGTGTTGCTGTTTGTATTTACCAAAAATATTTGACCTAGACCCATCACTTATTATGCCGTTCAACTCAGAATCACTTTCTGAGTCGATTTGGCGATGTCCGTCCGTCCGTCTGTCCGTCCGTGGGTACGTGTAAACATTGTAATCTCAAATTTGGTTCGTATATATTTTTTTTGAATATAAGTGACTTTACCAAATATGGTCAGGATGGGTCCATTTTTCGCCCTAGTCCCCATATATAGCACCTGATATGAACTTTTTCACATCTGCAGCCAAAAAAATTTATAACAATGCCACTCAAATTTGGTTTATGCTTATTTTCTACATCCAATTTGTTGGATCGAAGATATAGTGTCTCTGAACCATGCTATAGGGTATAGTATAGTCGGTCTAGAACCACTATAATTTTCTTACTTGTTTCTACTTCGGCTTCTACATTACATTTGCAACCGATTTCTTTGAAGCGTACATTTTCTCCGGGTAATGCAAACAAAACGTGCTTTTTTTTAAATATCTTTGATAGAGAGAAACAAATAAGTATAAAAAGTATTTCATTTTTATAATTTTACATTATATCATTTTATACAGCAAGAAATATAAGGTGGAAGCACTTGTTAAACATATCAAAAGGACAAACATACATATTTGTTAAACGATTTTATTTATTTAGGTATATCTACCACGTTTGATAAGATACAAAATAAAGAGAATTTTTGGCGTTGTAGAATCCAATAAAAATAGTTTAAATGTTATGGAAAATGTATACTGTGTGTGTTTTTAGCTTCTCTAATGGTGGGTGAGATTGTCAGTTTTTGTTTAAAATATTTTATTATTTAGTGCATATTATAAATGTGATTTCAATGGTAATGGGTCTCTGAAGAAAAGCTTTTGCCTTTAGCCCTGATGGTTTAATTTGGAGGTATGATAGTCTAATACGGATAGACGTTATAAATATAGTGACTGATTTATTTGACATGTTTTGAAATTGAGAAAATCCAAAATTGTTCAGACTTAGCCTCTATAAATATCCCCGTAAATATACTTAAATTTGTTATTGAACTAGCAAAGATATCAAGTTGGAATTCGTAAAAAGTTCTCACATATCCTTATTCCATTCTGAACTGTATAGACTTTTTAAATTTTGTAACTCGCGAAAAATATTTTGTTACACAACATATTTCCACATTTTTTTTCACTTTACGGCAATATTGCGGAGTTCATACAATTATTGGCCAGCCACTATTAAAGTTGGACATGCCGATTGTTGAAATTTTTACTTTGGTTCTAAGTATGGTCTCTGAAAGTAGATGAAGAGAACTCAGTGAATCCAATTAATATGATCATAGCTTCATACAAATATAACCTCGATTTGTGATTGGGAAAAAAATAATGATTCTGTAGCCGGCAAGGAACTGCAAAAACCACTTTTTTCGAATTTGTCATATGTACACTAGAGTGGTTTTACGTTATATGGACATTTCGCAAATTGCGATTTTGGGGAGAAGCGGGCCCACTTTGTTTCCTTTCTATATAAAACTAATAGATGTGAAGTTTGGGGACAATCGGATAAAGAAATAACGCGCCGGCAATCCATAGAAAATTCCAAGTGTGTTTATATGGGGAAGATATATCTTTTCGCTCTATTATTAAATTTTTCTGACAAGTTGTTATATGAATCGGTATCGGTATTTGGATAAAATTTTAAAAACTCCTTTTTCCAGTTTTAAAAAATTTTCTTAAATAAAATTTAAAAAAAATAGACCTGGCACTTTAATGTTTTGCTAAATACATATTAGAGATCAACTGTGCGAATGTTTCGGTAAATCCCTGTTGTAAAATTATTTTGACAAGTATTTTATTCTTGCGGATTTCGAGAAAAATGGCATTTTTGTGAAATATTTTGTATATGTAATCTTTCCAATGTCTTTATATCAGAAATTAATCAGTCCTCTACTTTTAAATGTCACATTTTATCTTAATAGCTCACATAGGTCACATAAGACCCCAAGCTAATAAAAGACAATTTATCCAAAAAATTCAAATATTTTGTAAGTGCCGTTGAATTTTTAAAAGCGTAGCTTACAATATTAAGACTAAAATTGGGGATAAATACGAGAACGCTAACCCATTATTTGCCAAGTCCAGCTTTGGATTTGAAGATTATTTTTAAATAAAGATTACCGACAACGAGTTTTTCTATTAAACTCGCTGAAACCACTATTTAGAATTTAAGAAATATAATTTTGTTAATTTTTTTATATTTAAACCTTCAGTACTTTTGGGATCAGAATAATCCATTGTGATATGTCTTTGGTGCAATTGTCTGATTTTTGCTCACGAATATAAATTAAAACAACTTTTAACAAATTTTATTATAAAATTATATTATCTTCAAAAACTATCTATATTTTTCTAAATAAAATAAGGATATTGTTTTTTGTGTGATTCTACTATCTGGAGTAAAAAATGATTTTCTTCTTCATTATAAAAATCTTTTATAAATTTAACGCCTCTTTCGGCAGTATCGCTTACTACAAATAATTTCTTGCAGAAATTGTAACTAATTTTAACATCTTCATTAGATTCCCATGTCGATTCCCATTTTTAGCTGTTTTATTATTTCTGCAGAATTTTTATTATTTCCTCCATCGACGTGGGATTCTAATGAAGGCTCATATTATTTTTTTTCCAAAACCCTGAGCTATTAAAATAAAATATAGCTTTTAAAAGTAGGGAACTGATTATGCATTACATAGACAGAATATTTCCCAAAAAACGCATTTTCCTCGAAAACCTCAAAATTAAAATCCTTGTCAGAAAATTTCTGACATAGGGTTTTACCTAAAAATGCACACAGTTAATCTCTAATATGTATTTAACAAAACCTTAAAGTGACAGGTCCATTTCTTAAAATTGGTATTAAGAAAATTTTTTAAAACTTGAAAAAAGAGTTTTCAAAATTTTATAAAAAAATTTCCCATTTTCGATCTCAATGCGCAATAGGTTAACAACATGGTAATAAAGCAATTCTTCATATCTGAGTACTTATAAGTAAAGAGACCAAAATCAAATTACGACTTTAATAAATTTTTCCAACGTTAAAAAAGCCATAAATTTTCATGACCTAGTTTTTTTTTTGGCACAAAAGTGGTCTGGGGCATTTGTTATTTCCTGGCGAATTTTTATTCGATGTTGAAGTTTTAATAGCTTCTTGAAAAGATAATTTGATACTGATCCCGAATAATGTAACAGCTTGTCGGAAAAATAAAACTATAGAACGAAATTTTCGTAAAATCTGAAAAAAGTCATATTTTCTACATATCAGCACACTTGAAATTTTCAATCGGTTTCCGGCGCGACTTTTCTTTAAGTGCTTATCCCCACACTTCACACTTATAAGTTTTATATAGAAAGGAAACAAACTAGACCCCGCCTCTCCCCAAAATCGCATTTTCATTTTTAAAGACCACTCTAATGGTCCTGAATAAGATCAGCGTTATGCTGCTGTACGCGTCAGTTAGAATCAATTCGAGTCGGATGATCAACCATTTGAATTTCACATGTTTGAGTAACAGAGCGTTGCAAAATGGATTCAGCAAATCAAGTTGGACTAATTTTATCGAATGAAATCTTCAATGAATTGTCTCCTTTCCCATTTTTTAAATCAATTCAGGGCGTATGATTATTATTTATTAGTAGAGTAGAGTATACGTATGTGGCCAGGGTATAATGTTTGTAACTAGCAAAAATAGACTCATATTTTATTATACCGATCGCCTTAGTCGATTTAGCGATGTCCGTCCCTCTGACAATTCGTCCGTCTATATGCCCATCTAAACCTTGTAATCAAACTACATATCGCAAACATGAATATATTTTGATGAAATTTAGTATATAAGCTTCTATCAGATGAACGCTATTAAAGTTGGTGAAAATCGGTTCATATTCAGACCTAGTCCACATATAAATGACCGTTATGAGATTGATTTAAATTGCCTTAATATCCAAGTTTTCATATAGATCTCGGTCAAATTGGGTTTGTGACAATTTTGAGATATATGCCCTATTTGAAGTTAATTTCCGATCTTCACTTCTATCAAAAAAAAAATATTGCCCAGATTTTTCTCAAATTTGGTTTGTATATATTGTTTCAAAATATAAGTGACTTTACCAAATATGGTCAGGATCGGTCCTTTGTTCGACGCAGTCCCCATATAAATATACCATCCGATATGAACTTTTTCATATCTGTAGCCCAAAAAATTAATAACAATGTCAATCAAATTTGGTTTTTGCGTATTTTCTATATCCAATTAGTTGGGCCTAAGAGATAGGGTCTCTAAACACATGGTATAGGGTATGGTATAGTCGGTCTAGACCGACGATTATTTTCTTACTTGTTTATATTTCATTTTGAGGGCGAAGATTACGATTCTGCCGTGTAGGCCAGCCGCCATAAGGTGTCGTTTTTCTGTATTCATGGGCGGCTTTTTTTGTAGTTGCTAGGTCCATGCATGATCCTCTTGTTCTGCTATTACTCTGGGTCGTATGCTTCGATTTTTTTAACAATGATGTCTGCGGTTCTACGCGATACATTGAGCTTACACGTGGCACAGTGGCAGAAAATCGTTTTTCATTTTCCAAAATTCTGTAACTTTAATTTATTAACTTTAATATATTAAATATTTTTTCATATGTGGAATTTCGTGAAGTTTTTCTAGTATTGTGCTCTCCATCAAATCTGTAGTCAGTGTTGGAATATGGTCTGAAATATCTGATTTTTGCAGATATTTCGTGAACTTTCAGATGCGCAGATGACGAGCCCAAAATCAGATCTGAAAAATCTGAACTGAGTCAATTCCGAAAATACTCAGCGGCAAGATTTATATCCGATTATTCTGACTTATTTTCTGGATTGGGTTTATAGTTTTATAGTAGAGCTAGCGAATAGCGTGCTTATTACTTTATGTACTAGGAATGTTTCATTTTTTCTATTTGCGTTTTTAGTTCCATTCATTCCGCTTTGAAATTGTGTGTGTGTGTTTGGCATTTGGACTATAAGAAATTGGTTAAATATTTCGTGTCCAATTATAATATTATATACATATATTTCGTATTCATGCATTCAATTTTATATTGAAGTTTTATAAAGATCAAGACAAGAGTGTGTCGTGTCGTTATTTTGGATCGCTTTATAATAAGAACATGTAAGTTTAATCCTCAATTTTTTGCAATTCCTTGCACCTGAAATTTTCTATTATAAATTTTTTGTGCCGATCTTCAAATTGTAGCAAAAGAAAGCTGCTCTACCCAGGTTCCATCTCAAATGAATGTTGTGAATAATGTGATTGTCGAAGTACCCAAATCGAATACACAACCTGAAATTGAAAATATAATGACTGAAGACAAAACCCAAAATGAAACCATAACCGATCAGAATATTAGTTATGCTGATGATATAGTCTTTGATGATGATCATTACGTTGACGAGAAAAAACACTCCTTCTGTATCCAACCCAAATACGGTGAGATGTGAATGATTTATTTAAAATCTAAATTCATATTAACCCTATTAAACTTTCTAACAGAGGAAAAGAGTGCTGATATCTTATTTAACTGCATGGGAACAATTGCCACAATTTAGGATGGCTAAAAAAGTCAAATGACTCTAGTTTTATTACCTACTGTTCTGCGTGTGCAGTGTATCTTAGAGCATCTGGCGGAAAAACAGACCTAATAAAACATTGTAAGATGGTTGGACACTAGAAACAGATAAAATTAGTGAATTTTCAACCGCCAATAGCTGAAAATTATCAAGTTTTGACAGTCCTAAAAAAAAGTTATGAGAGCTGCATCTCCCACCGCCGAACATAATTTATCGTTTTTACTTTCTGATCATCTCGTGAAGATGCATAAAAATGACTATTCCGACTCACCTGTGAGTTTAGGTATAACATGTTCACGGAAAAAAGCTGTCGCGATCATTAAAAATGTACTGGGAGCTCAACAATTTGAAGATTTATCGCAAATATTTCGTAACAATAAATTTTCCATATGTATAGACGAGTCAACGGATTTGTCATCTACCAACATTTTAAGCGTTGTTGCTAGAGTGTGCATCAATTTTGAAGCAAAAGATCTTCTGTTTGGTTTAATTAAAGTCACATCTGCTGATGCCAATACGATACATGCTGCTATAGTAAAAGCATTTAAAGTCGCAAAAATTAATTACAAATTAAATTTGCTTGGTTCGCTGCGGATGGTGCTGCGAACATGACTGGAAACAATCATTCAGCTGCAACATTATTAAAAGCAGACTGTCCAAACATCATAATATTAAAATGCATTTACCATTCTTTCGCACTTTGTGCTTCATATGCATGCTTTATATTGCCATCCAGAATCGAAACTTTTGTTAGAGATATTTACAATTACGTTTCAAACAGTCCGAAATGAATATCCGAATTCGAAAAAGTTATGGTGTTGTTGGATGATAAGCCAAAAAAATTATTACATCCAGTGCAGACCCGTTGTTTATCCTTGGAAAAAGTTGCTTTTCATATACTTAATCTCTATGAGTTATCAAGTTGACAAAATAGATACTGCTAAATCTATCTATGAAAGTTTGTTAGACCCCACCACACGATTATATTTGGAGTTTTTAAAGTATATTTTACCGACGATCAATAAACTCAATAGGATATTTCAAAGCGAGCATCCACAAATTCACAAAATCCATGATGGCATCATTTGCTTGGTCAGTTCACTTTTAAATAACTACATTAAACCTGATTATTTGAGAGTAACCAAGACAGAAAATGTTAATTTTAGAAATCCTCATAACTTAATTGAGAGTGACAAATAGTATCTTGGTGTTCAAGTGAGTTCATTATTAGATGTAAATCAATTAAGACCGGCCGAGATAGAAACGTTTAAAAGTAATCGTTTTAAATTTTATATAGAACTATCAGAACAAATATTTAAACGATTTAATTTTAAAGATCCAGTTTTTCTCAACTTATTCTTATATAAGATGTCTTTGCTGCCTTTATTGCAGAGTTCAGAAAAAAACACACACTGAATAAAAAACTCGTACATATATGTAAACAAACATAACTTAGACCAACACACACATATTTTTATTTTCATACCAATTATGTTTGTTTTTAAATTTTCTTCGGTGCCCAACACAACCATGACTGTGTTCGTTTTAATATTTCGTTATTTACACGAACATTTTTGTATCACATACTTTTTGTTTCAATCACACTTAAAGCACACATTTTTGAGTGTTGCTTTATTTGAAGTTCATGTTCTGGTACGTGTAGTGAAAAAAAAACACAGAACATGTACAATAAACAGGTTCGAGTTCAGTTATATTTTAAGTCGTGTTGTGGCTCGTGTAGTGAGAAAAAACAGAACATGTACAATAAACAGGTCCGAGTTCAGTTATATTTTAAACACGACTTAAAGTGTTGCTTTATTTGAAGTTCATGTTCTGGTACGTGTAGTGAAAAAAAAACACAGAACATGTACAATAAACAGGTTCGAGTTCAGTTATATTTTAAGTCGTGTTGTGGCTCGTGTAGTGAGAAAAAACAGAACATGTACAATAAACAGGTCCGAGTTCAGTTATATTTTAAACACGACTTAAAATATAACTGAACTCGAACCTGTTTATTGTACATGTTGTGTTTTTTCTTACTACACGAGCCACAACACGACTTAAAATATAACTGAACTCGAACCTGTTTATTGTACATGTTCTGTGTTTTTTTTCATTACACGTACCAGAACATGAACTTCAAATAAAGCAACACTCAAAAATGTGTGCTTTATGTGTGATTGAAACAAAAAGTATGTGATACAAAAATGTTCGTGTAAATAACGAAATATTAAAACGAACACATTCATGGTTGTGTTGGGCACCGTAGAAAATTTAGAAACGCACATAATTGATATGAAAATAAAGATATGTGTTGGCTGCTTTTGAACAGAACATTGTGTGTTGCGTGTGTGTATTTTCTGAACCTTGCTTTATTGCAACTCTTTCCAAATATAATTAGTTTGGATAACTTACAAGAAATAGATAATGAATATCGAGAAAATATTAACTTAAATTTTTCAAATATGTTTTCAAATTTAATACTGCAGGATATATCAATTCTAAACTTTTGGAAAGAAATTTGTTTATTAAAACGTCAAGATAATACATTTGCTTATACTAAAATTAGATATTTCATAACTGCCATATTTTCCCTCCTTCACTCTTCAGCGAACGTGGAGAGAACATTCTCTCAAATTAACCTAAATAAAACCAAGACTCGGAATAGGCTCGAATTAGATACATTAGAAGGAATTTTATCAACTAAAGACTATCTTAAACTTAATAATTGTTTTTGCTACAATGTTGAACTAACTGAAGGATTAATCTCGAAATTCAATACGAAAATGTACGAATTGAATGCTTAATAACTTTGATGATGGCGACAGTTTTTTTTTTGTGAACATAACATACATCTTAATCTATTCTTAGTCATTTTATTTTGTGATGTACATATATTTTAGTAATGAAATATTTTTTTATTTTGTGATTTACATATATTTTAGTAATGAAATATTTTTTTATGTAACCAAACCAAATACCATTGAAAGTATTTTAATTGGGTTATTTTATTCAAGCAAAGTATAATGAAGATTACTTTATGTTACGTTTATATATTTTTTTGTTATTTTCTAATTAAGTACAATGAGAAGGGATAATAATAAATATTACATAATTTCATTAAATTTATTTAAATATAATGAAGTAATAATAAAAACAATATTCATATATTTTTTTATTTACTTATAAAAATATCTACAATGAGTTTCATCTGACCCATTAATTTTCGGCTCAAGTAAGTTTTAACTTTTACATTCATTACAACAACTAGCGCCATATCTAGTAATAATCTCGCATTATTTTCGTCGGTCATATTCCAGTCTACGTTCCGTTCCAGAACTTGTCATGTCAGACGAACAAACCGCTACGAAATTTTCAGATATAATTACTGTAGTCCTTATTCCTTTTTTCCTGAGCTTCCTCTGATAGATCTCCAAGTGGCACCAAATGACATTTAATGATATCTTCTCCATGATAAAGGATTTTGTGAACTTTTGCAAACATATTTCTCCATGGGTAGGTACTTGGTTGAATAGATTTTTGCAGTTTTCTTAGCATAATTTCCAAATATTCTAGAGCCAATTTCTTCATTGCACGCAAGAGTATTTCTAGGATTATTCTAAATCTGAAAATAGGGTTTAAATCTACTCCTGTTATGTCAGATGTTGTTTCTGGATCTGAAAAGAATCTTCTTGCGGTATTGCCACCAATTGTGTTGCCTGACTCTTGTTTTGACCGATCTATAATAAATCCAAATTCGCGATATTCATCTTTTTGGTTTTATTATTTCTACTGATCCTCAAGACCCGAAATCCAAATTATAACTGATTTTTAGTATATGCTCTATAAGTCGTGTTCTTGCTCTATATATTTTTTCTGAATATTTTTATTTACGATTGTTATTGCTGAAATATATTATAGCAATTGAGTTTTTATTCAAATGTCACTTTCTTATAAGCCGAAAAGGCACCATAATATGTTTCTGGGTAAAATAAAAAGGTAAGAAAATGGCATTAGTGCATTAGTAGGTAAAATAATATGTTTGAAAACCCATTATACAAATGAATTACCTATGTGTGTGTTTTCTTTATGCCTTGCATTAGTGCATTCCTATGTAAAGTAAAAAGATATAAAAAAGGTATAATAATAAAAACCCTGGTTACAAGTGAATTACATCCTCTGTAAATTGATATTCTTATTTGCAAATATATAAAAAGGGGTGGTGTGTTTTGTAAGCAGATATCGATACCGGCAATAAAACAAATAAAGACTATTTTAAGCTATAAATTACCTAAAGCACAAATTTAATTTCATTTGAGTAATTTCATTAAAATTAAAAAAAGTGTTCTACTCGCGGGTCGTCACGGTAGGGCTAATGAAAACACTTTCACCTTTCTCTGGGTGGTTCTTTTTCCTTTGTGTTTCCAAGAAGTTCTATTCAAATAAAGTTGAAATTTGACAAAATATGGTAGCTTAATAAATACTTCAGAACACCCCTAATATTAAATGGTAGGGCTGTGACTGCTTACAACAACTAAAAACTACAATCCTACCATCTTTGTTAAAGAAACCACAAGTTATTATCGATGATAACTTGCCAGTACCAGCCACTTATTTTTGATAAACATAATAGCCTAATCCATAAAAACAAAGTTTTTACTAAAAATCTTTCTTTCCTTATGCGTATGAGTTTTGAATCTGTGCGTTACTGTGCGTGACTAAGTCAAAGTTAAACTTTTTTTCACAGCAAGTGTATGTACCAAGTTTCAGATCGATCAGATCACTCCATGACTGTGCGTGACTACCCCAAAATTAATCTGTAGTCACAACAAGATTATGGGCCAAATTTGAGATCAATTGGAAAGGATGAATTGGGTTGACCCACAGTAGACAGAAAGTGTTTAGAAAAAATCAATTTTTTCTGAAATTAAAAAAAAAAATAGTTGAGTTTGACAGCATGCCACGCTCACAATTAGCTATAGTTTCACCCAATTTTTCGGTTACCTTAATTGAGATATAAAGGCGGATCCATTTCGAGGTTCCCTACTTTTTTAAAGAAAAAAAAAAACAGAGAAAGATCAAATTTAATGGGGAATGTTTAGTACCATTCGAAAGAACATTCTTTGGCATTTATTTTTTGAAGATTATGTCTATCAAATGTTGGCCGCGGCTACGTCTCAGATGGTCCATCCGTTGAGTCCAATTTTCGATGACTTGTTAGAGCATTTCGACTGGTAACTAGCGAATGACACGCGTGATGTTTTGCTCCAAGGCCTGAATCGAAGCGGGATTGTCCGCGTAAGCTTTGGACTTTACATATCCCCACAGAAAAAAGTCTAACGGTGTGATATCACACGATCTTGGTGGCCAATCGACCGGCCCTAAACGTGAAATTATCTGCTCACCGAAGTGTTCTCTCAATAAATCCATTGATTGATGCGCTGTGTGGCAAGTGGCGCCGTCTTGTTGAAACGAAATATCGCCGAGATCACGAGCTTCAATTTCAGGCATCATACATCAGTCCGAGTTGCTGCGAACGGCGCCGAATCGACTCTTCACTGTGTGCTGCACGTATTCTATTCGGTCGAATATTATTCAATAATGAATGCTGGGTATCAAGATGGATGATGGTGTTGCGAATAGTACGCTCAGTAGGCCGGTTATGTTGACCATAAGTTGAGCGATGTGCACGAAACATATTCTTCACAGAACGTGAATTTTCGTAATAAAGTTGAACGATTTGGAAACGTTGTCCAGGCGTAAGTATTTCCATGATGCAATGCCAAACAATACTAAACAAAAATAACATGACAGCATTACACGACTCACACGTGATCTGTCAAAGTATCTCTACTTAGATCACGCGGTATTAGCTACAAAATGGCGTTAAATGTTAAAAATTGGTGACAAAAAAGTTTGAATTTTGGACAATGAAATCAAAATTTCAGCTATAGTGCATAGTAGAGAAGAAGGAAGCATATATTTCTAAAATTCACAACTATACTGTATTCTTATCAAAATTTGCATATAAGTTACATTATTAATTGCAATATGTCTGAAAAAATTACGTCAAATTTTTATTTTCATTATACCCTATACCACTATGTGGTTTGGGTATAATGACTTTGTGCTGCTGTTTGTAACAACCAAAAATATTTGACCTAGACCCATCTTTAATTATACCGATCTAATCAGAATCACTTTCTGAGTTGATTTAACAATGTCCGTCCGTCCGTCCGTCCGTCCGTCCGTCCGTCTGTGTGTCCATGTAAAGCTTGTAATCAAACTGCAGGTCGCAAATATGAATATATTTTGACGAAATTTGGTATATAAGCTTTTATCGGCAATGGGATGAACGCTGTTGAAATTGGTGAGAATCGGTCCATGTTCAGACCTAGCCCCCATACAAATTACCCATATGAAATCGACATAAATTGCCATAAGATCCAAATTGTCATATAGATCTTACTCAAATTGGGTTTGTATGCGTTCATTACATCCATTAATGAGTAGTCCAAAAATGATCCCTTTGACCCCATATAGAGCTGCTTCCCGATCTTCACTTAAATCTATTAAAAAACAAAAATATTGCACTGATTCTTCTCAAATTTTGTTTATATATAGTTTTGCAAAATACAAGAGACTGTACCAAACATGATCGGGATCGGTCCATTTTTGGACCAGGTCCCTATATAGATATAGCATCCGATATGAACTTTTTCATATCTGCAGCCAAAAAAATTAATAAAAATCCCACTCAAATTTGGTTTTTGCTTATTTTCTATGTCCAGTTAGTTGGGCCTAAGAGATAGGGTCTCTAAACGCATGGTATAGGGTATCGTATAGTCGGTCTAGACCGACTATAATTTTCATACTTGTTTTATTTGTGAAAGACCACATATTTTAGAAGTATGCGAAGTTAGTCCCCCATTTTTGGAAATAAAATTTTTTTGAAGATTGTTCTGAATTGTTCTAGGATTGTTCTACAACGTTTCAAAATGATGAGTTTCTAAAATATAATTTGTAGCAGCAAATCGAAAAAAAACTAATTTTAAATTTTGGCCCCCCACTTTTGGAAAAATGATTTCTTTCATACAAGGTATCCTGATTGGCACCCTCAGATCACTCTGAAACTTGGATATGTTATAGAGAGGATGTAAAAATAAGGGACCCGTATATTTAGGGTTGATTAAAATAGTGTTGAGGGTGCCATTCAGGATATTTTGTATGAAAGAAATTTTAGAATCTGTACGTTTACTTTCGTGTTGCATAAAAATATTGATATCGTTTAATAACGTTGATATCGCGGAAAAAATGTTCTCATTTGCGTACGTTACGGTTGGCAACATATCGATTTTGGAACAATGTTTAGAACAACCTAGAACAACTGACAAATGTTTTTTCCCAAAGCGGGGGAAAAGTTTAAAATTATTTTTTTTTCGATTTGCCGGTACAAATTATATTTTAGAAACTCATCGTTTTGGAACGTTGTAGAACAATCCTAGAACAATTCAGAGCAATCTTCAAAAAATTTTATTTCCAAAAATGGGGGGCTAACTTCGCACACTTATATTTCAGGGATGTCAAATACATTCGGACGGTATTTAATTTAATTTAATTTATATCATTATTTTTCCATTACAACAAGATTTACAATCTTATAATTAAAGTAATGGATTTTTACAAAGTAATGAAAAAAATTAATTTAATAAATAAAACCCAAAAAGATAAAAAATTAATAATAAAAAATATGGTTAATACATATGAATCATAATGGGTTCATTTAATAAAAATATATATATAAATAAATATAAAAGAAATAATTTTTTTTTTTTTTTTTTTTTAAAGAAAAAGAATATATATATAAATGAGAGCTGAAATCAATTACATTTAATTAATTATGAGTGAAATTGAAATAGTTCTTTCTTAAATTGCTGAGCGTTGCTTATAAATTGAATGGACGAGGGTAGCATGTTCCAAAAACGAACTGAATTAATATAGAACTGCCACTAAAAAGTAATCTTTCGGACAAGTAAGGCGGTGCACGTGTATATATAATTTTGTGTAGCAGTAATAGCATTCTTATTTTCATTAAATCAGTAAGAGTCACCCCATATAGTTTTTTGGAATATTGAGATATATGATCATATTTTCTTAAATTAAAAACATATCTTAATATTGCATTATAGGTTGATATTAGTTTTTTTCGACTTGTAAAATCGCAACTTGCACATATTTCACATCCATATAGTAGAGTTGGTGTTAAGTAGGTTTTTGTTAATAAAATTCTAATCTTAAGTGGTGTAACATACTGGGTGTTCCACAGTGTCCGTAGTATTGGATAAGTTTTTCCTGTAGCAGCATTTATATGGTCGCACCATGTGAGAGTGGAATTAAAAGTGATACCAAGATTCTTGGCTGTTGATACAATTTCTATTTTTTGATCATTAAGCATTACAATCGGCTCAAAAGGTAACTTCAAAGTTTTCTTAGCTATTATTAAACACTTAGACTTTATAGGATTAAGACACAAACCGTTTATATTTGCCCAGTCATGAATGTGTTTCAGATCGTTTATGTTGCTTAAATCACTACTTATATAGAGTTGTACATCGTCAGCATACATGTGGACATTACAGTATTTTAAATCGCACTAAATCGTTGATGTAAATTGAAAATAGTAGTGGTCCCAGTATTGAACCTTGTGGAACTCCTTTCAGAACAGGCAATGGACTTGAAATTTTATTGTTTGCAAATACAGATTGGCGACGGGATGATAAATATGATGACATTAAACGTGTAGATAGAGGAGAAAAATTGAACAATTTAAGCAACTTCAGGCAGAGAACTTCATGATCAACAGTATCAAATGCTTTGGAGGGGTCAAGAAGAACAAGCAACGAGATATTTCCATCGTCAAGTTTGCTACGTATTTCTTCAGATACATCAATAAGGGCTGTTATGCAGCTGTGTTGTGGTCGAAATCCTGATTGCCTATTTGTCAGCAAATCATTATTATTGACGTAATTACTTACTTGACCATGGAGTAAATGTTAAAAAACTTTTGACAAATACGGTAGTATTGCAATTGGTCGGTATTCGTTGTTTGGTTTTGGGGTGGGTATGATTTTCGCATATTTCCCATTTTGGGGATAAACGCTCTTAGTGATAATATTATTGAAGATGTACGTGATATAGGGTAACATTAGCGGAATAATAGCTTTCAGAAATTTTGGATGAATGTTGTCAACCCCAACTGCATTTGATTTAATCGCGAGACAACTACATAGAACATCCGATTGATTTACAGTTAAAGTTAAAACAATTACCAGAAATAGTTGGACAGTGGTCATAAAAGATTTTATTCGAACGAACATTGGGAAGATTTGTAAAGGACTCGTTTACTTTACATCTACATCTATGTCACTGGTAGCCACACACGATGATTTGCCAACACCAATTTCACGTGTAGCTTTTCAAGTCTGTTTGGATCCAACAGCTGATAAAAAACGACTAGAATAATACTCTGATTTCGCACTTTTTATCATTCTATTCACATCTCTACGTGCATTACAATATTCGGTATGTAAGTTGCGAATTTTGAAATTTTTCCAACGTTTGTAAGCAAAATCTCTGCGATCAATGGCTGATTTAATTGCTACATTGAACCATGGCTTTTCCTTAGCTTTTTGTTTAACGATTTTGATTGGGACGGATTTCCTAAATACATCCAACAGGTTATTTTCTAAAAAATCCAGCTGACTATCTACTGAAGGCATGTAATAAACAGAGTCCCAATCAATATTTGATAGCTCAGATGACATAATGTTATAGTTAATATTCTTGAAATCATGGAAGGTAACCTCAATACAAACATACTGCAATTGAAAATCAAATGCTAAAAATATTAAATCATGTTTGGAGAAGCAAGGTGCTGATAGCTGATCATATAACAGAACTTTATCTATGTTGCTGACAAAAAATATATCCAATAGCGTGTTGGTTGTAGAGGTAAAATGTGTTGGGATTGAAGTATTTGTCGGCGACAAACCAATCGACTTCATGTCATTAGTAAGATGGCTTTCAGTGATGATGTTGGAATTAAAGTCTCCACATATTATGACATCGTCATATTTAAGGGTAAGCGTTTCCATTGTTTTGTTAATAGATTTTGTTGATAGATTTTGTAGGAAAGTATACAGGATCGCAAAAATTTTTTGAAATCAAAATAACAGACAACCCCTAAATTAAAAACAAATATAGGTTTTAAATTTTAACAGTTTTGTTAAAAACAAAACATGAATAAGTAAAGCCTAGACAAGGTATTATGCCCTTAGGTGTGCGGCCTACTATAAAAATAAGCAACATTAAATCGATACCAAATGACTTTTTTTTCGCATAATGGAGGCTTCTAAGAATTTCGACTATAATTAGTAAAAACTTATTAAAAGGCCTTCCCCAAAAATACCAACATTTCGATAATAAGACTTTAACGATTCGTTAAGCAACCATTTTTTGTTACATGTAATAAAATCTTTAATTTCTTTTTTAATTTTAAATAAACGCTCATTTAAATCTTGATGGCCTTCACACTTTTAAGAATCACTACATAAACATACTCGCGTTAACGATAACTTGGCTAAGTGAGTCGTTTAAATATAAATGTTAAAAAGTCTTTTATGTTGAAAATAAAAAGAGAACGACAAAACGACAATAACAACAACAAAAAAAAAAAAAAAAAAATTGCAACAACGTTTCACTTTTCGCGTGTTTAACGTGTTATTTTAAAAAGGAGCATTACATGTTCATGTATTCGTTCATGTACAATAGGGTGTCCCAAAGAAAAACAAATGTCCCCCAACATTTTTTGAAAACCTATAGGATAAAGTATTTTTGTGAATTTTTTGAGATTTTTCGGAAGAGGTTTAGAGGTCGCTAAAGTCGAATTTTGTCCAAAAATTGGGGTTTCAGGACATTTTTTGAGTTTTACTTATTAGTTGCCTATAACCACGATTTTCTATGTTACAAAGTCAATATTTGAAAAGAAAATTGTTCAAACTTTACTTTTCTGTATAGAAGTCATAAGTTTCGGTAATTTTTTTTTGCTCATTTGGGTACCCTTAATGACATCTTTTCGTTAATTTTGCATAAATTTTTAAAGTAATGCTTTGTAACATTCTATTAAAGTTAAAAAACTAATGACGCAGTTTAAAAGGTGGATATAGACTGAGTCATTAAAGAAAAACAATTGAATTTGCTCTTACCGTTCCAAAGTAATTTCCTTTTTACGCTTTGTACCCATTTTGTGAAATTAAAAATATTCCAAGGTGTTTGCCAGTTATGTATCGGATTTGTTTTAATGTTAGTTCTTATTTTTTTCTTTTCAAATATTATATATGGATAGTTTATTGTTCTGTTGCAATGTTCTGTTGCAAATAAAAAAATTTTTTTTTTTTGCTTTGCAATTATTTATTAGAGATTTTACAATGTAGCTCTATGCCCTGCAATAAAGTAAAAATTATTGAATTTCCTCTTACTGTTCCAAAGTAATTTTTACTCTTTGCACCCATTTTGTGAAATTTAAAATACCAGTATAGCCCAGCACTCGAAATTCGAGTGCAAATTCTAGGAAATAATATTTGTCATTCAATTTTTTTCTCCCAATGTATTTTTAATCTATATTATATAAAATTTATGAATATTTAAATGAGCCTAAAGGTATGCAAATAAATTTTAACAATTTACAATTCAACATAGAGTGTCTGATATATAATTAAAATCATTCGAATTAACAGGACGTAAGGAATTATTATAAATATTTTATTTTATTTAATTTAATATATTTTTAAGACAGATGAAACATAAATTTTATCATTCTCAGCTTCTCCTCTATATGAACTATAGCTATGTCAATTCTCGTACTCGTCTGTGCTCGCATATTGCTTTAAAAGGGAACTAAAAATTTACCTTCACGTATTAATGTATAGATTCCAAGGTGTGTGCCTGATATCTCTCCGTCTAGCAACACTTCTGGTAGCCTTAAACGCATGACAAGTTCCGTAGGGACCTATTTTTGTTGATATGATATTTTCTATGAAAAAGACATTTTAAAATTTTTGTTTTGTTATTTTATTATTGTTTATTAATTAAAGTGTTGATAAATAAATTAAAATATTTTTTTTTATACTAACATAATTAATTTTTATTAATTTTATTATGAAAATTAATTTTATAATGAATAAAACTTAAAAAAACTATTGTTGCGATGGTTGTTCCTCATTTTGAGTGCAGGTTAAGCACCGATGCATTAATCCTAAATGCTCTGCACAAACTGCATTGTTGCAGGAACAGCAATAGGCCCTTATTTTGCGTTGACGACCGTACTCGGAATGGCATAGTCGACATGATGGCCTGTTTGTCCTTAGCGCAAACGACGGTGCAGCTGCTTCTGCTGGTCTTGGTACTATCTAAAATGAAAAAATATATATAATCATTCTACTTTTGACCTTTAGAATTCTTAATTCTTACCTTGATATCAAATTCCTCCATTGCACTCCGTATCCTTGGATATGCAGTTATGCGAGTATTCAGGGCACGTTCTTCAATGTTGGGTAATGCCAATTGCTTAGTAAGCATAAGGAGGAATTAGCGCTGTCTTTCAATTCTCTTCACTTGCTTCATCTCGTTGAATATTATTAATGCAGCTAATGCAGCAATGCCGAGCATATTGTAAAAGATGGCAAGCGGCCAGCGCTTTGTTGAGCGCTTGGATGTATACGTACCAAGCATCTGGTCCATAGTATAAACGCCGGATTTCTTGGCATTGTAATCAAGAATGGCTAAGGGCTTTTTCTTTTCAGTTTCCATGTTCACATCGCAAGTGTAATGTTGGGTAGATAGCAAAATTACTGATTTATTCTTCCTGGGCACATATGACCATAGTGCTATATCGCCTTCGTTGAACCCAAACAATGTCCTGTTGATTGGCCGCGTACGATTTTTATGTAACTCCCGTGGCACAAATGTTTTGTTAGAGCGTACTGTTCCAACATATTCAGTTTTCTTTCTCATCAAAATACGCGCCAAGTTTAATGTACTGAAGAAATTGTCAGCATAAATTGTGCGGCCAGAATCCAAATATTTATCCGCAAGAGCAAGTACAACGTTCTGCCCTTGATTTATTTTACGCTCCTGGTCAGGCACGAATACGGGAAGTTGGTGGTGCATTTTTACTCCATTGGGTGCCGTCTTTCGCAATACAATAACTTTTGCTTGTTGGTGGTTCTTCTTCTTCATAATCATCGTCATCGTCATCGTAAACCTCCTCATTGATTTCTATGTCTACCTCACTTTTAGCATCGGAGTCCACAGCAGATAAATTTGGTAGAAAGGGCAAGTCGCCATCATCTTCTTCAGCATCAAATGCCGGAATGATCCTCTGCATTCATAAAATCAGCAAATTGATTACACAAGGGAACAAAATTGAACTTTTTTGTGTTGATTTGAAATTTATAGCAAATTTTTACTAATTTGAGGTCGCTGATTTCAAATCTGCACTTGGTTTTTTTCTATCAGCTCGACTTTTCGAGATATACCGTTATGTTCAAAATTAAGGCACTTCCGCTACATATATTGGAATAACTTGAAAACGGTTCACCATATTAAATTAAAAAAAAAATCCGAAACTCGCAAACAATATTCTCTTAAAGCCGTGCTTACTTTGTTTTTAAATTTTCCAAGTAGTTTTAGAGATATCGTTCAAGTTTTGAAAAAAAAAATTAAAATTTTTTGGTCTACAAACAGTTAGTTAAATATATTTCGAATAAAATGAGCTTTATGTCATTGCAATCGGTGCACAACTTTTGATTTTGTTCACGATTTACTGAATTGATATAAATCGCGATTTCCATACAAAAATAACATTTTCTAATGTGTAAGTGTTTGTATGTAATAAGTTAGTTTTTTATGATTCTAAGAATTAAAAAAATTAAGTAATAAAAAAAGATTATTTCATTTTTATGGTCAGCTATACTTTTTAATTTAACACAAAAAGAGAATTTTAAAGAAAAATAAAAAATTTTAATACACAAATATTACAATGTAATTACAACTCATCGAAAAATTTTCTTTTATAAGATTTTCTTAAATAACCTTGTTTAGAGGGATTTGTTTTAATGCTCCAGCAATAGTCCGCCATCATATGCTTATCCCAGTGACCCTGGTAGCGCTCCTCTATAGTGCGGATATCTTGATGGAAACGTTCACCTTGTTCTTCACTGAAGTCTCCAAGATTTTCAGGGAAACAATCCAAATGACTGTGTAGGTAGTGCACCTTAATGCTCATATTACAACCAAGCTGCTTGAAATGTGACAACATGTTATCCACGTGGTCCGAATAGTGCTCACCCTTTTTGTTTCCCAGGAAATTGCGCACTATCCAAACAAATTCATTCCAAGCATTTCTTTCAATATCTGTCATGGAATTACTAAAATTTTCATCATTGATTAATTTTTTGATTTGAGGGCCATCAAAAATGCCAGCTTTCAGTTTCTCCGAACTCAAATTGTTGAACTTTTTACTGATATATCTAAAACAATCACCGTCCTTGTTGAGAGCTTTGACAAATTGTTTCATAAGTCCTAGCTTGATATGGAGAGGTGGCAGTATTATGCGATCCCTGGGCACAAGTGGTTCATTAACTATATTGTGGTTTCCTGGAACCATAGCTTCCCTCGAAGGCCAGTCTTTCTTACTCCAGTGTTCAGATCTGGCTCTGCTATCCCATAAACAAATGAAACACGGATATTTTGTGTAGCCACCTTGTTGACCTAGAAGAAAATTCACCATTTTTAGATCCACACAAATTAGCCAACGGTGTTTGTTGTAACTACTTTATTTTATTTATAACTGAGGCAATTGTAGAATATTCTTCTTTAGCTTTAGTTGAATGTGCAATGGGCAACGAACCCAATTTATTACCATTATGCAGAAGTACACATTTTAGGCTGCGTTTAGAAGAATCTATAAATAGTCGCCAGTCATTTGGATCATACTCCTCTAATCCCATCGCTGTTACTAAACCAGGAACATCTGAACAATAAACAAATTCATCGTCTTCGGAAAAGAATGGAAGTAAGTTTTTTTCTCTGTTACGGTAGTATGAAATTGTTGTTCCTTGGGTTAACAGATTTTTTTGCTTTAATCGAGAAGCAAGAATTTCAGATGCTTTTTTAGAAAGTCCAAGGTCTCTCACTAAATCACTAAGCTCCTCCTGATTAAATTGATCGCGTTCAGAAGAAATATCTAAATGCAAGTCATCTGATCCAAATTCAGAAATTGGTGAAGGAACATTTTGTCGTAAGTCGTGGAAATTGTGTGTAGATGTAGATGGTTGTGGTTCTGAATCCTCACTAGAGTACAGGACTGGTTGGGTAATAGACAACACGTTAGGATAAATCCATTTAGGCCGGTTTGTTTTATTAATGCCTGTTATGTTGACAGCGCAAAAATAACAATCATCATAATGATTCGAAGGTTCCCGCCAGATCATTGGTGTTTTATACTTGAAGTGGGTCCGTTGCTTGTTTGCCCATAACCTTAAATACTCTACACAGTTTTTACATACAGTATTAGGAATCCAGTACTTGTCACGGGTTTCCATGGTAAATCCGAAGTAGTCAAAATAAATTTTTTTAATAAAATCTGACACACTTTTTCTATTTTTTATAAACGTGTATTCGCCACATATGTTACAAAAATAGTTGGGATTGATTTTACAGGTGTTTCTTGACGTAGCCATTGCACAATTTTGAAGTATATATCAAAGTAACACAATTTTCAATAAATAACACACGGGAACAAAATTGAACTTTTTTGTGTTGACTGATTAAATGTTCAATGTAAAATGATTTATATTTTTTGTCGTTATACTTTTCGCTTTCGTAAACACTTGTTGAATGAGAAAAATTGGTTGAATGAACCCATAAAAATACTTAGTAGTTTTTTACTGAAGTACCAAAAAAAATTATATCCACAATTTTATTGACAGTCACTTATGAATGAACACATGTGTTCAGGGGAATTCCTTTAAAAAATCATTCATTACCAACGGTAAACCACACATCAATAAAAACAAGTGGACTTTTCTTTTTTCTCTTTAATTGACTGTGAACTGACTAGGTGTCATAAAGGGACAATAAAATTTATAGGCGTTATGAGTTTGCTACCGCAACCATAAAAATGAAATAATCTTTTTTTATTACTTAATTTTTTTAATTCTTAGAATCATAAAAACTAACTTATTACATAAAAACACTTACACATTAGAAAATGTTATTTTTGTATGGAAATCGCGATTTATATCAATTCAGTAAATCGTGAACAAAATCAAAAGTTGTACACCGATTGCAATGAAATAAAGCTCATTTTATTCGAAATATATATAACTAACTGCTTGTAGACCAAAACTGTGATTTTTGTCCCATTTTTATTTTTTAAGAATTTTTAAAGAACAAAAAAAAATGTTTTTTTTTAAAAAATTTTATTTTTTTTTTCAAAACTTGAACGATATCTCTAAAACTACTTGGAAAATTTAAAAACAAAGTAAGCACGGCTTTAAGAGAATATTGTTTGCGAGTTTCGGATTTTTTTTTTAATTTAATATGGTGAACCGTTTTCAAGTTATTCCAATATATGTAGCGGAAGTGCCTTAATTTTGAACATAACGGTATATCTCGAAAAGTCAAGCTGATAGAAAAAAACCAAGGGCAGATTTGGATTCAGCGTCCCAAATAACCTTAAAAACAATATTCAGTTCTTAATCAACAGAACCATTGTTCCCTTGTGTTATCTACGGCACGTCTTTCCTCCTCAGACATTTGTTGGTAGCGTGTGCTACGACGCACCACCATTTCAGCAATTTAAATGTTTGATTCTGCCATATTATTTTATCGCTTTTAGTTTCCTTCGTATAATCACTTTGAATTTTCAAAAAAGATGTTGAGTCTTCAGTGTCTAAACTGTGTATGGTCTAGTTTTCGAAACTAGAGCCGCTTTTATACCCTTTCCGTTGCCTACTTGTGTTCTAGCTTGAACATCCGCGTATATCTACAAATAGAGATTAGTATTAGAAGGTAATAAAACAAATGTTAAATTCGAAGAACTCGTTTAAAATGTGTTCAAACAATAAAACAGCTAAAAAGAAGCCAAAATAAAGTTTATGTCTTAATCATTTCTTGTAATTTCAGTACAAGGTCCCTACGGACCTTGTCATGAGTTCCCGTACTACTCACCTTTAAACCTCAATAAAAACTAAACTATTGGGCGTATCACCTTGAATTTTCTCTTAAACGATTCTTGACAAAATTCTCTTGGAAAACCGGCTACCTTGTCCAGGGTACCTTGTCCTGGCCGAAATAGGAGTAATTTCAGTTTGAAAAAGGAAAAAGGACCTCCTCGCTAACCGAAGGGATATGCATAGGATTTGTTTTAATGTTTTTATTTTTTCTTTTCAAATATTAAATATGGGAGGTTTTTTGTTCTGTTGTTCTGCTGCAATGAGAGTCAATATGGTTGATGTTGAAATTTTTTGAAACCCCCCCCCCAAAACTCTAGGCAGCTTACTTCTCATATCCAAAATAAATTTAAACATTATTGTTTTTTTGATTCGCAATTATTTATTAGAGCTTTTGCGATGCAGTTCTATGCCCTGCAATAAATTCTGAAAGTCTGTTTCAGAAGTTGTTACATTAATATAAGAATAAGCCAAGGCCACGTCTTGTTCTGCGACATCATTTACCACCTGCAATTGGTGAAGTTTATTCTTTGATTCACTAAAAGATTTGTTTTTATGCAATTTTTCCGGATCTGTTTGTAAAAATCAACAGATACGTTGCAGGGCTCAAAAAAAGGCTAAGCTGGCTTCGAATTTTAAAGCTTGAATTTGTTTGTTTTTAAGCATGTTTTCGGATAATACTGCTTTAACTAATTCTATGCCGTTACTTGGTATGTGTAGATTTCGGACCACTAAACGCAAATTTTGGTGTCGATAAGTTCAACAAAAAACGCTAACGCTACGCGGATAGGTACCACAGGTTTACAACGTGGCGCGTGCAACTGATTCGTTGAAGCTTTTATAGTTATCCAATTGCTTCAATACACTTAAATCTAAGAGAGGAGCGAATCGAGGGCACTGGCATATGTATGAACGATTGCAGCTGGTTTTAAAAAACGCATATTTTTAATGAGTATATAATTTTCAACATCAGCGTGCCCGATTAATGGCTCCATGAGGTTTTGTTGTCAGATGGGGCTCAGATCTATCACCCACAAATATAAGGCTCAGTTGAAGCAGTTCTTGAGGAAATACAGAACACATATAACATAATACCATTAAGTGTTAAAGAAATAAACACAAAGATGTCAAATGCCGACGATGCTCTTTACATTGTTGAGTTTAATAGTGAACCAAAATAAGATACTTCTATGGTATTTATATAACTGGCAAACACCTTAGAATATTTTTAATTTCACAAAATGGAAACAAAGCGTAAAAAAGAAATTACTTTGGAACGATAAGAGCAAATTCAATAATTTTTATTTTTTTACAGGGCATAGAACTACATCGTATTATCTCTAATAAATAATTGCAAAGCAGAAAATAAATTATTTTTTAATTTGTTTTGGGTATGAGAAGTAAGCTGCCTAGAGTTTTGGGGAGGGGGGGTTTCAAAAAATTTCAACATCAACCACATTGACTCTCATTGCAACAGAACAAAAAACCACCCATATTTAATATTTGGAAGGAAAAAATAAAAACATTAAAACAAATCCCATGCATAACTGGCAAACACCTTAGAATATTTGTAATTTCACAAAATGGGTACAAAACGTAGAAAGGAAATTACTTTTTAACGGTGAGAGCAAATTCAATTGTTTATTATTTAATGACTCAGTCTGTATCCACCTTTTAAACTGTGTCATTAGTTTTTTAACTTTGATAGAAATTTTAAAAGTTACAAAGCATCACTTTAAAAATTTATGCAAAATTTATGAAAAAATGTCATTACGGGAATCCAAATGAGCAAGAAAATTACCGAGACTTATGATTTCTACACAGAAAATATTTTTCTTTTAAAATATTGACTTTGTTACAAAGAAAATCGTCGTTATTGGCCATGTAGTAAGTAGAACTCGAAAAATGTCTGGAAAACCCGATTATTGGGTAAAATTCGTCTTTTGCGACCTCTAAACTTCTTACGAAAATCTTTAGCCTATAAGCTTTCAAAAAATTCTGGGGACCCATGAAAATCGAAAAACAGCATTTTTTGGGACACCCTAATGTACACGTTGTTAAAAAAGTCATAAGAAATTCTCTTTGAAATCAGCTCACATCCACTAAATTTACCCAAACCTGTGTTTTATATTTAATATTAAAATTATGAATATAAATCTTCATAGTATTTTTATTTAATTTTTTTTTTTTAAATTACTTTTGAATATTTACATTAATCTTTATTCTATGTACTTTTTAAGCTTAGTGTAAAATTTGTGTAGAACTTACATACTTTTACATATATACATACTTGTACATATTTTGTCATACACGTACTTGATATTTGTAGTTACATCATCAGTCGCAAAATGTTTCTATGGAAAAACACTTGAAAATTAAAGGAAAAAAAAAATTGCAAACATTCGTTGCTAATATATTAATTACGATAATTTTCCTTAATCACATTGTGGCACTACAATTACGATGATTTAATTAAAAGTTGAAATGTTTTGAGTAGATTTTTTAAGAGAACTAAAGCAAAATTAAATTTTGAAATATTTTTTTGTGAAAAATGGAGCGACTCCATATTATAATGAAGAGATATTTTATTTAAACTAATCAACAAAGCTTAACTAATTATTGCTTTGGCTTTTTGTATATAATTTTATTCCTCATAACTTCATGTTTTGTCCGTCTGGCCGTCTGTGGAAATCACGATCACAACTTCAATACTTAAGCGGGGTTGCTCATTATACCCTCCACTCCAGTGTGCAGAGGGTATATATAAGTTTGTCATTCCGTTTGTAATAATTAGAAAAAAAATCTGGACCCCATAAAATATATATATTTGTGATCCTTATAACAAGCGGAGTTGATATGGCGATGTCCGTCTGTCCGTCTGTCCGTCTGTCCGGCTGTCCGTCTGTCCGTCTGTGGAAATCACGATGACGGCTTCAATCGGGCAACTAGGTTGCTCGTTGGTATAGAAAATTAATCACTAACATCCTGAGAAGTTTGCTATTTAAAATCGTCCAAATCGGCTTATCTGGTCCCGAGAATTGAACGATGGAGTAAAAAAAGTCTTGAAAAAATATGAATTGCCTATGTTGTTCTTGTCACGATAGCGTTCTCAATAGGACAGCTAGGGCGCTTGTTGTTAGTGAGAATGATACACCAACATCATGACAAGGTTTCTGTTTTATAAATCGTGACAATAGGTTTCATAGGTGCCGAGAAATCACTGAAAAGGTAAAAAAATATGATGTTTTCCTATATTGTTGTTCTAAATTTTGTATTTTGTCACAATTGTACTTGTAGTTTTTATGATCGTTGTGGTAATAATATAAAAACTCACCAATATCAACATTTTATGGTGTAATATTTAAGTTAGTTAATTAATAAAAGAAACTATATAAAACCAATATCAATATTCTGCGATTTTTATAAGATCACAAAATATTTCAAATTGATACATACTACTGTTGCCAATATCAAAATACTATAAATAACATTCACATATTCTGTATATGTATATGGATAATAAACGCATATTAAAAATTATATAAATACAAATTATTTTATTTATACAAAATACTGCAATTTTTCGGGTTGCAAAAAATAGTATGATTTTAAGGGTTCTACTTTTAGTACATACATACTCGCATTCAAAAGTAGTAGTGAAACCATAAAATATATACCTTGTAAAAAATTAGTAGTGTTTAAAAAAAAATTTTTGTCAGATGATAATAATATAATATAGATGTCAATAATATTTAATTATAACACATTTTCAAAATTTATTATTTAATGTTTGGCGCAGGCAAACGCCATTCCCGGACTACCGAGAATTTAATGCACGAGTTATTCGCATTAAGAATATTTGCGGAGCTCAGCTCAATCAAAGTGCAATGATCAAGCCTCGCCCTGGGAAACATGTGTTCATGCTTTCCTTTGCACAAACGCCATTCCCAACTGCCAAAAATTGTAGACACGAGCTATCCACATCAGGAATAGTCGCGGAGCTCAACTCAATCAAAGTGCAATGATCAAGCTTCGCCCTGGGAAACATGTATTCATTCATTTCTTAGCACAAACCGAACTTCTTATGGCACATTAAAAATAAACTAATTGAGAAGTACAATTCATTATTACGCTGTATTATAATACTATTTTCTTATTTTTTTACTAGCTAGTAAACAAAGTGATCGTATCATTGTGAACGAAATAGAATTGAAATTGTGTGCAGATTTGTTTTACTTAAAAAACTGTTTCTACAGATAGTAAATAAAATCCCAGTAAACATTTTATGCAATAAGTGATCATGTGGAGTCTTTTTTGACTCCTCTCTGCTATTAAAACAGTCATAAATGCGCTCTTTTGCTGATCACAAAATATTCTTTTGTTGGCAGGAAATATTACCTTACCCCCGACTCTTCTTGAGAACCTTTTTTATCCAATTTACTGATAAGTTGCGACTTATTTTTGAGTCATATTTAATGTCCTTTTTCTATGAATCACTTTTTAAGCGTAAGCAAAAATCATTTCTTAATCTTTTTCTAATACCGCATGTGATTAATCAGTTTTTAATCATCAAAAGTGCTCGAAGAAGACACAGTAAGATAATTTTTGTTAAAACAATCTTCGAAATGATTACTGGGATATAGTATATTTTTGTTTACACACACATATACATAATGGCACCAGTAAGCCGAACTCTCTCATGAAACACATAGACGACAGCGGCTACACGACTACAGCCTGTCAAAAATAAAATACACATGTTTATATGAAAACGATTATTTTGACACCAACACAGCTACACGACTACATGACCACTTTTGCTGCTGTAGTCAACTTAGGCTAATTTCTATTTTTGTTGGCTACAAAATAAAACAAGTAAGAAAATTATAGTCGGTCTAGACCGACTATACGATACCCTATACCATGCGTTTAGAAACCCTATCTCTTAGGCCCAACTAACTGGACATTGAAAATAAGCAAAAACCAAATTTGAGTGGGATTTTTATTAATTTTTTTGGCCGCAGATATGAAAAAGTTCATATCGGATGCTATATCTATAAAGGGACTAGGTCCAAAAATGGACCGATCCTGATCATGTTTGGTAAAGTCTCTTGTATTTTGCAAAAATATGTACAAACAAAATTTGAGAAGAATCAGTGCAATATTTTTGTTTTTTAATAGATTTAAGTGAAGATCGGGAAGCAGCTCTATACGGGGTCAAAGGGATCATTTTTGGACTACACATTAGTGGATGTAATGAATGCATACAAACCCAATTTGAGTAAGAACTATATGACAATTTGGATCTTATGGCAATTTATGTCGATTTCATATGGGTAATTTGTATGGGGGCTAGGTCTGAACATGGACCGATTCCCACCAATTTCAATAGCGTTCATCCCGTGGCCGATGAAAGCTTATATACCAAATTTCATCAAAATATGTTCATATTTGCGACCTGCAGTTTGATTACAAACTTTACATGGACACACAGACGGACGGACGGACGGACGGACGGACGGACATTGTTAAATCAACTCAGAAAGTGATTCTGATTCCATCGGTATAATTAAAGATGGGTCTAGGTCAAATATTTTTGGTTGTTACAAACAGCAGCACAAAGTCATTATACCCAAACCACATAGTGGTATAGGGTATAAATAGTGTTGACAATATAACAAAATATGTAAAAGATATTAGTGCCATGAAATATATTATTTTGTTGAAAAAATTAATCGCAAAATGAAATGCTATAATAATTCTATTAATAAGTAAATTTATTTACTTATTTTTACGTTATAATAATGCATTATAAATAAGTAATATATTTAAGACAATTTTATATAGAATCATACAAGTTTTTCTATTTTAATGAAGTAAAAAAAATATATAATTGGCACTACTGAAATAAAAATGCTTTTGAATAAAAACAACGTTTTCAAAAAAATTAAGTAGTTGACTACACGACTACAATTGCAGCCAGCAGCATTTGTATCCTTGTGTTTGTGTAGCCTCTGTCGTCTATGTGTTTCATGCATAAGTAACAATTTCATTTATTCTTATGAAAGCTTTTGAACAAAGCAGATATACGTCGCACTGTTTTGTGAAATCTTACATTGTTTTTTAATAGGTACCAGTGATGCCAGGAGATTTTTACAGAAATCTCTACGCTAATGAAAAAAAATCCCTTTTTTCCCTACACCCACTTTTTTTCTCTCTACATTTTCCCTACACTACTTTTTTAAATTTTTCAAAAAAAAATTTTTAATTTGTTAATTTTCAATTTCAATAATGCAAAAATAACATAAAAACGAAGAAAATAGCATAAAAAATAAGATAAGAATATCATTAGAATTACATAAAAACAACATAAAAAACCAACAGATATTACAAAAGAAATATTTTTACTATTCTGTATAATTCATCTTTTATATGGCTAGATGTGCATTTAAAATTTACACAATTAATTAAAATGGCTTGCAAATGGGATCCTATAACGTAAACAGAATTTTTGTTGTTGGTTTTAAAATATATTTTTTTTAAGACATTGGTTATTAGCATGTATACTAAGATCTGATTTATCGCAATTTAATATTTTTTCACAAGCCTTGCATCTGTATTTAAATCGTCATCTTTGACCTGTTCCATCTCGTTAGCTTCTCGTCTCTCAACTAACTTGAGTAAAACCTTGGTTTTCTGTATTTCTTTGATGTGTTTTCAGCATCATCGAAAAACGAATCGGACATTTTTCTAAAATTAATTATGTTTACATTTAATGTTCTTTTTATTTACAAACTTAATAAAATCGAAGAGATTTACAAGGATGGCGTATGTATTAAAAAAATGCACAAAAGTGTTTTTTACTTGTCATTCTTATTAAAGAAGCCACGTATTTACTTTCTCCACATTATAGAGTTATTACCAGATTTAAAAAAAGATATATATTTTTAATTTTAAAGTTTAAAATTGAAATATATTATATTAAGTTGTTAAAAAAAAACTTGCAAAAAAGCCCTACTATTCGACAAAAGTAAGAAATCTTTTGCATTAAACACATAGACGCTTATTCATTTATCGATGCGTTACAAATGGAATGACAAACTGATGTAATAAGATCGGATAAATAAAACTGATTAACGCTAGTGCTTTTAAAATATAAGACATGGACAAGTATTCCGTAAAAGATCCGAAATTTAAAAATGTATTTTGTTTACTATCTTCTATTGACTTTAAAATTGTTAAACGTGAATGCTGAAAATTCAGAGTATTTGTTGTAATAAATTACCAAATTGATCAAATTGTTTACATTTTCATATATTTTATTTACATTTGTTACAAATAGTGCAAGAAAACCTAGGTGGAGGGTATCAAAGATTCGGCATAGCCGAATTTCACACTCTTGTTTTTAGTAAAATCATTCACTGATATTCTGACAGGGTGCTCACAAAAATGTGATATTTCTATGATGTTTTTATTTTTTTGTTATTCTAAATTTTTAAATTTTACTGCAATAGATGTAACTGTTGTTGTTGTTGTTGTTGTTGTTGTGATCGTTCTGTTTGTAATATTTGCATTATGAGTGCACATGTATGCATATTTTCTACATGTGCAGAGGTTCAAGTCTAGCCAATTAAAGCCTGCTTAGCGCCGGCCCTGAAATAGGCGGCAGAGTTCATCTAATATTTACTTGTCGAATTAACCACTTCGTCCATCTTTCATTTGTAAATTCTACTTATAGTATAAACAAGTAAGAAAATTATAATCGGTCTAGACCGACTATACGATACCCTATACCAGCGATGGCGAACCTTTTTGACAAGTGAGTCAAAATTGAATTTTTTTTTTTTGTAATATCAACCTACGGGTCAAGTATTATTTTAGTAATTAAATATTTAACAAAAATACATGTAAATATGATTTTATTTACTATTCGAACATATTATATGTATGATTATTATTTTATAATAAAAAAAAAATTTAATATCAAAAAAATTATACATACATATACACACATTTAATGCGAAACTTGTTGTTGTTTATTTTCAGATAATTGACGTATATTTGATTCATACTTGGAACTCATTACATTTACACATGCGGCAGTCATTTCATTACCAAGTCTATTTCTTTGCGTGTATTTTATAAAATTCATTGATGAAAATAAAGTTTCGCATATATATGTTGAACCAAACATTGTTAAAAGAGCATTTGCCAGTTTTTTCATTGTATTAAATGTATCTGGTAAAGAGTCCCATTCTCTTAATATTATGTTATCAGTTCTTTGTTCGAATACCTTTTTCTTATTGTCAGAAATATTTTCGAAATCCTGTTTTTGCAAATCTGTAATTAAATTTTCAAATTTATTTTTCCACATAAAACTGTTTTGGAATTCTGCTAATTCTATTTCCAAGTTTTCAATGCCTAACCAAGTGAACACGGTTAATTCCAAATTATTAAATTCTATTTTGTGTGGATACAATATAAACTGAAATGTTTTTTCTAAATCCTTAAATTGATTAAATCTATCCAGAAAAGCTTGTTTTATTTCCTCAATAACAATTAAATATTTTTTAATTGTATGATCCTGTGTAATATTACTATTTTCATAGTTTTCAGTTGCTTGGAAATGTTTTTGCAGATATGGAAAATATTTCAATATTTTCATTTTCAAATCATTACTAAATATATCAAGTTTTGTCATAAACGTTTTAATATTTTCAAACATGACTAATACAACTTGACCAGGTCCTTGGAGTTTTTTATTCAATTCATTAAAATGCTGAGTGATATTACAGCAAAACATTAGGTCATTTGGCCATTCTATATTTGATAATTCGTCAAAAACTTTATTTTTTTCATGCAAAAATAGTTTTATTTCTTCTAATAAATCTACGAACCTATTTACAACTTGACCACGGCTGAGCCATCGAACATTATTGTACATTAAAAGCCCAGAGTATTGAGAATCAATTTCC
Organism: Cordilura impudica; assembly: GCA_963682025.1. NCBI lineage: Eukaryota > Metazoa > Arthropoda > Insecta > Diptera > Scathophagidae > Cordilura > Cordilura impudica. The sequence goes on along the minus strand of OY821517.1, from coordinate 174,145,592 downwards.
TCTAATAATTTGGCAAATTCTCGCTTATTTAGAGCTCTTGCATTTATAAAATTGACTATTTTTGTTACAACTGGCATTACGTTGAAAAATGTTTTCAATCCTTGTTTTGCACATAAGACTTCTTGATGAATGAGGCAGTGAAATTCAATTAAAGAATGTTGGACACTTTGTTTAAGTTGCTGAATAAAACCAATATTTTTGCCAATCATGCTAGGAGCACCATCAGTTGTTACAGAAACAATTTTCTGTAAATCAATATTCATTTTCATAAATGTATCAGCGAATTCTTTAAAAACAGTAGACCAGTAGTTCTTCCTCTCAGTGTTGACCAGTTCTTCCATCATTATATTTCCTGATTTATACCTAGCAAACACTGCAAGTTGTGCGTAACCACTTATGTCCGTGCTCTCATCTAAAGCAATTGAATACATTTCGGCACATTTTAAATCATAATTCCTTTGAGAACAAGTATTTTCATCTAATCTTAATATTCGTTCTTTAATTGTATTTCGGCTTATAGGCAACTCATTAATGCGCTTTATTATCAAATCTTTTTCTTTAAAATCAGCAAATAAGGCAGCACTACATTCCAAAAACGCTTCTTTTAAAAACTCACCTTCCGAAAGAGGTTTTCCATGTCGTGCGATACAATGTGCTACATGAAAACTAGCAGCTGTAATGTTGTTTTTAGGAATTAGAAATGTTTTAAATACATTAGCTTGTGATTTATATTCTCTTAGCTTTTAAGAAAATAATTCTTTTTTTTTTTCTTCTTTTAAGGAAGCAAGATTTGCATGTATCTTTTCAAAATGTCGTTTTGCAGCACGAGAGTACAATTTTCCTTGCAAATTAAGCAAAGTATTTTGAATCCAGGTCAATCTCACAACTTTCCTGAGTCCTGTCCTTGTCCTGCTGGGATATTTGGCTTTATTTTATTAATATATTCTAATCCTTCGCTTATCATATAAGATTCCCCTACACAAATAGTTATGTATCCTGCCAGTATCCTTCGGGGATTCTGAGAAGTGTGCTTTTGTGAAAATCGATTTTACCAAATATTTGTTGTAGTTTGTAATTTAAAAAGCTGCAAAATAAAAAGTTTTAATTTGTGCCACACCTTGTTCTCACTCTCCATCTCCTCTGGTCCCAGCAATCACAGATAACTCCGATAGGTTAGCTTAGGTTGAAAGTGGCTGCTAAACCAAAGGAAACGCACACTTCGACTCTGGGGTCCATTGTGATACCACGGGACGAATAGGTGTTCCCCTCAGTCCCCACCGTAGAACCAGTTTGAGCTCCTGATGAAGCCCCTGATATGTGAAATGTCCACATTTGAGAGATCAGAGAGATCGTGAAGAAACGGCGATCCCAATGTTCGAAGTCTCGTTCTGGAGAGCGCCGGGCAATAGCAAAGGAAGTGCTCTATGCTCTCCACCTCCTCCACATCCATGCATCTACGACAGAAGTCATTTGGCGAGACCCTGAGGCGTTCAGCGTGTCTCCCTATGAGGCAGTGCCCAGTGATAACAGCAACTACTGTTGAAATCTCCCTACGGGGGAGTAATAGTAGCGCGCTAGTGCGCTTATGATTTAGAGCCGGCCAGATCTGTCTCGTGATCCTGCACGTTGATCCAGATTCCAGGGGTATACCAACACATTCCAAGTCCGCTGGAACCCGTAAGGTAGTGCCCTGTCTTGCCAACTCGTCAGCTTTACAGTTTCCCGGTATATTCCTCTGCCCTGGGACCCAAATGAGTCTGATGTCGAACTGCTTGGCCATCTCATTTAAAGACGTGCGGCAGTTAAAGGTGGTTCTCGTTTTCAGGAACATTGATTCCAAGGATTTTACCGCGGCCTGACTATCAGAGTAGATGTTGACTGCGGTTGTAGACAGAATATTCCGACCCAACCAGTCAGCAACTTCCTTTATTGCCAGTACCTCTGCCTGATAAACACTGCAGTGGTCTGGCAACCTGCGAGCCAGATTTAGTCCAAGGTCCTTTGAATAGACTCCGAAACCAACTTGACCACGCAGTTTCGATCCGTCAGTATAGAAATTTATCGAACGCCTGCTACCTGGAACCCCCCCGACCACGATTCCCTGGTCGGTATCAGAGTTTGGTAGTGTCGTTCGAATACACTCCTCGGAGTGGTGTAATCCACGTTCAACTCCGATACAGTATAGAGATTTTATATTAAAATGTTTGACTGGAACAGAGTTAGAGCTTAAATTATTTTTTTTTTTAATTCCGCTCATATTTTTGGCAATGCTAAGGGCTGCCAAAAAACATGTTGTGTCACATCTCATTGGAAGAGGATAATCTGAAGCATTTAAAAAGCAGTCCATATCGTGGCACTAACTTAATTTATTCCTTTTTTTTAGTTCAAATGTCTGTGATTTATGCACAAGATCATTTATGTTTACTAGCAGATTCCACAGCTCAAAATTCGAGTGCAATTTCTAGGCAACTATATTTTTCAACTTATCCAATTCACAAACCAACACTTTTCTGGTTTATTATTATTGTGAATGAAGATAACAAACTCATTAACAAACACTTTAACAAATTTAATAAACACACACATAGCATATGTATAATTTTATGTATGTGTTAGTAGCAACTTTAAATGGAATTTACTCAAAAAAAGGACAAAATTTAAAAATCTGTAAATCTGGAAAACAGCTAAAATAAAATTACTTTCAAATAATATACATTTGGTCAACATCAGAATAAAACGGTAGAACAAAACATCGGCCACAAGAAATCGCCTAGCCTATTATTATTATAGATATGAAACTTTTTACGCGTGACATCAAACTGAATTTCATCCTTATTTTTTCGAAAAACATCACTAAGATTTTAAAATTCAATTTCTTTCTTTAGATCGACTATACGATACCCTATACAATGCGTTTAGGGGACCTATCTCTTAGGTCCAACTAATTAGATATAGAAAATAAGCATAAACCAAATTTGCGTGACATTATTAATTCTTTTTCTTTGAATATGAAAAAGTTAACATCGGATGCTATATTTATATGGAGACTTGGTCGACAAAAGAACCGATCCTGACCATATTTAGTAAGGTAACTTATTTTTTGCAAAAACATATACAAACCAAATTTGAAAAACATCTGTGCAATATTTTTGTTTTTTTATAGATTTATATCAAGATCGGGAATCAGCTTCATATGGGGGCTATGACTAAGAACTGTCCTACAAGGTTTTTTTTTACTACTGATAAACGGATATAATAAACACTCACAAACCCAATTGGCCGAGTTCTATAAGATAATTTGGATATTATGGGAATTTAAGTCGAAGTCAAAGGGGTCATTTGCATGGAGACTAGGTCTGAACATGGACCGATTTTCACCAATTTCAACAGCGTTTATCCTAAGGCCGATAGAAGCTTATATACTAAATTTCATCAAAATATTTGCGACCTGTAGTTTAATTACAAGGTTTACATGGACACACAGACGAACGGACAGACGGACGGACATCGCTAAATCGATTCAGAAAATTATTCTGGATCTAAGTCAAATATTTTGGTAACAACAAACATCAGCACAAAGTCATTATACCCTAACCACTAGGGCGGGTCGATTTGCAGGGAGGAAGCTCCGTATTTTCCAAACCATTCTGTTTGATATGGCCTTGAACTTGTATCATTCATCTTAAGTTTCTTAACCGCTGACATGCTAAATATATCTAAAGTGTTAATATTTATAATTTGAAAATGTTAAATTTGAATTGAAATAGAAACAAATTATTAAAACTAATTTTCTTACCGAAAATTGAAAACTCAATATATCAAGAAAACTTTATGAATCAATAATTTAAAGAGCATGCAAGTTACGTCTTTAGTTTGGTTAAAAGTAAAGTTTAATGATACAATATAAATAGCTAAAAAAGTTATTAATTGTTTTGCAATGCCTACTGAGATATTGTGTGTCTTTTTCTGTGGAAAAAATGAACAAAATTATGTGGAAAAAAAAATGAAAAAAAATTATGTGGAAAAATATGGAATTTAGTTTTTTTAAATTCCATATTTTTCCACATAATTTTTTTCATTTTTTTTTCACAGCAAAAGACACACAACTTCTTGCTATGACCCATGGGTCATAGGTTCGCCATCGCTGCCCTATACCATGCCTTTAGAGACCTCATAGGCCAAACTAACTGGACATAGAAAATAAGATAAACCAAATTTGAGTGGGATTTTTATTAATTTTTTTGGCTGAAAAAGTTCATATCGGATGCTATATCTATATGGGGACTATGCTCAAAAATGGACCGATCCTGAACATGTTTAGTAAAGTCTCTTGTATTTTGCACAAATATATACAAACAAAATTTGAAAAGAATCAGTGCAATATTTTTGTTTTTTGATAGATTTAAGTGCAGATCGGGAAGCAGCTCTACATGGGGCCTATGAGTAAGGGTTGTTCCATAGAAATGATTTTTGAAGTATCCATTAATGGATGTAATAAACGCATAAAAACCCAATTTGACTGAGATCTATATGATAATTTGGATCTTATGGCAATTTATGTCGATTTCAAAGGGGTCATTTGTATGGGGGCTAGATCTGAACATGGACCGATTCTCACCAATTTCAACAGCGTTCATCCTAAGACCGGTAAAAGCTTATATACCAAATTTCATCAAAATATACTTATATTTGCGACCTGCATGTTGATTACAAAGTTTACATGGACACACAGACGGACGGACGGACACACGGACGGACATCGTTAAATCGAATCAGATAGTGATTCTGATTCGATCGGTATAATAAAGGATGGGTCTAGGTCAAATATTTTTGGTAGTTACAAACAGCAGCACAAAGTCATTATACCCAAACCACATAGTGGTATAGGGTATAAAAATGGTTGGAAAACGAGACAAAAACTGCTAATAAAAAAAAAAAAATAAAATCATGCGTTTTTTCTGAAGCATTTAATGGCTCGACCAACTTAAATTTTTACAGACGAATTTGTGAAGTTTTAATTGTAGTAGGGTTCAGCCAATTTATTTTCTCGTTTACACATAACCCAGCAATGAAAAGCCTCCTTCGAATAGGCAGTTATAGCTGGTCTGTATTTTAATATGAATGATTTCATGCTTTTATGCATTTCTTGTTTTAAACTTAACACATTATTTTGAAAAAAAAAAAACAAAAACACTTATTTCTAAAAAGCCGTGATATATGGAATAATACTTCCTGCCGCCATCTATTTGGCATCCACTTGGACCTTCGCACGTGTTATATTAGCTTACTAACAAAAATAAAAATTCATAATTATCTGCTCTTAAAATAGTATCTAGTTATTTAAAAAAATTAAAATAACTACTTATATTCTAAAGTAGATGTAACCCGGTGCCCTTCGCTACACCCTCCCCCTCCCGCCCCGAATCATTATGAAAGGGCTCACGCAAAGTCCCAAGGCTCTCACTAATACATCACATTTAATATTAAGTTTGTGTGGGGGTGCCACGCGCATTTGTCCAATCCCGCCCATTTTTTTGTCTGACCTGAGACAAATTTGCAAAGCTTTCTTTATCATAGTACTTAATGTAAATGATATTTAAACTTTACTTTCTATGCGAGGTGCCACGCCCGCTAAAAATATTTAAAAAATTACAGCCTGTAGCACTCCCATATCTGCAGTAAGACTCTGTGAAAATTTCAGGAAGTTACGGAGATTACTTCCTACAAACGCTAGTATAGACTACCAGTATAGATTTTTTTATTTCAATGCTTGCTGATATACAATGTTTTTTGTTTTTTCATTCTGTACAACAACTATCAGATTTTTCGGCGTTCCTACCCTGGAGCAAGGTACATGTAGCTGCCCATGAGAAGAAGATGGATTATCCAAATTAGATCTGGCAACACTTAACTATTGGCCTTGAACTTAGAATATCATTTGGTAATTTTTGTTTTTAGCGATTTTTGATTTTGCCCATTTTTATACCCTATACCACTATGTGGTTTGGGTATAATGACTTTGTGCTGCTGTTTGTAACAACCAAAAATATTTGACCTAGACCCATCTTTAATTATACCGATCGAATCAGAATCACTTTCTGAATTGATTTAACAATGTCCGTCCGTCCGTCCGTCCGTCCGTCCGTCCGTCTGTGTGTCCATGTAAAGCTTGTAATCAAACTGCAGGTCGCAAATATGAATATATTTTGATGAAATTTGGTATATAAGCTTTTATCGGCCATGGGATAAACGCTATTGAAATTGGTGAGAATCGGTCCATGTTCAGACCTAGCCCCCATACAAATTACCCATATGAAATCGACATAAATTGCCATAAGATCCAAATTGTCATATAGATCTTACTCAAAATGGGTTTGTATGCATTCATTACATCCACTAATGAGTAGTCTAAAAATGATCCCTTTGACCCCATATGGAGCTGCTTCCCGATCTTCACTTAAATCTATTAAAAAACAAAAATATTGCACTGATTCTTCTCAAATTTTGTTTCTACATATTTTTGCAAAATACAAGAGACTTTACCAAACATGATCAGGATCGGTCCATTTTTGGACCTAGTCCCTTTATAGATATAGCATCCGATATGAACTTTTTCATATCTGCAGCCAAAAAAATTAATAAAAATCCCACTCAAATTTGGTTTTTGCTTATTTTCAATGTCCAGTTAGTTGGGCCTAAGAGATAGGGTTTCTAAACGCATGGTATAGGGTATCGTATAGTCGGTCTAGACCGACAATAATTTTCTTACTTGTTAATTTTGAAGATTTTTTTGGGGCGATATTTATTTTTCGCGATTTTCGGTTTTTGGCGATTTTTGATTTTGGCGATATATTTTCCATGACAAATCACATTGATAACTAATGTACTTGTCAAAAGACTTTTGCTTTCGTAGTACTTCATATTATTTATATAGGATGTGACACGCCCACTTATCCCATCCCGCCCAATTTTTATTGGACTACTCACATTAATATTTGATGGACTCATGCAAAATGTGGAGTCTTTCAATTTTATAGTACACCAGTTATATGATATTAGATATCTACTTTGCATGGGCGGTACTACGCCCACTGCTTCGATCACGCCCATTTTTTTGTTCGACTAATCACAAAAAGAACCTATGGGCTCACGCAAAGCCACAAAGCTTTCTCTTTCACAGTACTCCAGATATATGACACTAAATAGTTGCTTTGCATGGGTAGTGCCACGCCCATTGGCGTGAACCCGCCAATTTTTTGTCCGACTACTCATAGTAAGATCAGTTGGGCTCGTGTAAAAAAAGTGTAAAAGTTTCCCTTTTTTAGTACACCAGTTATATGATATCATATATTTACTTTGTATGGGCTGTGACACGCCCACTGCTCCGATCACGCCCGATCACATGAATAACTTACGGGCTCACAAAAAGTTTCAAGACTCTCACTATTACAGTACTTCAGATATATGGCATTTTATATTTATCTTGTATGGCAGGTGCTACGCCTATTGCTCCGATACTGCCCATTTTTTGTCCGACTCACATTAATAATAGGTGGCATCATACAAATTTGAAAAGCTACCACGCCCACTTATCCAATCCCGCCCATTTCCGGCGTAGCTACTAATATTAACAATAGGTGACCTCACACAAATTTGCAAAGCTCTCCCTATCATAGTACTCAATATATGTATGTGATATATAAAATTTATTTGTGTGGGAGGTGCCACGCCCACCAAAAGCTTATAGCCTATAGCACTTCCCATATCCGCAGTAATACTCTGTGAAAATGTCAGGAAGATCAGATGGGTAGTTACGGAGATTACCTCCTACAAACAAACAAACTAACAAACAAACAAACACACATTACCTCTTTATTATATTAGTATAGATATAGATTTTAATTGTTTTCATTTAAAAACATTTTCCTTATTTAAAAATTTTTTATACAATTTGACATGTTTTGATGAATTTAGGATATTTGTTTTGCTTCTCAGATTAGGAAGAATTGCAAACATTTTTCCCATTGAATACGGTCAAAGGTTATTCTTTAATCACCGCAAAACTAACGAAGCTTCCAAAAAGTTAATAAAAATTATTTCCTGTAGACTTTACAAAAAAATAATTCATTAAGCTTGCTATCTTGCTTTTAAACACTAATTCATTAGGTACACCAATTTATTGACAATTTCATTCCAAATTAATTGATGTAATTGATGAGAGTATTAATTAAAGTATATTTATCATTAATTATGGCTCAATTAAAAATATGTATGTATAAGAGGTTGAGTAACGTGATTTCCAAATACCTTTAGAAATGTCTAGGGCATTATAGAATTGAATAACAAATGTATACGTCTTATATTACGGTGACAGTGGTATCAGGATTAGCAACGAATATTTTTGCTTCCTAATATTTCTGTTTTGTTTTGGAAAGCATACTATGTACGTTTATGAGAATAATATTTTGTAAACAAATTAATTTTTTCCTGGATTTTAAATTTTAGGGATTTGTTCCATTTCATTAGAATTGAATGAAACAATGCCGATAAAAAAATATAATTACCATTAAATATCAACGAAATTTATTGTCATTTGAATTAGTCTATTACTAAAGCAAAAAAAAAAAAAACAAGTAAGAAATTTATAGTCGGTCTAGACCGACTATACGATACCCTATACCATCCGGTTAGAGACCGTATCTTTCATGCCCAACTAACTGGATGTAGAAAATAAGCATAAACCAAATTTGAGTGGGATGCTGTATCTATATGGGGACTAGGCCCAAAAATGGACCGATCCTGACTATGTTTGGTAAAGTCTCTTGAATTTTGCAAAAATATATACAAACAAAATTTGAAAAGAATCACTGCAATATTTTTGTTTTTTGATAGATTTAAGTGAAGATCGGGAAGCAGCTCTATATGGGGCCTATGACTAAGAGTTGTCCCATAGGGAACATTTTTGGACTACTGATTAATGGATGTAATAAACACATACATACCCAATTTGATTAAGATTTATATGATAATTTGGATCTTATGGCAATATATGTTGATTTCATAGGGGTTATTTGTATGGAGGCTAGGTATGAACATGGACGGATTCTCTCCAATTTCAATAGTGTTCATCCTATGGCCGATGAAAGCTTATCTACCAAATTTCGTCAAAATATATTCATATTTGCGACCTGCAGTTTGATTACAAGCTTTACATGGATACAAAGATGGACGGACATCGTTAAATCGAATCAGATAGTGATTCTGATTCGATCGGTATAATAAAAGATGGGTCTAGGTCCAATATTTTTGGTTGTTACAAATAGCAGCACAAAGCCAATATACCCAAACCACATAGTGGTGTAGGGTATAAAAATTCCTTATTATGATAAAATATAACACCCGCGATGTCTGCTACATCATTATACCCTATACCACTATGCGGTTTGGGTATAATGACTTTGTGCTGCTGTTTGTAACAACCAAAAATATTTGACCTAGACCCATCTTTAATTATACCGATCGAATCAGAATCACTTTTTGAGTTGATTTAACAATGTCCGTCCGTCCGTCCGTCCGTCTGTGTGTCCATGTAAACCTTTTAATCAAACTGCAGGTCGCAAATATGAATATATTTTGATGAAATTTGTTATATAAGCTTTCATCGGCCATGGGATGAACGCTATTGAAATTGGTGAGAATTGGTCCATGTTCAGACGTAGCCCCCATATAAATGACCCCTATAAAATGGACATAAATTGACGTAAGATCCAAATTGTCGTATAGATCTTAGTCAAATTGGGTTTGTATATGTTTATTACATCCATTAATGAATAGTCCAAAAACGATCCCAATGGGACAACTCTTGGTCATAGGCCCCATATAGAGCTGCTTCATGATTTTCACTTTAATCTACCAAAAAACAAAGATATTGCACTGATTCATCTCAAATTTTGTTTGTATATATTTTCGCAAAATACAAGAGACGTTACCAACCATGGTCAGGATCGGTCCATTTTTGGACCGAGTCCCCATATAGACATAGCATCCGATATGAACTTTTTCATATCTGCAGCCAAAAAAATTAATAAAAATGCCACTCAAAATTGGTTTATGCTTATTTTCTATATCCAATTAGTTGGGCCTAAGAGATAGGGTCTCTAAACGCATGGTATAGGGCATCGTATAGTCGGTCTAGACCGACTATAATTTTCTTACTTATTTTATAATGATCTATTAGAGGTTTTCTGTTAGAATTAAATATACGGAAATGTTATTGTTTTAAATCAAATGAATTTTGTTTAGTAAAAACTGTGCGTATAAGAGAAAATTTTTGTTGGATATATTTATTTAGTTGATAATTGATACGTATTAGCAGTATTTTAAAGATAAGTGATTCGGTTTTCATTACATCATTATTAAATGAATCCATTTTTGACACTTTATGAAGGGAAAACGGAAATAAAAACAAGTAAGAGTGATAAATTCGGCTGTGCCGAATCTTTAATACCCCCACCTGAGTCCTAAACTCAATATTACAACCAATTAAAAAAAAAAAATCAAATATTTCTTGGCTAACAATTTCCAGATATTAGTATTAAAAAAAAGAGAATTTGAAAATATTTTTATCTGAATTAGCTACATTTAAAAAAAAAAGAAATTAAAAGATTCACCAAATTGCATCTAAATATTTATTTGTATAATGGCGACCTTTAGTTTGCGCACTAGTTTTATGTTTACTGACACACGAACGGTAGAACGTCGTTAAATCGACTAAGAAAGTGATTTAAAGCCAACAGTTAAAGGAAAGTGAATGAAAAATGCTGCTGTCATCTGCGAAAGAGTATATAGAGTTAAAAGTTTGACCAAGAATGTAGTTCAGAAAGATAAGGAAAAGAGAAGGAGAAAGAACGGAACCTTGTGCTAGACCTGAATTAAGCTGAAACTCAGTAGAAGAGACCTCATCAATAATAACACGTATTGTTCGATCTCTGAGAAAACTCGATATTAATCGAGAGAATGCAACAAGCTTTGATATCAATGCACCGTGCCACACACGATCAAATCTACAGCAACCACTTTACTTTCTCCAAAATTGCGAATGGATCGACTACAGCACTTAGAAAGTAGAGCTAACAGATCTCCCGTGGAACGATTTCTACGGAAGCCATACTGCCTCTAGGTAGTTTACAAGATGGAAATTGATCAAGCTCTCCATCACCTTTGAGAGCGCAGAGCAGATTGCAATTGGATGGTAATTTTCATGGTTCTTAGCTGCACTCTTTTTAGGGATTGGTTGGATATTAGCAACCTTCCAGAAAGACTCCCGCACGATACGAAAGGCTGAAAAGGTTGGCCAACGGACTGAATAGCGTCGAATAGCACTGTTTCAGCACCAGTGCTGGTATACCACCCGGTCCATGAAATACTATGTTGGGTCGGTGCTCTCGTATGTTTTAGAAACCTGGACAACAAAAAAAATTAATATAATGAACAGAATTGAAGCTTTTGAGCTGTGGTGCAATCGTAGACTCCTAAAAATTTCCAATGTTTTAGTCCTAAGAAGAATAAACACTGGGCGTGAGTTATTAAAATGCATCAAACGACGCAAAACTGAATATTTTGGCGGGAAGCAGATGTCATGGACGGGATGATCGGGATGATTGGACGGGGCTGAGAACAATTTGAAATCCAATATACACAGCAAGAAGCCGAGTAGAGTTTTGTAGCATAGTTGGTGATATTATTTAGAACTTACATAGTATAACAACTTAAATTAAATTATACGTATCCATTTGATTACCTATATACAGTAATGGATTGGTAATACAAGAAGAAAGGGAGTAGGAATATGACGATCTTATTAAATAAGAGCATAACCATCTTGTTATGTTACGTATAACAATTTTTCACTTTTTATTATTTCTTAGCGGTGTCTGTATATTGCATTTAAAGTTGCTACTAACACATACATAAAATTATACATATGCTATGTGTTTGTTTATTAAATTTGATAGTGTGTTTGTTAATGAGTTTGTTATCTTCACTCACAATAATAATGAACCAAAAAAGTGTTGGTTTGTGAATTGGCTAATTTAAAAAAAAAGTTGCCTAGAAATTGTACTCGAATTTCGAGCGCTGGAATCTGCTAGTCTATAATATTAATAGGCAAAGCGATTTCTTGTTACCGATGCTACTGTGTCAGTTTTAATCCTATTTTGTCCGCACATGCCTCATTTGAAAGGTATTTCTTCTTAGCTGTCCCCCACATTTTCAGATTTCTAAATTTAAAAACTTTTTTGCAGTAAACTGCATTTAAAGTTGCTACTAACACATATATAAAATTATACAAAGCTATGTAGCAATGTGTTTGTAATATAATAATAATATGTAATAATATTGAAGAATCGGGCAAATAATTAATCAAACAAAAGTTAATTGAGTTCACAAAATATTGAAGAATCGGGCAAACAATTAATCAAACAAAAGTTAATTGGGTTCACAAAATCTCTTATCTACGAGCCAAGAGCTAAATTGCCATATAATTTTAAAAGTCAAAACACTTTTTCTTTAGTCAGCATAGAGAACAGTTTTTAAAAATCTGTGAAGATCTTATACATTTTATAAAAGTATTTGTAAAAGATAACAAGTAAGAAAATTATAGTCGGTCTAGACCGACTATACGATACCCTATACCATGCGTTTGGAAACGCTATCTCTTAGGCACAACTAACTGGACATAGAAAATAAGCAAAAACCAAATTTGAGTGGGATTTTTATTATTTTTTTGGCTGCAGATATGAAAAAGTTCATAGCGGATGCTATATCTATATGGGGACTAGGTCCAAAAATGGACCGATCCTGACCATGGTTGGTAACGTCTCTTGTATTTCGCAAAAACATATACAAACAAAATTTGAGAAGAATCAGTGCAATATTTTTCTTTTTTAACAAATTTAAGTGAATATCGGGAAGCAGCTCTGTATGGGGCCAAAGGGATCATTTTTGGACTACTCATTAATGGATGTAATGAACGCAAACAAACCCAATTTGAGTAAGATCTATATGACAATTTGGATCTTATGGCAATTTATGTCGATTTCAAGGGGTAATATACCACATAGTGGTATAGGGTATAAAAATAAATCGAAAAGCACGACAAATGTTTAAACAATTGTTTTGAAAACAAAATAAAGAATATTTATTCCTTAAACACCGTATTGAATCTATTAAATAATAAGTATAAATGTTTTTCCTCCCATTTTTCTTTAAAAATCATTAAAAAATAAAATAAAAACTATCTAATATCTTTAGATACTATACATTGTTTGTTGCAAAATCTATATGTAAAGATAAGATCTCATATGTAAATATCAAATTTGTTAAAATATGTAAACAACGGAATAATATATAATAGAGAATTGTGTTTTAAACTGGCGAAACTTAAATTAAATAAAAGTCAAATTATTAATTTCATTAATATATATCGCGAATATGGAACTGCAAAAGTGAAAACTATAAAAAACGGATTTAAAAAGAAAAGCGTGTGTGGAAATTGGACACAAGTTAAAGTGTTTACGGTTCAATGGCATTTTGGAAATGAAATGTCTAGACATAATTTGCCCACTTCGCGTTTTGACGTTATTATGATCCTCTAGCATGTTATAAAAATCTCATAATATTGATATTTATTATATATATTTTTTGATTTAATATATGTATGTAGATATATGTAAATATTACACACAAAAAATAAAGCATCAAGAGTTATTGTTGCGTTCTTCTTTAAATAAATTAATACATAATTTTTTTTTTGGTAAATTTACATTGTTCTTTCTTTATTAGCAACTAGGTAGTTTAGCGTTATTTACTTTAGATATTAGTCAATTTTTATTCCCTCTACATTAACTTGTAGTGTGTGCTTGTCTGCTTGTCGACAACATTTGTCTACAAGAGTTGATAAAAAATTGTTATTACCACAATAACCACAAAAACAACAAGTCCAGCTATGACAAAAATACATCATTTAGAATAACAACAAGAACAGTACAGCTATTAAACCGATTTTCATGATTTTTCAAACAGTAACCTTCTCATTATGTTAGTGAACCATTCTGACTAAAAACGAGAGCCCCAGCTTTCCTATTGAGGGCGTGATCGTGACAAGAACTTTTATTTCTTCGTTCAATTCACGGGACATAATCAACCGATTTGGACGATTATAAACAGCAAACTGCACAGGATGTTAGTAAATCATTTTTTATATAAACGAGCATCCTAGCTGCCCGATTGAAGTCGTCATCATGATTTCCACAGACGGATAGACGGATATCGCTATATCAACTCCGCTTGTTATAGCGATCACAAATTTAGATATTTTATGGGGTCCACAATTTTATTTCTAATTATTGCAAACGGAATGACAAACTTATATATACCCTCTGCACACTGGGGTGGAGAGTATAATAATAATTAAGTCTCTTGGATATTTTTTTGAATTAAATAATTTTTTACAAAAGTTAACAGTTTTTGTTGTTACGTTTACAATATTTTAAGAAGCAAAAACTCACAAATTGCTCAAACACACACACACTTTACAAATATAGCAGACATGCAAAAATTTCATGTTGGAGTTTTGCATTACACCATCCAAATTTCAACAAGAAGATTTTAACTGTCAGCAACTTTCCATGACTTAATTTAAATTTACGATGCCAACAGGAGATGAGATGCACTACTGTTATTAACACAAATACAAACGCACATTGAAAATGGCGAAAAAGAAATAAAAATATAATAAACTACTTTTTTTGTTAAAACACGAACACACTAACAAACAACAACAAAAATAACACCCATGCACATATGAGTACTCGTATCATAGCAAACCTACACATATATACAGAGAGAACACCTAATAAACATGCCAACGACAACAAAACCGAATGGAGGGAAAAATACTATAATGTCTCTAAATGTTGCAAGCTACTGTAGTAGTAGTAGTGGTAATAGTAAAAAAAAGAACGTCTGTGTAAACGGTGTTTGAAACAAATATTTAAATATACACCTATGTAGGATATGTCTGCTGTTACACATACATATGTATGCATATAAGTACATACCTACAGGCATACAAATATATATGATCGCAGTCCCATAGACATTCACATGATTATAAACATTATTAGTTGGAAGCGTTTTCATTATGCGCTGAACATTTGTGCAATTCTTTTTTTTTTTCTCATATTCTTTTGTCGTTGCTGCTGCTGTTAGTTATCCTTGCCATTGGTGTGATAAATAAAACTATATTCCAATGTAGATTTCACTAGGAAATGTAAGTATTGTGATATTTATGTCTCCCCAGATATTTCCCACCATGGAAACTAACAAAATGCTCTTTGTACTACTATAAACTCATAGAACTTTCAAATTGGATAGAGGAATAAGTATTTTCGTAAGTTATGCTAAATAGCAGTACTATTGAGAGAAAAACAGCAGGTTATGGTGATTTCTATTTTAAATTTTTTATATTATCTGAGCCTTTCAGTTGATCCTTTTACAGTATAATCACATGTAAACCATTTCTAACTTAAAAAAATGCAGAATTTTTTAGTTCATCCTACTAATACTAATAATGCAAGCCAAAAGGTCTTATTTGATTGGCATCAATGAAAATTGGAAACTTGTATCTACTAAAAATAGGAAATTACTTTTACTTAAAATATTCTTTATATGATTTCTACACTTCGCCAACTTTTTAGTTTATTCGTACTCGTATAGCACACAAACATATGTTTGTTTATAAAGAGTTGCAGATTCATAGAGTGAAATTTAGTTTATTAAACCTTTTTCACACTTATGGTAATGTAGGAGTCACTATTACTTTGGTACTCGAATATGTTAATATCCTCTATTTTCTATCTGCATTCACATATATATTCACAACCTATTTTTCTATCTCCATATTTTGCAATTTATGTTTGATGAGTTTGATTGTTTGGCAAACTAATAATGCTTTACAGAGATGTGAAAGATGCGATGCAATTGAACATGAATTTATTAATAGTTCTAAACTGCAGCATATACATATTTAAGGATATTTAGTTTTTTTTTTTACTTTTTACTAATTTTAACATCTTTTATGGCTTTCTAGGTGTGTCCTGGTACAAATTTTGCGATATGTTGGCATTATGATGAATAAGGTGGGTCCATATTTATCATTAGTTGAAATATCTTACTTTTCCTTGTGTCTACATGGTTTATTAAACTATTGCTTTGCCATCCCTGCCACTAAGCTCATCTGTCTTAGTGTAACACTTTGCAAAAACTTCCGTTTGTATGTTGGAATGCAGACATTAAGATAGCTATTGTAAAAGTTTTCTTGGAACAATCACGAAATTAAGTTTTATGAAATTTTATTTAGCAAAGGATAGTTACACTAGGCAACAAAATAATCAAATATTTGGGAGTTGTACGATTTTCTTTTATTTAAATTGCAGTAAAACACAGTTTATTATAAATTTTTCGAGTTTTTTGTTCCTTGCTGATGTCTACTTATAGTAAACACGAGGACGGTCCTAGAACTACCTGACAAAAAAAAAAAAAACAACAAAGTAGGGAACATTTTTCTTTATTGCTCAACATAATCTCCTTTGAGCTCGATAAACTTTTCCCAACTATAATTTTGAACTCTGTAGCTCTTTAAAATATCAGCTGCAGAAATCACTACTCTATTGTTGGCAAATGTTTTAGGAAATAATCCAAACTTGCCAAATCTGGTGAATAAGATTCGTGATGAAACAATTCGAAATTTAGTTCATGGATTTTCGCCTTCGTAATAGTGGATGTGTGAACTGATGCATAGTCTTGATGAAACAACACTTTTTTTTCGGGAAATGCGCACTTTTTTCCCCAATATTTTTTCCCTCAGAACCTGAAATCATAGCATAATACTCGCCGTTGATTTTTTTTTCCTTTTTGAAGATAATCAATAAAAACAAGTAAGAAAATTATAGTCGGTCTAGACCGACTATATGATACCCTATACCATGGTTTAGAGACCCTATCTTTCGGTCCAACTACTTCGATATAGAAAATAAGCATAAACCAAATTTGAGTGGGATTTTTATTAATTTTTTTGGCTGCAGATATGAAAAAGTTCATATCGGATGCTATATCTATAAAGGGACTAGGTCCAAAAATGGACCGATCCTGATCATGTTTGGTAAAGTCTCTTGTATTTTGCAAAAATATGTACAAACAAAATTTGAGAAGAATCAGTGCAATATTTTTGTTTTTTAATAGATTTAAGTGAAGATCGGGAAGCAGCTCTATATGGGGTCAAAGGGATCATTTTTCGACTACTCATTAGTGGATGTAATGAACGCATACAAACCCAATTTGAGTAAGATCTATATGACAATTTGGATCTTATGGCAATTTATGTCAATTTCATATGGGTAATTTGTATGGGGGCTAGGTCTGAACATGGACCGATTCTCACCGATTTCAATAGCGTTCATCCCATGGCCGATAAAAGCTTATATACCAAATTTCATCAAAATATATTCATATTTGCGACCTGCAGTTTGATTACAAGCTTTACATGGACACACAGACGGACGGACGGACGGACGGACGGACGGACGGATGGACATTGTTAAATCAACTCAGAAAGTGATTCTGATTCGATCGGTATAATTAAAGATGGGTCTAGGTCAAATATTTTTGGTTGTTACAAACAGCAGCACAAAGTCATTATACCCAAACCACATAGTGGTATAGGGTATAATTATCCCACGCGCATCCTAAAAAACAGACGCCATAAGGTTGTATGCAGATCAGTGTTGCCATAATTTGAAATTGAAAAGATGCTAAATTGCAAAAAAAAGATGCTAAAGTGTACTGGAGACAAAAAAAAAAGATGCTAAATTTTTTTTCAAATTTTATTACCTTTTTATTGAAAAATTAAATACTTATTAATAAATTCTTTGTGTTTTAAACGGAAAAATTAATATAAAATATAAGTTTCGATTTATATTTTTTAAAGTTGAAAAAAGGTTTTTGAATTTCAACTGTAATTTTTTTAATTACAAATTGAGTTTTTTTAATTTTAAATTAAATATTTTGAATTTTTAAGTTTTTTTTTATTTGAAATATAACAGAATATACATTACCAAAAGATATGAGTATATTAGAATAATTTGTTTACGGAATCTAATATTTCTGTGATGTTTTCATCCTCAAGTTCTTCTTGGTTTTGATATTTATCTGATGATCGAATTTGATCTACGACATCGCTCGGTATATCGTAAGTGTAGCAGCACACATTTTTAAATTTCAAACCTTCTTTTATCCGTATTATCGAACATAGCAACTCTGATTTTATTCTGTTGCAAAGTTTGCTTTTAACTAAAGCCATTAAACTAAACAAACGTTCAACCTCGGCATTTGAGAAAGGCAAAACTAATAAAGACAATACAAATGTGGATAACTCTTTAAATGGATTTTCGCCAATAGAATTTTTGAAATTATTAACTTCAATCCAGAAAGAGGTTGTATTATGTGTCGTATCACAATACTGTTCTGTGATATAACTCCATTGGTTTTGAATTTTTTCTGTTTCAGATGAAATAAATTTAAACTCTTCTAATATATTCGTTATCGGGTCTTTTACCCGGTTTAATGTGTTTTGTATTGAAAATTTTGCAATTTTTTTTAATACAATAATATTTTTTGGCAATCGACTTTTTAACTCATTAACAAGCTCCTTTAAAAAGGTGATGCATATATTTCTTATTTCATTTCCATCTTCATATGATATTTCATTTGATTCAATTTTTTGCTTTAAAAAGTTTTCAAATTCGTATCCTAAATACGGGTTTGGAAGTAGAAAAGTTTCATCAGAATTATTTTCTTCATTATTTAAAATAACGTCTTCAATTTTTTCTTTTATATAAATTTTTCCAGCAATTATATTGACTAAGAAAAACAAATCATCTAAAATTTTTAAAGGGTCGCTTTGTTTAGCCTGCAAGGCTTTATTGGTAGCTTGAGTTTCTCTCAAAATATTTTTTAAGAAATTTGCTAGCATGAATAATTTTTCATTTTTGTACAAATCATATAAAACACCAGCTGTATAACATTTTTCAGTCACCTTAGCTATCCCAAAATGAGTTTTTAACTCCAACCACTGTTCACAAATTCTTTTTATATTTACTTCAATAGACATCCAACGAGTTGGACATGTTCGAGTTATTTTTAGAGGTTCAGCATCATTATTTATAGCTTTAAAAAGGTTTTTATAAATAAGCTGTCTTTTGGATGATTTAGAAAACCAGGAGTAAGTTTCGTTGGATAAAAATTCTAAATCAGGTGGCAATGATTTCGACACGGCATGTGTGACTGCAAGCTGCAACGAATGACAAGCACAAGGTACCAATATTAAGTTTTTGTTTATTTTCATATTTTGAAGTTTTGTGTATACGCTGTTGTGTATCCCCACCATAACTTTTGCATTATCCGTTCCTAGTCCAGACAGATTTTCAATATCCAAATTAAAATTGTTCAAAACTTTTTTAATTACGGAAACGATTCCTTCAGCAGTACAATCTTCACACTCCTCGATAGATAAAAAAGTAGTTGTAATGTCGCTTCTTTTTACACTGTAATATTTTATAATTATGCCAATATATTTAATACTGGATACGTCTAAAGCCTCGTCAATTATTAAACTATAGGGGCTATTTGCCAATTCAGATTTCAGTTCCTCTTTAAAATGTGGACCCCACACGTTTTTAATAATGGCGGTACATTTTGTCCTAGCTAATGTAACTTCTGATGTCATTGGATCATTTTTGTGATTTTGTTTTTCACAGCCAATCAAATGATTAACTGGATTAATAGCTGAATGGCAGGTTATGTACAATGCGAATCTAGCCTCACACTTCCTTGTTAGTTTTTGTGTTGGGTTATTTTCATCGAAGATTATTCGTTTTTGCAAACCTTTAAAAGGTGCTGAATTTATTTGGTGTTTCTTGGTGGACATATGTTTTTTTAAACTTGATAATTTTGATTGAATGTCTGTAGAACAATATTTGCATTTTACAAAGTAAGCATCGTTGTCATTAATCTTGATCCAATGTTTAAACAAAGGATTGTGTAACCAATTGGATCTAGTTTTTTGCTGGTACTTCTTTTTTCTAAAAATCGAGATAGTTATTTTTTTTGTTTAACAGACAATGAACTAATTTATTTTTAGATCTTTTTCCATTACATCGGTCAACATGAGAAATTCTGAGGACCTTTTCGTATAAAAGAAAGTAAAAAAATTAATAGTTGGTTTGGTCAAAGGGTCATTTGAGTTGTCATCAGAGGAGTCATTTGTATGAGGGCTAGGTCTAAAGATGGACCGAACATGTCACCAATTTCAATGTTCGTCATTGAACCAAATTTCATCCAAATGTGTCCATAGTTTGATTCCAACGTTTATATAAACAGACAGACGGACGGACATCGTTAAATAAATATAATTAAAGGTGGGTCTAGGTCAAGTATTTTTGGTAGTTACAAACATTAGCACAAAATCATTATACCCTGTGCCACGGAGTGGTGTAGGATATAAAAATTCTTGTGAAATGAATGGAAAAGTCTCTAATAACATAGGTATGTACATTTCAAAAATACCTATTACTCAATTTTTCGGCGTTCCATTTTCATTAAAAGTATCATCTGAAGAAAAATCCTCGGAAGAAATCACATCATAATTGATGTGAGCGTCTTTATGCTGCTCATTTTTTTTAAAATAATTTTAATATTTGTAATAAAAGAAACTATTCAATTTTTTTAAGATTTTTTACTATTTACATATTTTAAAATACAAAAATATTGTAGAAAAGCAAAGAGCATTAAAAAAACAATTATCCATCTCGAAAATTCTATATGTATTTTAAACAAATACGTTAATGTTTTCTTTTTTGTATTTATATTATATTATATTTCTTGCAGAAAAATGTAACTGTTGTTGTTGTTTACATTCTTCTATTTCAAAATGTTTTTTTTATATATGTATGTTGAAAGAAAAAAGCAGAGTTGTAAAAAGAGTAGTACACAAATTTCTCATATTACACTTTTAAAAATTAAAACTTATTAATACAATTAAATTTAAAATTGTATATTAAAAAAAAAAAATAATGAAACAAAAATCAAAAAAAAAAAAAGATGCTAAAAGCATTAATAAAAGTTGCCAAGTTAGCATCTAGCATCTTTTCATAAATTTTGGATGCTAAACGACAAAAAAAGTTGCTAAATCTAGCAACTAAAATGCTAAAAATGGCAACACTGATGCAGATGGAACTGTCTTCGGCTTCTTTGGACACGATTCTCCAATTTCATTCCACTATCCTGAATGTTCCTTTGTCTCAGTTGTGAAGTAGTGCTTGACTGAAAAACAGTAGTTGTTTTTGCTCGATTCCGATTTTTTAAAATTTTTTTAAATTTAAATTTTGACACATAATTTTTTCAAAAGCTTCTGTTAAACATTTAAACCCTCCAGATAGTGAGTCTCCCGTTGGCCTTAAAATAGTGAAAAGTGTAAAAAATATTTTATGTAGTGTGTTTTGATGGATTTGATTGTTAATTTTAGAATATATAAAGTAAAAAAAATTTCAGTTTTATTTAATATTAAAATACATGAAAAAATGAAATATATCACTGCTGTGATGCTTCTGTCTGATTTTAAGTTCGAGTGTGCAGGTAACGATGCAGCAATGTTGAATGCTCAGCACAAACTGCTTTGTTACAAGTAAAGCAATTCGCTCTAGTTTTACGCTGCCGTTCGTACTCCACACAAAATAACTGGCACGACGCACTGTGGACCATATTTTGAGAAGGCGGCCAAATATAATTTTTTTATGGTTACCGATTTTAAAGTTATGTTATTCATTTGAAAGCCGCGGGAGCCAAAAAGTTGCGACTCTATTTCAACTATATCACAGCGAACAGGGTGTTCGAAAATGGACTTTCTCAGTATTTTGCTAAAACTAAAAATCTCTTTGTAAATTTTAATTTTTAAGTGACTGTAACTTTTTTGTTTCCAAAGATTTTAAAGCAAAATAAATTTTGTGTAATTTTGTAACTTCTAAGCTATTAATGTTAGCAATATAAAGTAACTGACTCATTTAGAAATTAAAACAAGTAAGAAAATTATAGTCGGTCTAGACCGACTATACGATACCCTATACCATGCGTTTAGAAACCATATCTCTTAGGCCCAACTAACTGGACATAGAAAATAAGCAAAAACCAAATTTGATTGGGATTTTTATTAATTTTTTTGGCTGCAGATATGAAAAAGTTCATATCGGATGCTATATCTATATGGGGACTAGGTCCAAAAATGGACCGATCCTGATCATGTTTGGAAAAGTCTCTTGTATTTTGCAAAAATATATACAAACCAAATCTGAGAAGAATCAGTGCAATATTTTTGTTTTTTAATAGATTTAAGTGAAGATCGGGAAGCAGCCCTATTTGGGGCCAAAGGGATCATTTTTGGACTACTCATTAATGGATGTAATGAACGCATATAAACCCAATTTGAGTAAGATCTATATGACAATTTGGATCTTATGGCAATTTATGTCGATTTCATAGGGGTAATTTGTATGGGGGCTAGGTCTGAACATGGACCGATTCTCACCAATTTCAATAGCGTTGATCCCATGGCCGATAAAACTTATATACCAAATTTCATCAAAATATATTCATAGTTGCGACCTGCAGTTTGATTACAAGCTTTACATGGACACACAGACGGACGGACGGACGGACGGACATTGTTAAATCAACTCAAAAAATGATTCTGATTCGATCGGTATAATTAAAGATGGGTCTAGGTCAAATATTTTGGGTTGTTACAAACAGCAGCACAAAGTCATTATACCCAAACCACATAGTGGTATAGGGTATAAAAAGGTCAAAGTTTCCCGAAAATCTCCTACTTAATAAAGCATAACTCCTGCCAATCAAAAGCCATCAAAAAAAGTGTTACACTCTTCTATAGTCCGAACCCTCCCCTATACTCATATACCCCATTATATATCCCTCAGTTTTCGCCTGTATGCACCAGAACAATTTTTCTGATCCAAGGTCAGATATTTTGTGCAAAATTTATGAATAGAAAAGTTTTCCACTATGTGGTTGGGGCATAATGAGTTTTCCCTGATGTTTGTAACTAACCAAAATATTGGACCTATGCTCATCTCTTATTGTACGGATCGACTCAAAATCACTTTCTTTGTCGATTTAACGATGTACGTCCGTCTGTCTGTGTGTTATGAATAAAAAAGTTGGTCGTAGCGGTTTATTTTTTGCGTGAGAGATTCAAAACTCATATACATAATAAAAGAAAGAGTTTTAATAAAACAATTTGTGTTTATGAGTTAGATTATTTTATTTATTAGTTATGCTCCATGTCAACAAAATTTTGATTATTGTAATCATCATTACATCGTATATCACACTCATCATAATCATCATTACTTTCATAGTCATTATCTTCTTCCCCTGTGGTGTTTGTTGTGTTTGGCAAAATTATAAAGTAGTATATGTGACCTTCTCCGAGAAAAGGGACCTAGTGTGTGAAAATTAAGTGTTGAGAAAAAAAAAACGCATTTAAAGTTTCTACACCCTTTTAGGTACCAGAATCCACCGTTTTTGACACAACCCGTTTTTTGACACACTAGGTCCCTTTTCACCTTTTATCCCAGTCCGATCCAGAGAAACACAGAGTCGACAACGTAAATCGGTTTTTGAACTGTGCAGCACATCCGTCGGAGCAAATAAAAACTTTTCTAGATTTGGAAACCGGGTTTTCAAATCAAAGATAATTCTTTTTATGAACAACCACACAGCATACTTATCGTGAGATAATTCGTTGCTAACAATTACAAATGAATGTTTCTTTTGACCTTGGTCAGCCCATGCACATGCCGTAAATAGTGTCACTTGAGCATGGTTCCAGTGGGCAGATTGAATTTCATCCTGGTTCAAGATCGAAAAATTTTCTGAAGTACTACTTGTTCCTGAGTACTTTGTTTTACTATTGAATCGAAGAATTCAGATTGCTCATTTTTATCAAAAACGTGGGACTTGAACTTGGGTATTTTGGTATCGAGTTCTTTTAAAATATCTTTTATAGTTACACTGCGAGTTCTAATTTGATATCTTTTTTCGAGTGATTGCCACTGTTTCCATGTCACTGCAAAAGTCGTATCAAATGCTAGAGGAAGAATATCTGAAACTTCGAAACAGTTCAAACGTTCGCCAGTCATACACTTTTCGGTAGAGATATCACAAGTAATTTGTTTCAGAAATTCGGTGGAAAAACCGAGTATTATTGGCACAACTTTGCTTAAAGCCTCTAGCAGTAAGTTATAGTTTACGTGATGAACACAAATACAAACATTATGTGGCATTTCGTTTAAGGGTCTCACGTGTATAGGCCTGAATTCAAAAAAATTTTTCTTACCGGCATTTGTACGACCCTAGGTTTGAACTGTTTTGTTTCTGTACCCCAGCTAATTTCTTATTTTCTCTTTGTTTTCTATTTCGCAATTTCTCTTTTTCTCTTAGAGATTCTTTTTTGTTTTAATTTTTCTCACATTCATGCCTATTTTTCTCTCTCCATTTCTTATCCACTCTTTTTGTTTTTCTTGTGCTATCTTCCATTTTTCTCTATCCTCCTTCATCTTCTCTCGAGATTTTCTCTTCCTCTCTGCAGTATTCATCTTTATGCACGCAAAGTTTACAACTAGCAACAAAATATAACAAATAAAAATAGAAAACGAAGCTACTATTAAGGTCCCTAGACCTGTGGATAACTTCCAAACAAAATTCCATCATATGTCAGTGTAAGCCAGTCAAATGTGACTGGTGCGACACATATAAAACCAGTCTCGGAATTATAATATAAACATTTTAACTACGCAAACATGCTCAAATGGTAATCTGCATAATTATTCTTACTTCTAGGAAAAAACTTAATTCATTATCTCATATTTGTAGACGGGAAAGCAACTTTTGTACTTTTTACCGTGACTGGTGGGACATACGATAAGCATTTGATAAAAGAAGAAATACACAAAATCTAACATACGTTTTCAATTTATTTTTATGCAGCTAATTAGTTTTTCTCACACTTTCGTTAAAACACACTCGCCAACTGTCAACAACTGTAAAAGCTACCAAAAACAGTGTTGCAGGTATAAAAAAATTTTTTCCTCAAATTACTTTCTATAAAATCGAAGTTTTCGGAGACAAAACTTTACTATTCTCTTTATTGTTTCAAAAAAAAAAAAACAAAAAAAAAAAAAAAATCAGCAGATTATTGAAATATGAACCTTTACTTATAACTTATTTCTGAATTACCAATAATCCATTGAAATTTAAAATTTATGATGTTTTCCTCTTTTACATGCAATGCCCCTTTTACTTTTGGCGGTAAGTAATGGATTTTGAACTAAGTTGAAACCTATTAAATATGTCTTCGTTCGACTTCTCCCGGCTTCATTTACGCGCATAGTGTTCTCTATAATTTTTAAAATCTTTTCTTTGGGCTTCTTGATCTTACTCAGATAGTTGGCCAATTGGCAATAATATATGTGATACTATTTCTGCCACGTGAAAGAAATATCTGGCCATGTTGTGAGTATATTTTCTTAACTTTTAACTTGAATCTTATGTCCACAGGATACAAAAAATAAGTATCACATGCATTCGTTCCATCAATTCTTTGCCCAATTTGGTAATTTGTGCGGACAAAACGGCATTCTAAAAAAAACGTCTGGCAGTGTCGGTTAATGGTCAGTAGTAGGATATCACTGACAGTATTTTTTTTTTTATCATTTCTACTTGGGATTTTAAGTTAGAGTGGACTGAGAAACAAAATTTCCAAACATATGTATTAAGTATGTTCAACGAAAAAAATGCTATTCCGCAATTAGTAATATTCAGATTTCCTGTTTTCTTTAATTTGTACTAGAGGACCATTATATTATATTATATTAATTTTTATAATATAACACCAAAATTTGCCAACAGAAGTTAACGTACAGTAATGCCAAAATATGCCAAGATAAGTTAACGTACAGTAAAAGTAAAGTTGATTCTCCACGCATAACTTTCCTCAAACTCAACGAATTTAAGCAGTTAATAGCTCAAAAGAAGGAGCTTGATCCACTGAGTGTTCTTAGGTTAATTAGTAAACTTTTATTGCAATGCTCTCTGATAAACAATATTTTTTGTTTTGCCTTCATTTGCGAATATGAATAATGATGATGGTCTACCAACACGTGAGCATCCAACGTATAATTGTCCATGTGAGAAACATGGTGTCTCAAGATTTAATTCGCAGACTTGCAACGATTGGCCTTGAGATTTATTAATTGTCATAGCAAATGCTAGACGTACTGGAAATTGAATGCGTTTAAAGTTAAATGGCATATCCAATGGAAAGACTGGTATTCGTGTAATTAATATATTTTCACCTTTGTATTTTCCAGTTAATATTGTTGCTTCAATGATATTATTGAATAATTTGTTAACAGCCAACCTAGTACTATTACAAAGCCGTTGTTGATTTAAATTGCCACCAATTTTTAATTGTAGAATGTGAGGTGGAGTTCCAGGCAAATCAAGTGAATTTAAAAATTTCATCTGGATCCATAATGCAACCAATCGATTTGTATGTTTTTGTTTGGCCACTAATTTTATTTACAATATCAATATTAATGTCACTGACATCTTTGTTTTTGGCTGCCAAAATAGCGCGATCGCTTAACCATTGATGATGCTTATAATTATGTATGATATTGGGTACACATTTGATATTAAATCTTCTTTCGATTCATTAGTAACACAAAAATTTTCAGGTAATGTTATTAATACTGTTGTATTGTCTATAGCAATTTTTCCGTTTCCAGTGTCAAATAATTGGTTAGAAAACAAATGTGCTGATTCGTTATTTTCTAAATGTACGTGCATGTTTATAGTAAGTGATAGTTTTTGAACAAAATGCCACAAGTTAGATGATTTTAAACATGCGCTTAATGGTAAAGTTTGCCTAAAAGCACCTGCCAATAATATAACAGCACCTCCAAATGGTTGGTCGTTGTTACGTAAATCTTGCAATGTTCGATGCAATGCCTCTAACGACTTTTTATGTGCCATTGTGTATTCATCCCATTTAATAAGCTTGCGCTGTTGGAGTACCTTTGCCATTGCAGATCTTTTCGTAATATTGCATGTTGGTGTTTCTGTTAGTTGCATATATAATGGTAATTTTAATGCAGAATGTGCCGTTCTGCCATCGTTTAACAAAGTAGTTGCAATTCCAGAAGATGCCATTGCCAATGCTTTATTACCATTTGAACGTATTGCTGCTAAAATAACTGAAATTAAATATGTTTTCCCAGTACCTCCGGGAGCATCTAAGAAATAAATTCCAGCAGTTCCTGCATTAACAGATTGCATAATATTGTCGTAAACGTGTTTTTGCCACTATATATTGGTGATACAATTGCCGACATTTCAAAATATGATTTTCTATATTCTCTCGAATCATCAATCTGTACGTATAATAATTCATGCAACTAATTTTTTTTTTGTTTCTTTCTGAACCTGTAATATTAAAATATATTTTTGTTGTAATAGTTCCCCTAATGTTTTGTAATAAAATAAATAAAAATAAAATTTACCAGTTGCTGGATTAATCATTTTCAATTGCAAATGATAGCTATCCTCTCTTTGCCAAAACAGTTTTGGGTATTGAAGCGCGTCATAAGATCGATGAATTTCAGAAACACGTTTCAAATCATCATTACGCTAATGTTGAACAATATCTCTGGCTTCGAACTGATCACCAACAATTAGAATGGCTACGTCATTTATTGTTGGTGCATTGAAACGTCTTGAGTGCTCTCCTACTGGTGTTTTATCAGCTTTTATAACAATTTTGTTATTGTTGGATGGCATAACTTCTATTGCAGTCTTTTTTCTAAGTCATTATGTTGATGAAATAAATTTTGTAATGACTGTACTATATCATGACGTACTCCGGAAGTAATTGCGCATCTGGTGTTTACTTCATCTTCAGAATTGGTAAGATAATATATTTGAAGGAATTTATGTTGTAGACCTGGACTTTAAAAGTTGTCATGAAATTATCAGTAACTATTCCGTCAGCACCGAATGACGTCATTTGGAAACAACTGTTGTATTTTCTAATATTATTAAGAAAATGATTTGATTGCCGCGTTGTCCCAGATACCATTGTTTGTAATGGTTCGGGTGGTTTATTTAGTTCTGACAATTTCAATTTACCATTAACGCAATACAGTCCTGTGGCTTCTTTTTTGTATTTCAGTGCTTTACAATGGGCACATACTTGATCGATGCTTCCAATATCAATATTGTTATGTGATTTGTAATCAACCGTTGGGTCGTAGTTAAATGCCAGACGTATAAGTGTAATTCGATTTGTGTTCTGAATTGCTGTTCCTGCTTGCCTGGTTCTTAGACGTTGTTCTTCATTTCATATCTCGCGTTATTGCTCTGTACAATTTTCTCGTAAACGTGATACTCGACATCTAGTTTGTTCAATTTGTGCTGCGCGTTCTTCTTGACTTTGTTGTGAACGTAATGTACGTACACGATTTGTTTGTCGTGTATTACGACCAATATTTCCACGTGGTCGTGGCATTTTAATTTATGTAATTAATTTATTTGAAATACAAAATGTGAATAAATACTGAAATGTACGTGTATATTTTTTAACTAATCAATTAAGAAAGTTATACAGCCGAACGATCGTTAGTGGGTTTTGCTTTAATATATTATTTTTTAAGCTTAATAATATTGGTTTGATCGTATTTAATGGCTTTTCAAAACAAATATGTGCAAAAACACCTAATAAAACCAATAAAAAGAATTTAAAAAAAATCGCGAAATTTCTCGGACAAACGCGAAACTACACAGAAACACGACTCACGGTCCGTAGAATATGTGTGTATTTTTTTTTTCAAAATCGGTGCAGTAGTTTTTGAGCTTAGCGGTTACGTACAAACACGTCTCTTTTTATATATATAGAGATAATATTTTTTTTTGTTTTGTTTAGATATTGCTAATATAAACTAAAAAATAACTCAATAGAGTTTCTTTCATAAAAAATTAAAAAATATATGAATGAAAGTAATTTTGCGGCGTTGGCATAAGTATTTTGACAAGTTATTATCATTAAATAAAGAAGCGTAATATTTAACAAATGTATAGAAATTTGATTATGAGTTAATAAAATGTATAGCCCCCTTTGGCTTCAACAACTTTTTGAAGGCGTCTTGGAGTTGAGTACAGTAAATTTTGAAGAACCCCTGAGGATATATCATTTCAAAGGGAAGTGACCTCGGAAATTGTCTCTTCTTTGACTTTATGTAAATAACCAATTCTTTTACGTTTGATAAGAACCACACGTTTTCGATGGTATTCAAGTCTGGACTTTGGGGTGGCTAGTCTAGAGTAGTAGCAACAACATCCTTCAAATATTTGGATATCATCCTGTTTTTGTGGCATGAGGCATTGTCCTGTTGCGGGAAAAATGATTTCCCGGTCAACATATCATCGGCAGGGAAAGCGTTATTATTTAGGGTGCTCAAATATTGGCCTTTGTTCATCGAGCCGGCGATGGGAACCAAGTCACCCAACCCATTGTTCGCAATGTACCCCAGAACATGACAGAGCCTCCACCATGGCTCACTTTTTGGCCTTCGTACCTGTGACAGACTTACTAAAATCTTTTGTTTTGATGAGTTGAACTCAAATGAGCTTTGATCTGCCTATAGAACGCTTCTGCAAAACTCTTTTGGCTTCTGAAGATGCTCCTTTGGAAGGCCAATCTTTTCGGCATGAATGTATATTTTAAAATCTCTGTCTTTCAAACGTCGCCGCACACTGCGCTTACTGATTGGATTCATGGCCGACTGATTCCATTGATTTGCAGCAGATTGAGGCTTTAATTGAATACTTTTTTGTATTTCCCGTAGAAGGATTCGTTCTTCAATTAATGTTGTTTAGCACATGATCTAGTCAAGTTTCTGATGTCATTATGCTCCTTAATTATACCCTATACCACTATGTGGTTTGGGTATAATGACTTTGTGCTGCTGTTTGTAACAACCAAAAATATTTGACCTACACCCATCTTTAATTATACCGATCGGATCAGAATCACTATCTGATTCGATTTAACGATGTCCGTCCGTCCGTCCGTCCGTCCGTCCGTCTGTGTGTCCATGTAAAGCTTGTAATCAAACTGCAGGTCGCAAATATGAATATATTTTGACGAAATTTGGTATTTATTCTTTTATCGGCCATGGGATAAACGCTATTGAAATTGGTGAGAATCGGTCCATGTTCAGACCTAGCCCCCATACAAATGACCGCTATGAAATCAACATATATTGCCATAAGATCCAAATTATCATACCAATCTTAGTCAAATTGGGGTTGTATGTATATATTACATCCTTGAATCAGTAGTCCAAAAATTATCCCTATTGGACAACTCTTAGTCATAGACCCAATATATAGCTGCTTCCCGATCTTCACTTAAATCTATCAAAAAACAAAAATATTGCACTGATTCTTCTCAAATTTTGTATGTGTGTATTTTTTTGCAAAATACAAGAGACTTTATCAAACATGGTCAGGGTCGGTCCATTTTTGGGCCTAGCCCCCATATAGATATAGCATCCGATATGAACTTTTCATATCTGCAGCCGAAAAAATTAATAACAATCCCACTCAAATTTGGTTTATGCTTATTTTCTATATCCAGTTAGTTGGACCTGAGAGATAGGGTCTCTAAACGCATGGTATAGGGTGTCGTATAGTCGGTGTAGACCGACTATAATTTTCTTACTTGTTTATTGATTTGATAGTGCACTGTTTGGCGCGACAAATTAAATTCAATTACAATGTCTTTTACTGCAACACCAGAATTAAAATTGCCAATATTGAAGCTCTAGCAACACAGCTAAACTCAGTCGTTTTTCCCATGGTCTCCAATAACTTTTATTCAATATTTTATTTGAATAGTTATTTGATTCGCTGTCTGCTTGCTTTCTTATCAACAGAAAGGGAATGCAAAGCGTAAACGACAAAATATTGGGCACGCGTATAGCTATAAATACGGATTTTATTTTGAACATAACCCGTGTACAGTTAGTTCATGCAGTCAAACGAACTGGATAAGAAACATCACAGTTGCGTATGTAAAAATAATTATGCCGACTAGTGTACATACATGATCATTAAAATAAGTTTTTGATATACCATGTTACCTATCTACAACACCAAAAACAACAAGTAAGAAAATTATAGTCGGTCTAGACCGACTATACGATACCCTATACCATACGTTTAGAGACCCTATCTCTTAGGCCCAACTAATTGGATATAGAAAATAGGCGGATGCTATGTCTATATGGGGACGAGGTCCAAAAATGGACCAATCCTGACCATGGTTGGTAAAGTCTCTTGTATTTTGCGAAAATATATACAAACAAAATTTGAGATGAATCAGTGCAATATTTTTGTTTTTTGATAGATTAAAGTGAAGATCGGGAAGCAGCTCTATATGGGGCCTATGACCAAGAGTTTTCCCATAGGGACCGTTCTTGGACTATTCATTAATGGATGTAATAAACACATACAAACCCAATTTGACTAAGATCTATACGACAATTTTGATCTTATGGCAATTTATGTCGATTTTATAGGGGTCATTTGTATGGGCGCTAGGTCTGAACATGGACCGATTCTCACCAATTTCAATAGCGTTCATCCCATGGTCGATGAAAGCTTATGTACCAAATTTCATCAAAATATATTCATATTTGCGACCTGCAGTTTAATTACAACGTTTACATGGACACACAGACGGACGGTCGGACGGACGGACGGACGGACATAGTTAAATCGATTTAAGAAGTGATTCGATCGGTATAATAAAAGATGGGTCTAGGTCAAATATTTTTGGTTGTTACAAACAGCAGCACAAAGTCATTATACCCAAACCACATAGTGGTATAGGGTATAAAAATCGAAAGAACGAAAAGAAAGACAAAACACAAAAACAAACAAGTAAGAAAATTATAGTCGGTCTAGACCGACTATACGATACCCTATACCATGCGTTTAGAAACCCTATCTCTTAGGCCCAACTAACTGTACATAGAAAATAAGCAAATACCAAATTTGAGTGGGATTTTTATTAATTTTTTTGGCTGCAGATAAGAAAAAGTTCATATCGGATGCTATATCTATATGGGGACTAGGTCCAAAAATGGTCCGATCCTGATCATGTTTGGAAAAGTCTCTTGTATTTTGCAAAAATATATGCAAACCAAATCTGAGAAGAATGAGTGCAATATTTTTGTTTTTTAATAGATTTAAGTGAAGATCGGGAAGCAGCCCTATATGGGGCCAAAGGGATCATTTTTGGACTACTCATTAATGGATGTAATGAACGCATATAAGCTCAATTTGAGTAAGATCTATATGACAATTTGGATCTTATGGCAATTTATGTCGATTTGATAGGGGTAATTTGTATGGGGGCTAGGTCTGAACATCGACCGATTCTCACCAATTTCAATAGCGTTCATCCCATGGCCGATAAAAGCTTATATACCAAATTTAATCAAAATATATTCATATTTGCGACCTGCAGTTTGATTACAAGCTTTACATGGACACACAGACGGACGGACGGACGGACGGACGGACATTGTTAAATCAACTCAAAAAGTGATTCTGATTCGATCGGTATAATTAAAGATGGGTCTAGGTCAAATATTTTTGGTTGTTACAAACAGCAGCACAAAGTCATTATACCCAAACCACATAGTGGTATAGGGTATAAAAAACAACGAACAAGAATCTGTACTAATATTATAAAGAGGTAATGTGTGTTTGTTTGTTTGTTTGTTTGTAGGAGGTAATCTCCGTAACTACTTTTCTGATCTTCCTGAAATTTTCACATAGTCTTACTGCGGATATGGGAAGTGGTATAGGCTATAATTTTTTTAATATTTTTAGTGGGCGTGGCACCTCCTACACAAAGTAAATTTTTAATATCATATACATATCTTGAGTACTATGATAGGGAAAGTAAATTTTTAATATCATATACATATCTTGAGTACTGTGATAGGGAGAGCTTTGCAAATTTGTGTAAGGTCACCTATTGTTAATATTAGTAGCTACGCTGGAAATGGGCGCGATCGGATAAGTGGGCGTGGCCTCCCATACAAATAATAATTCAATATTATATATCTCGAGTACTGTGATAGAGAGAGCTTTTCAAATTTGTCTGAAGTCACCTATTATTAATGTGTGTTGTCGGACAAAAAATGGGCAGGATCGGACCAATAAGCGTGGCACCTGCAATACAAATTAAATATAAAATTCCATATATCTAGAGTACTGTAATAGTGAGAGTCTTGGGACTTTGTGTGAGCTCATACGTTATTCACGTGATTAATTAAACAAAAAATGGGCGTGATCGGAGCAGGGGGCGTGGCACAGACCGCACAAAATAAATATGTGATATCATATGACTGGTGTACTAAAAAAGGGAAGCTTTGAACTTTGCACGGCACCACCAGATCTTAGTATGAGTAGTCGGACAAAAAATTGTCGGGTTCACACCAATAGGCGTGGAACTCCCCATGCAAAGTAACTATTTAATGCCATATATCTGGAGTACTCTAAAATAGAGGACTTTGTGGCTTAGCGTCAGCCCATAGGTTTTTTGTATGATTAGTCGAACAATAAATTGGCGTGATCGAAGTGGTGGGCGTAGCACCGTCTATGCAAAGTAGATATCTAATATCATATAACTGGTGTACTATAAAAGGGAAAGACTTGATATTTTGCACGAGTCCATCAGATATTAATGTGAGTAGTCCAATAGAAATTGGGCGGGATGGGATTAGTGGGCGTGGCACCTCCTATATATGTACATAATACGAAGTACTACGAAAGCAACAGTCTTTTGACAAGTACATTACGTATCAATGTGATTTGTCGTGGAAAATATATCGCCAAAATCAAAAATTCGCCAAAAACTGAAAATTGCGAAAAATAAAAATCGCCCAAAAAATCTTCAAAATCGAAAATGGGCAAAATCAAAAATCGCTAAAAAGAGAAATTGCCAATGATATTCTAAGTTCAAGGCCAATAGTTAAGTGTTGCCAGAACTAATTTTGATAATCCATCTTCTTCTCATGGGCAGCTACATGTACCTTGCTGCAGGGAACGCCGAAAAATCTGATAATTGTACGGAGGTAATCTCCGTAACTACTCATCTGACATCCTGATATGGGAGTGCTACAGGCTGTAATTTTTTAAAATATTTTTAGCGGGCGTGGCACCTCCCATACAAAGTAAATTTTAACTATCATATATATTACGTACTATGATAAAGAAAGCTTCGCAAATTTGTCTCAGGTCATCTATTATTAACGCGAGTAGTCAGACAACAAAATGGGCGGGATTGGACAAATGCGCGTGGCACCCCTACACAAACTTAATATTAAATGTGATATATCTGAATAAATGTATTAGTGAGAAACTTGGGACTTTGCGTAAGCCCTCTCATAACGATTCGTGGGGGGCAGGGGGAGGGTGTAGCGAAGCACACCGGGTTACATCTAGTATTTATATATTTTGATATGCAATTTGGGATATTTAAAATAAAGTTAAACATTTTGCGTAATTTCAAATAAACGCAAAATTTTTCTTTGACTCCACAAACCGAGATTCCATAGTTCTTTTTACTTTGGAAACAGTTTTACCTGATCTTACCCGATATCACTTTGAAACAATATTTATTTAAAAAATACTTTTTTTTCGGATAATATTCAATAAAATGTTAAAAATATTTGTACAATGATTTTCTAAAAAAAATTATCAACAATGATTAATAAGGCCAAATCCGATTTTTATGCTGAAAAGTTTTCTTCCAATACCCGAAGTTGGTATCGTTAAATCTACGAATCGGGAACCATGTACGATTGTTATAAGCAACAACAAAATAAAGAAAAATATTTTTTTAATAAAATTCACAATAAATGCACTGTTCCCCGCAATACGTCTGTTACACATCACGTTCACGATCGAACTAATTTATTAATGATTTTATAATTTTCTATATAATCAGTTCCATACTGCAAAATAAGACTTTTAGTCTTGTGTATGAAGCTGTTGTAATAAATAAATAAATAAACAAGATAGTGCAATACCTGCAGTTCAAGCTTCCATTTAAAAAAAGTTTTGATTTTAGAGCAAATAACTAAAAAAAAAATACTTGAAATTCGTAGTTTCTTACTGTTTAGCAAAAATTATTGAACTTTGAGAGAGTATAACAAAAAAAAATTTACCTATTTATTTATGGTGAATTAATCCTCACTTTTGACATATTTCAACTCAATGTGCGACGTCATGTTAAAACTTTCTTATTAACCAAGCCATAGTGCCTTGCATATACATAAGAAGATTATTCTGCTTTTCTTTTTTAAATGTGCTATAATTGTGGCCTGTTTGTATAATTTGGCTTTGAACAGAAAATATAATAAAACTTAAATTAATCTTCTATAACATGACTCAAGCTGTATTAAAAGTTTCTAGATTAAACTTTCAGTTTTTTGTTCCCCTGCTCCATTTCATATCCACATAAACTAACTTTTCATTTTTTAATTAACAATTTTTTGTTATTTCATTAAATCTTTGCTGCATTTGTTCTTTTTTTTTACCAACTGGTTGTGAAGTGATGAAAGTATCAGTATTTAATTTGCGTAAAAGTGACCCCTTAAATACACCTTCCTACCTGCTACACCTCAGACATTTATAAGTACGAGAAGTTAGTTTATTTTCTGCAGTTTTTATTGCAAAGTTTATAAATAAAATTGTTTTTATTTTTCTCTCTAATAATCTTTCAGCTCTACTCTTATAAACAGTTCTAGTGTTTGGCACTTTTTGCATGAAACTTTGAGGGATATTTATGTATACATAAATCTTGAAAGGGATGTATAGCCAACTTGAATATGTAAAAATATGTTATCTTGGAAAGTTATTTAAAGATTAAGCATTTGTGAAGCCATTTCAAAATGCAATGTAATATATCTAATTTTTGCTTGGTGAATCATAATGTAGGAACATTTTATATAATGTTAAAAAGATATAGAGTTTATGTGAGAGAGGTGGTATCCCTGCCCGTATTCGTGATGTTTTAAGTTTTGCTACCTCAGTTTTATGTTTAACTTTTATTTTTGTGTTTGCAATAATTTTCCGCTCATTTTACTAATTTTGTTCATTTTGTTTTTATTTGTGTAGGAACGAGTACAAAATATTTGTTGGTTATTCTTGCTGGTTAAGAAACTATTTTAAACAAAACTTGAGGTTAGATTTTAAAAGACTTTTAACAAAAGTTTTTCTCCACTGTTTACTTAGATTAGATTTAAACATTTGTTAAATTATATCGTCAGCTGAAATGTAAAGCCACGTAATTAACAATAAATTTAAAGTTGGTTTTTTTAATTGATTATAATGGCGGGTTTTTGTTATCCAAAGACAAATCCTCTTAATTTTGATGTTATATGATTTAACATAAAGACTTTGATTAATATAGTTAAGAAAAAAAAAACATTATACATCTCATGTTCGTATGTTCTTCCCGGTTCCAGTGATGATATTTACATTACATGAATTCTAAATCATCTGAACCAATTATCTGGTTCCTGTTGTTAAGAATGGTTGTGTAAATGAATTCATCGAATCGTTATTTGACTATGGTCTCTTTCAAGTAAATCATATTCTCAAAGCGTATGGAAAACTTTGGATTTAATTTTTATAAATGAACCATCTAAAGTATCGCTGCATCCATCTAATCCAATCAATTTACCCATTCAATTTGCCAATTAAGAATCCTGTGCCTAATCAGATGGAAAATTTTTATTGCTTTTCGAAAAATGATTATCCAAAATTATATACGATATTGACCGAAACGATATCCTTTCATCTATGTATATCTGTAACGATTCCTATGATTTCAACACGTAAAAAGATGGGTCCACCATGGAATAATAACTATTTGGCTAAATTCAAAAACAGAAAGAATAAAGTTTATAACAACTACAAAAAGCCTGGTTCGCCCTTTGATTTTACCAAGAATTTAATTGCTAGATCATAATACAATATTGAGAACAAAAGGGCTTACCATAACTACTTAACTGGTATGAAACATAATTTAAAGAGGAATCCAAAATCCTGTTACAATTTTGTTATTTCTAAACGTCGCACAGTGGGGCGTTTTGGCTTTTTTCGTTGCAAAAATCATAAGTTTTAAACTAATTAAAGTATTTTAAAAACTATAACTGATTTTGGAAGATAACTACCCTACCTTTAAAATGAGTGCTGGCGGAGGGAGGATAGGATAAAATATATCCTATCAAAGTTCAATATTATTTTGGTGGTAATATTACATGTTGCAAATATAAAGATAATGTGCTGATATTTGGAACTTAAAGTGTTTTTGACCTAAAGATGAACCTTACTTAAATTTTACTTAAATCGGCCCATGTTTGGACCTAGTCCCCTTACAAATTTTCCTTAAAAATTGCTTTAATGCCACTGAATGTAGCAAATGTTATTCTATTGCGATGAAATTTTAATCATAAGAGTTTATTAGGTCAGTGACGAAATCTATAAAAAATCTTTGAAACCGGTCATTGTTTAGAACTAGTCCCCATACAAATTTTCTTCAAAATTTGGTTAAAATGCCACAAAAGGTGACAAATTTGTTTATTTCTGTATTATATTTAAAAAATGTACAAAAATAGCGCAAAAAACACTGTAAAATTTCAACGACATATTGGACCTATTTCCTCGATTTTTTTTTATAAAGAAAAACACCCAAAGTTCACATTGAAATTTTTTATACTTATAATTTCACAATACATAATATGTAGTTTTCTTGAATAACCGCGTATGTCCATTTTTTTTTTGTCAGTTTTGAGTTAACGATGCCAAATATAATAATTTTTAACGCTCTTTAATTGTGTTTAATTTTTTTTTTTTAAATATTGACCATTTCTGAGTTTTTTCTTTAAATAACGACGTAACTTAAATGTTTATTAAATTAATTTGCAGCACTAACGACGTGTGTCAACCTACGTTTGATCGCTGACAAATTATTTTCTCAGAAAACGATACATATCGACAAACGTTGTTATTAATGGAAAAAAAAATGCAAAATAATTTTGGAATATTTTTCAGTTTATAACCACTTATAAAAACTGTTGTGTTTATTTCATTTTTTTGTTGTCACTATTATTCTTGATACGTTTTTACATTCTCACCCTAAGTCCCGTTAACTTTCTTTTGACGAAAAAAAAAAATCAATTTTTCAAGCAACAACAACTTATGTCTAAATGCGTAGTTGCACTAGTAGTTTTCTTTTTCAAAGCAAATGACATTTGTCGACATAAGTTGTTTTATCTGCACACACTTTAAGTGTAATTTATATATTGTTTTTTCGTCCTTCTCTAGGATCTATTCCTCTCAAGATTTTTGACTCAAAATTTTTTATAAAGTATTTATTGCCCATATCTACAGGACTGTTAAATAAAAAGTCTTAAAAATTTTACATCGAGCCCATAATTTCAAATATAAAGTTTTTTGGCTTTCCTGAACATTTTGATTTTATGACGTACGCGGTTATTCTAGAAAACCACAGATATTGCTTAAATCCGAAAGTGTAGAAAAAAAATATCACTCTAATATAACATGTTAAACTAATATTTAATTTTTTATTAATATTACAGATACACATCTTTGAAATAATTTTAATATTAATATATTAATGATAAAGATATTAAGTTATTTAGTATATATTTTTTTAAACTAGTATAATTTTTTTTATTAGTTAGTTCTCTTTAAAATAGTCATTAACATTGGAAGCGATATCTAACAGAATTAACATATCATTGCTATAATTATGTTCTTCCAAATCCTTTCGAGATCTTACATGTCTTCATCATGAAATTGGTGGGCCTGAAAATGTCCTCATTTTTCGTTATTTTAAATTTTGTTGTTTTTAGTTTTTAAGTGCGAAGTTTTTATTCTGTTAAATTAAATTTTTGAGCTGGCATCAGTTCAAAAGTTTGTAATTGTGGCAAAATACATACAAATTTTGTTTTATTTATTTTTTTTGAGTGTAAATTTCTTATTATATTGAATTCATTAATAAAATTTGAACACTGGAAATTTTTTGCCGCTTAAAAATAATTCAGGTAGCGCAAGTTGATTTTGTATTGTGCTGAGTTCATTAACAAAATTTTGATGATCACTGCCTTTAACAGTATGTTACAAACTGTGACCAAAAAACACAAAATTGTTAATCACTAACATACAATCGTTTCAAAATTGGATTGAAAATAATCTTAACTTAAATATATCTTTAAAAACAGGAAGTGAATTGGAAGATGCTATTGAATCTTTTACAAACCTATTACATGAGGCAGCATATTTATCTACACCACAACAACAACAACAAACTACTGGGAACCACCTAAGTGTATCTTTTGATATAAGAGAACTAATTCGAAACAAGAGAGAACTGAGAAGAATTTACAAAAACACTAGAAGTCATTCAAATAAATCTAATTTGAATAGGGCAACAAATCATCTAAAGAATATATTAAAAGAATTTAAACACGAAAATACAAAAGCCTTTCCAAGAAGTCTAGATGGGAAAAGAAATGATGATTACAGCCTTTGGAAAGCTACAAAATATCTAAATCATCCCATTAAAAGAAACGTACCAATTAAAAGTGCAAATGCTTCATGGTGTAGATCGGACTTAAGTTAAGCAAGTGAGTTTCGAAATCATCTAGAGAATACGTTTAATCCATTTTCTTTATCTAGTCAAAATCAGATAGATGAAATTTTACACTTTCTTGATACACCCTGTCAAATGGATTTACCAATAAAACACGTGACTCCGTCCGAAGTAAAAACATTTATAAATAAGCAAAACGTAACAAAGTCTCTAGGATATGACGGCATTAATGCTAGAGTGTTAAGATTGTTGCCCAAAAAGGGCATTATTTTTCTGACAAAAGTGTTAAATTCAATTTTAAGGCTCAACCACTTCCCAGCGCAAAAGAACAAAGTAAAATTTTTGAAAAATTATTGCTAAAAAGACTGTTTCCCTTCCTAGAAAAGCAAAAAAAAATTCCTGATCATCAGTTTGGTTTCAGACATCAACACGGCACTCCAGAACAATTCATCGAATTGTGGACGCAATTACTGACTCCTTGGAAATAAAATTGTATTGTTCAGCTATATTTCTGGATGATCAGTAGGCTTTTGATAAAGTATGGCACCAGCTCCCTTTTATTTCCTTTTAAAAACATATCTTCTTGATAGACATTTTTATGTTAATGTAAATGGCGAAAACTCTACCTTTGGAGAAATTAAGTCTGGCGTCCCACAAGGAAGTGTGTTGGGCCCAGTCCTTTATACAATATTCACGTATGACATGGTAACTATTTGTACATTGGCTGATGATACTGCTATTCTTGCATCTAACAAATCACCAACACAAGCATCTAATATTGTGCAACAAGAAATAATTTTCATTCAAAACTGGCTGCAAAACTGGAATATAAAATTTAACGCAGAAAAGTCAGTTCATGTTACGTTTACACTAAGAAGAGAAGATTGTTCTCCAATACTTTTAAATGGCACTTGCATTCCTAAAAGGAACAAAGTTAAGTATCTAGGATTTAACTTAGACAGAAGACTAACTTGGAAGGAACATATAAAGATGAAACGCGAACAACTCAACATAAAAACCAAGAAGATGTATTGGCTTATTGGGCCGAATTCTGAACTTAGCTTAGAAAACAAAGTTATATTGTATAAACCTATACTTAAACCAATTTGGACTTATGGTGTGCAACTTTAGAGAACTTCGATTAATTCAGATATTGAAATTTTAAGGAAATACCAGTCTAAAACTGTTAGATTGATAACAAACTCTCCATGGTATATAAAAAACAACGCTATTCTAAATGACCTTGGTATTGCTTCAATAAAAGATGAAATAAATAGATTTTCTGAAAGATATCTTAGGAGACTAAGCTACCACCCAAACACTTTAGCTATACACTTGTTTAACGATGAAGATAAAGTAAGACGACTAAAAAGAGTTCATGTTCTTGACCTACCCTTCAGAAAATAGAAATTTTGTAAATATGTATACATATTTGTAAACAATAATACAATAGTGTATTTTGATTCTTATTGGATTAATTGGAAACCAATATACCAAGTTATTTTTTTATTAATTATTATACATTTTGCTTAATGTTTTTCGTATTTTATATAAAATAGATTGCAAAATTGAAGAACTGAAACAAACACTGTCTTTCAGAATTTGTAGCTTTTATTATTGCCAATACATGAAAATTATAAAACATTAACAATCTTCTAAGAAATCAAAATAGAATATGAAATAATTAAAATTTCTGTTTTCATTCACCAAGAGAAATCGTGAGAAATAAGATAAAAATCTGAAAAAATGTGTTAAAATTTTGGTATTTTAAAGCCTTTAAAATAAGCCAATATAACTTTAAAATCGATTAATTTTTCACTGAATTATGGCAAAACACGTCTACCGATCTATCCAGTATATGTGAAGATGTTTTTACAACTTAAATATTTCGTGTTGAAATAGGGGTTGGTTTTCCAAAAAGAAGTGTGGAATCGAGGACTTACGCTGCCAAAATAAATCGCAAAAAAAAACAAGAAAAATTAGGTTTTTTATATATTAAGCTGCTAAGTAATTCCAGAATTAGTTTCCTTTATTCTTTCCTCTCCGAAAATGGCGGCTTTACAAATTACTTCACTAAATTTAGTAGCTGCTTCGCAAGCGAATTCAAGTCGTTGACGACGATTTTTCGAGTGACAAATTCGCGGTTTAAAAGATATTACATTTCACAAAAATTCAAATAAATGACAATCAAAAGAAAGGCTTAAAAATAAAAGCGCCCTCTGGATTTCAAATTCCAAATCGACAAGTCGCTTCTAACCGTGGGACCACTTTAATGCTCACGTAAACAAACTTTAGGGTTGTTGCGTGCAAATAGGCAAGCATATGCAGCCAAGTTCACTTCAACTAGTTAGAGTATTATATTAGTAAACCATTTTAGGTAATACCTAAGTAAACATATTTAAACATTTTTAGTTCCATTCCATCAAAATAGAAAAAAACTACCAAAATATGATATATTTGAAAAACTGAGACTGTAGAAAAAGTAAATGACCGAATAACATAATATTTTGCTTTATAGAAACTAAAAAGCCCTTTCAAACGACACCAAAAGCATTATAATCGGTTTATCAGTTTGCCTACAATCTGATTTGAAATAGGATATTTTTAAAAAAATTTTGCGCCTTTTCTTAAAAGCTAAAAAAATTCCAAATTTGTGAAGTTCTATCATCCATAATTTTTATCCGATTTTAAAACCTTTTATAGATTCTTAATCTGTGAAAAATCCTCTATCTATACATTCATTGATTTTACTGAATGTTTCTATACAATTTTTGATTTTTGCCACGCTATTTGGGGAAAGGCGCCACTGTGCGTCGATCACGTGAATATCCTAACTCTTTGAAATTTGGAACATTTTCAGCCGCTGATGTTTTATCAATCAGTGATATTTTTGCAGATTTTTTTGCTACGACTTATTCCATACAAAATTTTGACCAATCAGTACAATATCCATTTGAAATTTCCAAAGCGTCTTGGATAATAAATGTAATTTTCTTTAACAACGTCACTGTTTTGAGTAACATGAAAACACTGAAAAATTATTTTGATCCTGGTCTTGACGGAATGCCAAATAATATTCTTTTTAATCAGTCTTTTCGTACAGGATATTTACCATCTCTATGGAAGGAATCTTATATCATCCCTTTATATAAATCAGGCCAATGTGTCTAATTACAGTCCCCAAACTTTCAGAAAAAATTATAGCAGACTTGTTATTTCATCAAGCATCATCCATACTTTCTCGTTTGGCTTTCGTAATCTCGTTCTACAATCATCAATGCTCTGGAACTCACTACAATTATAAATGACGGATTTAGAGATCGTAAGCAAACCAATGTAATTTACACCGACTTTAGTAAAGGCTCTGATAAGGTGAAGCATGATTTATTATTATACAAGCTGAATTCTATGG
This sequence comes from Cordilura impudica, assembly GCA_963682025.1. Classification (NCBI taxonomy): domain Eukaryota; kingdom Metazoa; phylum Arthropoda; class Insecta; order Diptera; family Scathophagidae; genus Cordilura; species Cordilura impudica. The sequence goes on along the minus strand of OY821517.1, from coordinate 174,102,228 downwards.
GTTTCAATAATTCTTTAGTTTTCTGGTTAAAATGTCATTTAACGAACAGATCTAGAAACAGATTTAGAAACGCTGTTTGTAAAAATATCGTGTAAAGTGTTTTCAGGTGTTCGACAAGGAAGTCGACTTGGTCGAGTACTTTTTACTTTATTTATCAACGATCTCCCTTCTGTTATTCAACACTCAAAAGTTTTCTCATACGCTGATGTCAAATTATTTTCCTCTCTTTAAAATTACTTTCAACATTTTTTGCTACATTCTCAGATCTTGGCATTTTATTAGATCATAGATTAAATTTTCGTCCGCATATACCTTCAGCAATAAACAAAGCTTATGGCATTATTGGATTTATGAAGCGATGGAGTAAAGAATTTTCTGATCCATATGTACCCAACAGCTATATACATCCCTGGTTCGTACTATCCTGAAATATGGTTCTATAATATGGGATCCATATTACATTATACATATAAATTTCGTTGAATCTGTCCAGAAAGAATTTCTGATCAAGAATTTCTAATCAAGTTACCGACATTGAAAAATATATTGGTCTGTAAGGACATTTGTAATTTCATAGGCTTTAAATAAATAAATAAATAATAAGATAGTGTTTTAACAATATAAAATTTTTTTGCTTCTTCTGCAAAAAAAAAAACCAGTCATTTAGTTTTACTTTTCTCATATTTCATTTATAACCAACCAAAAAAATTAACATTTTAGACCTTACCCCTTTCGAATTTATTGAAATTTGGCTCACATTCTGTCTCTGACACAACTAACATTGATAAACAAATTTTGCATACTATACGCTCTAATTAGAGATATATAACGACTTGGACATTGGGTCCAAAAATATGTCGCTGTTGAACCCTTTGCACGTTATTATCAATAAGCGACATGCAGGAGCTTGAATTGGCTTCTGAGCTTTTAAGAAAAATGTGGCAATAGATGAAAAAATAGTTTAATAAAAATTTAATTTTTTTTATTTAAATATAACAATTTGTTACGCGAGCGGTCGCAGAACAACACCACCTGACGTATAAATGGCAACAATAGTTTGTAGAAATTGCTTTGGTTAAAAGTGGCAACCTTAAAACATATACGTTTAAAGTTTCAAGGCGCCACGTTGTTTATAATTTTTTTCGAGCCATCAAACATGAACGATCTCAGCAAATTTGTAAACATGGAAAAAATTGGTCACCATTATGTATTATATATTTCAATACTTTCATCTCAAAGGCCTCAGTGTAACAAATTTTAAACCAGAGTTAGATTCTACTCTGGGTGAGTTTGATTCTTCGACTACGACTATAAAATATTGGGTGGCGGAGTTTAAGCGAGGCCATACGAGCTGTCAAAACAAACAACGTAGTGATCGATCAATAGAGGTTTCCATGCCAGAAACGGTTAAGAAAATGCACAAATCTTATTTTATGGTCATCGACTGAACATGCGTCAGCTACGTGAAATGAAAGGCATTTCAAAAAGAACTATATATCGCTTATTGACCGAAAATTTTGAGATGGGAAAGCTGTCTGCAAGATGGGTGCCACGCTTGCTCACAATAGAAGAAAAACTGCATAGTGAAGATATATCTGTAGAGTGTATGACAATTTTTCACCGCAATAGTGTCAAGCTCTTGTGTTGATACGTAGCCATGGATGAAAAATAGATCCACCGCTTTCCCTCTGAGGAAAAAGGAACAGTCAAAGAATTTGAAAAATTTGTTGAATCGTGTCCAAAGAAGGCGAAGACATTCCACTACAGACAAGTGCATGGTGTCTGTTTTTTGATATGCGCGTGCGATAATTTTTAATGATTGCTTTCAAAAAGAAAAAAAAAAAAAACAAGTAAGAGTGTTAAATTCGGCTATGCCGATTCTTTGATAGCCTCCTCCACCTAAGTTTTACGTTTGCATTAATATCTGTACTTCTTGCACTATTTGTAACAAATGAACATAAAATATTTGAAAATTTAAGCAATTTGATAATCTTAATACTAATTCATTTCAAAAACAAGTAGGAAAATTAAAGTCGGTCTAGACCGACTATACGATACCCTATACCATGCGTTTAGAGACCCTATCTCTCAGGCCCAACTAACTGGATATAGAAAGTAAGCATAAACCAAATTTGAGTGGGATTTTTATAAATTTTTTCGGCTGCAGATATGAAAAAGTTCATATCGGATGATATATATATATGGGGACTAGGCCCAAAAATGGACCGATCCTGACCATGTTTGTTAAAGTTTCTTGTATTTTGCAAAAATATATAAAAACAAAATTTGAGAAGAATCAGTGCAATATTTTTGTTTTTTGATAGATTTAAGTGATCGGGAAGCAGCTCTATATGGGGCCTATGACTAAGAGTTGTCCAATAGGGATCTTTTTTGGACTACTGTTTAATGGATGTAATATATACATACAAACCAATTTTGACTAAGATTTCTATGATAATTTGTATCTTATGGCAATATATGTTGTTTTCATAGGGGTAATTTGTAATTTTGATGAAATTTGGTATATAAGCTTTAATCGGCCATAGGATGAATGGTATTGAAATTGGTGAAAATCAGTCCATGTTCAGACCTAGTCCCCATACAAATGACCCCTATTAAATCGACATAAATTGTCATAAAATCCAAATTATCACATAGATCTTAGTAAAATTGGTTTTGTATGTATTTATTGTGTCCATCAATCACTAGTCCAAAAATAAGCCCAACAGGACAATTCTTAGCCATAGGCCCCATATACAGCTGCTTCCCGATCTTCACTTAAATCTATCAAAAAAAAAAAACAAAAATATTGCACAGATTTTTCTCAAATTTGGTTTATGTATATTTTTTAAAAATATAAGTATAGCGTATATATATAAAGCACCCGATATGAACTTTTTCATATCTGCAGCCAAAAAAATTAATAACAATGCCACTCAAATTTGGTTTGTGCTTATTTTCTATATCCAATTAGCTGGACCGAAGAGAAAGATTCTCTAAACCATTATATGGGGTATCGTATAGCCGGTCTAGACCGACTATAATTATTTTACTTATTTTTATTGCATATAATCTATCTTTGTGTCTTTAAATTAGTTCAGATAAAAATATTTAACAAATTGTTTTTTAGTTTAATATCTGAACATTTTACGAAATTAAAACTCCCAAAAATTTTAGTCAAAACTATTTTGAATGTATTTGTTAAATATCGCAAAGTTTTGCAAAATATGATCTTTTGGTCTCTTATGAAGGGATCTTAACAGTTCTTCTACTCCAATAATAGAAAAATAATGAAATTTTTCAGATAAAAGTTGATTTTTTTTATGAAAAAGAAATATCGTTGTTTAAAAAAAATAAATGAGTATAAAAAATACCGGTAAAAAAAAATTAAATTTCAATTCAAGTGATATTAAAATTTAAAGGCTAAGTATCGGCAATTATAATAAAATGATAACCCTACTCATTATTGGTTTGAATATTGAATTTAACACTCTTACCCGTTTTGCCTATGTTTGATTTTTATATTTGCTCGAAAAAAAAAATCAAAAAATCGTTTATTTCTGCTTAAAAAAATAAAAATCACAAAACAAGGCATTATCCCTAGTACAAAGCTTTTTTTTTGATAAATTCACCATCAAATCGAGTAGTACTTTCAGTCGGTATGTTTTAACAAATTTCAAGTCAATAAAAGATAGTAAACAAAATATATTTTACTAGCTGTTTTTACCCGGTATTGGCCGGGATCCAAAGGCCTTTGACTTGAAAAATAGTTTACTATGCTTACCAGGCGCTGAGTACTTAGTCCCCATTGAACAGATTCCCCCAAAAAATAAACTTTTCCTCAAAAATTTGTATGGGATTGGGAAATTTGTTCATGATGAAAAAATTTCCCAATGTTTACGTTTTTTGGGGAGCAAATTCATTTTTATTTCAATTTAAATACTTTTGATTTTTTTTAATTTAGAAAACGCTTGGAAAACGCTTGCAAAAATGCTTCAGAAATACGCTCCGAAACTGCTTTTAGTTTTTTTTAAAGTTTATTTTGTAAACATCAATTATAACGGAATCGTTTGCAAATTAAAGGGATCAGAACTTTTAAAAATTGAATTACTTTATTCAATATGTGATCATCATTGAGCAGAGACATTAAATTTATAGCAGTTTCACAAATGGAAAACATGTAAGAAAATTATAGTCGGTCTAGACCGACTATACGATACCCTATACCATGCGTTTAGAGACCCTATCTCTGAAGCCCAACTAATTGGATATAGTAAATAAGCATAAACCAAATTTGAGTGGCATTTTTATTAATTTTTTTGGCTGCAGATATGAAAAAGTTCATATCGGATGATATGTCTATATGGGGACTAGGTTCAATAATGGACCGATCCTGACCGTGGTTGGTAAAGTCTCTTGTATTTTGCGAAAATATATACAAACTAAATTTGAGATGAATCAGTGCAAAATTTTTGTTTTTTGATAGATTTAAGCGAAGATCGGGAAGCAGCTCTATATGGGGCCTATGACTAAGAGTTGTCCCATAAGTATCGTTTTTGGACGACTCATTAATGGATGTAATAAACACATACAAACCCAATTTGACAAAGATCTACACGACAATTTGGATCTTATGGCAATTTATGTCAATTTCATAGGGGTCATTTGTATGGGGGCTAGGTCTGAACATGGACCGATTCTCACCAATTTCAATAGCGTTCATCCCATGGTAAAAGCTTATATACCAAATTTTATCAAAATATATTCATATTTGCGACCTGCAGTTTGATTAAAAGGTTTACATGGACACACAGACGGATGGACAGACGGACGGACATTGTTAAATCGACTCAAAAAGTGATTCTGATTCGATCGGTATAATAAAAGATGGGTCTAGGTCAAATATTTTTGGAAGTTACAAACAGCAGCACAAAGTCATTATACCCAAACCACATAGTGGTATAGGGTATAGAAACAAAACAAGTAAGAAAATTATAATCGGTCTAGACCGACTCTACGATACCCTATACCATGCGTGTACCCTGCTATCTCACATCATACTGCAACTGTGAAATCGTTGTGTACGTATTATCAACGAAAAATTGTTCGAATTAGTCGAATCCATCGCCATTAACTTTTGTGCTCACACATCTGACTGCAATCTCATTTTTAAAAAGTTGTCGAAGCGTGAACTTGAAAAAATTTGTTTACTTTTCTCTCTTATTTTTTGATTTGTAAACATCTATACGCGCAGGGGGGTAAATTTCGAATTCACAATACAATCACAAAAACAGCGTAATATGTGAGATATGTAAGATATGTAAGATCTTACGCGTAACATGTGAGCATTAAGACAAATCGGTGTGACGATTGTTTGGTGAAAAAATTATGATATGTAATAACCTTTTTGTCGCTGTTTTTGCATTTTATTCCCCTGTGATCGGACTCACATGATTTTTTTTAGAGTTACCGAGTATATTATACAGGCACATGTTTGAGGAAAAATCTTTACATTATTTTATTTTAATAATAGTTAATAATATTTATGCTCTATAATTAACAAACTTGCGTTTTTATATGCGCATTTCAAGAAATAAATCATAATAATAGATTTAACAAGTTAAAACTTTAATTACAGTTTTGCAGAATCCTGTAAATTTGCATTAAATTTATAACAGGGTAACATTGATCATCGTTAGTGGCAGCCACTACTCGCACGAAAAATTTGGTGAGATTAGTGTGACCACTGCGGAAAATGTGTGTGTATTAGTAAAAAAAATGTGAGTGTATTGAGTTTTTCGAAGTTGCAGTGTGATGTGAGATAGGGAGGTTAGGGACCCTATCTCTCAGGATATAGAAAATAAGCATAACCCAAATTTGAGTGGGATTTTTATTAATTTTTTCGGCTGCAGATATGAAAAAGTTCATATCGGATGCTATATCTATATGGGGACTAGGCCCAAAAATGGACCGATCCTAACCATGTTTGGTAAAGTCTCTTGTATTTTGCAAAAATATATACAAACAAAATTTGAGAATAATCAATGCAATATTTTTGTTTTTTGATAGATTTAAGTGAAGCAGCTCTATATGGGGCCTATGACTAAGAGTTGTCCAATAGGGATCATTTTTGGACTACTGACTAATGGATGTAATATATACATACAGAGCCAATTTGACTAAGATTTGTCTGATAATTTGGATCTTATGGCAATTTATGTTGATTTCATAGGGGTCATTTGTGTGGGGGCTAGGTCTGAACATGGACCGATTATCACCAATTTCAATAGCGGTTTTATATTTTTGAATTAATATTTGTATTTTAAATAGTTTCTTTTAACTTAGATATTACGCTGCGCTGTAGGGTGAAAAATTTTCTCCTTTTTGGCTTCTACTGCAAACAATATTAAGTTTTTCAGTTAAAAAATTCATAACTATATATATCTCATCTTAATAAATAATTTCATCATTAGTTATAAATTGCCTGTCATTTTGAATACGTATATAGTTACAAAAACTGCACTCTTATTTATAAAGTATATAAATATGTTATGCCACCAACCACCGCATGGCAAATGAAAATTCTCTGAAGACCCATTAAATTTACTCATCAAATGTCAAGTCGATATAATTCATGATAGATATTAAACGAGCGAAAAAATATTAAAATGGTGAAATGCTATGGATACGAAAATGCATTGGAAGAGATAGAATACATTCAGCAATCAACGATACAGATGTTGCATGTCTAGACAAGTGTCAATTAATATCACATTATGTGTGGCAAAAGTTTATAATATTTCATTAAAATAGAAAAAAAAATATAGTTAAAAAATTCCATGTAGCTAAAAAAAATAATGGAAAATGTTGTCGTCCAGGCTGTCTATAAGTTATTCTCCGCCATTAGATTCGGAAAAGAGTATCTGGTCCAACATTTCTTTTTTAATTTAGATTTAGTCTCAGGCTGGCTCGATGGCTCATACATACAAACAAATAATTTTTGTTGGAATTAGGTTTCCAAAAAAAAGAAAAGAAAAAGCAATTAAGTATATGTTTAGAAGTTCTATTGTTGTTCAAATATATTTTAAAATACAATAAATTTTTCTCATTTAAAACCTCTTAACAATAATTCTTATAAAATAAAAGTACATACAGTAGCTAGATAACTTCCTTTTACCAATAAAGGTATTTATAAAAATTATTAAACTAATTTAATTGAGGCCAATATAAAATTTTCTATTCACAAATATTGCCAAAATTTTACTACAAATTGTTTGTTAATATAACAAACGAAAAAGAAAATATTAACCTGTTGATATTTATGGTCGAAAGCAAATCAAATTTTGTTGTTAGTATCAAGAAATATAAATAAATGTTACACTTAATCGAATTTTTAAATTATTTTGTCACTTTTGAAAAAAGAACAGTTACTGCAAAAGCAATTAAAGATAAATAGATAACAAATATATATTTTTTTTTCGTTTTAATGTATTAGATTGTGAGATATAGCACATTAAAGAAGACTACCGCCCGCCCGTCTGTCCGTCGGTATGTCCATGTAAACTTTGTACTAAAAATACAGGTCGCAATTTTTTTGTTTTTATTTATTAACCAACACTCAGGGGATGCCCCCTACAGATGCAGTGCATTGTGTTGATCTCAGGGAAATAGGTTATGGGAAGGAGGAAAAACGGAGTTGTGTTTGTAGATATTTGACTTAAATTTTATTAGATTATAACTGTCAGGATTACAACTAGTTCGATTGATAAACGAATTCTCTCTGTAATGCGTTGTGCGGTCAACTGGACAATATACTACAAACGGATGTGATCTAGTAGAGAAGCGGGTAGAGCGAACCGAAACTCGGGCACTTGGAATAAGTTCGCTAATCTTAGAAGAAATTTCCCATGGTAGTATCTATAGAATAGTGATACACAACTCACATTCCGACGAAGTTCCAATGAGTCAATAGAGTTGGATACACTACTATCTTTGATGAGTATCAACGCCTTCCTTTGCTCATGGTCCAGTAACTCCAAAATAGACTTTGAAGCTCCTGCCCATATAGGGGAGTTGTATTCCATTTTCGGTCAGATGTAAGTGGTATAAATTTTAAGGAGATCAGAGGGAGTGAAGTAATTTTTGCACCGTTTTAGAAAATCAAGACACTTGAATGCTTTTTTCGACACTTGAAAAACATGCTCGTTCCAACGAACACCACATTGAATTCTCATGCCTAGAACATCAAGAGTATCCAACTCCCCAATTCGTATACCACCCATATATACAGATGACATTGTTGAATCCATGGCCCTATGGGTCAACATACAGCATTGAGTCTTTAGCGTATTAAAATCAACCCTATTCGCTTTACCCAACTTGGGGATTGTTAACAAGTCTTGATAGAGTGTGTCATTCATTGTCCGCGTTTTGCCCCCCAACATCGAAGAGGCTTGGCCTACAATTAAAGGAAAATGAATGACAAATGCTGCTGTCATCTGTGAAAGAGTATATAGAGTTAAAAGTTTGAACAAGAGGTCGTTGAGAAAGATAAGGAAAAGAGAAGGAGAAAGAACGGTACCCCTGAAGCTGAAACTCATTAGATGAGACCCCATCAATAACAACACGTATTGTTCGGTCTCTCAGAAAACTCGATATAAGTCGAGAGAAGTCATTACCGACCCCAAATGCCATAAGCTTTGATATCAATGCACCGTGCCACACATGATCGAATGCCTTAAAAATGTCAAGTGCAACCACTTTACTTTCGCCAAAATTGCGAATGGATCGAATCCAGGGCTCAGAAAGTAGAGCTAGCAGGTCTTCCGTGGAATGATTTCTACGGAAGCCATACTGTCGATCATTAAGAAGTGAATTGGACTCTCAGTAGTTCACAAGATGGAAATTGATCATGCTCTCCATCACCTTTGAGAGCGCAAAGCAGATTGCAATTGGACGGTAATTTTAGGGTTATTAGCCGCACCCTTTTTAGGGATTGGTTGGATATTAGCAACTTTCCAGCAAGAGGGAATGACTCCCGCACGATACGAAAGGCTGAAAAGGTTGGCCAATGGACTGGCTAGCATCGTAGAACACTGTTTCAGCACCAGTGCTGGTATACCATCCGGTACCGGAGACTTATTAATGTTGAGATCCGAAAAAACCTTTTCAACTACACGTGCTCGGAAAAATATTTTGGGCATAGTACAAGGTACTCTTTCGAGTTCGGGCAGTAGTTGATCGCTATCCAGCAAAATGAATTTTTTGCAAAAAGTTCAGCTAAAAGGTTAGCCTTATCAAGCGGGTCAGTGAATATTTGGTCATTCATTATAAGAGTTGGGATAGCAGAACTAGCACTATTCTTTACTCTTTTACCAAATGACCAAAAGCTCTTGCTGCCCCGGGGAGCAGAAAGAAGTTGAGCATGATGACGCTTATCGTGAAGAAACTTTCCGCGCCTTAGTACTTTGGCAAATTTGTTTCTCGCCTGTTTGCGTAGCAGCTAAATGACTGAATTTTTATTTTCACACCAAAAACTGAATGCTTCCTCTCTGGATCTGACTGCATCTCTGCAAGTCTGGTTAAACCAAGATTTTTGATTAGGTTTAGCCGAAATGTACTTTGATAATGAATAATCTCATGCCAAGCACTATTATTTTTTCCACCATTATCGCTGCACCGTCAACATTATTGTCCAGGAAACAAAGTTTCCAGTTGAAATGCTTTAAGAAATCATTGGCCTCGACCCGGCGAGCCTTTTCGTAAATAAAAACTGAGCGTTTCATAGCTGGTGTTCAAAAACACTATGAAGTACAAAGTACAAAAAAGATGCGGAAATGGTGCAGTGATCCGAATTACCGAGAGGTGTAAGTATTTTCACTTCATACTTGTCAGGTTGTAAAGTTAGAAAAAGGTCGAGAGTGTTTTGTCTTTGCTCTTCAGTGCATGGAATGTACGTTGGTTCATTCACTAATCGCGCTAAGTGATTATGCGCGGCGAAAAGCTCAACGTAACGGTCTTCGGGAGTTGTTTGACTCGAACGGAGAAGCAAAGAAGAGTTGTGAATATTAAAATCGCCGGCAACTACGATTTCGCTATTCGGGCAACTCTCTAATACTTTAGTTATAGATTCAGAAAGCGCATCGAAGCCATTATAGGTATGCTCTCTTTCTATTTTTGTATTTCCATTTTGTATTTCTGTATAGAAACCCGAAATGCAAAATGTGTGACCTGATTTTGAACTTAACCCAAAGTGAGTTAAATTCTGCATCATTATAGTTATAATGTTGCTGGAACTGGTACACAACATTGTCGCGAATGTACATTGCAAGGCCCCTATAAAAAGTAAAAAGGGAGAGAAGGTGATAAGCAGGTATGTGAAAATCCTGTGGATCAGCATCCTCACTTACCTGGGTCTCACATAAGGCGAAAACATCCGGCCGATGGAAGCGAGTGTGGGTATATACAGATAGGAATTGTTGCAGTAGCTGAAGTAATTATGTATTTGAATTATTTTGTTTATCTTTTTGTTTCCAGTTTAGTTATGATTGGAATGTTGAATGTGGGCTGAGCTCGCCGGATTGGGAGGGTTCTTAACTAACTGAAACAGTGAGCTAACTGCAAGAGAATAAAAAAATTCATTCCAATGCAAAAAAAAATTATTACTAAAAAAAAATCTAACGAAACTTCAGTATAGCGATAGATGTTAAATGAATATTGAACTTTATCATTATTTTTTTTTTTTTACTTTACCTCTTATATCTAGTTATCTATCATTCCCATATATCAAAAGCTCACTCTTCCATATTTAAAGCATATTTAACAATTTTTTTATTTAAAAAAAATGATCCTACTTGAACAATGGATAAGAAATAAAAATATTTATAATATAAAGCTAATAATAAAAAAAAAATAGCACCTATGGAATTACAAAAAAACAAATCTTTAGCAAAAAAATAAATTTTATAAAATAAATTGTTATATTATATTCACATTAGTACCTACGTCTGTATTTATTTAGTTCATTTGTAAATTAGTATGCACGTTTATATGTTGTAACTTACATTTACTGATCCTTTTATTTTTTTGTTTTTAAAGGATGACGATGGTACAAAAAAAAAATCCAATATATATATGATGAATTTATTAATTCCATTGGTTCAGAACATGCCGATGAATTAAGCTTAATGCACCTGCTTCAGTCTGTAGAGATAGAAAATTATTTTAATGCATCATAAAAAAACTTTACAATTCGGGTTAAAAAAATATAATTCATTGAGTATCAAAATTACAACATAAAACCCATGCTATAAAAAAATTAACTTTACATACTAAAATATTACAAAATTTTTATCTTATACGAGTATACTACTTTAAAATTGTAGAAATAGTTTAAGCAGTTTTCTTTTCCTTTTACATTAAATAATGATAACGTTGTCGACACTAGCCTCAACGCTTTATTAAATCGTTACTGTTGTAATATTAAGACTGAGCTTTTTTAAAACTAAGCTTTGCAAAAAAAAATTTAGTGACGTCAGAGCGACGCAGAAATAAATTGTATAATAAACTTTAATTTAGATGAGATAAATAGTTATTTCCTCAATACAATTGTATCAAGGTATTATATATATTTATATTCCTTTTTTTTATAAAATTACACATAATTACGGATGCGATGAAATTCTTATACTTCTTTTGGTCCTTTTTATTACTGGTGCGGATTGAAGTGAGGTGTTGGTACTCCAGACGTTGTACTTAGAAGTAGTCGCTTCTGTTAATTTAGCTATATTTCTTCATTTGCCTTCAAGGGTTTTGTTGAAAAAATGTGACAGTCCAGTTAAGGCTGTGTGGTTCTACCACAAGAAGTCCAATCCTTCTGATAGTTGCAACCTTTTTTTTTTTTTGTGTTTTGAAAAACTCGTATATTTTATCAATTAAAAAAAAACAATTTAAATTTAAAAACTTAAACGTTGGATTCAAGAATACTTAATTTTTCTTCAGAAATCAACCTTATTCTTTTCTGTCCAAACAAGAAGAGAACAAAAAAAAACACCTTTCTTTCCGGAAATGCTGGCCAAAAAAAAAACTTTTTATTTCTACACTATTGTATTTGACTATCTGTCAATCATCAGCGATGTATTTCAGATGGTATTATCGTCTTAAATTAGATGTTTTTATCCCAAAATTAAAGCAGTGGTTCAGACTCCCAATTTTATTATTTGGTTATAAAAAGTGGTGTATGCTAAGGCATATAATTATACCTGCCATGGTATTACTGTTCATAATCTGCTTTGTAAAATTATTCTAGCATGCTATACAAAATGTAAAAGTAGCTTTAAAGACTGGATGCTGAGTAAAAGCTTTAGTACTCACTCGCTAAAACAAAAGCAGGACTTTAATTAATTTAATTCTCTAAACTAACATTGAATAATAAAAAAAAATCGGCAACAGAATATATGAACAGGAACATATTCTGATGAAGTTTGGTATGCGAACTTATGTCGCTCATAGGACAAACGCTGTTGAAATTGGTGGAAATCGGTTTATGTTTAGACTTAGCCCCCATGTGAATGACCTCTATGAGGTCGACTTAAATTGCCATAAGCCCCAAATTATCATATAGATCTTGCCTTTGTGTGTTTATTATATCCGTTAATAAATGAGATAGGACACTTCTTAGCCATACGCCCGATATAAAGCTTCTTCACGATCTTCACTGAAACCTATAAAAAAAAAAAAAAAAAAATATGGCACAGATTTTCGTCAAACTTAGTTTGTATGTGTTTTAAAAAAAAATAAGTTACTTTACCAAATACGGTCAGGATCCGTCAATTTCTTGACCATATAAATCTAGCAGCCGATATGGACTTTTCGAGATTGCAGGAAAAAAAATTAAAATAATTCTCCTCGTCTATGATCCTATTCCTATTAACCGTTTTAATGAGGTTTTGATTTTTTTATATATTTGTTGGAATTAGATTTAAAATTATTTTATATTTTTATATTTTTTTTGTGTTTTTTACGTTCGAATACCGCCTCAGACTTACCTTTACCACCCGACCGAGGGAGCATACCCCCTTAACGTGGACACCGCGTATACACAATGGTCCGGACCCTGGCGAATTCCAAGAGCTGGCAAATAAATGGTGCGGTCGTAAATCAGCTGCAGACTATGTCATCAGCTGATATTAGGAATAGACAAACTTACTAAATATAAAGAACCAAAAAATAGTTAATTGAGATATTCAATTATCTTGCGCTTTACTTTCAATACATTACAATTAAAATCAATGAAATTGTGTAACACATTATAATCATGACAAATTCTGCCGAAAGGATAAGAATTAGCATAATTAGTTCTTAAATAGTGCAAATGAAGCGCATTAAAGTTTCTTGTGAATCTACAAATTATGTTAAAATTTAAGTTTGACAAAAGAAACTACTACGTTGCATTAGCAAGGTTGAATACGAAGGTAACACCCAGCATGGCCACCCTACTCTCAAGAGTTGGAAGTCTATTAGTATATGATGGTTATTTTTTTTTCAATTAAATATTCTTCCTTTATTTACATATTTTAACAAATTTTGATATTTACATATGAGATCTTATCTTTACATATAGATATTGCAACAAATAATACATAGGATCTAGAGATATTAAATAGTTTTTATATTATTTTTAATGATTTTTAAAGGAAAATGGGAGGAAAAAACCTTTATACGATTTAATAAATTCAAATACTATCTGAAAATATTTATATGCTTATAGAAGGTTTATTAGAAATAATAGACCTCTATAAGCATATAATTTTCAATTTGGGATTTCTTTTTAATTTTACGTTACTTCTCTACATTCTCTTATCAGTGGGTAAGAGGAATTTTCAATTTTGGCAAAATAATTGTTGTTAATCCTTGTTATGAAATCGATAATTTTTTCATATCCTGTTTCTTCATGAAGAAGACTTTTAGGATACCTCCAGAGCTTTTTATTTATGATCTTAAGACATTTTTGTATAATTTGTAAGCCTTTTAGGTGGAAGTTGGCAGCGTCACTCCAAGTAGGACACGCGTATGTTAATATTGGCCTTATAACACTTTTGAAGAATAGATTTTTGTTTTTGGCAACACTGTTATGATCAGATAAGCTAATCGCATTTGGTTAATTAAAATTCTCAATAACTATCATAATCTTACTGAAAAATCTCTATATTGTGAAATATTTAATTATTAAACTGTAATATAAAGTTTTATGATTTTAAGCAAACTCAAGTTATACGATACCCTATACGATGCGTTTAGAGACCCTATCTCTTAGACCGAACTAACTAGATATAGAAACTAAGTATAAACCAAATTTGAATGGGATTTTTATTAATTTTTGTGAAAAAGTTCATATCGGGTGCTATATTTATGTGGACTAGGTCAAAAAATGGACCGATCCTGACCATATTTGGTAAAGTCACTTATATTTTGAAAAAATATAAACAAACCAAATTTGAGGAAACTGTGCAATATTTTTGTTTTTTGATAGATTTAAGTGAAGATCGGGAAGCAGTCTATGTATGAATGTATATGGGGCCTATGACTAAGAATTGTCCTATAGGGATTTTTTTTTGGACTACTGATTAATGGATACAATAAAACATACAAACCCAATTTGACTAAGATCCAAGTGCTAGTTTGGATCTTATGGCAATTTATGTCGATTTCACAGGGGTCATTTGTATGGGGACTACGTCTGAACATGGACCGATTTTCACCAATTTCAATAGCGTTCATCCTATGGCCGATAGAAGCTTATATACCAAATTTATATTCATATTTGCGACCTGCAGTTTGATTAAAAGGTTTACATGGACACACAGACGGACGGACGGACAGACATCGTTAAATCAAATCAGATAGTGATTCTGATTCGATCGGTAAATTAAAAGATGGGTCTAGGTCAAAATTTTTTGGTAGTTACAAACAGCAGCACAAAGTCATTATACTCAAACCACATAGTGGTATAGGGTATAAAAATAGTGATTCGCAAAGAAAACTTATTCATAACCTCAATACTGCTGCAAACGTGTTTGTTTCTTGTACAATTGCTTCAAATTATAATGATAAGATTTGTGCGCTTGATTCATGTGGTAAATCGTTCACTAAAACTAAAGGAGGAATTAATTGTCACTCCTGCTCTAAATGGTTTCATACTGCTTGTGTGGGAATTGCTGCAGAACAACTTAATGCCATTTCTAAAAGTAAAGGTTCTCTTTTGTTCATGTGCGATTCCTGTTTGGTGCCACTTATAAACGCAGACACAGGATCGGCAGCACTACGCGACGATTTTCGCGTATATACAAAATAAGTTTGATGTTATTTTGTCTGAGCTTAAGCAGGAAATTGGCAATAGGCTTAAGGAACTTGGAATTGATATCGACAATTGCAGTAAAACCATTAGTCACGTTGATTCTTCAACAGCTAAGAAGATCAAAGTTCTTGAGGATCAAAATGAAATCCTCCATAAACGCTTGAATCGAGCTGACATAATAATTAATGGGTTCCCAAGGAATCAGGAAAACATCGATATCATTGTTGTTCTTGATATTTTTAAAGAACTTCATGTAGCTGTTGATGTCACGGATCTAATTATGTGCTTGTGAAGCTAATTCTCTGGAAGGGAGAATTTTATCAACAAGCGACTATTTATAAATGATCATTTATCAGCTCTAGCAGGAAGAATCTGCTTTCTTGTCGTAATCTTCGCAGAGGAAGAAAAATTCTTAAATTTCGGCTACTCAGCTCCGAGATCCCAAGAGTTAAAATCACCTTTATAGATCTATCTACTGATGTTTTTGATTTTGCTGGGTTGCATTCTTCTTTTGATTTTCCTAATATGGCTTCGAGAAATATTGCAACTTCTGATGATCAACGGAACATTGAGTTTAATTATTTCGTAATTATAATGTATCTCATATATATTTTAATTTTGGTCAATTATGCGTAGTATTACTGACTTAATTAAGTATGTCTTGATTTTTCCATGCTGTAATGTTTTTTTTTACATTGATAAGTTTAAGTCTTTGCGATGAACGATTAAGTATTTCACCTCTCCTAATACTTTTAATTTAACGTATAATCTAATTTGATCTCGCCCATATTTCTGAGTATTTACTTTATTTTCTCGTTTAGTTATGTTCAAGGGTATACCACATTTGCGCTATCGATTTCGACACGAATCTAGGTTTTTGTTGTATTCGGTTTGCGGCTCTGTGGTATATTGGGACATATCTTATTTTAACTTTGATTTTCAGAGTCGGAAATGACATTTTTGTCTATGGGTTTTAGTCTGTATTTTCATATATGTATATACTTCTTTTTCTCTTTTTTATTATCTGATTATACGCTGGTATTATTGTGAATTAATTAGCCTGTTTTAGTTTTGATAATTTTTTATTTTGATATTGACATATTTTGAATTCTTAATATATATATATATTTTTCCGTATTTGCCGTATATATGAATCCTTTGATCGACAATCTTAGTGCTATAGTTAATGATAATAGTTTTTTGGAAGATGCTTCTTAAACTTAAGTAACTGTTTAAAGATTGGTCATGTTAATATTCAAAGCCTTGGGCCTTCATTAAGAACCGCTAAATTTGATGAATTTAAACTAATACTTAAAGATTCGTTGGTCAGTTCGAATCTAACTCTCTTTACGAACGGTTGTGTAAAAAATCAATGCGCTTAGAGTACAACTATTTAAAATTAAAAACAAGTGTTTATTTTTGTTTTTGCAATTGCCTATTCTTGATCTCATTTGAACTCACGTGGTAGACAATCCAGCTTTAAAACAGGAATAAAAATTTTGCGATGGCCCGAGGGGCCAAATCTTCATCCAAAAGAAAACTTGTGAATAAGATGACAAAACTTCCTCCGGGTTTTGTTAACCCGAACATGGCGTCAACTTCAAGCAACAGATTTAGCCTGCTTGCTGGCCTCAATGATATGGACGTAACTCCCGTATCAAATATTAACGATGTTAAGGAACACAAACCTCCACCCATTGTTGTAGAAGCTAACGCTTCATTTACAGAAATACAAAAGCTGCTTGGTAAGGATTGCATTTTCAAACGTACTTCAATTGGTACCAAAATTTTTGCTCCTAGTAATAAAATGTACGAATGCTACAGGCAAATACTTAAAGAGAATAAGATGGAGTTTCATTCTTATGGCCCCAAAGAAAATAGGTTATACACCACCTTTTTACACGGTTTACCCCGCATAAGCTCTGAGGAAATCTCCAAGAAGCTAAAAAACTACAACCTATCCCCCTCTACCGTAACTGAAATAGTCACCAAATTCAGTTCAAACAATAATGCAGTTTATAAAGTTCAATTTGTACGTAAAAATTTTAATCCAACTGCTTTAAAAAATGTACGAACAATTTCTAATATTATAATTTCTTGGAAAAAATACAAAACGAAATCCAAGAACAAACCAACTAAATGCTGGAACTGCTTGATGTATGGCCATGGCGGTGAACATTGCCATCGAAGTGCTGCATGTATGATATGTGCAGAACAACATCATACAAGTGTGTGTCCGTTTAACACAAATGAAAAAAGGCCAGCTGTTTTTACATGCTTTAATTGCAAAAAACAAGGAAAAGAGAGAACTGATCACTCTGCAAACGATATCAACTTTCCGTTACGTTCTCTCTATTTGGAAACTAGAACAAGAGTTACTTCTAAAAGTCCGAATAAAAGCAGACAACTACAAAATAACAAATTTCAATTTAATGTGGGAGATTTTCCTAATTTAAGAAACAACAACACAAATTGTAACAATAACATCAATAATAACAGCAAAGCTATGTAGCCAGCTGAAAACAAACAACGATCTATTTAGCATTGATGAGTTTTTTGATATTTTCACTACAGCTATGGATGATTTGCATAGGTGCACTTCAAAAGTACTACAAATCAAAGTTGTAATGTCAATGGTAAAATACGCCCATGGATTATACTAATAATTTAAACGAATTCAAAATGATTCACTTGAATTCTAATGGCATTTCAAACTTTTCTAAATTAAAACAATTTGAGATACTAATTGAACGAGAAAATATTAAAATAGCGTCTTTGAATGAAACAGTTTTTTCAGAAAATCATAGACCCTATTTTAAAAATTATTATACCCTATACCACTATGTGGTTTGGGTATAATGACTTTGTGCTGCTGTTTGTAACAACCAAAAATATTTGACCTAGACCCATCTTTAATTATACCGATCGAATCAGAATCACTTTCTGAGTTGATTTAACAATGTCCGTCCATCCGTCCGTCCGTCCGTCCATCCGTCCGTCTGTGTGTCCATGTAAAGTTTATAATCAAACTGCAGGTCGCAAATACGAACATATTTTGATGAAATTTGGTATATAAGCTTCTATCGGCCATGGGATGAACGCTATTGAAATTGGTGAGAATCGGTCCATGTTCAGACCTAGCCCCCATACAAATTACCCATATGAAATCGACATAAATTGCCATAAGATCCAAATTGTCATATAGATCTTACTCAAATTGGGTTTGTATGCGTTCATTACATCCATTAATGAGTAGTCCAAAAATGATCCCTGTGACCCCATACAGAGCTGCTTCCCGATCTTCACTTAAATCTATTAAAAAACAAAAATATTGCACTGATTCTTCTCAAATTTTGTTTGTATATATTTTTGCAAAATACAAGAGACTTTACCAAACATGATCAGGATCGGTCCATTTTTGGACCTAGTCCCTATATAGATATAGCATCCGATATGAACTTTTTTATATCTGCAGCCAAAAAAATTAATAAAAATCCCACTCAAATTTGGTTTTTGCTTATTTTCTTTGTCCAGTTAGTTGGGCCTAAGAGATAGGGTTTCTAAACGCATGGTATAGGGTATCGTATAGTCGGTCTAGACCGACTATAATTTTCTTACTTGTTATTTATATAGAAGTGACAGAACAGATGCAAGAGGAGGAGGAGCAGCTCTGTTAATTCATAAATCTGTCGCTCATAAAAACCTCTTTATATCAAACACTTCATCAATCGAAAACATCTCAATTGAAGTTATTATAAATAATAGACCTATTGTTGTATCTTCGTTATATTCACCAAGATATACCCGTAACTTCTGTGATGATATCTTGAACCTAACACCTTCCACCAAAGAATACATAGTTTTTGGTGACCTAAATGCCAAACATTGCTCTTGGAATTGCCGTTCAAATAATACTGCAGGAATAGCACTCAACAATCTACAGCAATCAAGCAATTTTTTTATGCACTATCCTAATAGTCCAACCCTATTCCCCCATCAACACAATCGCGAAGCATCCACAGTCGATATTATTTTAAGCAATACCGCTTTAAATATAGACGTAAAGACAATGGATTACGAAATACCATCAGACCATCGCCCCATTATGTGTACACTTAAAAGATCAGTGGCCTCGCAGGTTGACCTCAACTATTATGATTATAGCCCAACCAACTGGAACATTTATATGAATTTTTTAGAAAAAAAAATCACGTTAAATTGGGATATATACAATACCAAGGTAGTAATTGATCAGGAAATACAAAAATTTATAAATGTAGTCTTCGAAGCAAGGGATGCGTCTACACCTAAAATAACCCAATAAAATAATTACACATTACCAGAAAGTACTGTGAAATATATTAAACTTAGAAGAAGCTTTAAAAGAAAAAGCCAACGATCTTCAAATATAGCCGAGCAAACTTTTTATATTCAATGTACTAAGTTTCTAAGTAACATGATTGATAAAAGTATTAATACGGAACGCAATAAGAAATGGTGTCAATTATTATCCAATTTAAAACCAGGAGATAAATCATTTTGGAGAATAAGCAGTAACTTGCGAGGAAAAGGAAAAAATCAAATCTCTCACCTTGAGGTTGGAAATACATTTGTCAAAGCAAATAACCTCACTTCGAATTACAACCACTCAGCGGATATACAACAGTAAATAATTTTAAGAAGGAAAATCCCAGTTCTGAGTCAGCAATTTATACAACTCTAGAAGAAGTAATGAATATTGTCTCATTAATAAAACCCTCAAAATCTCCTGGTTTTGACAATGTTCCCAACCTGCTCTTAAAGAAACTACCACTCAAAGCTCTAAAATTACTGGTTATAATAGTTAACAGCTGCATCAAACTCAACTATTTCCCAAACCATTTCAAAAACACCAAGGTTATAGCTATCAACAACCCTAGTAAGCCAAAAAATAACCCAAATAGCTACAGACCTATTAGTGTATTAAGTAACTTAGGTAAAATATTTGAAAAAATACTACATTCTCGTCTTAGTGAATTTGTAGCGACCAATTCTATTGTTGCTAAAGAACAATTTGGATTTAAAAAAGGGCATAGCACTACTCACCAAATAAACAGAATTAAAAATCAAATAATCAGCAATAAAAACAATAAACGTTCAATGGGTGTAATATTGTTAGATATTGAAAAATCGCTTGACACCGTTTGGCATAATGGCCTAGTATTTAAACTTCTTTATGCAAATATACCAAAATATTTATGCAAACTTATTTCAGATTTCATTCACGGCAGAAGCTTTAAAGTTGCGATTAATAATGAAACATCATCTCCAAAAACCATTACCACAGGGTTACCTCAAGGATCAGTCTTGTCGCCATAGCTTTACTCGATATATACATCCGATTTCAAAGTCCCGAAATATATGAAAATTGCTTACTACGCAGATGATACTGCGTTAATTTCTTCCTGAGGAAAATGGAAAAGGGACTTGTAAATTGCAGTAAATATTTTCACAAATGGAAAATCAAAATTAATCCAAACAAGACCCAAGCAATTATTTTTCCGTTCAACAAATCTCCCAAAAGATTGCCAAGACGTCATCTTCATATTGGAAATAATACCATAAATGTAGTTAATCATGTCAAATATTTCGGAGTTGTCTTGGACAAAAAGCTTACTTTTAAGCAACATATTATGGCTACGTGCCAAAAAGCTATAAAATCATTTAAAGCATTATGGCCACTTCTAAATAGAAGGTCATTTCTAAACCCCAAAAACAAAAATCTCCTATTCAAAAGTGTTATAAGGCCAATATTAACATATGCGTGTCCTATTTGGAGTGACGCTGCCAACTGCCACCTAAAACGCTTACAAATTATGCAAAACAAATGTCTTAAAATGATAAATAAAAAGCCCTGGAGGTATCCTACAAATCCTCTTCATGAAGAAACAGGTTATGAAAAAATTATCGATTTCATAACAAGGATTAACAACCATTATTTTGCCAAAATTGAAAATTCCTCTTACCCACTGATAAGAGAATGTAGAGAAGTAACGAAAAATTAAAAAGAAATCCCAAATTGAAATTTATATGCTTATAGAGGTCTATTATTTCTAATAAACCTTCTAAAAGCATATAAATATTTTCAGATAGTATTTGAATTTATGAAATCATATAAAGGTTTTTTCCCTCCCATTTTCCTTTAAAAATCATTAAAAAATAAAATAAAAACTATTTAATGTCTTTAGATCCTGTATATATGTTGCTATATCTATATATGTTGCAATATCTATGTTAAGATAAGATCTCATATGTAAATATCAAATTTGTTAAAATATGTAAATAAAGGAAGAATATATAATTGAAAAAATTCAATTCAATTATATATTCTTCCCAAGGTTAGATATTTTCTGCAAAATTTATGAATACAAAAGTTGTCCACTATGTGGTTAGGATATATTAAGTTTGAGATGATGTTTGTAACTGCTAAAAATATTGGACCTTTATTCATCTTTTATTATACGGATCAACTCAAAAACACTTTCTGAGTCGATTAAACGATGTCCGTCCGTCCGTCTGAGTGTTATGAATACAAAAGTTGGTCGTACCGCGGTGCGTGTCGGTAGAGTTGTCAGGAGTTGTTGTATACTTTTAAAAAAGGGTTGAGATATAATTCGCTTAATTGTTACTGGTACATTTACATAGGTAACTTTCAAAAACATTAATAGTCTGAATTAGAGTTATATAGTTTAAATACCTGACAAAATGGGAAACAATTTAAATAACAGGTAAATGGTAAAAAAAAAACTATTGCGACATAGCCCTTTAAGATATGAGCAGGTATGCTTCACCTTTTAAAAGGGATTAGGGTGTGGGTTTTTTATACTTCTAAAAGTGGTAATAAAAGATAAAAATTTGTATATGCTAAAAAAAACTATTGCGACATAGCCCTTTACGATATCAGCAGGTATGCTTCACCTTTTAAAAGGGGTTAGGGTGTGGGTTTTTTATGCTTCTAAAAGTGGTAATAAAAGATAAAAATTTTATTTTACATAATTGCAAGAAAGAGTATTTATAATAATGTTTCCACAATTATTATTCATTACAGTTTGTGCAACGGCTAAGTACTGTTACAGAGATCTGGCAGATATTTATTTTCAACGAAATGATGTAGACGATGTAATTTTGCACATAGTGAGCAACGACTTCTTTAAGAATTGTAACCTAGAAGACATTGAAATGCACAAAGGAAAAGTTACTAATTTTGCATCGAATTTGAAAAGACGGTACATCGAATGCTCTCATAGCAAGGCAAAAATGTACAAACGTTACCAAGACTGGTTAATAAAGGAACTTATTTTTGAGAGTGCATCTACAACTGCCAACGAAAGTAGAAAAAAAGGGTCGACCAGCAAAACCAATTGACGGATGTAGTGAAAGATCTCGAAGGCGCAAGCAAAGAATTATTAAGGACTCATTTTTGCACCAAATTCAACCAACCCAAAATAAAAAAAATAAAATTGAAATAATTGAAAAAATAGTAGAAGCGAGCCCAAGGCGCACAAAGAGGAATTTGAAAAGCATTCCTACACCAATTGAAGATAAGAAACTTAAGCCGGAAGAAGCGTTCGTCCTATTTTTGGATTTGAAATTGACCAAAAATCATTATAAGGAATTGCTGAAGCGAACCAATGAAAAGAATTGTGGGATTTTTCAAGAGTATCGAGATTTAGTTTCTGCCAAAAAAGGACGCTTGCCTTCACAATCTGCTATTAGTGTCACTTCAACATCAGCAGAAATAAAATTGCAAGATCTCCTTGAACATACTGCAGAACGATTGCTAAATACGCTTGATACTGATCATTTAAAAAAAATTGGTAATGGCAGCATTACTTTAATTTCTAAATGGGGATGTGATGGATCCTCTGGTCAGAAACAACACAAGCAATTTAATCGAAAATCCATCAGATGCTAATTTATTTACGGTATCTTTCGTTCCATTGCGCTTAACAAAAAGGTATAGCGTCTTAGGCCGCCAACTAGTAGAGCAACAGAAATTGATATATGGACAAAGGAAATTCCTTCTTCAACAAAGTATTGCGGACCAATAAAATTTGGATTCAAAAAGGAAACCAAAGATGTCATAACTGAAGAAGTTCAAAAAATAAAAGATCTAATTAAGGAACTTCAACCAGTAATATTTAAATTTGATGACCAAGATATTGAAGTACATTTTAAAATGTGTCTCACAACGATTGATGGAAAAGTTGCACAAGCTTTAACTGGAACAATGTCAATGTCAAGCTGCATTATATGCCAAAAGACATCAAGTCAATTAAGCCAACCCCCACCAGAAGACGATAGTTTTAAGGAAGACTACGAATTTGGAATGTCCCCATGTTAGAATACGTTTCATGGAGCATATTCCTAAATTGGGTTATGATTTGGAATTTGGTCCGTTAGGCGAAACAGTGAGAAAAAACAAAGAAAATTAAGAAAAAAGAAAGCAAAAAAAAACAAATTCAACAAAAATAATTACAGCTAGGCCTCCTAATCGACCAACCAAAACAAGGGGAAGGAAACACAAATGATGGAAATACGGCAAGGAGATTTTTTTCCGATACGGAAACTGCAGCATCTATCACAGGTGTAGATCATGAATTAATAAGACGATTCAAAATCATATTACAAGTTCTAGCATGCAGCAGAAAGATAAAGGCAAAAAATTTGGAGAGTGCGCCAATAAAACATCTATACTTTATAATGAAAAATACCCTTGGAGATATATGCCATCCACAGTTCATAAAATTTTGTACCATGGGGAACAAATAATTCAAAACAATATGCTACCAATAGGAGATCTATCTGAAGAAGCGCAAGAAAAAAGGAACAAAGACTACAGATTCTTTCACGAGCACAACACAAGAAAAATGTCCAGATGTTGTACTAATGAAGACCTTATCACTTTGTTGTGCACTTCAGATCCATATATGTCCAACATTCTGCAAAAATGGAAAGGTACCTATATTGAATTAGAAGAAGAAGCTAAACAACTTCTAGAAGATGAAAATCAAGGCTATTTAGAAGAAATTTTTACTAAAATTGTTTGATTTAAAGTACTTTTTTATTACACTAACAATAAGTTTCACTTCTTTTTATATAAAAAAAAACAACCTTTAGCCCTTGTGCACATTAGGACTAATAAGTTTACGGGGGCCAAAGTTTGGAATTTTCTGAAAAAATTAACTAAAAAAATTGTTAAAAAGTATTAGTTGTAAAATTAACTGAAAAAATAAGACATTGTATTAAAAAAAACATTTTTTTACCTTTTAACACTTCACTTTTGTACTAAAATTCAACTACAAATAAAAATGTATTTTAAACCCTCCGTAACTTTTTTTATTTTCGGTCCAGAATTACGTTTTATAGCAAAACTTAAAGGCTAAAGTCTCACCTACCATACAAAAAAACCGCATATCAAAATTCCGATCCAATCAAAAGTTATAGTTTTTGACCGCCTTCTCGTCAAATGGTCCACTGTGCGTCGTTAGAAATTATCTCCTTTCTGTGAAATAACATATGTTTGCATTTCTTAAGATTCAGTTCCATTAAGTTCACGTTACACTATTCAACTAATAAATCAAGCTTACGCTGAAGAGTAATATGATCATTTATGTCATTGAAACTGTGAAATAACTGAATATAATCTGCATTGATAAGGACGCTACAATTCAAAATTACTATCGGAAGATCATTTACGTATACTAATAACAATAACGGTCCCAAATAACTCTTATAATTTTAGATTCAAATTTGCGAAACACGACCATTTGAGATCGAAATGTAAGATTCGATTCAATCCACAAAATAATAGATTCATGCATGCCTATGAGTCTTAGTTTGAGAAGTTGTAATAGACCTCCTGGCATAACATGCAATTGTACATGCTTGCTGAATACCAGGACATAGCTCGTCGGTTAAAATACTTGTGGGATCTTGTATGCCAAAATAAATATCAAGGGCCTGACAACAAAAAACTTAATCATGCACTTATGTATTATATTCACTAATTATTTAATCTTTTTTTTTTCTGGGGGATGCAAAAGGGTTAAACTATTGAATTCAAATTGCGTTGTTTTGGATACGGTAACGAAAAAAAAGGAACTAACAACAAAAGAAATTTTTGAAGAGAAGTTTGTATGAGACAAGTTGTTTTTGTCCCGTATACTCTCCCATTCCCAACCATTCATGAATATACTAAAATAAATCTCCATGCCCTCCATATGAGATTTTAGTCGACCAAGTTCATTTACACATGTTTATATATTCCTTTATTGCATATTTACTTCTTTTAACAACTATTCAATACATGATATTTCTTCATAGGAACAATATGAAATTGAACCAAATCAATATACCTTACACTAATAAGTAGGTATGTAAAATCTATTAACAAAAATACCACGTCATTATATAAGCAAAAAAAAAAAACTAAAAACTAAATATATTACATACGTTTACTTGACAAAAAAATAATCAAGTTAATTTTAAATTTTGCATATATGTATGTACAACTATAAATGGAGAAGTTCTACAAAGTAAATTTCTTCAACAAAATGACAGTATATATATAGTGAGCGGAGTATTCGACTTAATTTATATTTATATATATAGATACATATTGCAAATGTTTTGTTTTTCTTTGAAAGAGCAATAAACTAGTTTTAAATAATATTATGTGTTTTAATTCCATTTGCTACTTACGCTTATCGAGCAGATCCCACGATGTTAGCGCTAACATTTTGGTCCCCAATGATGACGTACGTAAAGAGTTTAATATTATAACGAGACGTTAATTTGTTGCTCCTTCTTGTTTTTTTTTCAGAGATTTTAGACAAATTATTATTTTTACTAATCTGCTATACCCCTACAAAAATTTTAGGTATGTTCGGTTCTTAACCTCAAAATGCACGTAATGAAATAAAAATAAAAAATCCGATATAATAATGCGATGATAGGCAATCCACCACGATGATTAAGTGGCTAGTTTTAAGAGCGATATCCTGCTGTGCAAGGATATTGTTTCTTCCTTCAAAATAGGTATTTTTATTCAATATTTGTTTGATGTTGAGGCACCAATAGTCAAACGAAACACGGATTTAAAAACAACTAATTGGTCGATATGAATGATTGGAAATAATTCGGGTTCTTTTAAGGTTCCAAATCAACTGCTGCCACCAGTTGTTAATCGGAGTATACACTATAAAATATTAACTGACTGAAGAGGTTTCGGAATATCAGGAGGATATCCCCACGTGTAAATTAACTAACCAACGTTAGTAATTTATTCCTACAGAAAATATAATTGTACTAAATTATAATAGGTACGTATACTACGCCCAAATATTATTATTATTGAGCCGATGGCCTTAGCAGCTACTGCTTACTTAATATAATTTTGTAATAATTTATTATTACATAGTTATTAAATAAATAAATAAATAAATATTATTATTGGTATTTACCTTTGACAATTTTAATAATTGTATATAAAGATTTTATGAAGTTTAAGTAATTCACTTAATTCACAATGTAAAGTACACAATCTTGGCTTCAAAGAATGACGAAACACTTCGTTTAGTATCGAGTTATTAAGATGGATAATGGAAATGCATTAATTAAAGAAGTGTAACCAGCGATTATATAGAAGTCAGCGTGTGGTGAAAATTTACATAGTTGTGTACCTTCCATGGTTGTATATAATTATCTTCGGTATTATTTATTGCCTTAGTTATGTTAAACCGTTATCTTCAAAAAAATACAAATTTTTATTAAGATACATTTTTTTTTCGTTAAAGAAAAATTTTCTAGAGGCCTCACAAAGTAAAATAAAAAAGCTTCACTAAAATCTGTGTATATCACATCTGTCTGCTCACCATGTACGAAGCCTTTGAAAACATGAGTTGGAAATTCTAGAAGATTAGTAACTGTTGATCTTGATTTTAAAAAGGCCATGTTGAAATGAAGACAAAGACGACTTTAGTTGATATGAGAGATAATCCATTATAAGTTTCTCCATTAACACTTGGCTTTGCTATTCCCCTATAGTTAAGAATATTTGCCCATCCACCTGACTTATACAAAGGTAAAATATATGAAGCTTTCCAAGAAGTAAGAAAATAAGCAATTTATAAAAGACTGTTGAAAATACACGTTATGGGAACACTGAGCAATTTTTCAAAATACAAGCAGAAACACCATCAGGACCAGGCTTGTATGAAAATTTCAACTGAATCAGAGACTTAGAAACAGTTTCCGTATCAAAGAGCGGATTATTTGATACTGATGCAACATTTATTAAATATGGATTGTTAGCGACGGTTAAAGTATTTGACATAGAATTGCTATTGTACGTGGACTGAAAAACATCAGCAAATATATTCGCAATATCAAGATAATCAGAGGATGAATTATCATTGCAAAACATTGTAGGTGTGAACGAGGAAGATTTGCGTTTAACACGTACAAAATCAAAACAGTTTGATTTTGAATTATCCAAATTACCTCGTAAAACAATTATTATTCATTAAATTATACTCAGAGCGAGCGGTAGAATATTTAGCATAATCTAAAGCTGAACAGGATTTTGTGTATCCTTAAAAAAGGCGAGATTTTCTGTTTTTTAGCCTCGACAATTCCTTTGAATTCCACGGAGGGCCAGCATGCTCAAATTTTTGATGGGAAAGACGAATGCATTTAGAAAAATAATCGTTCAAAATATCATAAAATTTTACCAAAGAAAGTCCATGGGGCAAGCGTTAAGGATTATCAACCAAAAATGACCATTCAATATGATAAAGAAGTTCATTCAATTTATTATAATCAGTATGTTTAAAGCAAAATGATTTACTCATCACAGTATTTAGACCCATTGTAGGCTCTTCTTGGCTAACATCAAGTATTATAATAAGAGCAGGGTGATATCGATCTTCAGATAAGGCTATCGGGTCAATACAATTCACTACAAACCTTTCAACATTATCCATAAAAACTAGACCCAATATTTTCTTATTCGAAATACTTCCAGATCAGATATACTCTCAAGAAGTGTATCCTGTCAATAAGGGAAACGTCGAAGATAGAATAAACGATAAGGAATCAGACGAATAATGCCATAATACGTAAGGTAAATAAAATCACCAAGTACTAGAAGTGAGTCACCATGTTTCAAACAATTACTTACAGAGGAGCAAGTGATATAAGTAGTTTTACTCGGAAAAAAGGTTTCACGTGACCATGAGTGACTGTGTATGACTACCCAGAAATTATTCTATAGTCACAACAAGACTATGGAAAAGTTTCAGATGAATTGGATATGGGGGAATGGGGTTGCCCAATGGCAGACAGACAGACAGACAGAGAGAATGAGTTAAAAGAAAGAGTTTAAAAAAAGAGCGATTTTAAAAGAGGTTGCGGTGATAGACGGTTGCTAAGATCGGTTCATCAGTATGCTGAATGACAATTCGGACTTAAAAAAAGTACTGAAGTGATGTTTCTTGATACAGAGAAAGCCTTTGACTCTACACGGCACAACGGAGTCATTTTTAAACTAAATAAATTTGGGTACGCAATTTTTCTACAAAAAATTATAAAACGTTTCTTATCGGAAAGATACTTTGTGGTCAGTAAGAGGGGGATACATCGACGCAAAGATATATACCTGCAGGCATTCCCCAAGGTTCACTTTTGTCTCCAACTTTTTACGCTATATAAACTTCGGATTTTAAAGTGCAAAAAAATCAATCTACAGCACTTTATGAAGATGACACCGCTATTATTTTGAGCGGCAAAGTTTCAAATGCAATAGTAGCGAAATGAAAAATGCACTAATGCGTGCTGATAAATATTTCAATAAATGGAAAATAAAAATTAATCAAGACAAAACACAGGTACCTATTTTTCCATTTAACAGATCGCCAAAAAAAAACCACAAACAACCCTCAATATTCAAGGATGTCAGATTCCAATACTGGATACCGTCAAATATTTGGGAATAATTTTTGATAAGAATTTATCATTCAAGCCTGTAATAAAGCTTTCAAATGCGGAAGAGCTATTTTCCCCTACTCAACCGAAAGTCTAAGCTTATAGAAAAACCAAGCTTTTATTACACAATATGTGGATACGTCCAATAATGCCATACGGTTGTCAGGTTGTTCACGAGATGTACACAAACTTACCTTAAATAGATTCAGATTATCTATATACTAGCTGTTTTTACCCAGTCTTGCCCGGGATACAAATGCCTTTGGCTTGGAAAATGGTGTTCACTATGCTTACCAGGCGCTGAGTGCTTAGTCCCTCAAAAAAAATTAACTTTCTACCCAAAAATTTCTGCAGGATTGGGGAATTTGTTCATAATGAAAAAATACCCCAATGTTTATATTTTCTGAGAGTAAATTCATTTATTATTTCAATTTAAAATTTTTTGATTTTTTTAATTAAGAAGTTTTTTTATAAGACGCTGCTGCAAAAATAAGCTGCGAAACCGCTAAAAGTTTTTTTATTCGAAGCTTATTTATATGACGGAATCGTTTACAAATTAAAGGTATCAGAACTTTTTAAAATTGAATTACTTCATTCAATAAGTGATCATCATTGAGCAGAGATGTCAAATTCAAATTCAAGTTTAAAAAATAGAAAATTAATGCGCAAAATAACCGCAAGGTTGCTCTACGCAACTGCTTGTAGTATATGTATAGTAATTATTGCACATACGTGGATAAAATTAATCATAAGACTTTTCAGTGAGCTGGGTTCCCGCGTCCGCGTGTTTGGCAGCTACAGCCGTGCGCCGCGTAGTTGTCGTCAACTTATTTTAATCGCCAAAATATATTTTTACGACCATTCGGAAATTTTAACTGAGCTGTGTTCTGAAAGAGCTCCGCGTCCCTGTCCGAGCGCCGCTTCCGCGAGTTTGTTGCCGTCAACTTATTTTAATTGCTAAAATATCTTTTTCAGATAATTCCGCGTCCGCGCACCGAAATGATGCTATTGAAAAGAATACAGATTTTAAATGCGTTTATTGCACGACAGGTATTGAGAGCACTACGGCGAACTTTTTCATTTATTTTGGTGACCTTTTTTTTTAAAAATGTGGGGAATTTGTTCATCATGAAGTTATTCCCCAACTTTTCGAGGAATAAGTTAATTTTTTTGGGGAAATTTTTTGCTTGGGGACTAAGGACTCAGCGTCTGCTTACTATGTTTATGCATGGATTATTTTGAGCGTATGATATCCAAAAGTTATGAATTTTAGAACTATAGGATATAAAACATTTCTGGTTTTTCCTTCTGGTGCATATACGGAAAGATTATGCTGGCTCCTAACTCTGGAGCAGGCGACATATAATTGTCTATGAGAAAAACAGTTGATTATAATCTTATGTACGTTATGTTACGAAAAATTTTTTGTACCACCCCTTGCAATAAATGAACCAACTTACAAAAGTTTTCGGGAAAGGATATTGCATTCGTTTCAGGAGCATCACATTGCCTGGAGTCAGCTTGTCTTATCCGTTTGGTCTCAAGACATTGTTGTCTCGTTTCAGGAGTTTTACATTCCCTGGGCTCAACTTGTCCGTTGGGCCCCAAGACATTGTTGAGTCGTTTCAGGAGTTTCACATTCCTTCGATTCAGCTTATCTTAGCCGCTGGATTTCTAGACGCACTTGAGTAGATTCAGGCATTTCCGCTACTCTTAATAAAGCTTGTCTTGATCTTTGGGCTTCAAGACGTTATTGTGTTTGCTCAGGTGTTTCAGCATTTCTCGACTCAGATTGTCTAACTCGTTGAGACTCGATACGAATTTGGGTCTGACCAGGTTCTCTAGAGTTCTGTTTTGTTTAAGCCTTTTTGCATTTGAGGTAGTACGGCCTATATGCTATGCTTTCATGTGCAAGGCACAATTGCAAATAGTTATTTTTCCACCTTTACAACTCATTTATATAGTGAAAAAGATGAAATGGAAATATTTGTAGTAGGTTGCTTTCCAATGTAGCCAAAAAACGAGATGGAAATAAATGTAATATTTTGTTTTCGATTGTAGTTAAAAAGGCGAGATGGAAATACTTGTATGAACTAATCTCATCGGAGAAATCCTACAGTGAAAGTCAACCTGTATGTGTTCAACCATGAAATAAATCTGCTCTAATTTTGGGGTGTTACAACTCATATAGTAAAAAAGGCAAGAGGGGAATATTTGTAATAGGGTTATTTACAAAATTTATTTCATAATGGTGTAAACTCAAAAGTAGTAAGTAAAGAGATTTATGCACAAAGTTTTTGGGAAGTCCATTGAAAAAAACACCAAACACCAAAAGCGTATATAGAAAATTAAGAAAAGTGGGCGTGGCCGATAAAAATATATGACGACCTTGCCTGGGATATGAGAATAATGTGCAGTAAAATCGAGAAAAGCCAGTCAAAAATTAAAAAAGTAGGCGTAAAAGTAGGCGTGGAAGGCAAGCAGTACGTGGCGACCTTCTCTGTGGTATAGAGATATTGTGTACCAAATTTCAGAGAAATCCGTTGAAAATTTAAAATTTGTGTAGCGAACAAATATACCAAAAAAAAAAAACAGAAAATAAATTGTATATAAAAGGTGGGCGTAAAAAGAGGCATGTCCGATAGGAAGCTAATGTGGACCTTCCGTGGAGTACAGAGATCGTGTATATCAAATTTCAGAGAAATCCGTTGAAAAGTAAAAATTTGTATAGCGAACAAATATACCGAAAAACAGAAAATGAATTGTTTATAAAAGGTGGACGTCAAAGTAGGTTTGGCCGATAAGAAGTATATGGTAACCTTACCTGGAGTACAGAGAACGTGTGTACAAAATATCTAATAAAGCCGTTAACAAATAAAATTTTTTAAAGCGACCAAATATTACCAAAAAATAGAAAATGAATTGTATATAAAAAGTGGGCGTAAAAGTCGGCGTGGCCGATGGAAAGCATATGGCGACCTTCCCTGGGCTACAGAGATCGTGTGTACAAAATTTCAGAGAAGTCCGTTGCAAAATAAAAATTTGTATAGCGGTCAAACCAACAAACGAACAAGCAGAAAATAACTTTATATATCTGTTGTCACAAGCGATAACCGCCTAAGTCGACTTAAGAACGATTTGAGTTATGTTTATCATATTCTACTAACAATGCTTTATATTTACGTGAAATCCCCATTTTCCTAGCACTGTTATTTAAAAAGTTATTAATGAAAACATACTGACCTAAGTCGTAATGAAGCCTCATTACATTTATATAAAAAGTTATTTTTCTCGAAAGCATGATTTTCGACTTAAGCTTTTAATGCTTGTGACCACAGATATATAGATTTTAATTGTAATGATGATAGTGTAATTATAAAAAAAAGATGGTTGTTAAAATCAATAATCAAAATGTAAATTCAATTTCAACAACTACATTTGGTAATTGATTTAACCGAATTTATTTAATTGTCTTTATACTTAATGCTGTAGTTTGGAAATAATCGCAATAGAATTATATGGTATTAAGTAGGACTACCAAAATTCGATTGTCAGCAAATTCGGTTGGCATAACATATCCGTTCTCTGTGAGTTTGTATCTTTTGTGCTTAGGATCTTCAATTATTTCAGGTTCTGCATTAATTTCCTCATGCACTTAACTCCAAGTGTTCTGTTTTCAGGGCCAAATATTCCCTATGATTCTACATATTTCGATATATTTTCATAAATGTAAAATTTTGGAAAATTTTATACTTCTGTACTCCCTCAGAAAAACGAAGCAAGCTAACGGAGTTTGATTTTTAGAATATAAGCACATTTTTAATTAATTATTTAAAAAAATTCTTGAATGTTTCTTCAACAAATTTGGACTATTTAACTTTATAATTTTTAGAAGGCGTAATGGTTTATAGTTTCCGAAATCTTATTTCTCTTTGAAATAAAAAATAGATAATTTTTTTTATTTAAATTTATTTCCAATTTTATAATTCGTTAATTTCGTTTTCTATAAATTGTTAGTTTGGGGTTTTGAAAGTCATTCAATCTTAGTTTGATTAGCTATTTAGTAATATAGTTCCATGTTATGTAGCAGGCGTAATTATATCTTCTATATTTAAAGAAATTATGAATAAACTTTGCATTCAAGATTTTTTCCAATATTTTTCTTCTCTCAAACCTCTATAACTAGAGTTCTAATTAACGTAGGCTGTTGAGATAGGTCTAGGAACACTCAGTGGATCCAGCTCCTTTATTTGAGCTATTAACTGCTTAAATTCGTTGGTTTTGAGGAAAGTTATGTGTGGAGAATCAACTTTACTTTTACTGTACGTTAACTTATCTTGGCATATTTTGGCATTACTGTACGTTAACTTCTCTTGGGAAATTCGTTGGGTTTGAGGAAAGTTATGCGTGGACAATCAACTTTACTTTTACTGTACGTTAACTTCTCTTGGCATATTTTGGCATTACTGTACGTTGACTTCTCTTGGCAAATTTTGGTATTATATTATAAAAATTACTATAATATAATAAAATGCTGCGGAGCAGCAGGGGTCCTAGTGTATTATTTAAAATATTTAAAAGAAAACATTATTATTACTTAATAGCTTAAATTCAACGTATATTTATTTTTTCTAACTCAATACCTTAGTTTTAAATGTCATTTTTTGTTTTTACTTAATAATTTGAATTTAATGCATATGTATATATATATTTTTTTCACTTAATACCTTAGTGTCATCTGTCATTTGTTTGTGTCTATTTAAAGAGCAATTTTATTCATTCTTTTCTAATTAGTTGAATAATAAACAACTCAAAAATATTAAAAAAGCCTTTTTTATAAAAGATAAAATAATAAAAAAATAAATAAAATAGAAACTAATCGTTGGCGAATTGGACGCTTTGACTGTCTGTTCTAGCCTCGATAATATAATTTATTATAATAATAATAATTAGTGGACAGCTTGGACGGATTCGTCTGGCTTTGTCCCTATTTATTTTTACCTATAAAGAGTCTCAAACCCTACAGTTATAAATTTTTGAATATCTATTAGTCTTGGTTTACTTGTACTTACATTTTAAACATTTTATCTAACTAGCTTGGAAGTAATTCATATCTCAGCATGCGAGTTTAACTAACCTAAAATTCGGTCTTAGTTATATAAAATGTCAGTTGTTTTTTGAACCCTTATAACATAAAAATTGGTTTGACTTTAAATTACAAAAAAAATAAACTAAGTTCTTAAATTAAACCTCTATTAATAGTTTTGTTTTTGCAATTTACATATTTATGTTAAAGTTGTATAATATAATTAAAATAAAATGATATGTGAGATTAAACTTTTAACTTTGTCGTATAGTTTAAATTTTAAATATTCGGTTTTGTCATTGGATATTTTTATTTCACATTACTTGATGTTAACGAAACTCAGGTTATGGTTAGTGGTAAATGTAGTTAAATATGTATGAATAAATTATACAATAACAAAAAATATCTGTTACTTGCTTTGACCTACTTTACGGGTGTAAATATTTGCCTATTGTAAGATGTATAATGCTTTGCCTTTCAATTCATTCAGTTAAAAGGATATTTTTGTTTTGGCTTTTTAATATATGGATCGTTAATTATTTATGAATATCTAGAGCATATAATTTTATTTATTTATTTTGTTGTGAGGTACAATGAATTTTTGTTTTGTTCTGACATGTTCGTTCAATTCAATTTTGTAATATTTTGTATAAAAAGGATGGATGTGACTGGTGACCATTATCTACATTTAGAAAAACTATATTCATTTAGCATATGGAAATATGCTATTGGAAACGAATGAACTTTTCTCGTATACTGTTTGTGTTATGAACTCGTTCGGAAGCCAGAAAATCGTTTCATGGAAATTGTTATGGCTACATAGAAAAAAACAGTTAGTTAAGCCATAATATTTAAAGAAATCATTTCTGAAGCAATATTAAATATTCAGCTGGGTAGTTTCGCACAAAGTGTACTTTTTATTTTAGTTATTCAATTCAATTCTTATTGGTTGGAAACATATTATTAATAATACACAATAATATTAATATACGTAGCACACTGGCTGAAATCAGTGCATTGGCCAAAATTCTGTTACTTTTGAACCGATCAAAATATTTTAATATTTTTTTTATTGGATATATATTTAGTTGAACTTGAGCCAGTTTTAGTTTCATTAAAATTAATTGCATACTTTTTAAGGAATTCTGGGTCAAAATCGAATGTTATGTCAAATTCGATTTTAATAATAATTATAAGCATTTCTTTTAATAATGGGATTTTTTTTAATTGTTTGCACTCAAAAAAATGTTTACACAAAAAAAAAAAAGTAAAATCAACTGGAACTTTTGCTGTTACTACTGAAAAATTAAAATTTGTTTGCCTTTTAATTCATTCAGTTAAAAGTATATTTCTGTTTTGGCTTTTTAATATATGGATTCGTTAATTATTTATGAATATAAAGCTTTTATTAAAACTCTTTCTTTCCTTATGTATATGAGTTTTGAATCTCTCCGTGACTGTGAGTGACTTTGCGTGACTATCTTAAAATTATTCATAACAAGTCTATGGACAAAGCTTCAGATCGATCGGATGAGGGGAAGTGAAATTTTAATCTCTCCGTGACTGTGCGTGACCATGCGTGATTGTACCTGACTAAGTAAAAGTTAACATTTTTTCGCAGCCAGTGTATGGATCTAGTTTCAGATCGATCGGATGAGGGGAATGGCATTTAGATCACTCCGTGACTGTGCGTGACTATGCGTGACTGTGCGTGACTATGCCGAATTTCATCTTTCTTTACAACAAGTATATCGACCAAGTTTCAGATAGATTAGATGAGGGGAAATCCGTTTTAAATCTTCCCGTGACTGTGCGTGACCATGCGTGACTGTGCGTGACTAAGTCAAAGTTAATCTTTTTTTCATAGCAACGGTATGGACCAAGTTTCAGATCGATTGGATGAGGGCAAATGACATGTAGATCACTCCGTGACTATGTGTGACTATCCCAAAATTAATCTGTAGTCACAACAAGACTTTGGGCCAAGTTTCGGATCAATTGGATAAGGGGGAATGAGGTTGCCCCACGACAGACAGACAGATGGATAGACAGACGGACAGACAGACAGATAGAGAGTATGAGTTAAAAGAAATTGTTTAAACACCTTTAAAAATAAAAACAAAAACTGGAACAGATTTTAATAGCATTTGTAACAATGGTATGTTCTGTTTATTATTATTTGTTACTAATACAATTTTTTTCGTACTTAAATAACAATGAAAAGCAATTAATTATAAGTAGCAGATTCCAGCGCTCGAATTTCGAGTGCAATTTCTAGGCAGCTTTATTTTTCAACTTAGCTAATTCACAAACCAACACTTTTATGGTTTATTATTATTGTGAATGAAGATAACAAACTCATTAACAAACACATTAACAAATTTAATAAAACACACATACATAGCTTATGTATAATTTTATGTATGTGTTAGTAGCAACTTTAAATGCAATGTACTCAAAACAAAGGAAAAATTTCAAAATTCTGTAAATCTACAAAACGGCGAAAAGGAAATACTTTTCAAATAATATGCCTGTGGTCAAAATCGGGATAAAACAGTAGAACAAAACAGTGGTCACAAGAAATCGCTTAGCCTATTAATATTATAGATTATTATTCGTTTGATTCAATTATTGATTGCAAATATTCCATATTCTGTTCTGTGTTATTTCTGTTCTTTAGTTGTTTTTTACTTCTTCGTCTAAATCCAGTTCCCATTGATTTCGAATACTGGAGATGAATGGATTTGACGTTGCCACTAATAATTTCTTTTTCCCTGAGCCTCCTCTGATAGATCTCTGCTTGATAAAGGCTTTTGTGAACTGTTGCAGACATATTTCTCCATGGATACTTGGTTGAATATATTTTTGCAGTTTCCTTAGCATAATTTGCAAATTCCATTATTAAATCTTAAAATAAGGTTTAAATCCACTGCTTTTATTTCAGATGCTGTTTCCGCATTGCCTGACCATTGTTTTGGCTGATCTATAATAAATCCAAATTTGCGATATTCATGTTCAAATGTTTCTTTTTTGAACTTCTTAACTCTTCCATAAGTCGTATTCTTGTATGTAGTGGTCATATATATATCCGAAATATTTTCACACTACTTGTTTGTATTCTTTTTGTCCCAAAGAATCATCACATCCCCATTTCAAAAAAGAATTAACTTCGTGTTTCCATATTACTTTAAGGAATGTAACCATGTAATGTTGAATGAATGTAACTGTTGTGTAAAAACATTATTCATAACTTAAAAAAAAAATTATGAAAGTACGTCTTTTTTTCACTTTTAACCAGTTAGCAATTTTTATATAAAAATTTTATTTACTGCAGCTAACTTCTTTGTAACGTTTTTTAGTGCTTTGACGAAACTTGAAAATTGCTTTTGTATTACGGTGCTACACGAATTTAAGTTAAATTTGATTTTAACGTAACTAAGTACATCTTCCTATTTTTATACCCTCCACTCCAGTGTGCAGAGGGTATATATAAGTTTGTCATTCCATTTGTAATAATTAGAAAACAAATTTTGGACCCAATAAAATATATATATTTGTGATCCTTATAACAACCGGAGTTGATATAGCGATGACCGTCTGTCCGTCTGTGGAAATCACGATGACGGCATCAATCGAGCAGCTAGGGTGCTCGTTGACATAAAAAATGATTCACTAATATCCTGAGAAGTTTAAAATTTAAAATCGTCCAAATCAGTCGATTAGGGCCCGAGATTTGAATAAAGAACTAAAAAAAGTCTTGAAAAAATATAATTTTCTATGTTGTTCTTGTCATGATCACGCCCTCAATAGAATAGCTAAGGTGATCATTTTCAGTGAGAATGATACACTAAATTCATGGGAAGATTTCTATTTCAAAAATCATTAAAATCGGTGGAACAGGTCCAGGGAAATATCTGAAAAATTAAAAAAAAAAATGAAAAATATGATGTTTCTATATTGTTCTTGTTGTTATTCTAAATGTTGTATTGTTGTCATAGATGGACTTGTTGTTTTTGTGGTCATTATGGTAATAATATAATAAAAACTAATCCTTTGTACATTTTTTTTATCAACTCTGGTAGAAAAATTTAAAAGTTTCCATTGTTTTGGCATCACTAAAAAAATTTATTAGATCATTTCTGCCTGCAAACTTTCACATCAAAATCGATCCAAAATTTTTTCGACAAGCAGACACTACGAGTTAATATAAAGGGAGTAAACATTCACCAGCATCTAAAGCAAATAATGCTAAAATATGTACCTAGTTGTTAATAAAAAAAAACGATGTAAATTTAGCAAAAAAAATTTTTTATATATTAATTTATTTAAAGAGAAAAACTCAAAAATAACGTTTGATGTTGTATTTTTTGTGTGTAATATTTACATATACATACATACACATATTAAATAATACAAATGATGTACATATATTCAATATATGTACATATATCCATAATAACTGCATGTTAGAAATAAATCAATATATTATTTTATTTACATAAATTTCTGGAATATTTTGTTGTGGGGAAAATAAATTTTTTTTGCAGTGTCACTCCATTTTGCTCAGCGTGACTATGCCACAGTAGATGGCGCCACAATTTTTGTTCTAATTAGCTTTGCAATACATAGTTATTTCTATTTTAACATGAATGTCAATATTTTCAAATAGATATCATACATCACAATGATAAGAGTATACACGGGCTGGTCTTTTATTTCATACGTTTTTTCATTATTCTTTTACAAATATGAACATAAAGGTGCTATTGCACGACGTGTTTTTAACATATGTACTGTCATTTTTTTTATTCATATGAAATTCCTCATGTCTGTCAAAATTGTCTTTTACATACGATTCATAATTTCTGCTATCACACGTGCATATGTATTTCCGTATGAATAACCTCTAAATGAAACAACAGCTGACTTAATTTGTGAATTTACAAAAATTTATTGCTAAAAAAAAAAGTTATATATTTTTTAATTGTTAATTAATATTAAACAATTTATTTTTCTTTCAATATTAATGTTTATAATTTACTCTGTTTTTCTTTCGCCACAAGCAGTGTTGTATTTTCAGATGTTTGTCTTGCCAAAATAGAACCTGTTCTAATTGAAAAATGTACATGTGACTTTCCTCATGTATTGTACATAAACAATGTTTCATATGTATCACACGATGTGTAAAACTTTTGTTGTGGGAAAATTTGACAGTACATATGTAAAAAACACATCATGTAATAGCACCTTAAGTTTGGCATAATAACTTTTTGTTGTCTTTACAAAATAGAGTTACCGCGTTTATCAATGAGGTTTTTGCTTTCAAAAAAGTTCTACATAGTTATAAAGAATTATTATTCTGCTTTACCTACAAAATATCTGATTGCGATTATACCTAATTTTTAAAAATTGTTTATAATTACTAAAGCATTATTATTCAAATAAATACAAAATTGCACTTATTAAATTTTCCATTCAAATTTTAGAAAATATCAATTCTAAAAACTGGAACTAAAATTTCCAAAATTGAATTTCAGAAAATCATATCAAAATATCGGATTTAATAGTTTTAAATTTAGAAGACATCAATTGCATCAAATTCCAAAAAAAAAAAAAACACTAAATATGTTTACAATTAAAAAATGTTTACACTTAAAAAAAATATTGGCATTCAAAGAGAAAATAATAGCTTTTCAGTAACTTCTTTTAACTATAGTCGAATCGTTAAAAAAAGAAAATAGCAAAATTATCAGTAAAATTTTTAAACGATATTCGCTATTGTTAAACTCAGCTGTTGTTGTTATCTGACCATTTTTGTGTTGTTTATTCAATCGATAAAAACTTACATTTTTAGGTTGAAATGTCGCCATATATAAATAAAAATCATAAAAAAGTGAAAATATTTTGCTTCTATTAAAAAACTTTTTATATAAATAAAAAAATTAAATAGCATATTCAATTCATTATTTCATTTTCAAATAAATAAACAGAAATATTAGTAAACAAAATAAAGATATTAAACATAAACATAAAATCATCCTGTCAAACACGAAGTAATTTGTTTTTTTCTATTCTTCTTTGTGTTTTTCGCTTATTTTGACAGAGATGCCACTCGTTTACAATTTAAATAAATAGAAAAATATATTTTTCGACTGTCGTTAAGATGTATGTACTTAGTGAATCACTTAATCCTTAGTGCAAACAAAAATAGCTGCCGATATATTTTGCGATTGTCGGATCGTTGAAATTTACAGAATCGGACTACAGAAAACATTAATTTAAATTCAATGAATTTTAGAAATCCTCAAATGATATTTAAGAATTGGGAACATAAAAATTGTTACATAAATAAACGTAATTTGATGAGAATGTTATTTTTTATATATAAATTTTCAGAAAATACAGATAACAAATTATTTTATTTAAAATGTTTGGGAAATTTGGTTTTTTGGGTTTGGCATCCCTAATTTGATTATTTATTATTATTATAAATTTATTCTCTATGTTTTCCAAATATGGCAATATTTTAATAAAAAAGTTGAGAGAGCTTTTTTTGGTTATTATTTTGTTACTCCATCCAACCCATATGGCCGCAATGAAAAAATATTTGGCCAGTTAAAAGAAACTATACAGCCATCTCCAATTAGCACGATTTAATGCACGTAGCCACCCTACACAACCATTACCTTTGCAATGGAGGTTAGCAAAAACTAAATTAAACGAGAAGTTATGTCATATAACCGGAAACGCATGCATATAGGTATATAACCTAAATGCATGCCGATCAGCAACCACAATGACCAAAAAGCAAACACCGAAATAAATCCGAAATAATAGAAAAGACGAAAACCAACCCAAAGAATTTGCTGAAATAATTTGGTATTAAGTTTAACAAATTGTTTACTTTTTCCAATATTTTGTTTACATTTATTATCAATACTCAAACCGAGGTGGAGCGTATCAAAGATTCGGCACAGCCGAATTTAACACTCTTACTTGTTGTTTCAAAAATACTCTTCGGCCAGTTCTTTATAACTGAAGCTCTTCACATTTTTCTGATCATTTTTATTAGCGACTGTTATTGCTGAAATATATCTGTGTTTTCTGTTTTCTGTTTTTTGGAATAACCACGTATGTCCATTTTTGTCAGTTTTGAGTTAACGATGCCAATTATATTAATGTTTAAAGCTCTTTACATTTGTTAAATTTGTTTTAAAAAAATATTGACCATTTCTGAGTTTTTCTTTAAATAACGACGTAACTTAAATGTTTATTAAATTAGTTTGCACCACTATCGACGTATGTCAACCTACGTTTGATCGCTGACAAATTATTTTCTCAGAAAACAACACATAGCGACACACGTTGTTATTAATGAAAAAAAAAACAAAAATTAATTTTTAATTAGTTTTCAGTTTATAACCACTTGTAAAAACTTTTGTGTTTATTTCAGTTATTTTTTGTCACTATTATTCTTGATACGTTGTTATATTCTCATCCTAAGTCTCGTTAAGTTTTTGTTGACGAACAAAAAAATCCATTTTCAAGCAACAACAACTTATGTCTACATGGGTGGTAGCATTGGTAGCTTTCTTTTTCAAAGAAAACGACGTTTGTCGACATAAGTTATTTTATCTGCACACACTTTAAGTGTAATTTACATATTGTTTTTTTGTCCTTCTCCAGGATCCATTCCTCTGAAGATTTTTGACTCAAAATTTTATATAAAGTATTTATTGCCCATATCTACAGGACTGTTAAATAAAAAGCTCTAAAATCTTTATATCGAGCCCATAATTTCAAATATAACGTTTTTTTTGGATCCCCTGAACATTTTGATTTCATGACATACGCGGTTGTTCTAGAAAACCACAGATATATGATATCAATTGAGTTTGCATTCAAATGTCACTTTCTTATAAGCCTTCTCATAAGCCATCAAACTATGTTTTTAGGTAAAATAAAAAGGTAAGAAAATGGCATTAGTGCATTACTACCTAAAGTAGTATATAAAAAAACGCATTATACAAATGAATGATCTGTGTGTGTTTCCTTTACTACTTGTATTAGGGCATTGTTAGGTAAAATAAAAAGTTATAAAAAAGGTATGGTATTAAAAAACCCAGATTATAAATGAATTACATCCTATATGTATTGACATTCTTACTTACGAATATATCAAAAGGGTGGTGTATCTTGTAAGCAGATATCATTACTGGTAGCAGAACAAATAATGACTATTAAAATCTATAAAATACCTAAAGCACAAATTTAAAACACCATTGTATATTTATAGGGCTGTTTAAATCACCGTAATTTGAAAATTTTTTGAGTAATTTCATTAAAATAAAAAAAGGGTTCTAACGGCGGATCGTGGCGGGTGAAAAAGTATATTTAGGGTTAAGGAGGCTACTTTCACCTTTCTCAGGGTGATGCACATTTCTTGTTGCCTTTTGTTCCCTAGAAGTTCTATTCCACTAAATTTGAAATTTGATAAAAAAAAAAAATATTGGAGTTTAAGAAATATTTCATAACGCCCCTAATATTAAATGGTAGTGTTGTGACCACCTACAACTAGTAAAGAATGCAATCCTACCAACCTTACAAAAGGGATCGCAGGTCATTATCGATGACAGCTTACGAGTAGTAACCATTTATTTCTGAGAAAAAACATTAAAACCACCTTTTTCTGAGATTAAAAACCACTTGAGTTTGACAGCATGCCGCGCCCACAATTAGCAATAGCTTAACCTATTTTTTTTGGCTACCTTAATCTGGATATATTAGCTACAAAATCGCGGTAAAAGTTTAAAATCAGTGACAAAATAAACTTAGACTTTTGGCCAATGAAATAAAAATTTCTGCCAAAGTGCGCAGTAAAGTGTTTAGTCATTTCTGACTTTTTTGCTTAAATCTATGATAATTATTTGATTTTTATTCTATAACTAGCTGTTTTTACCCGGTCTTGCCCGGGATGAAAAGGCCTTTGACTTGAAAAATGGTTCACTATGCTTACCAGGCGCTGAGTACTTAGTCCCCAATTAACAAATTCCCCAATAAAATGAACTTTCTCCCCAAAAATTTGTATGGGCAGTAAATTCATTTTTTATTTCAATTAAAAAGTTTTTGGTTTTTTAATTTAGAGGTTTTTTATAAGATGCTGCAGCAAAAATGCTTCAAAAATAAGGTGCGAAACCGCTTTAAGTTTTTTTTTTCAGTTTATTATTTAAAGGAATCAAAACTTTTAAAAATTGAATTAATTCATTCAATAAGTGATCGTCATTGAGCAGAGACGTCAAATTCAAGTTTC
The DNA here is from genome assembly GCA_963682025.1 of Cordilura impudica. Taxonomy (NCBI): domain Eukaryota; kingdom Metazoa; phylum Arthropoda; class Insecta; order Diptera; family Scathophagidae; genus Cordilura; species Cordilura impudica. Next base: position 174,058,452 of record OY821517.1, on the reverse strand, counting down.
AGAAATGAAAGACTAATGCGACGTTTAATATTGTGTCGCAAGGTTTCCTTAAGCAACTGCTTATAGTATATGTGTGGTCTATTTTGATCAACAGCTAATTATTTCACATACGTAGATAAAATTTATCATACATTTCACTAAGCTGTGTTCCGCGAGCGAGTCGCGTCCGCTTCCGCGCGTTTGGCAGCCAGAACCGTGCTGTCGCGTAGTTGTTGTCAACTTATTTTAATCGCCAAAATATATTTTTCAGGTCATTGCAATATTTTTGGTAGGCTGTGTTCCGCGAGCGCGTCGCGTCCGCGTCCGTGCGCCTCGCGTCGCTTCCTCGCAGCTACTGCCCGTGCTGCCGCTTAGTTCTCGTTAACTTATTTTAATTCCTAAAACATATTTTTTAGAGCATTGCGATATTTTAGCTGAGCTGTGTTTCGAGAGCGCGTCGCGTGCGTATCCGTCGCGTCCGAGTCAGCGGTCGCGCGCCGCACGTTTGGCAGCCACACCCGTGCTGCCGCGCAGTTGCTGTCAACTTATTTTAATCGCCAAAATATATTTTTCAGATCATTGCGATATTTTAGCTGAGCTGTGTTCTGCGAGCGCGTCGCGTCCGCGCGCTTCGCGCCGCTTCCTCGCAGCTACTACCCGTGCCACCGCCTAGTTCTCGTTAACTTATTTTAATTCTTAAAACATATTTTTTAGAGCATTGCGATATTTTAGCTGAGCTGTGTTCCGCCGCGCGCCGCTTCCGCGCGTTTGGCAACCACACCTGTGCTGCCGCGCAGCTGTTGCCAACTTATTTTGAAAAGAATACTCATTTTAAATGCATTTATTGTTGGACATATATTGAGAGCAGTATGCAAGTGTTTACTAAAATAAATATTTAACAAAATTCATTAAATAAAAATATGTAAAAATTTAAGAATGAATTTGGGTAGTAAGTCCATTTTTTATTTCGATTAAAAATAAATGGGGAATTTGTTCATTTCTTTTGGGTACCTTTTTTAAGTTTGGGGAATTTGTTCACCGTGTAGTTATTTCCGTGTAACCCAAATTTCAGAGAAATTCATTGAAAAGTACAAATGTGTATAGGGAAGAAATATACCACACAACAAAATATGAATTTTATAAGAAAATTGGGCGTAAAAGTAGGCGTGGTCGGTAAAAATCATATAGCGACCTTCCCTGGAATATGTACTAAATTTCGAAGAAAGCCATTGAAAAATAAAAATAAAAGGAAAAAATAAGTTTTATATACATAGAAGTTGGCGCAAAGTAGGCGTGGCCTGTAAGAAGCATATGGTGACCTTCCCTGTAGTATAGAGATCGTGTGACCAAATTTTAGACATCCCTTGAAAAATAAAAATTTCTATAGTGAACAAATATACAAAAAACAGAAAATTAATTTTGTATAAAAAGCGGGCGTAGAAGTAGGCGTGACCGGCAAGAATCATATGGCGACCTCTCTGGAGTACAGAGATCGTGTGTAGCAAATTTCAGCGAAATCCGTTAAAAAAAATTGCGTAGCGAACAAATGTACCAAAAACAGAATATGAATTGTATACAAAAAGTGGGCGTAATAGTAGGCGTGACCGGTACGAAGAATATGTCGACTTTCCCTGGAGGAGAGAGATCGTGTGTACCAAATTTCAGAGAAATCGGTTGAAAAATAAAAATTTGTATAGCGAACAAATATACCAAAAAACAAAATGAATTGTATACAAAAAGTGGGCGTTAAAGTAGGCGTGGCCGGTACGAAGCATATGGCGACCTTAGGTGGAGTACAGAGGTCGTGTGTACCAAATTTCAGAGAATTCCGTTGAAAAACAAAAATTTGTATAGCAAACAAATATACCAAAAAAAGAAAACGAATTGTATACAAAAAGTGAGCGTAACAGTAGGTGTGGCCGCAAGAATCACCCGGTGACCTGGCTTGAGATACAAAGATCAGAGAAATGCGTTGAAAAATAAAAATTTGTATACCGAACAAATATACCAAAAAGCAGAAAATTAATTGTATATAAAAAGTGGGCGTAAAAGTGGGCGTGGTCGATAAAAAGTCTATGGCGACCTTATGTGGAGTACAGGGATCGTGTGTGCCGAATTTCAGAGAAATCTGTTAACAAATAAAAATTTGTATAGTGAACAAATATGAATAAAACAGAAAATGAATTTTACATAAAAAGTGGGCGTAAAAGTAGGCGTGGCCGGTAAGAAGTATATGGCGACCTTTCCTGGGGTATGGAGATCGTGTGTACAAAATTTCAGGAAAATCTGATGAAAAATAAAAATTTGTATAGCGGTCAAACAAACAAACAAACAAACAAACAAACAAACAAACAGAAAATGAATTTTATATATATAGATAACATTATTGTATAAATTAGTGAACAAATTTTACCAAAAAAACTTTATGAAAAACAAAAACATTTTTTATTAAAGTAAAAATTTAAAAATAAAAGTGTTAGTAGTTAAAGGAAGCAAAGAAGCATAAAAGGAATTATTATTAAAAAATTTGTCTGCAATAAAATTTATTTTAGCTTTGTCTAAAAGGTATTAGGAAGAAAGTGGAATGATAAATTATTGAACATTATTAAAAGTTTATTTAGACATATATGACATCGAGATATATCTTGCTACGCAAGAGTAAAATTGACAATTTATTCTCGGTGCCTAGACTGGATTTACGATTTATTAGTGGGTACATTATTTTGTGCTTAACTATGCTTATTTTATGAATAATGTAACAAATATGCTAATTAACTAACTCCAAAAATATTCCTATATGTTTATCACTCAGTCGCGCATCAGGTACAAAGTGTAAAGTAATTTTCAATTTTCAGTTAAATCAGCAAAACCGGTTTTTTCTATTTTTCTCTTCACCTTTTACCTCTATCGCTGTGATCGTTTGCAATTGAGTTGTTAATATGCCCCCTGGGCCCGCTCTTACAGAGGACAACCGAAGTGCTTTGCTGGTCGACCACAGTCTCACGAAAAAAAGAAAAAGGAAAAAGAAATCCAGGTGGATCTCAAATTGAGTTGACCGCGCCATCAATTCAAAAGCTCCTCAACACGAAATATGTTGTTACTCGTATTGCTGCAGCAGATGAAAAAACCTCTCTTTGAGTATTCATGCTTTCAATTCACCTTATCAGTAAAGATATTTTAACAAGCTGGAAACACGTTCGTTATATTGCTGTAGGAAAAGGCATTAAATGCGTTGATGTCAATAAGTGAAACTTAGTTTTCACTAATTTGCAGCAGTACACAGCAACAACTTCTCATTTTACAATGATAGTGATTCCATTAATTGTTTTAATTTTCGTGTATAACTTATGAAGATGTTTATCTTAGTATCGTTGGTGTCAAGTCTAGTGTAACGGGACATGATAGTATTCATCCAGTATTTGTTAGGATATTGAAGCACTTTATCTTGCCTTATCTAGGCTCTGACGACCGATCATGGGCGGGATAAATACCTTCATATTTCTGCACGCCTGGGGGCGATTTTGGCAGCCCCAATACCAGGATCGGACGCTATGGTCTAAGAAGCCGTACGTCTTAAATATAAACCATATTAGTGAAACCAACTAATAAACCCGATAAAACCTTGTCGGAATTTGGCATGTAATCTAGGACAAGAATTGGAACATGGAATGTACGTACACTTTTGGAAACCTTAAGGCTTGATTAATTATGTAAGGAATTCACCGCCTATAAACTCACATTACTTGGGCTATGCGAAGTACTATGGTGTGAATCGGGAGAATCTACAAAAGGTCTTACGGTTCTTTTCTCCGGAAATCCAACGAACTAGTTACCTCGATCAAGTGGCGTGATTTTGTTTTTTCAAAACAGGTGAAACGTGCCCTAGTAGATTGGAAGCCTCACTCCGATAGAATCGTTAGTACCAGAGTGCGCGGAAAGGCCCGGAGTATTACGTTTGTCCAATGTTACGCCTCCACTGAAACCTCTAAAAGCTCCACAAAGGAATGTTTTTATAATCTTCTCGATACCGTTCTCGCAACAGTGCGTGAAGAAGATATTGTCATTATGATGGGTAATTTGAACGCGCAGGTAGGCCCCGAAAATGGCAATGTGGAGAGCATAATTGGCAGGCATGGCCTAGGACAACGAACAGAGAATGAGAAAATATTTCTGGGCACTTGCAGGACCAATAATCTTGTCATTGGCGGTATGTTATTACCTCATCCAAGAGTACACAAAATCACCTGGGTATCCCTTGACAGTTCTACGGAAAACCAAATAGACCACAAAATTATTAGTAAAGAATGGCGCGGTTCGTTATTGTGCGCAATAAACGAGGTGCCAATGTTGCTAGCGATCACCACTTAATAGCTGCCACTGTGCGAATATAAATCTCCGCCCTCAAGACGAACTACAGTGTATCACAGAGAAGACTCAATATGGAAAAGTTGAAAAACCCGGAAATCGCCAACCAGTTCGCTAATGAATTGTGAGAAAACACATCAAGTAACAGTGAAACCCGAACATGGCAGCGTGTCAGGGAAATTTTCACTAAGGCAGCGGAAAAACATCTGGGGTGTAAAAATACTACTTGGAAAAGATGGATTAGCAGTGCTACGTGGAACTTAATTCAGCAGAGGAAGGTCGCAAAGAGCATTGTTAACACCAGCAAAACACGCTTGAATAATGTACAACCGCCTTAATTCTGACGTAAAACAAAGTGCTCGGAAAGATAAATATAACTGCATCAATAACATAGTGAAAGTACTTCAAGCAACGGCTAAATTTCATCATGTGAGGGACATGTATATTAGCGCGTCCCGATATCGTTTTTTTCGAATTTGAAAATACTTGCCCCACCTAAATGATGGGGATTTAGGAGCCTTTTACAGAAAAAATAGCAAAACAAATGTTTGGACAAAAAACCAGATGGCTACCGGAAGCTCTATCACATTTTTTGAAATAGTTTTAACTAATATCCTCTAGTTTGCGCAGCTTTTGAGACTAATTTGGCTTAAAAAAAAATAATTCGGGACACGCTAATGTATATGTCTGTTAGCAAGCTGACAAATAGAAAATTATCGACAGGAAAACCTTTAAAAAACTATGTGCGAGAACTTATAACATCGAAAACTCAACAGGTTACACTATGAGAGAGCTTTTACTCTGGCATGCTATTAATATTTACTGCTCATTTGCGAATGTGCTACACATACACCAAATACCGACATCTCTATCAATTGCCATGATATAAGTGAAATTAGCGAATCGATAAGATCTCTTAAACCAAACAAATCTCCTGGTTTGGATAATATATATCCAGAACTGCTTACAACAATGCAAGTGGTGTCACAGCAGCAGATATATCCAGTCACATTAATAAGGTGCGGAGTGCTTTTGCCCAGTTAAACCCGGTTTGGAAATCATCTAATTCTTCGAAACAAACTAAAATCAAATTATTTAACTCCAACATAAAATCCACTCTGTTATGAGGTTGCGAGACCTGGAACATGGCACCACATGACATACAAGGCCTTCGGGTATTGATCAACAAATATCTCCGAAAAATATTACGGATTATCTGGCCTATGATAAATACAACAACCAACTGTGGATGGAGGCAAACCAGCAGAGTACTAAACAGAAATAAACAATAGAACAGAAATAAACAACCGGAAATTTAGTGGGATAGGTCACACCCTCCGTAAACTAGGCGGATTCCTAGGTTGGAATCCGCAGGGAAGCAGACAGGTCGGAAGACCAGCGCATACCTGAAAACGGCAACTGACAACAGAACTTTCGAGATTGCGTATGAAGTGGAACGAGTAGTTAGTTAATCTTCATTGGTATAGATGATAATAATCTAGTTTTTGATTTATTATTTTTGAATCATTTCCTTTGGTTTTCTTTCATAGATTTAACGTTATTTTCCCAATTATGTCTTTCGGCTGAATTTATTTCATAAATCTATATACTCACGATACTGTTAAATACATGGAACTAAAATAAAGTGTTATCCCAGCGCCTATTCATTGGAATTGTACCAAGGTTTACAAAACGTTAACACGTGATCTTATGCTTGTATATAATTGACAAAAATAATCCTGTTTTTTTTTAAACAAAATTTTATTACACAAGTAAATAGTAAACTTTATGATACGAAAAAATAAAATGATTATAGTTGCTGAAAATTAAATAATGATGTTAACAATTAAACTGTGGCATGTACAACTATTTAAAAAGCATGTAAGTTGCATTTAAAAGTCATGGCGACGTGTTTTATATTTTACTCGAAGTTTATTCCTGGAAATCATATTACTCTTGATATATGTATGTATATCGAGATCTGTGCAATAATTTTTTCAATATATATGAGTTTGTGTGTAAAGCTGTATGTATATTTGTGTGTATATCATAATAACCTATATTTTGTTATACAATGTATTATGAGTTTATAATATTGTTTGCAACTGTCAAAAACTTTTGTTCTTAAATTAGGTCTTTTATTAATTACTATCAAATTGGACTCAATTCCTTCATTCATTTATAGTCCTAATGGAACCCAGATAATAATTATAAAATAGTGCTACCCAGATGAGATTCAGAAGTGATTTTGAGTTGATGTGGAGATAGCCAGACCGAAGACAAGATTAGAATGTTATCATCGTCATTAAGCGATTAAACTAAATATGGGATTCCGTTTATAGTAACGCGATATCGAATGTGGCGAATAATCAGCGGACGTTCTAATCGAGTCATCAATCAGAAATTCACGTTTATATTAAGATCACTTTCCAATATATCTTTTTTGAAGTAAATTTTGAATTTTCATTTGAATAAATTAAAAATATTTTTAATGCCAACATGCATTTGTGATTAAGATTTCAATATATTTTATATCTATGGTCACAATCGATAACCGCCTATGTCTACTTAAGAACGATTTGAGTTATGTATGCTCTCATATTCTACTAACAAAACTTAATAATTACTTGAAATCCCCATTTCTCTAACTAATTTTGGTAAAAAGATATTGAACAAGCTCCACGGGAGGGTTAATATTTAGAGCAGAATTGCGGGTACGCGCGTGCTAGATCTGGAACCTTGAATGGTAAACTGGTGAGAACGTGTTTCCACAATTACCATTTCTCGTTAAACCGAAAGTGTAATTGTTTTAAATAAAGAGAAGGGGATAATGTAAATGGGTTTTTTCAATTCACTTTATTTGGGGCTTATAAATAATTATAGTTTTACAAATATATTTATATGAAATATATAAGCATAACAAACAAGAGATGTTTGTTGATACGGTCGCTCACCTTAATGGCTTGAAGGCTGAACAGTAAGTAAGTCAAAGATCTAACATAATAAAATTAAACTATGCCTGTTAGCAATGGCGAGTTGAAGCTACGATATGATAAAAAGGTAATTCACAATAGGTTAGTTACGTTACTTTTGAGAAACGATATGATTTAAATATAATTCACAGTATTCTTACAGACTATCGATATTTTCTTAGATTTTTCGAGCTGTGATTATACGAGTTACAATAAATTGGAGAAAGCTTATAACGCCATACTAAGGTATGTTTACGGCCTGAGGAAGTATGATCATATTACACCAGTTTCAAAAAAAATGTATGGAGTTAGTTTCAGTGATTTACTAAAAATACGTACCTTGACTTTATTACATAAAATTGTATATACCCGTGAACCTTCTTATCTTTTTAATAGAATAACGTTCACTCGATCTCGCAGAACAAATGATTTAATACCAATTAGACATCGAACACAAACATCTGAATGGCAGTTTTTTATTAATTCAATTCGTCTTTGGAACTTGCTACCTTCAAACATTCAGTTCATAAGCAACGCAATGCAATTTAAAATGGCCCTCTTTAATTTCTATAATTAATTGGTTTTCTATTTTTAATCGCTTTTAAATAACTAATTTTTACATTAAACTTTTTTATAATTATTTTATTTTGTTTTTATATTTTTTATTATTTTTAATTGTTATTATACACAATGTTAAATTTCCTTACTACTATGTACCTAGTACTAATCCTGTACTTTAATTATAAGATTTTATGTCTTGTTGTATGGGAATTCGAAATAAATAAATAATAATAATAATAATAATAATTTAAGATACAATTATGGTTATTGAAATTCATTTGTTTTTACATATATTATTGATTTTTCTTTAATTTCAAACCCATTTGGATTTGTCTAAATAATTGAATTTAGACATATATTATTAAAAACATGCTGACCCAAGTCGTAATGAAGCCCCACTGCATTTATAAAAAGCGCCTAAATATACATACGAATATATAACCATAAAATTTTGATGTTTTCTATAATGACATAAGCTGTTTTTGCACATTTTCTCTAAAATGATTTGTTTTAAAAAAGAGAGTTTGTTTAAGAACCAAAGTAAAGATAAATGATTATTGCAAATTTGAGACTCTTGAAACACATCTTCCATCTCTACATAAACTAGTAATGCATTTTTGTTGTTATGTTTTAATGAGAGCGATATTTGCAAATGACACATACTCACAGTTTTTGTACAAAATACAGTTAGGCTATTATAATTAAAGCAATGTTTTAAAATGATTTCAGTTAAGCTATTTCGTCTCATAATTCAGAGGTTATAAGAGTTCAGAAGAAAAATATTACTAAATATTATTATTAAACACAACGAAACGTATGTAAAAGGTAAGATAATTGTGTAAAATAAAGCACGTTAATGTTTTTATACCCTATACCACTATGTGGTTTGGGTATAATGACTTTGTGCTGCTGTTTGTAACAACCAAAAATATTTGACCTAGACCCATCTTTAATTATACCGATCGAATCAGAATCACTTTCTGAGTTGATTTAACAATGTCCGTCCGTCCGTCCGTCCGTCCGTCCGTCCGTCCGTCCGTCTGTGTGTCCATGTAAAGCTTGTAATCAAACTGCAGGTCGCAAATATGAATATATTTTGATGAAATTTAAACGCTATTGAAATTGGTGAGAATCGGTCCATGTTCAGACCTAGCCCCCATACAAATTACCCATATGAAATCGACATAAATTGCCATAAGATCCAAATTGTCATATATATCGTACTCAAATTGGGTTTGTATGCGTTCATTACATCCACTAATGAGTAGTCCAAAAATGATCCCTTTGACCCCATATAGAGCTGCTTCCCGATCTTCACTTAAATCTATTAAAAAACAAAAATATTGCACTGATTCTTCTCAAATTTTGTTTGTATATATTTTTGCAAAATACAAGAGACTTTACCAAACATGATCAGGATCGGTACATTTTTGGACCTAGTCCCTTTATAGATATAGCATCCGATATGAACTTTTTCATATCTGCAGCCAAAAAAATTAATAAAAATCCCACTCAAATTTGGTTTTTTGCTTATTTTCAATGTCCAGTTAGTTGGGCCTAAGAGATAGGGTTTCTAATCGCATGGTATAGGGTATCGTATAGTCGGTCTAGACCGACTATAATTTTCTTACTTGTTTTTAAAATGTTTTCAGACTTTGTTACACATCGAATAATTTTTAAAATGTTTTTATTACCAACTAGCTGACCCGGCAAACTTCGCTTTGTCAGACTTTGTTTTCAGACTTTGTTACCCATCGAATAATTTTTAAAATGTTTTTTATTACCAACTAGCTGACACGGCAAACTTCGCTTTGTCCAAAAGAGATTTTTTGATTGAAATAATTTCGCAATTCTTTATACCCTATACCACTATGTGGTTTGGGTATAATGACTTTGTGCTGCTGTTTGTAACAACCAAAAATATTTGACTTAGACCCATCTTTAATTATACCGATCGAATCAGAATCACTTTCTGAGTTGATTTAACAATGTCCGTCCGTCCGTCTGTGTGTCCATGTAAACCTTGTAATCAAACTGCAGGTCGCAAATATGAATATATTTTGATGAAATTTGGTATATAAGCTTCTATCGGCCATGGGATGAACGTTATTGAAATTGGTGAGAATCGGTCCATGTTCAGACCTAGCCCCCATACAAATTACCCATATGAAATCGACATAAATTGCCATAAGATCCAAATTGTCATATAGATCTTACTCAAATTGGGTTTGTATGCGTTCATTACATATATTAATGAGTAGTCCAAAAATGATCTCTTTTACCCCATATAGAGCTGCTTCCCGATCTTCACTTAAATCTATTAAAAAACAAAAATATTGCAATGATTCTTCTCAAATTTTGTTTGTATATATTTTTGCAAAATACAAGAGACTTTACCAAACATGATCAGGATCGGTCCATTTTTGGACCCAGTCCCTATATAGATATAGCATCCGATATGAACTTTTCATATCTGCAGCCAAAAAAATTTATAAAAATCCCACTCAAATTTGGTTTTTGCTTATTTTCTATGTCCAGTTAGTTGGGCCTAAGAGATAGGGTCTCTAAACGCATGGTATAGGGTATCGTATAGTCAGTCTAGACCGACTATAATTTTCTTACTTGTTTAATTTTGATGTGTAAACATCTTTGCGCTCAGTGAGGGGGGGGGGGTAAAAATCTATTTCACAATGTATTTAGCTGACTCAACAACCAACAGAAATCGCCATGAATGTATAGCAAACAACTGCAACCATCAAGTATAACAACCATAGCAGTAGCATTCTATACATAGATGGCGCTTACTGTTTGATTTTAATTGATGTGTAAATAGATGTTTACACATCTTCCCTGTGATGTGACTCACATAGTTTTTTTTAAAATTAAAAATGATGTTACACATCTCCCCTGTGATCAGACTCACATAGTTTTTTTTAAATTAAAAATTACTGATGAAGTCAGTTGCATATCTTTTTTGGAGGTTGGAGATGATTTGCTAGTCAAGGTCAACGATGAAAGTCGCATGTCTTTTTTAAAACGCAGTAGTGCTGATTTACCAATATTCAACACAAATTATAAGTCCTTTGAGTGCTTAATTAATAAAATTTCATTGCGAAACTTGGAATTTTGAGAACTTTGGGTGTTTTTATTCATAAAAAAAATCGGGAAAATAGGTGCAAAAGTGATCCGATTCCATTAAAATTTTACAGAGTTTTTTGCACTAGTTTTGTAAATTTTTTAAATATAATACAGAAATTAGAAAATTTGGCATCTTTTGTGGCATTTTAACCAAATTTTGAAGAAAATTTGTATGGGGCTAGGTCCAAACATGGACCGATTTTGAAAATTTTTCATAGATCCCGTCATTGGCCTAATAAACCCTTAAGATTCAAATTTCATTGCAATAGAATAACATTTGCTAATTTTTTTGGCTGCAGATATGAAAAAGTTCATATTTTATGGGGACTAGGCCCAAAAATTGACCGATTCTGACCATGCTTGGTAAGGTCTCTTGTATTTTGCAAAAATATATACAAACAAAATTGGAGAAGAATCAGTGCAATATTTTTGTTTTTTTAATAGGTTTAGGTGAAGATCGGGAAGCAGCTCTATATGGGGCCTATGACTAAGAGATGTCCCATAGGGATCATTTTTGGACTACTGATTAATGGATGTAATAAATACATACAAACCCAATTTGACTAAGATTTATATGATAATTTGGATCTTATGGCAATATTTGTTGATTTAATAGGGGTCATTTGTATGGGGTCTAGGTCTGCACATCGATGGATTCTCACCAACTTCAACAGCGTTCATTCTATAGCTGGTAGAAGCTTATATGCCAAATTTCATCAAAATATATTCATATTTGCGACCTGCAGTTTGATTAAAAGCTTTACATGGACACACAGACGGACGGACGGACGGACGGACAGACATCGTTAAATCGAATCAGTTAGTGATTCTGATTCGATCGGTATAATAAAAGATGGGTCTAGGTCAAATATTTTTGGTAGTTACAAACAGTAGCACAAAGTCATTATACCCAAACCACATAGTGGTGTGTGTCCATGTAAACCTTGTAATCAAACTGCAGGTCGCAAATATGAATATATATTGATGAAATTTAGTATATAAGCTTTAATGGGCCATGTGATGAAGTCTGTTGAAATTTGTGAAATTCGGTCGATATTCAGACATAGTCCCCATACAAATGACCCCTATGAAATTGACTTAAATTGTCATAAGATCCTAATTTTCATAAATATCTTAGTTAAATTGGCCTTGTGTATGTTTATAAGTCCAAAAATGAACCCTATAGGTCAATTTCTAGTCATAGTCCCCAGAAAATGCTGATTCCCGGTCTTCGCTTAAATCTATCAAAAAGCAAAAACACTGCACAAATTCTTCTAGTGACCTTTGGAAGTACGACCATTTTTCGAACTTGTCATTGCGTTCTGCTTAGAATAAAAATGAAATGTTATTAAATATTAAATATTAAATATTAAATACTCAAGTTTAGGGCACTCTTGGTAAGTAATAAAATAAATATGATTACTTACTACATCTACTTGAACTTTTTTTTAATTTAGACCATGTTAACGCCAGGAAAAAACTAAACGGCTCCCACAATCGGAAAAGAAAACTACAGCAAGAAAAAGAAGCTCTGAAATTTAGAGTAATAATGAAATCATACTAAAGAAAACAAGTAAGAAAATTTTAGTCGGTCTAGACCGACTATACGATACTCTATACCATGCGTTTAGAGACCCTATCTCTCAGGCCCAACTAACTGGATATAGAAAATATGCATAAACCAAATTTGAGTGGGATTTTTATTAATTTTTTTGGCTGCAGATATGAAAAAGTTCATATCGGACAGCAAAAACTTTTTAATTATTCAGTAGTAATAGCAAAATTTTCAGTTGATTTTAATTATTTTTTTTGCGTGTACAAATGTTTTTGAGTGCAAGCATTAAAAAAAATTCCATTATTACAAAAAATGTTTGTAAGTAAAATCCAAATATGACACATAAAAAAAAAAAAAATAAAAATAAAAACCACTATTTCACGCTAAAAGTTTAAACAAATTAAAAGTTCAAATTTGACCTAGAAGTTTTTAAAAAGTACTAAATCAATTTTAATGAAATTAAAACAAAGCCAATTTCGACTAAATTTCTACCCACTAGAAAAGGAATTACTAAAATATTTTGGTCAGTTCAAAAGTTACAGAATTTTGGCCAATGAAAAACAATTTTCAGCCATTGTGCGTCTAGAATTTTGACTAAAATCATCTGGCTCAATGACGACATTTGCCTGGTTTTCGTTTACAGCACCAACTTAATTTTTTCCACAGTTGTTTATGACTACAGTTCGAAAAAATTTAAACATGACCTTCTCCTTTTCTTCTGATAACGGATTTTACCTTATTCTTGCAGATGCAGAAGTTTCTAACAAAAAAAACTTAATTGCAAATGAATTTTTCAACAACACTAGATGCCAATAACTATGATAAAATTACTTTAACCGTAACACTACCAACAATTGTAAATACGATGCCAGTTCATATAATGAACGTGACAAATAAATATACAAGCAAAAAAAAAAAAACTTATTAAAGAACATTTTTTAAGCTCGCAATGAGTGAGGTAGTACAAAATGATGCTTATGTTAATCACCTGCAGACAAGGCAAACGGCTTCACGGGTTAGAATTAATTTTTTTTTTCTGCTTTTTCAGAACTGAAATATTTTGAAAGTCAAATGCCAAATATGATTTATCGAAAATATTTAAACTTTTATAAATTTTGTTATAAATTTTTGTTATAACCATAATTAACTAATAGTTTTTGGAGTTGATCATAATGTATCGATAACTCTATTTATATATATATATATATATATATATATTAGGCCGGGTCGATTTGTGGGGAGGCAAAAAAATCGACCATTGCTCAGTGAAAATCGTATTCTAGGGATCAAAATAAGAAACTTTGACGAAGGAACCATACCTCTAAAACGAATTCTGATGTCCCAGAATTTGGGTCGAACTTTTGGGTAGGGGCAAATTTTGAAAAATCCCACTTTGACCCATTTAGAGTGCTCCAATCGAGTCCAAATGTATGACCGACCCCCACTAACTTTGGAGGCCCGACCCACCCATGCCAGTGGCACACACCCTGGAACTCCCCTGTGGGGTTACCTTATATAAACATTTCAAAAAATCGCCAGTTTTGGCACTTTACATGAAAAAATCAGCGAAATGCCTGTGTTTTTTTCTTTTTGGAGTTTATTTTTCTCTTTAGAAATTTATTTAGTCAGAACATATGTAAATGAAAAAATGAATTTAACTTAGTAATAGAAAAGAAATTAAAAATATTTATTAGAAATTAGCTTTTTTTACAACCCTTTTAAAACCAAGGCATCACTGTGATGCATTTGCATGTCGTAAACTTAGTTGTGTGGGTTTGTTATTCAACCCTTTTAAAAAATGAACGTATCACTGTGACACAATTGCAGGTCGTAAAATTGCTTGTGTGGATTTTTTTAAGCCACCACAAGACACAGCAGGTAGAATTGAAGTTACCATTTCATTCTTATTACCTCGTCTCGTAGACCATATATAACGCAACAGTTTTTGTGAATGCATTAAGTCGTTGTGAAGAACTCAAAGTGTGAAGTGCTAATTTCAGATAAAAAAATATTAAAAAAAAATAATAAGTGAAGTGACCATTCCAAATCAAAAAGTTTACAATGAATCCACCATCCTCTACACCGCAAGATGAAGCAACAACAACATCAACAACTATCGAAAACCCAATGACTCATATACCCAAGCATGATGTTACTGTTTTTGGTGTGTCTACTGATTTGACTGATGTTAATTTACCAACCCATCTGGATATCTTGAGATATTATTTTTACTTAAGCGAACGTGCTAAAACAGAACAAAAAAAGTTTTCCTATAAATCATTCACTATTCAAGTACAAGATAAGTTGATTGGAATTTGGGAAAAACTTAACTTGGTATGGAAATAATGCTGAAAAAAGTGTATGTAATAAATTGAATAGATAGCTTGACAAATATCAAGACCAAATCAAGAGAAGAAACAAAACCCAACAATTTACAGAGTATGTAAAATCTCTGGAAACAATTTTTTACATTGGAACATGTAAATGTGATTTGAAGGCAGCTCCATGTGCATGCGGCTTGGTTCCCGAACGCCTCAAAGAGTTTATGCACGATCAACATAATCAGAGAAGACTAACAATGGATGCTTTTGTGATGGAAATTGAAGAGCAAGGAGCAACGTGCATGTCATCAATGCCAACATACCAAGATCCCGATGATTCAACATACGCACCGCCACCGGTTCAAGAAGATATGGATAGAAACACAAGTTCACAATACACAGAGAGATACGATTGTTTTAAATTTGCCTTGGTATGTGACAGATTTGTTGTGCCTGATAGAGTAGCATCAGCATTGGGAACCGCTCTTTTTCAAGATTTTAAAATTAAAGATAAGCATGGGAAACCTCTCATCATGGATAAATCGAAAGTTCGCAGAGAAAAAGAGAAATGCAGACAAGAAGTGCTTCGCAAACGGTTAGATGATACCAATTTGTTAGCGTTTTCATTCGATGGCAGAAAAGATTATACTTTAACGATAGATAAAATTGATGAGAAGTATCATACTAGGATGGTAAAAGAACCTCATCTTGTTATTTTGAGAGAACCCAGTTCTGAACTGATGGGTTACGTAAGACTGGAACATGAAACCGCTGAATACAAAACAACCAAATTTAATTATTTTTTCAACGATAAAAATATATCACTGGATGCATTAATTGGAATATGCACCGACGGTGAGCCAACAAACACTGGCCCACATGGTGGAATTATACGACGATTCGAATTGCTGTTAAAAAGACCATTGCATTGGTTCGTTTGCCTTCTACACTTCAACGAACTTCAGTTTCGGCATTTGTTTTAAACTTTGGATAAATCAACCAGCACTGGACCGAGATCGGCAACCGAAAAACTGAGCCGTCAAATCGAAACTTGTGAAACTCTTCCGGTAAGTTATTGCTATCACTCATTTATTATAATTGTCAACCATTATTAATTATTTTATTATTATATATTTTCAGGTGGTGGACGGCTTCCAGAAAATTGAGTTGCAAAATATGCCCCCTGCTCCAGAAAAAATTGAATTTTCCACCGATTCGAAGTACTTATACGACATGGCCCATGCAATTTCTAGCGGCGTGGTTTCGGTGGATCTGGCTAACATCAAACCAGGGAAAATTGTGCATTCTCGGTGGCTCACCAAGGCCGCTAGATTATTACGATTATATGTGACAACGGAAAATCCAGATGCAAATTTAAGAATTCTGGTTGAGTTCATAATTAAATGTTATGTGCCAATGTACTTCAATATCAAGTATTACAGCTCTGACGTGTACGGCAGTGCATTATTTTTCAAGTTCATTGGTTGGTCACGATTTCTAGAAACTCGTTTACGCAAAATTGTCAATCAAGTAATTAAAGATAATTCCTATTATGCACATTCGGAAAATATCTTGTTATCAATGTTGTTTGATGATAGCAAAGAAAAGCGCGACTGTGCTATCAAGAAAATTTTACGCTATCGAACCGATGTTGACGACCCAACGCAACTTAGAGCTTATAAAAAAACTTTAATTGAACAAGTTGCACCGAAATGATCAATATGAATGACATAAATAACGTATTTGAACCACCATTCACGCGAAGCATTCCGTACGATACAATGAAAGAATATTTAAATCAAGATGATCCACCGTTTAATGATCCAAAAATTCCATCACACATACAAGAAACGGAACGACATGTTCAATTGCTAGCTAGCGTTTCCAAACGGGTTATACCGGAAAATGTAGAGGCTGTTATGGCGACAACATAAGAGAGCCGTGCGAAATTGCCCAGACTTGAAAGTAAAAAAGACTTCAAACAATAATTTTTTTAGTTTCTTTTCTATAACTAACTTTAATTAATTTTTTCATTTATATATGTTCTGACTAAATAAATTTCTTAAGAGAAAAAAATAGATCTTATTATAAATAAATCATAAATATTATAATAAATAAATAAAAATAAAGAAAAAACATAGGCATTTCGCTGATTTTTTCATGTAAAGTGCCAAAACTTGCGATTTTTTGAAATGTTTGTATGGGGAACCCCCCACGGGAGTTCCAGCAGGTGTGCCAATGGCATGGGTGGGTCGGGCCTCCAAAGTTAGTGGGGGTCGGTCATAAATTTGGATTCGATTGGAGCACTCTAAATGGGTCAAAGTGGGATTTTTCAAAATTTGCCCCTACCCAAAAGTTCGACCCAATTTCTGGGACATCAGAATTCGTTTTAGAGGTATGGTTCCTTCGGCAAAGTTTCTTATTTTGATCCCTAGAATACGATTTTCACTGAGCAATGGGCGATTTTTAAATCGACCCGCCCTAATATATATATGGTATTTGAATTAACAAAACTATTAAAACAAATAATAAAAGAATATAATTACAGGTAAAATTTTATTTAAAAATCCTAAATATACTGGTGAGCGAAAATTGTATGAAGCCACTGTATATTATAAATACGACGATTTACGTACTTTATCTTATGGTGGGGCTTGACCCATTGTTTTATCTTCTTGGCTTATATTATATATCGTCTTTTTTAATGGTAGCACAAAAAAAAAAAAAACGAAAGCAAAATATAAATAAAGAGATGGAAGAAAAAATGAGATTGGTAGTGGCAAAGGCCAAAGACATTGAACATTAATAAAAATGAAGTCGTAAATAAATTATCGCTTACGTCATGTTGAGCATAACGAAATCGTTTTTCTGTATTTCATTATATGTATTTGTTATTTGTTGTTGCCGTTGAGTTTTTATTTCAGCAATAAGTTGACATAAGAAAACATGAATTTGTTGTTTTTGCGTGTTTGTGTGTTTGTAAAAAACAAACATGTTGTTTACCTTTCTTTTTTACATTTTTCCAACGTGTAATACCTTTAGGCGTATACTTTATATTATTTAACAATTTGCAATGTTCTTTTTATACAGTTACATTGATTTTCGCATGCTGTGCTATGAGTGCGGACATTAGGCTGTCCTGGAGTTAGCAAGAGCAGGAAAATTGCAAATTTTAGGTAATATTTAAAGCACACATTTTAATTTTAGATGAAAAATTTTATTGTAAAACTAGCTGTTTTTACCCGGTCTTACCCGAGATCCAAAAGCCTTTGACTTCAAAAATGGTTCACTAAGCTTATCTGGCGCTGAGTACTTAGTCCCCAATGAACAAATTCCCCAAAAAATTAACTCTCTCCCCAAAAATTTGCATGGGATTGGGGAATTTGTTCATTATGAAAAAGTTCCCCAATGTTTGCATACGAAGAAAAAATTTATCAGACTTTTCACTGAGCTGTGTTCCGCGAGCAAGTCGCGCCCACGTCCGAGCGTTTGGCAGCTACATCCGTGCTGCCGCTCAGTTGCTGTCAATTTATTTTAATCGTCAAAATATATTTTTCAGATCATTTCGATGTTTTAGCTGAGCTGTATTCCGCAAACGCATCGCATCCCCGTCCGCCCGCTGCCTCCACGCACCGAAATGATGCTATTGAAAAGAATACAGAATGTAAATGCATTTATTATTGGACAGATATTGAGAGCAGTATGCAAATTTTCTCTTAAATAAATATTTAACAAAATTAATTAAACAAAAATAAGTAAAAATTTAATAATGAATTTGGGGAGTAAGTTCATTTTTTATTGAATTTGTTAATTTCTTTTGGGGAATTTGTTCATTGAGGACTAAGTACTCAGCGCTTGCTTACCATTACAAATAACTATGTTTATGTATGGATTATTTTGAGTGTATGATGTCTAAATGTTACGAATTTTAGACACAGAAGAAATATTCGCCAACCGAATTGGTCTAAAGTGGAATAACTATATTTTCGAATATGTCAACAGAAATTTCAGAGCATCTGCAAATTTTCTATTATGAAAAATTATTTACTGTTAAGTCAATAGAATTGTTATAATAGTGAACCCGAAATGCGGTTATTAGCATTATCGCAATTCGATTGGCAATAAATTCGGTAGCCACAATGAATCTGTTTTATGTGTGTAGTTATTCTAGAGCTTTGGGGGATACAACATTTTTTGTTTTTTTCATCTGGTGCATATTCGAATATATTGTGCTGGCTCCCAACTGTTGTCCATGAGAAAAACGGGAAGACTATAAGTTGATACATACCTTAAGAGATTGTAGTTGCGCTTTGTTGGTTGTCATAGCAAATGCAGGACGTACTGGGAATTGTATTATTTTAAGATCAAAGGGCATTGTAATGGTGCGGCGGTGGTGGAAGATCCGCTTCCGTTTCCCTGAGCCTTTGCTGGTCGCACGTGCTGGCGTAGGGGCCTAGCTCGCCGGATGGGTGGGGTCTTGCTCAGGCCCAGGGAAACCGCACTACAGATTTTCACGTGCGATTTAAAAAAAAACACAACTGTCAAAAACACGGACGCTAAATGGGACGGATGGCCATACTTACCTTGGGATTGGGAGGTGTTCTGCCCCTTTTGCCCTCCCTACCATGTTACCTCGACTCCATCTTAATTGGAGGTAACCCACACAATGACAAGATTTGGTTTGGTTTGGTTTTCTACATTGGTTTAAAAACTTTTTTATTTACACTTCATTTTAAGGGTGTTTTAATTTTTAAATTAATTCTAGCAAAAATTTTAATTTTAGAAACATTTCAAATTTTAGCAACATTCAATGTTTGGAATTTTTTTTTTTAGATTTAGGAAAATTTGTAATTTTAAACAAATTTTTATTTAGACAAATTTTATATTTTTTTTATTTCGGACTGTACTTTTTCTTGTTCGTCATCTTAAAAAAAATTTTTTTTTTCTTTAACTTATGTACTAATTAGGTTTGCAAACCGTTATGTTTTCATGACTATATATAACTGTATTCTTTGTTTTTTTTTTTTTTTTTTTTTAAGTAGCAAAGTTGGCTTATAGACAACTATTTATAATTTAGAAAAAAACTTGGTTTAGTAAAAAATTTTTTTTTTGTTAAATTTACATTTAGTAAATTTTATTAATTTAGAAAAATTTTTAGATAAATTTATTTTTAGAAGAATTTAAGTTTTGGCACATTTTAATTTTATGAAAAATTTTAGTTTTAACAATATTTAATTATTAGAAAAATTTTTTTATTTCTTTTACTTTTAATGAAATGTTACATATAAAAAATTTTCTTTTATAATTTATAATTATAAAATTTTTTAGCAAAACTTTTAAATTTACTCAATTTTAAATTTAGCTTAATTTTAATTTTAGGAGAATTTTAAATTTTAGCAAAATTTTGTTTTAGGAAAATTTTAGCAAAATTTTATTTTTAGCTAAATTATATTTCTTATTATAATTTTTAATTTTAGCTCAATTTTATTTTTATTTAGGAAAATTTTTAGATTAATTTTATATTTAGCAAAGTTCTTAATTTAGAAAATTTTTAGTTAAATTTTAGTTTAAACTTAGAAAAATTTTGATTTATAATTAGAAAAATTATTGTTTTTTTTTTTTTCAAGAATTTTATTTAATTAATATATATATATTTTTTTTTTAAGATCTTACAAATTAGTAAAAATTATATAAAACAGCAGGTAGACATAGATGTTATTTTAGAAATAAATAATTTAGTAGCAGTTTTATTTTAGCTTTTCACTTTAATTTGAACTTTATTTATATTCTGAGAATAGATAGATAATAACTTTACTTACGTCATAAAAGGGCATAGAAACTAAGCCCATTTATCAACCAAATTTGTTTACTCTCTTTTAGTATTGAAAATATTTCTTGCTTGAAATGGTAGTTTAGTCGAATATATGAATAAGGTAAGCCTTGTACGTAAACGTCATGTGGCAAATGCCGATATATTTGAAAATTTTAATCGTCTTTTCTTCGGTTAAAATTTCCGATTTTATTTTTACTTCTTCCATTAAAGGCTGCTTTCTACTCCAACTTTTTACATTAAGCACCGGTTTACTTCTTATATGGCCATTAATTTAATTTTTAATATGGAAACAGTCCATTTACGGGAGTTTGCTTTAAAATTCCAAATAATCACATCGCTTTCTGAACTTTTATACTTTATCGCTTTATCATACTTTAGTTTTGTTTTGGACAGTTGCTGGCCCAATTAGAAGTTATACACTCATTAAATAGTTTTTAAGTCTTTTTCTTGATTTTATTTCTTACGTACAAACTTGATATTGATATGCACTTGTAATTGTTCACTAGCCAGAACTTGAATTTAGTTTTTCAAATCAAATTTATTTCATTAATTTTCTAATAAGTTTATTTTTAAAAAGTTTTTTGTATTAGATTATAATTAGATAATGTATATATATTTTTATTTGACAGAACATTTTTTTTTTTAAATTCAAGCTTGTCTAACCGATTATAAAATTAGTATAATTTTATCGTTGTTGTCATAATTTTATTTATTTCATGTAGACAAAAATCTCACAAGAAGTTTTTTTTTTAACTTAATTCTTTACTCACTATTGATTTAAACGGGTTTTTATTATACTATAATTATTTATTTTTTTTTAATTATTAATAAAGTACTTATTGTTTTCGGTAAATCACAAACAAAAATTTTAAATTTCTTTTATTCAGAAAAAAATTATCACACAATTTCTTAATTTAAATTTAACTTTATTATACTTTCTTAGAACTTTAAGACTAAATTTTAAATAATTTTAGGTTTCTTTTATTTTTGAGGTTTTATGGTTTTTCGTCAACCATTACTTTCTTAACTAAATTTTTATTTTAATTTTAAGAGGTTTTTCCTCAACCTTGCTTTTGCACTGTCCAATTTCAACTCCGTTTCTGTTCTTAAATTTAATTTTATATTTTTTAAAACTTTAAAAACATTAATTTTTAATTTTAATATTTAATTTATTTTATTTGTTTTAATTTAACTTTTACACTAATTTTAAACTGCACTTAACTCTACATTTTATTTTTACTTTTTTTTTTTTAAACTACATTTTAAATTAATTTTAATTTCAGGTTTTTCCTCAACCTTTCTTTACAATCAACATAATTCAACTCCCTGATTCAAATTTAACTTTATTATATTCAACCTTCTCATCTTCATTCATTCATCTGCAGATAAAAACCTGTTTATTTAACAAACAAAAATCACCACCAATTCATTGAGAACATTCATATGCATTCATAATATTCTCTAGTATTTTAACACGCTCACTCATATATGCCTATGAGAGCAAGTGAGATCAATACAAGAAAATACGTGGTTAGACCAGCATGATTGCATATGAATGAGTTCATGATTTAATACAACACAATGAAGAGAAAAAAACACCATAAATCAGTTTGCCAAAAAAATGCCATCAACATATTACCATATAAGGTGTTGTTTATATGTACATACTTGAACTTGAAAATAATTTCAAGATCAAGGTTATTATATTTTTTTCTTCTTTCTTGTTTCTGCTTGTACCAGAAATTCTTTGGCTACAGTACAGAGCAAAACAGATCACCGTCACAGCATATCGCTTAATATCAGTGGTATTTTTGGGTATGAAAACATTATCTGCAGCTCCAGTTTTTGTGAGTATTAGCTTATAAAATGCTCGGTAAGAGTTTTTTTTCCAATAGACGTTTACCATTGAAAAGCTTTGGGGGAACAATATTTCTCAGAAGCATAATTGGCGCACCGACTTTTAAGACCAGTTCATGAGGAGACATTCCGCGAAGATAAGCGGTTGCTTAAAGCAACCTTGCGGCACAATTTTAAACGTTACATCCAGTTTTCATTTTTGAAACTTCTATAAGTTGGAAGATCACTTATTGAATGAAGTAATTTAATTTTTAAAAGTTCTGATTCATTTAGTTTGCAAACAATTCATAGTATTTGGTGTTTACAAAATAAATAAACTTAAAAAAAAAACTTAAAGCGGTTTCGCAGCTTATTTTTGAAGCATTTTTGCTGTAGCATCGTATAAAAAAACTTCTAAATTAAAAACTGAAAAAATTTTAAATTGAAACAAAAAATAAATTTACTCCCCAAAAAACGTAAACATACTCCCCAAAAAATTAGCTTTCTCCCCAAAAATTTGTATGTGATTGGGGAATTTTTTTCATCATGAACAAATTGCCGAATCCCATACAAATTTTTGGGGAGAAAGTTCATTTTTTTGGGGAGTTTGTTCATTGGGCACAAAGTACTCAGCGGCTGGTAAGCGTAGTGAACCATTTTTCAAATCAAACGCCTTTGGATTCCGGAAAGGATCGGGTAAAAAAAGCTAGTTTTATATAAAAAAGTGGGCGTAGAATTAGGCGTGGCAGGTAAGACGTACGTGGCGAGCTTCCGTGGAGTACAGAACCAAACTTCTGAGAAAGCCCTTTAATGCATCAACTGTTGATAAATTTCGACCAATTGCTGTTCTCTCTTCAGTTGATAAAATATTTGAAAAAATTATATACGACAAACTTTTATTGTACCTAGAAAAGAACAACTTATTGTATAACTACCAATTTGGTTTTAGATGAGGGTGTAGTACTGAAGATACTGTCGTAAATGTTGTGAGATGTTTCTGCCAAGGTTTAGATGAGGGCTCTAGAGGAGTGGCTGGAATGTTTTTTGATTTTACTATGGCATTCGATCTTGTTAATCATCAAATATTGTTAGATAAACTAACATATTATGGCATTCAAGGGCCAGAAGTCTTGCTGTTAAAAAATTATTTATTTAACAGAAAACAGTACGTAGAAATTAAGAACATAAAAAGTTTTATTGGCTCGGTGCAACATGGTGTTCCGCAGGGAAGTGGTTTAGGGCCATTACTATTCTCAATATATTTGAATGACTTTAAAGACCTTGGTTTAAGTGGAAAACTTTTTATGTTTGCAGATGATGTCTGTGTATTTTCTCCCTACAAGAATGATTTAGTACTAAAAATTAATATAGAAAGGGACGCAGCTTTAATAATGGAATATGCACGGTTAAATCGACTATTACTCAACCCTGATAAAACTAAATTTATTCGATTTAGACCTCATGCTTCAAGCATTAATAATGATTTCTTTGTAAATATTGACGTAAATTCTGTTTTTGAAACTCATTCAATACGATATCTTGGAATCACGTTACAAAGCAACCTGTGCTGGGAATTACATATGATGGATATAAAAAAGAAAATTGCAGCGGCAATTGGCATTTTGTTCAAGTTCAAATACAAATTAAATGAAAAGGCCAAACTGTTAGTATATCAATCCTTAATACATTCTCATTTTAATTATTTAGCGATTATTTATGCTTATAATAGAAATAACAACGTGCTGAAATCTCTACAATGTATGTAAAATAAAGCTTTAAAAATCATTTACAAATTACCATTAACTTATCCAACTGTTGCATTATATAAGGATATAAGGAAAAACATTTTACCAATTTACGGATTGCATGAATACCAAGTTTTGAAGTTTGGTTTTAAAAGTATTCACAATGTTGGGCATACTACCATACCATTTCTTCAAAATCAATTTTATTATAGCACAAGCAATAGATCGAATTTCAGAATTCCTAGATGTAGATTGGAAACAACTAAACAACGTATAGATTTTATTGGTAGTAACAAATTTAACAATTTACCTGAAGTTCTTAAATCCATTGATAGAATTTCAACATTTAAATCATCTTGTAAAAAATATATTTGTGGCACATTTGAAACGCTTCTATCATAAATACAGTTATATTTAAAGTTCTCATATCATAAAAAACTATTTATCAATTCTTACATTTTTAGAACTTGTATTTAAATTAAACTTATAACTTGTTATTTGTACATTTATGAATTAAATTTATTATTTTTGCCAACTTACCTCAATAATGCCTTTAGGGCGCTGAGGACAACATAAATATGTATATATTGTTATTGTACAAATAAATATTAAAAAAAAAAAAAATAAAAATTTTTATAGCGAACAGATATACCAAAAAAACAGAAAATTACTTTTAAGCAAAAAGTGGGCGTGGTCAGCAGAAAGCATATGGTGATCTTGCCTGGAGTACAAAGATCGTCTGTAACAAATTTCAGAGAAATTCATTGAAAAATAAAAATTTGTGTAGTGGTCAAACAAGCAAAGAATCAAACAAACAAATGGAAATGCTTTATTTGAAATTTAGGGAAAGTGCACTTGGAGAAAATTCGCCAAACGCATTGTTCTTTATATTAAGATATTGAATATTAATTAACAATTTTCTATTGTGCTAAAATTTATTTTAACGCTTTGACTTTTATGACAACCCCAGTTGTCAAAAAAAAGTTTAAGAACAACAAATGACAGCTATAGTGTTAGAAAATAGATTGCCCCTAAATATTGCAATGTTGCACATTCCCACTTTATTGATACTTATTCATGTAATCACACTCAAACCGAGTTCAAATATCTGGCAGTATTGGCCATAGGCATAACGACTAGTATTTGGCTTAAATTTAGGGAGTTGTTGCTCTCATCGGAGTATCATATAGAAAATTACAGAAGTAGTTGTCAAAAAAAAAACAGAAGACTTAAAATTGAATATAAATTGAATATATTTTGATTTCTCTTTGCGATTCCAAGACTTTCGGATTTACTGCATCTACCGGTGCTTCAGCTAGATAGCAGCTAAAGTTGTCATTTTAATTGTAACTCACATTGGAGTACCATATCAATTGCAACATGTTTGACATATTTTTCACAAACTCTGTTGTGGAGCGCATCATTAACGTCACTAAAAATGCTTTTGATTGGATAATTTCTGGTCCTACTATACAAATAAAAGTCACGTTCTGTATGAACTCTGACAAAAAAGGAATAAATCACTTTGGTTTATCTCTCTTATTGTTGTCCACTTATGATTTGCGAATGTGAAATTCTATTAATTCTCGAAAAGAAATTTTATTCTTAAGGTTTTCATTGAAAAATTATGAAAATATTTTTGTTTTTAAATGGACTTTGAAAAATATTAATTTTTCAAAGAAAATTTAACTTATTTAAAAAGAAATAAATTTTCCACCACTTTGCTCTACGATGATTTGGTTTTGAGTCAATATATATTATGTGGTTCCCTCTACAACTTTAAGTTTTTTTGATCTGCCAACCCTACCGTCCAGTTCATATGGTTACCGCAGCCGGGCTACACAATTTGAACCATTTTTGTTTACGAGACATAAACGATTTTATGTTACCGTTTAAAATTAATTTGCATATGTATGATCGATAATTAAAAATTTAATTAATCATACGTATACACAGACGTACTGCGACACATTCATGGTGCAACACGGCGCACAGTGGGCAATTTCACGAGAAGGCGGTCAAAAATCCATAACTTTTGATTGGATTGGAATTTTGATATGCGTTTTTTCTTTGTTTGCTAAGTGGGACTTTAGCCTTTAATTTTTGCAATAAAACGTAAATATCGACCGATAATAAAGAAAAAGTGAAGCGTTAAAAAGTTAAAAAAAGGTTTTTTTATATAAATCTTATTTTTCCAGTTAATTTTACGACTAATACTTTTTCAAAATTTTGTAAGTTAAATTTTGTCAGAAAATGCCAAACTTTGGCCCCGTACACATTTTAGTCCTAATGTTCACAAGGGCAAAAAGTTGTCTTTTTTTTTTTTGGTAGACCCCGAGTTAAAATATAATTTATTAAGCAGCGAACATAAAAGTTACCTGATATTGGTTCATGATAGAGAAGTTTCAATGAAAAATTCGTATGTTTTTACTTTAGTTAAAAATTTTTTTATTGTCTCTAAATATTTCTGTATCAATTTTTATTGTAAATTTATAGATAAATTTTTAAATCAAGAAAAATTATTAAGTATATAAAAAAGAGTATGACTTATCGTTAGTGTAGTGAAAAACTATTTTAGTTAATATTTCTTCTAAATAGCCTTGATTTTCATCTTCTAGAAGTTGTTTAGGTAATTCCTCTAATTCAATAGAGATAGTTTTCCATTTTTGTCGAATGTTGGACATATATGGATCTGAAGTGCACAACAAAATAGTGATAAGGTCTTCATTGGAGCTGCAAACTAAGGCCCCAAGAAAAAAATGGCCAAAAAAAAATGAATCTATTTCCCAAAAAATTTGTATGGGATTGGGGCATTTGTTCCTGAGAACAAATATAATTGTTCCTGAGAACAAATGCCCCAATTTTTATGGTTGTTTGGGGCGTAAGTTCAATTTTTAATACAAATTTTAAATATTTTGGGGCCTAAATTCATTTTTTTTTCTTCAAGACTGATGAACAAATATACTCCAAAAATAAACTACGAAACCGGTTTATGTTATTGTTTTTTTTTTGTAGTTTATTTATTTTCTCGTAAACTGAAAAATATCGGGAATTTTTTGTAAATTGAAGTGAGCAGAGTTAATAAAATTTATTGTAACTGTGTTCCGCGAGCGCGTCCGCACGCCGCTTTCGCATGGGTTTGGCAGCCACACCCGGTCAGTTATCGTTGACTTATTTGTAATCGCTGCGCAAAACATATTTTTTGCAGATCATTCCGATATTTTACATTTTGAAGGATAAGAGAAAACGGAAAATTGCTATGAAAGTGATGCGCAAACATTGCAAGCTGTGCTGCGGTGTTGCGATCTAAATGATGCTGCCGCAAAGGAAAATAGAACCTCCTTGTTGAAAGATGAAAAAAATCGGAAATTTCCGAACTGTTAAAAAGAGAAAAAATAAATAACGCAACGTTTTTGGCTAGAATGTCTAATATGAGAAATGGCATATGCTCGGACATGTTGGCAGAGGAAAACAACATTTTCGAAGAGTATCCGAATACTGATAATCCTTGTTCCGATGGCGAAGAGCTTGCGTTACTGAAGCACAGATTGAATCAAGTCGAACTTTAATTTGCTTGCATGCAAAATCGTGCGTTCTTTTTTTTTACCATGCAAACATTACAAGATGTGTTATGGTTGCTAGGTAAAGCTCCGCAATGATGTTGCTGGAAAGAATACAGACTTTAAATGCGTTTATTGCAGGGCAAATATTAAAAGATGCAATTTTTCATTTAAAAAATATTTTGCTAAAAAACATTAAATAAAAATATGTGAGAAAATTCACAATTCGCTTTGGGGCGTAAGTTTATTTTTTTTGGTTTTTTGAAAAATTGGGGATTTGTTGATTTTTTGGGAATTTTTTTAAAATTCTTTGGGACTTTTGTACATCGGGAACTTATTCCCCAATTTTTTGGGGTTTTTGTTCACTTTTTTTTCTTGTGTTGTGCTCGCGAAAGAATCTGTAGTGTTTGTTCATTTTTTCTCGTGCTTCTTCAGATAGATCTCCTATTGGTAGCATGGCACAAAATTTTATGAACTGTGTATGGGATGTATCTCCAAGAGTATTTTTTGTTATAAGGTATACCTGCGTTATTGGCGTACTCTCCAAATTGTTTTGCATTTATCTTTCTGCTGCATGCTAGAACTACAACTGTAATAGATGCTGCAGTTTCTGGATTGGAAAAAATTTCGTTGCAGTATTTCCGTCCTTTTATCAAAATGAGATACAGGGATTAAGCAGATTACAGTGAACGATAATAATAAGGACCCAACTGACAAAATGTCTTCGAATATGTTTACTGGCGAATTAGCAAGTCGTATTCGAAGCTATTGCCAATATTTAGTGGAGCGGAGGAAGAGCTAAATAATTTTTTGGCAAACTTGGAGACAGTTTGCGGTGCAGTGGGACTAGATAAACAGATTTCATATTTTAATTACGTATTCAGAACCAAGTTGACAGCAAAGGTTCAGGACAGAGTGAAACAAGAGAGCTATACCAACGACTATAGGGCTAAAGATAGCTAAAGTTAAAGGTTTAATAGAAAATTTAAGAGTCCGAAATTTAATAATCGGGGCGATATGGGAATTGAAATCATGAATAAATGTGAAATGAAAATAAATAGGAAATAAGAATATTTTAAGTTGGCGGGGTATACATTTAACGGGTAACATATTAATTATGCATATAAATAAGTAAAACGCTGGTAGTAACGATAAGTATATAAAAAAAAGAGGTCATCGGAATATGGAAGAAATGGTTTTGAAGGTGAAAAGAAAGTGCCAATATGAATAGAAAATACCGAAGTAAAGGTATAATGGGAAAGTCATTTAAGGATGGCACATTGCTAGTGGATCTCAGGAGTCTGATCAATTCAATATATGGGATTACATATAGGTCAATGATAAAAAACTAGCAAGTGTATGAATAGTGAAGAGTGCAGCCTACGAAAGATTAGAAAGAAAAACGCGCTTAAGATGAAGCGATAATCGGGAATACTTAGGTAATCCTTAGAAGAAGTTAGCATCATAATGGCGATATGAATGTATGATGTAGCGATAATCGAGAATACTAAGATAATCTTTAGGAGAGCATCAAAAAGAAAAAATAATATAGAAAAATGCCATCACTAGACATGAGGCAATATTATAGTGAGATTCCTGTAAAGGAACTAAAGGCCTGAGATGAAATGAATTGAATGAAAATAGGAAGATAACATAAG
This sequence comes from Cordilura impudica, assembly GCA_963682025.1. Taxonomy (NCBI): domain Eukaryota; kingdom Metazoa; phylum Arthropoda; class Insecta; order Diptera; family Scathophagidae; genus Cordilura; species Cordilura impudica. The sequence goes on along the minus strand of OY821517.1, from coordinate 174,028,929 downwards.
AGAAAAGTTGACGAAGATGACATAATAATAATAATATATGACGAGCCTCGACTACTTAGCGGTAATAGAACTTATAAGTTAGAATATAATTTAGAATATATATATTACTTATATTACTTAGAAAATTATGTAAATGAAATTAAAACAAGTTTAAAATATTCACTTAACAATAAGAGTAAAAATAACATAGAATTAGATATATGAGATTTATTTTTAGTTAAATTAGAAAGTAGAAAGAAGAACATGGCACCTTATTAAGGACCATATGAAATTGTCGACATCGACGACGTAAATGTACAAATAAAAACAAGTAAGAAAATTATAGTCGGTCTAGACCGACTATACGATACCCTATACCATGCCCTATCACTTAGGCTCAACTAACTGGACATAGAAAATAAGCAAAAACCCAATTTGAGTCTGAATTTTATTAATTTTTTTGGCTGAAGATATGAAAAAGTTCATATCGGATGCTATACCTATATGGGGACTAGGTCCAAAAATATACCGATCCTGATTATGTTTACTAAAGTCTCTTGTATTTTCAAAAATCTATACAAACAAAATCTGAGAAGAATCAGTGCAATATTTTTGGTTTTTGATAGATTTAAGTGAAGATCTTGAAGCAGCTCTATATGGGGCCTATGACTAAGACCTGTCCCGTATGAATCATTTTTAGACTACTCTTTAGTGGATGTAATAAACGCATACAAACCCAATTTGAGTAAGATCTATATGACAATTTGGATCTTATGGCAATTTATGTCGATTTCATAGGGGTCATTTGTATGGGGGCTAGGTCTGAACATGGACCGATTCTCACCAATTTCAATAGCGTTCATCCCATGGCAGCTGAAAGCTTACATACCAAATTTCATCAATATATATTCATATTTGCGACCTGCAGTTTGATTAAAAGCTTTACATGGACACACAGACGGACGGACGGACGGACGGACATTGTTAAATCAACTCAGAAAGTGATTCTGATTCGATCGGTATAATTAAAGATGGGTCTAGGTCAAATATTTTTGGTTGTTACAAACAGCAGCACAAAGTCATTATACCCAAACCACATAGTGGTATAGGGTATAATTAAGAACAAAGTAAAGACATTTCAAAAAACCTATTAAAAAGATATGACAATAACACATAAACAATGTAAAAACATTTAATAATTGGTCTTAATATAAAACTGTTGAATTAATTATACATATTACCAATTCGATCACGTACTAAATATTACAACATTGTACTTTAGATATTCACTACCTATACAATGAACTGTTCAACTGTTAGATAAATAAGTACGGATTAACTGTTGCACTATTTTTTTATTTTTTGTCTAATAAAGCAAGGCAAACGAAAGAGTCGTGGAGTTCTGATTGCGCATTTTTACTCTAACAAAGGTTATGGGCCTTTGACAATCACGTGGTTTTCGTTGCTGAGGACTGAAAGTTAAAAAAGTTTTTTAAATACATTAAAGTTAATAAACATTTAAAATTAAAATGTCGGTAAATGTGAGTCAGATCGACAAGTTTGTCGCCATTTAACTTCGATATTTGGGCCGTCCAAATAAGAAGTCTATTAATTACATTGGACTATTGGAGACCAATATGTGAAAAATGTCCAAGTGAAGAACCAGCCAAAACTTGTTGGCTTGCTGCTAATCAAAAAGCTTTGGGTACAATTCTGCTAAGTGTTAAATCGTCAGAGTTGGTGCATATTAAAAACTGTGCGACTGCGCAAGCAGCATGGAATATTTTAAAAGAGCTGTACAACGTACGCAGCCCTGCTAGAAAAATAGGTTTGTTTAAAAAGCTTGTCAAGTTTGAGTTCGATACGTGCGAAAAATTCTCAGCTCAGTTAAACAATTTTTGCACAATTGTCGAGGAGTTGAAAGAAGTTGAAGTCAATTTATCCGACGATTTGCTTTCAATAATTCTTTTGTGCAGTTTACCTGCTGAGATGGAGAACTTTGTTGTTGCAATGGAATCACACGATTCTTTGCCAAATGTTAAACAATTAGTTTCGAAAATTTTGGATGAAGAGAGACGACAAAACGAAAAGCAAAATCATGTTAATGAAACTGTTCTCGCTGTTACTTCGCGTGGTAAAAAATACGATATTGATCATAGAAAACCGAAAACGAACAATAGAAGTCACATCAAGTGTTATACATGTGGTAAACGTGGACATGTTCGTGCGCAATGCAAAAATGAGAAAGCAGAAACAGGCCGCAACATGTCTCAAGCCGTATTTAACATAACTGAATTAAACATGTTAAACTTAACAGACTGTTGGATTCTTGATAGTGGAGCGACGTCACATATCTGCAATGCTAATAAATTTTTTATAACAATGCGAGAGTGCAATGAAACAATTATGTTAGCTTCTGGTGAAATGGTGCGTGCACAAGGCATTGGCGATATTAAAATATTCGTAAATAATTGGGAAATAATTCTCAAAGATGCTTTATTTGTGCCATGCTTACATTCCAATTTTATTTCGGTGTCAAAAATATTGAAAAACGGGTATAAAATAAATTTTTACGAAAAATACTCGGATATTATGACAAAACAAAAGAAAATAATTTTAACGGCAAAGGAAAATAAAGGAACATTTTATGTCTCAGTGTCTGACACTAAAAATAAAGAAAGTGTAAACGCGTTAACAAAATCGGACAAAATTTTCATTAACTGGCATAATAGGTTCGGTCATTTAAATATAAACGATTTATACAAGTTATCGAAAAAAGACATGGTTCGTGGCTTACAATTAAATAAGATGCCTGATTTTACTTGTGCTAGTTGTGCGTTGTATAAAATAAAAGGTACACCGTATAAGTCAAACTCTGAAATCATTTCAAAGGACTTGCTTGATATTGTTCATACAGACATTTGTGGTCCCATTAACGTATCATCACAAAGTGGAAGCAGATACTTTATAACTTTCATCGGTGATTTTTCGAGGTATATTGAAATAAAATTTTTAAGAAACAAATCTGATGCGTTTGAAGCTTTCACAGAGTACGTGGCTCGTGTTGAAAAGCAGACTGGTAGAAATATCAAAGTTTTACGCAGCGATAATGGGCGCGAGTACATTAACGTACAATTTAAAGATTTTTTAAAGAATCATAGAATAATTCACCAAACAACTGTGACCTATTCTCCACAACAAAACGGAGTTTCTGAACGTGCTAACAGAACATTGGTTGAGATGGCGCGATGTTTGTTAAATGACTCGCATTTGCCCAAAAATGTCTGGACAGAAGCTGTAAACACTGCGGTGTACATCAGAAACCGATCTCCTACAAAAATGTTGAATGATGTCACTCCTTTCGAAAAATGGGTCGGAAGAAAGCCCAGTGTAGCACATTTTCGTACGTTTGGCTGCGATGCAGTTGTTTTACAAAAGGGCCCAAGGCATGGGAAGTTTTCTCCAAAGGGAGTAAAGCATACATTTGTTGGATATGCAGATAACACAAAAGGGTATCGTTTTTACAACCCACAAACAAAGCAAATTACAATTGCAAGGGATGTTATTTTTTTCGAAGATGAGTTTGAAGCTGAAAAACCAGAAATAAGACCTGAAAATGACAGAGAACGTTCGATGTTTGAAATTGGGGTTCCACAAGCGGTTACACAAGTATTTTCACAATCGGATATGCTAACTTCAGAAAGGAATGAACCGGAGGAATCTTTGTCTGATGGCAATGAAAGTGAACCAATCCTCAGATGGTGAGCAACCTGACAGTGATATAGGAATATTAAGACAATTACGCAGCCGTAATATATTATCGAAACCAATTGATGCCACAAAGGGCAAGGTAAGCGACAATGCTGAAATGTTAAATGCTATTATTGAGAATCCGAAATCGGTAAGTGAAGCGCTGAACTCGAACGAAAAAGAGCACTGGCAAGAAGCAATGAATCAAGAGTACAACACTTTGATTAAAAACGATACTTGGGATCTTGTTGACAGGCCGCATAATAAAAACATCATTGGTTGCAAGTTTGTCTTTGCTATCAAGCGTTCTGCCAAGGGTGATGTTGAAAGATATAAAGCAAGATTAGTCGCTAATGGCTGCGCTCAAAAATTTAATGTTGATTATTTTCAAACATATGCCCCTGTTGTAAGGCATTCTACTGTCCGTTTATTGTTCGCTTTGGCAGCAAAGTATAAGTTACATGTAAGTCATATCGACATTGCTGCGGCGTACTTAAATGGCGATTTAGATGATGAAATTTTTATGAAGCAGCCTCATATGTTTGAAGATCACCAAAATAGTGAAAAGGTTTGCAAGCTTAAGAAACCCTTATATGGCCTCAAACAAGCAGGCAGAGAATGGAATAAAAAAGTTACCGAAATTTTAGTTCAAATGGGATTCACACGTTGCAAAACTGATAGTTGTGTCTATATTAAACGTTCGGTTGATGCAACAAATTTAATTGGCTTGTACGTGGACGATATGCTCGTAGCATGTTCATCAAAACAGAACGTAAAGGATATTGTGCATTACTTAAACCAACATGTCACAGCTGTGGACCGAGGACCTGTAACCTTCTATATAGGAATGAAAATCGAGAGGAAGAGTGAGTGTGGATCGATTTCCATTCATCAATCTAAATATGTTGAAAATTTGCTCAATAAATGGAACATGACTGCCTGTAAATCAGCATCAACACCAATGGTCAGCGGTGTTGTCCTGAACAAATGTGGCGGTGACTGTTCGGAATTGGTATGCAGTGAATACCAATCACTAGTTGGTGAACTCATGTATCTGGCAGTTATTTCGAGACCGGACATTGCACATATAGTCGCCAAGCTTTCGCAATTTAATGCTCATGCACATAAGGAGCATTTTTTAGCAGCAAAACATGTTCTCCGATACCTAAAGGGAACACCAAAAGGTATTATAACATTTTCTTCGGATAATGAAAACTTCTTATGTTTTACAGACGCTGATTGGGGCTCAGAACAAACAGACCGCAAATCATACAGTGGTTCTGTTTTGCTATTTGCAGGCGGTGCTGTTGCCTGGGAGTCGAAAAAACAGCACGTTGTGGCGTTTAGTTCTATGGAGGCTGAGTATATCGCTCTTTGCCAAGGGACGAAAGAAATCTCTTTCCATCGCAGCCTGATATCTGAATTGGGCTATGATTGCTTAATTTCCAAGGCAACAACAATATTTTGCGACAATCAGGGAGCACAATTTTTGGTAAACAACCCTACGACACACAAACGCAGCAAGCATATTGATATCAGGTATCATTATATACGTGACAAGTGCTTGAATGGAGAAGTTGTTATCAGATTCGTGCCCTCATACGAAAATGCAGCCGACATACTGACGAAGCCATTGACCAAGGATAAACACATCAGATGTTGCGATTTTCTTTTTATGAAATTTGAATTGATTTGAAATGTAAAATTATTACTAGATTATAAATGTAAATTTTAAATGAGTGGTTGAATGGAGGCAGAGTTTGTTGAATTAATTATACATATTACCAATTCGATCACGTACTAAATATTACAACATTGTACTTTAGATATTCACTACCTATACAATGAACTGTTCAACTGTTAGATAAATAAGTACGGATTAACTGTTGCACTATTTTTTTATTTTTTGTCTAATAAAGCAAGGCAAACGAAAGAGTCGTGAAGTTCTGATTGCGCATTTTTACTCTAACAAAAACCAAATAAGAATTGAATATAAACAAAAAAAGAAAAGAACATTTTTTTTAGAGTAATTAAAATATAAGTAGTAGTAAACAGAAAACAACATAACAAATTTTTAAACTCTCTCTCTTAATTCATACTCTCTGTCTGTTTGTCTGTCGTGGGTCATCCCCATTCCCCTTATCCAATTGATCTCAAACTCGGCCTATAGTCTTGTTGTGGCTACAGATTAATTTTGGGGTAGTCACGCACAGTCACGCATAGTCACGCACAGTCACGGAGTGATTAAAGCCTCACTTCCTCTCATACGATCGATCTGAAACTTTGTCAATAGTCTTTTTGTGGCCAAAGACTAATTTTAAGATAGTCACACACAGTCAAGCACAGTCACGTATATCTTCAAAACTCAAAAGTATAAGGAAAGAAAGAGTTTTAATAAAAACTTTGTTTTTATGGGTTAGAGTATTTTATTATAAGCAAACAAAAAAAAAAAAATTAGATATTAAGCTATACACATTGTACTACTGAATCGTACGTGAAATTAGTAAAAAAAAAAAAAATATTAAGTGATAATTATTATACTACTGACTCACACATTTGAGAAATGTAAACAAAGATATAGAAATCAATGTGTATAATACTATTGACCTACATATATATCAACATATATGATATTGTAAATTTATGAATAGGAATAACGTTATAATAAAATTTTTTTTTGGTCATTTATTTTTAATCGACGCTCAAATTACACAAACAATACAGACCAACTTATAATTTAACAACACAATGAATTGTTAAAAATCATATAATTTGAAGTGGTTTGAACAATTCGAATTATACGATTTTCTCAAGAGCAGGGGTGTAATGTGTACATTAAAGAAGTAGAGTATGTAATACGTCACATAGATTCATGTACCCAAATGGTTCATATGAATTATAGAGCAAATCACAAAGCACAGAACAAACGATTCAAATGTCTTCAACATTTTGAATACTTTTGTGCATAGTTGCAGATTACATAGAATAAATTGCAAACCAATTGTTTGCTCTATATTGGTGTTCTAAAGCTTATACTGTGATTTGTGTGGATCGTATCTGAGTGTAAGAAATACGTATCGAGTAAATGTAATAAATATTGAGTGGACTACTTAAAGTCTCTCAATACTGGAATATAAATCATGATAATACATAATTTGAGGTTAACAAATAAAACGGAGCAGTCTTAATACAAAGCTGAAATGGAACAGTTCTTTTTATTTCTAATGATACGATTGAAACAAATGATTAAGTATCCGAAATAACTACAGATAAAACTCAACACATGCCATACAAGCATCACTTAACATTACACGACAAACTTTTGTATTCATAACATACAGACGGACGGACGGACATCGTTAAATCGAATCAGAAAGTGATTTTTAGTCGATCCGTATAATAAAAGATGGTTATAGGTCCAATATTTTTGGTGGTTACAAACATCAGGGCTAGCTCATTACACCCTAACCACATAGTGGAAAACTTTTGTATTCATAAATTTTGCACATGTATGTATGGGAGGATTCGGACTAAAGAAGGTGCAAGATTTTTTTTATGGCTTTTGGTGAACAGGAGTTATGCTTTGTTAGGTAGGAGATTTTCGGGAAATTTGGACCTTTCTAAATTTCTAAATGATTCAGTAACTTTATATTTCTAACATTAATAACTTATAAAATAAACGTTTTTTTGGTTTTCTTCGACCTTTAATGGTTAGTTATCAAAATAATATGTTCAGGCTCGAGGTCTAAGTTGTTTTGTATAAATATTCTTTATTTATTCAATATTTCGCTTTTCTCTGAAAAGTATCATCAGGAATTATTCTGAAATGCACAATGTAAATAAATAAGTAACTACAAACATTATTATTTTAGAAAACAACAAAAATAGATAATAGGCAAAATAACAACACAGTAAAAAGCAACAACCACACTAAGTTCTTACTTTAATATTTAACAAACATAATGGATAAAGCTACTAGCTATGTCTCAATCAACGTCTAATATTGCACTGAGTTTATAATGTGTATTGCACTATGATCGTTGGTTAACAAGATGTCGATACGATTGAGCACAGCTTTCTACATCGGCTTTAAAATTTAGTCTCTTGTTTTTTGGAATATTAATAATATGCAGCATCTCTAGTAAGAAACATCGTTTATAATTGTTCTCGGTTTGTAATACTTGTACGTTAGCAAAATCTGGTGCAGTGGTTCACTAACGCTGTTTTCTGTGTAGATGTAGTGGTTTTCAATCTTTGATCAGATTTGTGTTGTGCTATTCTAGTTTTAAGTTTGTTTTTTTGTGGTACCTATGTAAAAGTTGTTGCAATCAGCCTGCTCGTTGCCGTTACACGGTATTTTATATATGACGTTAAATTTTTCTAATATATCTAATTTATCTTTAGGTCTTCCGTATAGTTTTGATAGGCTGTTGATTGTTTTATTAGCTATTTTGTAATTTCCATTATTAAATAATTTTGATTTTTCAAATCTTTCAGACAATTCCGGAATATAGGTCAATGATTTAAATATTTTAGGATTTTCAGTGCGTTTTAAATTTACTTCTTTTTCTTTTTTATATTCACGTATTAAATTATTCGTTATCTACTTTGGAAAATTATTATCGGACAGAATATTTTTAATTTTATTGATATTTCCCTTGTCACTAATGTTCAGAACCCTTTTTATGAGGTTATTAGCAGTATTTATAATCATACTCTTCGGGTGTTTTGAGTAATAATTGATGATTCGGCCAGAAGCACTAGGTTTCTGATACCAATTAATTTTCCATCTGTTGTTTTCTCGAATGACTATGGTATCAAGATATGGAAGTCTCGAATCACAATCCTTTTCAAAAGTGAACTTAATGCTAGTATGAAAATTATTCAAATTCGTCAAGTTTTCTTCTATTGCACTCTCCCTAACAACTCCAACTCCGATTTGGATAAAATTCATTGGAGACCTTATGCTTAGAAAAGCTTGAAAGAAAATTTTGAGCTTGATCGGACCTCCTTTGTAGGTTTTATAAGCTTTTAATGGTGTACATCGCTTGTTTTCAAAGTCAAAAATTTTGAAAACGGTAAAAGCTAGAAATATGATTTTTTTTTCAATATTTGGGACTTGAATCTCTTTGGAAAAAAAATTATTAAAAAACAAAAAATATTCAAAAATTTTAAAAGATTTTTTTTTTTAAAAACGACAACAACAAATTTAATAAAACCCCATTTTCGGCTTGAGCAAAGTCGCTATTAATGCTATTAAGCTGAAATTTTGTTTCCAGGTAATTTTGGCTATGCCCTTTCAGAATTTGTCTGGATATCGTAAATCGTAGTCGAAAAAATTCTGAACCATTTAACGTTTTTATTTTATGACTTTTATTTTGAAGCTGTTTGAAACTATTTTAACATTTACTGAGTGCCAGATGCTCCCGCCAAAATGCATTGTTCAGGATGAATCTCAGCAAATTTCGAAAAGCCGACTTTAAAATTAGAAAATTCGGGTTTGAACAATTCAAAAAGCTCGCGCAAATTACAGTAAACGAGGCGTTTCTGAAGCCTTTCCTTTTTGCTATCGTTTACTTTGACAGTGACAAAATTTTTCATGCCAGGCATTTCTCTGGAATTATCGTCACCCAAATTAAAATGCTTTTATTATTTTAGTAACTTCGGACGATATTTTGTTTCCAGGCTTTGCATCGAGAACTCCCAAATTCCCTTCTAACCGCTTAGAGCAAAACATTTATTAATAAAGGTATTTGAGCAACCAAAATTGCCTTTTGCTAGCAAAATATTCGAAGAACGCGCAGTGGCGCCATTTGAGTTTTTTTCGTTGCAAAAATCATAGCTTTTGAACCGAATAACATAATTGAACAGTTTAAACAGCATATGATAGACAACTGTTCAGCCTATGAAATGAGTGTTTGGAAAGGGTGCTATGATTTGTAGGGGACTACTTATGGGTTATCAGAGTTGAAATTTGTAGAAAAATCTATTTTATGGTAACTAAAAAAAATTATTTTTACATTTTTAGATTGTTTTTATTTTTTTTTCTTTAGGGTTTTATGTTTTAAATTATTACCCAACAAATTAAAAAAAAAATTACTTCTTTTTTAAATTTATTTTTTCAATTTTCTGTAAAATATTCATCACAATTCGTAAGAGAAGGTATATCTAAAAGACTAATCATTTCTAAACTATAATTATTTTCTAACTCTATTCGTGACTTCACATGCCGCAATGAAGAAATAAGTGGATCGGAAGATGCTGCCAACATGTTGAAGAGGTCCTTATTTTGCCTTACCCTTGATGCTTTGAATGTGTTCTGCAATCTATATATTTTATAAAATTTGTTAAGAGACTCCTGTGCTTCTTCAGAAAGCTCTCCAATTGGCAAAGACTGGTACTCAATTATATCTTTGCCATGCGCCAATATTTTATGGACGGTCGGGGTCAACTTCTTCTGTGGATACATTTCTGCTAAAAGAGATGCAGTTTTCGATGCATACTCTCCATATTTTGTAGAATTGACATTTTGTTTGCAGTTTAAAACATTCAAGATCGTTCCCAATCTTTTCACGATTTGATTGTCAATTCCAGTGATTCTAGTTACTGCCTCATCATTTTCAAAAAAATCTCCTAGAAGTGTTTCCATCGTTTGAGTTACCGTATCCGTGCTTGGGGCAGTCTAATTTTAGTCCAACTTGTTTAAAAAAAGCATCCTGTATTTGCTTTTTTCTGATCTTTTCCTTATCCTTTATTGATGTATTTTCATCGAAGTTTTCCTCCTCTTGTGGTAGGGTATACGCCAGTTTTAGCAAGAACTCCACACACCTTATCCTTGCGTGCAATGGTGACATTCCATATTCGTAATTCTCCTCGTTTGTAGAATCGTTTAAATTACCAAAGTTCTTCTGACTCTTTTTGCAAATCGGGCATGACAATGTTGAGGTTGTTCCTGTCAGTTCGTTTACGACTTTTCCGTCAACCATGGTCAGGTGGAACTCGTAATTGCATTCAATATATTTTCCTTCTCCAATCTGCAGCTTTGTATGCTTAATCTTATTCACCGTGGTCCTTATGAGTTCTGCCGATTCCCTTGCAAACTGAAACATTATTGGTCGGCAGTAATGCACTGATGACGGACGTGGATTTTTCCAGTGTAGGGAAACATCAGATTTTAGCCGCAAAGGAACAACAGATGCCATAAACATATTTCCGTCCGATATTGTAGCGTCATCGGAAGATATCCTTTGCTTATAAACGCTTTGTCCGGATGATCCATCGCAGCCCTATTTGCTGATCAATGTCAGTTGCTCAGGAAGAATTTTCACCCCATTTTCAGGAAGACTCTCCAACAACCGTTTTATTGTATGGCCCATGAGATCTTGCAGATTGGCTTTCACAGAAACTTCCGTAAACTCCGTATGCAGTGGTCGTGAATTTATTTTGGCTTGCGTAATATGCTTGTATCCTGGTAAAACGTCAGCCCCGTGTCGCATCAAGGATGCCCGTAGTATCTCATATTTTTCTTTAGAAAGTTGTAAGTCCATAAACAAGGCCAAGGCTTCTTCGGAACCATACTTTTGAATGTATTCGTTTGTGGGCGTGTGAATGCTTTCCTTAATCTTTTTTAGTCGCAGTGGGCTTGCATCAGCAACAGATTTTGTAATCTGCGACCTAACTCTTTCACTATCCTTTGTGTATTTGATAGACAGCGCGTCCGATAAATGCTTCGTGGTCAAGTCATTGGTGGCATCGGCAAGTTTCCTCTTTCTTGTGAAAATTGAACACTCCTTAATACTTTTTTTTGGCCTTCCTTTTGCTCCTCTGGTTGATGTGGTGGGTTTATCTACTGCCAATATATCCAGGATGGTGTCTTCATTAAGCCAGTCCTCATATTTGGAGTTGAAGTTCTGAATGGTTCGATAAGATTTCACCCATTTTGCCTTAATATTTGCATATATCAGATAAAATTTATTTTTTATAATTTCGCTTCTCTCAATATTTCAGTATAAGCTATCAAGTTCTTCTAAAGCAGCTTCCGTGAAAAACTTTGGTGTGGTTGACCTTCTAAACAGTTCAAATAATTTTAAATTGTTTAACGCCATGGTTTCAGTACTTGTTGCGCCAACTTTCAGCCGTAAACTAATCCAGGAATTATGCTTATTTTGCAATATATAGGCTTATGCTACCATGCCTAAAAATTTACCTGTTCCCTGCATACATATGGATTTAGGCTGAATTATGCAATTTTGATATTATGCTCGTGTCTAAATAAGATTTGTGCCTACCTGGAGGAACCATAAGTCAATATTGTTCTTGTCCATTTGTACTCCAAAGTAATTTTTAAGTGAGGTGCGTACCTGCGAATTTCAATGAGAAGTTTTTTGTGCATCCTGTGTCTGTAAGAGAATATTGGCAGTAGACTTTGGCAGAGGCTCACAGGTAGACAACCGACTTAAAATGCAATTTTCAAACTATTAGATCAAACTACTGTTAGTCAAAACATGTAAGGGATGCACGCCATACAATTTCTGCAACCATGTCTTTTTAAACTTTTTTACCTGTAGAAACCAAACGGGCACGTCCGGCAGATAAAACCTTTTGAATTATGTAAAGAAATAATCAAAGAACATGTTTTGCAAATATGGCAAATATAGAAAAATATAGATTTTTTTTATTTTCCGTCAAAGTTGAAAAATAGTGAAAAAACGGATAGTTTTTAAATAGTGATTTACCAGGAGAAACACAAAGCAAACAGTTAATTTTTTTTTATCGTTATACATTTAATAAATGCATCAATCAACACAAACAAAAAATAAGGCGATTCGTTACCTATTTTTCGTGATATTACACCTGAAATCGCAACAAATTGACTAAAAATTGTGTGTTTTTTTGAAAACCGAAAGTCGGTCAACTTTGAACGGTTGTATCTTCTAAACTAAAAATGTGATATTATTAAGAGTAGCATATTTGAAATCGTTGAAAAGTTTCCTATAACATGGGTTTATTCAAAACTTCGTCGGCGCACACGAAAATTTTGATTTTTGCAACCTCGTTTGCTCTACGGGCGCCACTGTGCAACGTTAATATGCGGCATTTGTCATCGCTAAATTTAAGATATCTACTATTAAATCTTATCATATGCGTTAAGCTTTGAAGAATCCAAGAATCATTCTTATTAAACATACCTTCTGTTGTCGACTTTACTTTCACCCAAAGCAGTAAATGCTGCATTAAGCTTTTCTTTTTATCATCAATGCTAAATTCTTCATTACTTCCGTTATCATCGTTATATTTGGCCATTTTCATTCGACAGTTGAGGCACACTACTACATCTTCCGCGACGAAGCTGAACTTTTCTCAGGTCAGTTGTACCTTTTGAAGCATAAAAATGTTAAGAATATAGCTCAGCTAGTGCAAAAAAATCACATACTCTTTTTCAAGCGCCAAAAGGATTCCAACAAATTTTCTTTTTTGAACTGCTCATTTTATCCGTAGTAATTCAGATTACACTTTACACGTTCGCTGCTGCACTTGTTCAGAACTTTCGATCACTTTAATTATTGAACACTTAATCACTGCTTCAAACACTGTTGAACTAATTTAAGCTTTATGAGCAATAAGTAATAAATTTCGAATGCAATGTTTGAGACGAAAAACGAAACAAAATCTCAGTTTAATTGCTTCAATAGCGACTTTGCTCAAGCCGAAAAAGTGGTTTTATTTAATTTTTTTCTGCAGCAATTGTTTAGTTTATCAAAAAAACAATTACGTTTTCTACAGTTCTTTAATATTTAAAAAAAATTTTTTTTTGCTTCGTTCCTTTAAAAAATTTTAGAGATTGCCTTACAAAAATAGCTATAACTCCGGTGTGTTTCGCCCAATCAACTTGTTCCAGCCCCCAAAACTCTTAGGAAAGTCGCAGCTTTAACATATATTTTTTGGAAAATTTTTGAAGAATGTTATTTTTTGCTAGACTAAGTTTAAAAAAAAAAAAAAAACATTTTTTTAAAAAAAATCTTTTAAAGTTTTTGAATTTTTTTTAATAATTTTTTTCTAAAGAGTTTCAAGTCCCAAATATTGAAAAAAATTTCATATTTCTAGCTTTTACCGTTTTCAAAGTTTTTGACTTTGAAAAAAAAACGCGATTTTCACCATTAAAAGCTTATAAAACCTACAAAGGAGGTCCGATCAAGCTCAAAATTTTTTTGTAAGCTTTCTTTCTCCACTGAATTTTATCCGGATCGCAGATATAGTGCTCAAAAAGTATTTTTTTCACTTGGACGTCCCATATATATAAATATAAGACTTGTTTTTTTAATGGACTAAATATACATATTGATTTTTTAAGATTTTGATTTTTTTTTGTTTTATGAATTGCCTTGTAACTATGTAAATGTTTTGAATTTTTATGATTTAATTTTTTTTTGTTTTATAAATTTCTTTGAATACTTCTTACTTTTTAAATGTATTGATTTTATATTATTTAATTTACGCTGAAATAAATGAATTTTATAAACAACATTTAAAGTTAATTCTTGTTTGTGTCTTTTTTCGATTTACACGATTTTCCATACTAATATTTTCTGTTTCGGTTTCCACGATTTTTTCAGGAATGCATGTATCGTGTAAATCGAGGGATAGGTGTATTAAGTTTTTTGTTAAGGAAATTTGAAAATATTTAAGGGAAAATGCATGGTGAAATTAATAAAAAAATATATAGAAAAATCGTACGTTCGCGACCGGTACTTAAGCCAATTAAACAAAGACTAATAGCATATTTTATTGTGTAAATACTGGATAGAGACACACATTAATGCAATTTTAAGATAAATTAATCGCTTTTGCATATTTTGTTCCACTTCGCAGATGCATTTTGCATTTCACTACTGTCAGCCAAAGTTGACTTCAAATTTGCGTACGTTCGTGACCACATTTTTATAACTATCATTATGAAAACTTAAACTCGATGAAATCCATCCTTTGCACTAAACATAGAGCTACCAAAATGCTATCGAATTGCAAAAAAAATGCTAGGAAAAAATTTGTTTTCTATATTCTTTGTGCATCAAAAGCGTACGAACGTACGTTCGTGACTCCAGGAAATGCTCATATTTTATTTTTATAGAAAACAATAAAATTATAAATACGAAGGGCACGACGAACAATGGAAAAACATAGTGTAAGACTACCTCATAATTGGTTTTTACAAAGGTTGGTATTTGACCATAAAAATACCTTTATCAAAAAGATAAGATATCATACTTAATTATAACCAAAAAAAATTAATAAGATTTTAGGGCATATTTTAAATATAATTCACATTACATTATAGGAGCTACATAACCTATTGGAAAAGTAATTTCATGCAGACTGCGCTTTTAGAATTAGCTGCTCAGTTATTTGTAAAAATATTTGAATATTATGCATCTGAATGATGTAATGTTTTCTTTCCTGCATGTGAAAACTTCGGTAGGGATTTTAGTTAGTAGCTGCATTTACCTATGCGCTCATAAGGCTACCATTTACAGCTAAATATTAGTAAAATACTGTATAAAAATTGGCTTCATATTCGTGCTTAAACAGAAGTTACATGCCATAGATGCAAGCAGTAATTTAGATTAGTGAAAGAAAACCATTGTTATTACTCCCTTTGTTTTAACTCTTAGTGTCTGTTTGTCTGTAGAAAAATATTTGGTTCGATTTTTAACCCTTTTCCTGTGATCCAGTCGAGCTGAGACTTTGCAGGCAGACTCGTAGTGACGATGAAAAAAAAAAATGTTGCAAAACAAATTTTTTACTGCAGAATTTACTCGTATTGAGTAAGACTGAAACGATACGGTAAACTTAAATTACAAAGAATGAGAGTATAACAAAAACTGGGCTTTTATGGGGTTAGTTTTTTAAAATCTTTTCTAAATCTATATATATAAAATTCATTTTCTGTTTGTTTGTTTGTTTGTTTGTTTGACCGCTATACAAATTTTTATTTTTCAACAGATTTTCCTGAAATTTTGTACACACGATCTCCATACCCCAGGAAAGGTCGCCATATACTTCTTACCGGCCACGCCTACTTTTACGCCCACTTTTTATGTAAAATTCATTTTCTGTTTTATTCATATTTGTTCACTATACAAATTTTTATTTGTTAACAGATTTCTCTGAAATTCGGTACACACGAACCCTGTACTCCATATAAGGTCGCCATAGACTTTTTATCGACCGTGCCTACTTTTACGCCCACTTTTTATATACAATTCATTTTCTGCTTTTTGGTATATTTGTTCGGTATACAAATTTTTATTTTTCAACGCATTTCTCTGATCTTTGTACCTCAGGCCAGGTCACCGGGTGATTCTTGCGGCCACACCTACTGTTACGCTCACTTTTTGTATACAATTCGTTTTCTGTTTTTTGGTATATTTGTTTGCTATACAAATTTTTGCTTTTCAACGGAATTCTCTGAAATTTGGTACACACGACCTCTGTACTCCACCTAAGGTCGCCATATGCTTCGTACCGGCCACGCCTACTTTGACGCCCACTTTTTGTATACAATTCATTTTGTTTTTTGGTATATTTGTTCGCTATACAAATTTTTATTTTTCAACCGATTTCTCTGAAATTTGGTACACACGATCTCTCTCCTCCAGGGAAAGTCGACATATTCTTCGTACCGGTCACGCCTACTATTACGCCCACTTTTTGTATACAATTCATATTCTGTTTTTGGTACATTTGTTCGCTACGCAATTTTTTTTAACGGATTTCGCTGAAATTTGCTACACACGATCTCTGTACTCCAGAGAGGTCGCCATATGATTCTTGCCGGTCACGCCTACTTCTACGCCCGCTTTTTATACAAAATTAATTTTCTGTTTTTTGTATATTTGTTCACTATAGAAATTTTTATTTTTCAAGGGATGTCTAAAATTTGGTCACACGATCTCTATACTACAGGGAAGGTCACCATATGCTTTTTTAAAAGCCACGCCTACTTTGCTCCAACTTCTATGTATATAAAACTTTTTTTTTCCTTTTATTTGTTTCTTTATTTGATTGCTATAAAAACTTTTATTTTTCAATGGCTTTCTTCGAAATTTAGTACATATTCCAGGGAAGGTCGCTATATGATTTTTACCGACCACGCCTACTTTTACGCCCAATTTTCTTATAAAATTCATATTTTGTTGTGTGGTATATTTCTTCCCTATACACATTTGTACTTTTCAATGAATTTCTCTGAAATTTGGGTTACACGGAAATAACTACACGGTGAACAAATTCCCCAAACTTAAAAAAAGGTACCCAAAAGAAATGAACAAATTCCCCATTTATTTTTAATCGAAATAAAAAATGGACTTACTACCCAAATTCATTCTTAGATTTTTACATATTTTTATTTAATGAATTTTGTTAAATATTTATTTTAGTAAGCACTTGCATACTGCTCTCAATATATGTTGGCAACAGCTGCGCGGCAGCACAGGTGTGGTTGCCAAACGCGCGGAAGCGGCGCGCGGCGTGCGACCGCGCACTCGGACGCGACGGGTGCGGACGCGATGCGCTCTCGGAACACAGCTCAGCTAAAATATCGCAATGCTCTAAAAAATATGTTTTAGGAATTAAAATAAGTTAACGAGAACTAAGCGGAGGCACGGGTAGTAGCTGCGAAGAAGCGGCGCGAGGCGCGTGGACGCGACGCGCTCGCGGAACACAGCTCAGCTAAAATATCGACCGCGGACTCGGACGCGACGGATGCGCACGCGACGCGCTTTCGGAACACAGCTCAGCTAAAATATCGCAATGCTCTAAAAAATATGTTTTAGGAATTAAAATAAGTTAACGAGAACTAAGCGGCAGCACGAGTAGTAGCTGCGAGGAAGCGGGGCGAGGCGCGCGGACGCGGACGCGATGGATGCGGACGCGATGCGCTCGCGGAACACAGCCTAACAAAAATATTGCAATGACCTGAAAAATATATTTTGGCGATTAAAATAAGTTGACAACAACTGCGCGGCAGCACGGGTCTGGCTGCCAAACGCGCGAAAGCGGACGCGACTCGCTCGCGGAACACAGCTTAGTGAAATGTCGTATGATAAATTTTATCTACGTATGTGAAATAATTAGCTGTTGATCAAAATAGGCCACACATATACTATAAGCAGTTGCTTAAAGAAACCTTGCGACACAATATTAAACGTCGCATTAGTCTTTCATTTCTGAAACTTGAATTTGACGTCTCTGCTCAATGACGATCACTTATTGAATGAATTAATTCAATTTTTAAAAGTCTTGATTCCTTTAATTTGCGGCCCATTCCGTTATATTTGATGTTTATAAATAAACTAAAAAAAAAACTTAAAGCGGTTTCGCACCTTATTTTTGAAGCATTTTTGCTGCAGCATCTTATAAAAAACCTCTAAATTAAAAAACCAAAAACTTTTTAATTGAAATAAAAAATGAATTTACTGCCCATACAAATTTTTGGGGAGAAAGTTCATTTTATTGGGGAATTTGTTAATTGGGGACTAAGTACTCAGCGCCTGGTAAGCATAGTGAACCATTTTTCAAGTCAAAGGCCTTTTCATCCCGGGCAAGACCGGGTAAAAACAGCTAGTCTATATATATAAAATTAATTTTCTATTTGTTCGTTTGTTTGTTTGACCGCTATAGAAATTTGTATTATTCAACGGATTTCTCTGAAATTTGGTACACACGATATCTGTAAGCAATGGAAGGTCACGATATACTTCTTATGGGCCACACCTACTTTTGCGCCCACTTTTTATATAAAATTCATTTTCGGTTTTTTGGTATATTTGTTTGCTATACAAATTTTTATTTATTAACGGATTTCTCTGAAGTTTGGTACACACGAACCCTGTACTCTAGTTAAGGTCACCATATGCTTCTTATCGGCCACGCCTACTTTTGCGCCTACTTTTTTTAAATTTTTTACGGGTTTCGCTCGAATTTACTGCACATTATTCTCAAATCCCAGGCAAGGTCATCCTACACTTTTATCGGTCACGCCCACTTTTTTTAATTTTCTGTATATGCTTTTAGTGTTCATTGACATATTTTAATTTTTCAATAGACTTCCCTAAAACTTTGTGCATAAATCTCTTTACTTAATACTCTTGAGTTTACACCATTATGAAATAAATATTTTAAATCAAACTGTTACAGAGTTTCCCGCCTTTTCTTTTTTTACTATATGAGTTGCAACACCCCAAAATTAGTGCAGATTTATATCATGGGTGAACAGATAAAGATTGAATACCGCTGTAGGATTGCTGTCATAAGGTTAATTCATACAAATATTTCCATCTCGCCTTTTGAACTACATTTGAAAACAAAATATTACGTTTACTTCCATCTCGCCTTTTGGCTACATTGGAAAGCAACCTATTTCAAATATTTCCATTTCACCTTTTCACTGTATGAATGAGTTGTGAAGGTAGAAAAATAAAAGGTTTATACTAAACAGAAATCTAGAGAACCCGATCAGACCCAAATTTGTATCGAGTCTCAACGAGTTAGACAATCTGATTCGAGAAGTGCTGAAACACCTGAGCAAACCTAATAACATCTTGAAGCCCAAAGATCAAGACAAGCTTTGTTAGATATGATGTTTTAGCTTTTACAGAATCGTGGCTTAAATCTGGGGTTAATGATTCTGAAGTTTTTTGTAATGAGTATCAACTTTACAGGAAGGATCGTTCAGTTAATGATGGTGGTGGTGTTTTAATAGCTGTACACTGTTCAATTTCATCTGAGTGTATAAATTTTGATTTCTCCAGTGAGTTTGATATTGAATTTTTATGTGTTCACTTGACATCATTGAAAAATCATGTGTATGTCACTTGTTCTTATATACCTCCGAAGTCAGATACAAAAATTTTTTCTTGATCATATGAAATTGATAGGTTATGTAGTTGGTAAGCTGGGTGCAACGCATACTATTTTAATGTTACAGGTCATTTATTACCGTATTCATTCTCAGAACATATGAGGGTTTTCTTTGATAATGTTTTTGAATTATCTTCTTCAGTTCAATAATGTCTATAATTCAAGTCACAGACTACTTGATCTTGTTTTTTCAAATACAACTAATATTTCACTCAATAGAACTTTTCCTTTTGTTTGTCCGGAGGATAAGTATCATTCGACTCTTGATATTTGTCTGGAAGACATTATTTCAGACTCAGTTGCTATACCAGAAATTAAAAAAAGTTTTAATTTTTGCCGGACGAATTTTCATATATAAAAGACCAGACTATCTAATTCGATATGGCCGGCTCACAATTGTGATCTCGACGATTTGACAAGCATTTTTTACAACATTATAAAATCTTATTTTCTCGTATCGGTTCCTTTAGTAGTCAGAAAGGATTCTGACTTAGGTCCTCGATGGTTTACAAAGGAGTTAAGGTAGCTTAGAAATGAAAAGAGTGGAGTAGAAATGAAAAGAGTGTTTAAAAAATACAAGAAAAAGGGTTATTCAATTAGCTACATGTGTTACTCAATCGTTAGACATAAACATAACGCTATGAATCGTAAGTGTTGTTCTGTGTATTTGAGAAAGATGAAACAGAAATTCAGGGTAAATCCTAAGAGTTTTTACGATTTTGTTAACTCAAAAAGGAAAGTTAGCGGGTTCCCTACGTCGCACAGTGGCGCCCGTAGAGCAAACGAGGTTGCAAAAATCAAAATTTTCATGTGCGCCGACGAAGTTTTGGATAAACCCATGTTATAGGAAACTTTTCAGCGATTTCAAATATGCTACCCTTAGTAATATCGCATTTTTAGTTTAGAAGAAATAACCGTTCAAATTTGACCGACATTCGGTTTTCAAAAAAACACACAATTTTTAGTCAATTTGTTGCGATTTCAGGTGTAATATCACGAAAAATAGGTAACGAATCGCCTTATTTTTTGTTTGCGTTGATTGATGTATTTATTAAATGTATAATGATAAAAAAAAATTAACTGTTTGCTTTGTGTTTCTCCTGGTAAATCACTGTTTAAAAACTATCCGTTTTTTCACTATTTTTCAACTTTGACGGAAAATAAATAAATCCATATTTTTCTATATTTGCCATATTTGCAAAACATGTTCTTTGATTATTTCTTTACATAATTCAAAAGGTTTTATCTGCCGGACGTGCCCGTTTGGTTTCTACAGGTAAAAAAGTTTAAAAAGACATGGTTGCAGAAATTGAATGGCGTGCATCCCTTACATGTTTTGACTGACAGTAGTTTGATCTAATAGTTTGAAAATTGCATTTTAAGTCGGTTGTCTACCTGTGAGCCTCTGCCAAAGTCTACTGCCAATATTCTCTTACAGACACAGGATGCACAAAAAACTTCTCATTGAAATTCGCAGGTACGCACCTCACTTAAAAATTACTTTGGAGTACAAATGGACAAGAACAATATTGAGTTATGGTTCCTCCAGGTAGGCACAAATCTTATTTAGACACGAGCATAATATCAAAATTGCATAATTCAGCCTAAATCCATATGTATGCAGGGAACAGGTAAATTTTTAGGCATGGTAGCATAAGCCTATATATTGCAAAATAAGCATAATGCCTGGATTAGTCTACGACTGAAAGTTGGCGCAACAAGTACTGAAACTATGGCGTTAAACAATTTCAGTACTGAAAACATGGCGTTGAACAATTTAAAATTATATGAAAAATTTTTCACGGAAGCTGCTTTAGAAGAACTTGATAGCGTTACGGAAGTATTGAGAGAAGCGAAATTATAAAAAATAATTTTTATCTGATATATGCAAATATTAAGGCATAATGGGTGAAATCTAATCGAACTATTCAGAACTTCAACTCCAAATACGAGGACTGGCTTAATGAAGACACCATCCTGGATATATTGGCAGTAGATAAACCCACCACATCAACCAGAGGAGCCAAAGGAAGAGGAATGCCAAAAAAAAATATTGAGGAGTGTTCAATTTTCACAAGAAAGAGGAAACTTGCCGATGCCACCAATGACTTGACCACGAAGCATTTATCGGACGCGCTGTCTATTAAATATACAAAGGATAGTGAAAGAGATACTACGGGCATCCTTGATGCGACATGGGACTGACGTTTTACCAGGATACAAGCATATTACGCAAGCCAAAATAAATTCACGTCCACTGCATACCGGGTTTACGGAAGTCTCTGTGAAAGCCAATCTGCAGGATCTCATGGGCCATACAGCAAAACGGTTGTTGGAGAGTCTTCCTGAAAATGAATCCAATTACGAGTTCCACCTGATCATGTTTGACGGAAAAGTCGTAAACGAACTGACAGGAATAACATCAACATTATCATGCCCGATTTGCAAAAAGAGTCAGAAGAACTTTGCTAATTTAAACGATTCTACAAACGAGGAGAATTACGAATATGGAATGTCACCATTGCACGCAAAGATAAGGTGTATGGAGTTCTTGCTAAAACTGGCGTATACCCTACCACAAGAGGAGGAAAACTTCGATGAACATACATCAATAAGTGATAAGGAAAAGATCAGAAAGAAGCATATACAGGATGCTTTTTTTAAACAAATTGGACTAAAAGTAGACTGTCCCAAGCACGGATACGGTAACTCAAACGATGGAAACACTTCTAGGAGATTTTTTGAAAATAATGAGGCAGTAAGTAGAATCACTGGAATTGACAATCAAATTGTGAAAAGATTGGGAACGATCTTGAATGTTTTAAAATGCAAAGAAAATGTCAATTCTACAAAATATGGAGAATATGCATCGAAAACTGCATCCCATTTAGCAGAAATGTATCCACAGAAGAAGTTGACACCGACCGTCCATAAAATATTGGCGCATGGCAAAAATATAATTGAGTACCAGTCTTTGCCAATTGGAGAGCTTTCTGAAGAAGCACAGGAGTCTCTTAACAAATTTTATAAAAAATACAGATTGCAGAACACAATCAAAGCATCAAGGATAAGGCAAAATGAGGACCTCTTCAACATGTTGGCAGCACCTTCCGATCCACTTATTTCTTCCCTGTGGCATGTGAAGTCACGAATAGAGTTAGAAAATAATTATAGTTTAGAAATGATTAGTCTTTTAGATATACCTTCTCTTACGAATTGTGATGAATATTTTACAGAAAATTGAAAAAATAAATTTAAAAAAGAAGTAATTTTTTTTTAATTTGTTGGGTAATAATTTAAAACATAAAACCCTAAAGAAAAAAAAATAAAAACAATCTAATAATGTAAAAATAATTTTTTTTAGTTACCATAAAATTGATTTTTCTACAAATTTTAACTTTGATAACCCATAAGTAGGCCCCTACAAAGCGTAGCACCCTTTCCTCATTCCTCATTTATAGGCTATCATATGCTGTTTAAACTGTCCAATTATGTTATTCGGTTCAAAAGATATGATTTTTGCAACGAAAAAGCTCAAATGGCGCCACTGTGCGTCGATGAAATTAAATGATACGAAATCGTCGAATCCTGTCAAAATTGCGAATTTATTTGCAAATTTTTTCCAGAGCACATACTCTGCCAATAGTCATTTCAGTTCAGGCTATCCTTATAAAATAAAAACCTTTAACGTCATAACGGAGAGTGAAGTTTTACAGGGTTTAAAATCTTTGAAATTCTCTCATGTTTCTGGCCCTGATGGTATTCCATCATCTATTCTTAGAAAATGCGCTAATGAGCTATACGATCCACTCACTAAATTTTGTTTAATTCTTCTCTCTCTCCTAGATATTTTCCAACTTATTGGAAGGAGAGTTTTATTATACCTCTTCATAAAAATGGTAATAGGCGTTGTATTGATAACTACAGAGGCATTGCTAAGCTGCGCGCTATATCTAAATTGTTTGAGAAGATTGTTACTGGCAGATTGAAACATATGTTGAGTAACTTAATATCTCCCTACCAGCATGGTGTTGTTAAGGGTAGGTCAACAATGACGAACTTACTTGAGCTGTCTACCCACATATGTAGAGCTTTTTCACATTATTTTCAGGCAGATGCTATTTATACTGATTTTAGTAAAGCCTTTGATGCTGTTCATCATGAACTTTTACTGTTTAAACTTGATCCCTTGGGCTTCCCACCCAGGTTGTTGAAGTGGGTATCGTCTTACTTGAGAGGTAGATCTCAGCAAGTTGATTTTAAAAATTGTTCTTCATTTTCTATTTCTGTCACTTCAGGTGTTCCACAAGGTAGTCACTTGGGTCCACTTCATTTTGTATTATACCTTAATGACCTTCCTTCTGTTGTTCGTTTTTCTAAAGTATTAACGTATGCTGATGATGTTAAACTCTTTTTGTCATTTGAAAATATTGATACTTCGAAATTATTGCAGGAAGATTTGGTAGGACTGACAGATTGGTGTAATGTAAATAACATGTCCTTAAATTTCAGGAAATGTAAAAAATTATCCTTTAGTAGAGCAGCGTTGATTCCTACAGTTTATTATATTGAGAGTAAATGTCTTGAAAATGTTACAAGTTTTCTTGGTTTGGGTGTGTTATTGGGCTATAGATTACGGTTTAACTTACATATCGATTCTTGTGTTAATAAGGCAAAATCTCTTTTGGGTTTCATTAAAAGGTGGTCTAAGGAATTTGAAGATCCTTATGTTGCTAAACGTATAATTACTAGCCTCGTTAGGCCTACCCTTGAGTATGCATCTGTTGTATGGTCACCTAATTACTCTTGTTATAGTGATAGTATCGATTCAGTTCAGAAACAATTTCTTTTATTTGCTTTGCGTAGCCTGGGTTGGAGTAATAACACTGATTTGCCACAATATGAGCACAGATTGAAACTTATAGATCTTCCTACACTTAAAACTAGAAGAATGATGTTAAATATTACATTTATGGTAATGACACAATTAATTAATGGTGAAATAAATTCATGCTTTCTTATTAATGAAATAAATTTTAACATTCCTAATCGGGTCACAAGATTTTATATACCATTGAAATTATCGTTTTTTAGATCTAACTATGAACTTTTTAGTCCAATACGTGTTCTGTGTAAATTGTATAATGATTACTATGATCTGTTCTCATTTTCGGACCCAATTCATAAAATTAAAAAATCTCTCTTGCGTAATATTTGATTATTGGTTGCCAACTACAACTACAATATCTGCACTGTGATGTCAGAAAAGTAAAACGTTTACAGAATTATAGTTTTATCAATTTTTGCAGTAACCTGTCAATTTTAATTATGTCCCTGATCACATTTATTTGTGTTGCTGATGCCCTCATGTTCCTGACCAATTTATTTGTGTTCCAGATATTCGGATGTCCTGATGTTCCAGATCAATTTCATTATGTTCCTGAGGTTCCTGATCACTACTCTACTTTGCTGACTATTACAAGCTATTTGTTGATTGTTTTGTGTTTATTTCACCTCTGTTTGTGTCTACCCGTATATGTGATCTCTCTGTGTTGCAATGTGTCCATTTTTTAATGTGAACGTGTTGTTATGTGTTTCTTGTTATGTCAACTTTAATTTCGTCCCTGTTATCCTAATGTTCCTTATCAATTTTATGTTCCTGATGTCGTGATATTCCAGATCAATCTAATGATGTTTCAGATGATATTTTGTCTTGATATTCCTTTGCAATATAATAATGTTCTTGATGTTCCAGACCTATATAAATATGTTCTTGATGTTCTGAGGTCCTAATTTAATTATGTTCCTGGTGTCCTGACGTTTCAGACCATGTTAACTATGTTCCTAATGTTTTTGATGTTCCTGATGTTTATGTTCCTGATGCTCTGACGCCGTGATGTTGCTGTTCCTTACTTCTACCTCTGCTCTGTCTATTTAAAAATTATTTGTTTGTGTCTACCATTATATGTAAAGTGTCCATGTTGTAATGTGTCCGTGTTTTTATGCGTTTTTTGTTGTCTTCTTGTTATGTGATCTGTGTTTCTTCTACTTTTAAGTAATTATACTTTTGAACTTAGGTTTGTAGTATTTTTTATTAATAATGTTAGTCATTTCAATTAAAATGGCAATTTTTAATACTATTATTATCTATATCTATACTAATATAATAAAGAGGTAATGTGTGTTTGTTTGTTTGTTTGTTTGTAGAGGTAATCTCCGTAACTACCCATCTGATCTTCCTGAAATTTTCACAGAGTCTTACTGCGGATATGGGAAGTGCTATAGGCTATAATTTTTTAAATATTTTTGGTGGGCGTGGCACCTCCCACACAAAGTAAATTTTTAATATCATATATGTTGAGTACTATGACACGGAGAGCTTCGCAAATTTGTGTGAGGTCACCTATCATTAATATTAGTAGCTACGCCGGAAATGG
This sequence comes from Cordilura impudica, assembly GCA_963682025.1. Lineage (NCBI taxonomy): Eukaryota > Metazoa > Arthropoda > Insecta > Diptera > Scathophagidae > Cordilura > Cordilura impudica. The sequence goes on along the minus strand of OY821517.1, from coordinate 174,002,845 downwards.
GCGGGATCGGATAAGTGGGCATGGTACCTCCCACACAAGTAATAGTGTTCAATATTATGTATCTCGAGTAATGTGATAGAGAGAGCTTTTCAAATTTTTCTGAAGTCACCAATTATTAATGTGAGTAGTCGGATGCAAAATGGGCAGTATCGGACCAATAGGCGCGGCACCTGCCATACAAAGTAAATATAAGATGCCATGTATCTGGAGTACCGTAATAGTGAGAGTCTTGGGACTCTGTGTGAGCCCATAAGTTATTCATTTGATTAGTTAGACAAAAAATGGCCGTGATCGGAGCAGTGGGCGTGGCACCACCCATACAAAGTAAATATATGATATCATATAACTGGTGTGCTAAAAAAGAAGCTTTGACATTTTGCACGAGCCTATCAGATCTTAGTATGAGTAGTCGAACAAAAAATTTGCGGGTTCACACCAATGGGCGTGGCACTCCCCATGCAAAGTAACTATTTAATGTCATATATTTGGAGTACTGGGGAGGGGAAGGGTGGAGCGAAGCACACCGGGTTACATCTAGTTATTAATATTATTATTACTAATTATCAATAATATTATTATATTAAAATTGTATTATTATTATTTAAATGATCGTTTTAACAATATGTTTCATATCCAGCTGATGTTATAAATTACTGTAGCTGATGTAAATAAATAAATAAAATAAACTAGAGAAGCGTAAATTCCTGATTCTACTCAAGTGCATCTAGAAATCCAACTGATAAGACAAGCTGGCTCCAGGGAATGCGAAACTCCTGAAACGACTGTAATATCGCTACCCCAAAAACTTGGGCAATAACTTCACGGTAAACAAATTCCCAAAATTTTTAAAAAAGGGTCCCCAAAAGAAATGAACAAATTCTCCATACTGCTCGCAATATCTGTCCTGAAATAAACGTATTTAAAATCTGTATTCTTTACAATAGCATCATTTCAGTGCGGGAAAGCGGACGCGACGCGACGCGCTCGCGGAACACAGCTCAGCTAAAATATCGGAATGATCTGAAAAATATATTTAGGCAATTAAAATAAGTTGGCGATAACTGCGCCGCAGCGCGGGTGTAGCTGCCGAACGCGTGGACGCAGACGCGACTTGCTTCCGGTGAAAATTCTTAGGCCGAGGCCACGCACTGAGCGGCAAAGCGGCGAGCGGCAGAGCGGTGAGCGGAAAAATTAAAACATATGAAATACTACTGAAGTGGCCACACAATGAGTGGCATGTGAGCGGCATTTGTGAGCGTCTAAGCGGCGCCGCTCAGGAGAAGAATAAGAATGGCAAAAACTGGAATCGTTTGAAAAAGAAAACAACAAAATTATCGATTTTGGTATTTAGTAAAATTTTTAAACGATATTCGCTATTGTTGAAGTCAGCTGTTGTTTTATCTTAACGACAACCATTTTTGTGTTGTTTTTCAATCGATAAAAAGTTAAAAGGTTGAAATGCAGTCATACATAAATAAATATCATCAAATAGTGAAAATATTTTGCTTTTATTTGAAAAACTTTTAATATAAATAATATATAATAACATTGACAATGGAATTTTGACAACTAACCACTCAGAAATGACGCTCAGTAATAAGCCACTTGCCGCTCAAACTCGCCGCTCTGCCGCTCATTGCGTGGCCTCGGCCTTATGATAAATTTTATCTACGTATGTGCAATAATTACCTGTTGATCCAAATACGCCACACATGTACTATAAGCAGTTGCTTAAAGCAACCTTGCGGCACAATTTAAAACGTCGCATTCATTTTCTATTTTTGAAACTTCTATAAAATTGACGTCTCTGCTCAGTACTGATCACTTATTGAATGAAATAATTCAATTTTTAAAAGTTCCGATTCCTTTAATTTGTAGACGATTCCGTTACATTTGATGTTTACAAAATAAATAAAATTCAAAAAAAAAAAAAAAAAACTTAAAGCATTCTTGCTGTAGCGTCTTCTTCTAAATTAAAAAATCACAAAATTTTAAATTGAAATAAAAAATGAATTTGTTCCCCCCCAAAAACGTAAACATGGGGAATTTTTTTACCATGAACAAACTCCCCAATCCCATACATATTTTTGGGGATAAAGTTAATTTTTTAAAAATGGTTCATTGGGGAATAAGTACTCAGCGCCTGGTAAGTATAGTGAACCTGGTAAGTATAGTGAAGTCAAAGGCCTTTGGATCCCGGGCAAGACCGGGTAAATTCTTAAGATGTGAGCAAAAAATCTGCATATTCCATTACAATAAAACCTGTTTTTGTGCGGTATCTCTTTGCGCTATTTCTTGTTTGTGCGATATGTTTTGTGCGTATTTTTTGTGTTTTATATGTAATTTGAAAACTTGCATATATATGTACGATTCATTAAAATATATTCATATTTGCGACCTGTATGTTGATTACAACGTTTGTATGGACACACAAACGGATGAAAAGACAGACAGACACCGCTAAATCCGCTCAGAAAGTTATTCTGAGTGTATACAAAAGATCGGTCTAGGTTAAATATTTTTGGCAGTCACATACATGAGCATAAAGTCATTATATAAATAGGCCAAATTTGGCTCAAATGTGTTAATTGTTTCCACTAATAATCATGCCAAAAATAATTCCGGTAGGTTAATTATTGGTCATAGTTCCCACATTCTCAAATTTAATTTTTATATCTTTATTAAAAACGTAAAGGACTTTACTAAAAGTGATTATGATTTCTCATATCTGAAGGCCTCAAATTAAAAACAATATAGGTACATTGTATCTGGGCACCAACTATTGTGTTGTCATTAAAATAACTCAAAAGTATATATGTATTTATATATATGTGTAAATTTTGACCGGCGTTTCAAACGCCACTGGTTCTTTTGTTCAAAGTTGCCGGCGCCCAAAAGTCGCTAAAGGCAAAAGCACTTTCTAATAATACTGGTTTTTAAATAAATTTAGAATTAGCCAATTGCTCGGCTGAGTTGAGTTTCATAATTGATTTTATTTACAAACTTAATCCTACTTATAAATAAAAGTAACGGTACTTAAAGCTATTCTTTTGTTTACATTCTAATCCTAAACTTAATCCTAATCATGTGTTACAAATTATGTTTTAAATTACAGCTGTTTACATAGTATAACACTTTACTTAAGCTAACAGCTGTGTAGTACTAGGGATGGTATTGTGGTACATTACACCCTTACCCTTTAAAAAAAAATGATTTTTGTATCTCTAAGTACAAAAATTATTTTTGTACAAAATTGAACATTTATAATGATACATATTTTTTTAAAATGTTGTTGTGATATTTTTTTATATTGCCATTTATATCTAGAACAGAATTGACTCCCTGTCTTTCTACTATTTTGTATGGCCCATGATACGGTGCCTGATATTTTTTTCTATTTATTTTTCTAATTAGTACTAAATCTCCTATTTCTAAGTTCAATGTATTTGTATAATTATCATTCCTTACTCTATTATTTTTGGCTATTTCTAGATACTCTTTTGTTTTTTGTAAAGAGAATTTCAACCTTTGTTTCAATTCTTTAGCATAATTTTCTAGATCATAAAATGTTTCTTTTTTTCTTATTTGATCATTCGGTAGGTATGGTAATTTTCCAAAAACTAATTCATATGGTGTGTAACCAGTATCTACGTGTGGGGTTGTATTGTAGGCGAATGTAAAATACGGGATCCAAAAGTCCCATTCATTATCTTTACAAAAATTTAGCAAAAATTCATTAAGTACTCTATGATTTCGTTCTATTGAACCTAACGTCTCATGATGTTACGGTGCACTGAAAACTTGTTTAATGTCCAATAAACTACATACTTCTGACATCAATTGGTTTATAAATTCTGTGCCTTTATCTGATTTTAATATTTTGAAATTTCCGTACTTTAAGATAAATTGCTCTACTAATGTTTTTGCAACAGTTTTCGCTTCTTTTGTTTCCATAGGATATGCTACTACATATTTTGTTAGTTCGCATTGTATGGTTAAAATGTATCTGTTATGGTTGGATAATCTTAATGGTCCCACTGTATCAATTGATACTGTTTCAAAACTGGTTGATGGTGTATCTGTTAGAATTAATTTTTCTTTTGTGTGTTTAATTTGTTTATTTGTTTGACATTGTTTGCAATTTATTACGTATTGTTTTATTTGTTTGTTCATATTTTTCCATACGTAGCGTTGTTTTAATTTTAAAATAGTTTTTCTGACACCTAAATGTCCTCCATGTTTTGAATTGTGATATTCTTCTATTAGTTCCATTTGTTTTTCTTTGCAAAGTACTCTTTTTGGTTTATCATATAATAATATTTTCAAATTTGTTTTTCTTTTTAATTGTAAATTGTTGTATATATTTTTAAATTCTTCTATGGCCATAGTATTAAATATTTCGCTACTTGTACTCAAAGCTAGCTCATTTACTTTTAAATTATGCATTTTAGATATCAGTTTCTCCAGAGTCAGCTTTGTGATCGATGGATTATCGCTGCATCTTGCAATAATTTCATTATTTGTTATTTTAATTAAATTTCTTTTAAAATCTTTATTTATTTCAAAATTAAGTTTTCTTATTTTACGTATATCCGATATTGATGTACAGTTCCATATAAAAAGTTGATTAGACTTCTGCTCGGACATGTACTTCGTATTTTCTGTAGTTTCAGTGTTGTTTGTATTAATTAGCTGTTTTTTCATATTTCTTGTTATGGCTAATATTTTCTCATCTGATTCGTTTCTGGTTGGAATCATTGCTTTCAGTGTGTCACTGTTTAAAATTATCCGTGATAATGCATCTGCATTAGTGTTCATTTTTCCTTTTTTGTATTTAATTTCAAAGTTGTAGTCACTTAAATCCATTCTTATTCTTGTCATTTTAGACGATGGGTTTTTATGGGAAAATAAGGAAATTAATGGTCTGTGGTCGGTTATCACAATAAATTTTCTGCCATATAAATAAGGCCTAAAAAAATTTATTCCCCAATGGATGGCTAGTAGCTCTTTCTCAATTGTGGGTTTTTTTATGTCGTGTTTAGACAATGATTTGCTAGCATACGATATTGGTAAGTCTGTACCAATTTCACCTTGCGATAAGACTGCACCAATTGCAAAATTTGACGCATTTGTGGTTAAAATAAAAGGTTTGTTAAAATCTGGGTATTGAAGTATTGGTGGATTCATAAGTTTATCTTTTAATTGTTCGAATGAATTTTGACATTCCTTATCCCATATATATTGTTTGTTTTTCTTTAGTAGTGCATTTAAACTTTTTGCAATGTCAGCAAATTTTGGTATAAACCGTCGATAATAGTTGCAGAAAGCTACAAATCTTCGTACTTCATCTGCATTTTTAGGAACTGGATAACTTTTTATAACATTATCTTTGGCTGGGTCTGTTTTTATACCTTTATCTGTTATGAGGTGCCCAAGATATACTACTTCTGGTTTTAGAAAACTGCATTTTGTTGCATTTAGTTTGAGATTGTATTTTCTCAATCTGTTGAATACCTTTATGAGATTATCGTTGTGATGCTTTAAACTACATCCAAAAATAATGATGTCGTCCACATACAGAAAAGCTTCAGCATCTAGACCACTTAGTGCAATCGTTAACATCCTTTGGAAACTGTTCGATGATATTTTTAATCCAAAAGGTAGCCGTTTAAATTGATAATGTCCATTTCCGGTTGAGAATGATGTCAGTGGACGTGAATTTTTATGTAGATTTATTTGGTGGAAAGAGCTAGTCATGTCTAGCGTTGAAAAATATTTAGCTCTTCCAAGTTTGTCCAGAACGTCTTCAATTCTTGTTAATGGAAATTTGTCATTAACTATTTTTTCATTCAATTTTCGAAAGTCTACTACTAGACGCCATTTTTTTGTATCATTAGCTGATTTTTTTGGTACTACTAATAACGGTGAGTTGTAAGGGCTAACAGAGTGTTCGATTATATTATTGTTTAATAATTGTTCTACTTGATTATTTATGATTATTTTAAACTGGTGTTGAATCAGTCGTTTGTATTTGTTGTGTATAAAAATTGTTTACGCTTAGTTTTTCCCCTGGAAGATGAAAAACATCTTGAAAATCTTTGAAAATATTCGTTAGTGTTTGTTTTGCATATTGGTCATTTCCGCCAATATCAATATTGTTTAAGAGTGTATCTAACCTATTGTTATTTTCTTTATGTGAGCTTTTCGCCGAATATATATTGTAATGTTTTAGTGGTTTCATTTTGTAATTAAAATTTTTTAAAACTATTTTTTTTTCATTAGTGTTTAATATTTTAACATGCGCCATTCCTCTTTCTGGTATCAAGCTATTTGCTAGATATACTCCTTCAGCTATTTCTTCACTCAATACAATACTTTCTTCGTTTACTTTTGTATCAAGAGGAATTATCGCCTCTGATCTCGCTGGTATGACAATGTTTGTCTGATATATTGTTTTTGGGTTCATTGGTAGAGTTATTTCGTGTTCGTTTATGTTAAACGTGATTGTAAAAGTTTCGAAATCAATTTTACACATATACTGCGTTAGTATATCTCTTCCAATTATTCCGTCGGTTTGGATTGGAAAATCGTTTTCAACTATATGAAATTCGTGTTGAATTGTTTCTGTTGAAGTTGTTAAATTTAAGATTTTCGTTCCTATACAATCTATAGCTTCATTTGTTATACCAGTCAATCTGACTGTATCTGTAGTATTGATATCGGATATATTTTTAATTTTGCATATAGAGATGTCTGCTCCTGTATCTATGAGGAATTTTAAATTTTCATTTATGTTGTTGCATTTTATATTTATAAATGTATTCATATTGTTTGATATTTTGTAAATTCTTGATTTTTGGCTCTCTGGGCAACTGTTGTCACCCGGCCTTGTTAGTTTCCCTCATCAGTTGTGTAATGGAATGATTTGTACGCATTATTATTATTGTTATTTCTTTTATTAGTCATATTTCCACTATTGTTTCTGTTGTTGTTATTATGGTTATAATTTTTGTTGTTATTTCTGTAGTTGTTATTGTTACTATAACTATTGTTATTATTGAAATTGGGGTTTCTGTCAAGGTTTCCTCTTGTAGTGTTATGTGTGTTGAAATTTCTGTATCTATTGTTGTAATTGTTGTCGTTTCTAAAATTTCCATTTTTGCCCTTGTTATTGGAGTTACTAAAATTGTTATTATTGTGTCTGATATCAAAATGATTATTATTATTTCCATAATTGTTGTTTCCTCGGTAATTTGAAAATGATGCTCTATTGTTATTGTTTAATCGGCTATTAATGTTAAATAAATTTTTATTTTCAAAGCCTAAATTTCTTTCTGCTGTCAGACATTTTTCTACAGCCTCATTGAAAGTTTTTGGCATATTTGATAATAGAATTTGTTGATATTTCATGTGTACTCCTTTCATAAAAACATTAAGTGCGACGCTATCGCTCATTTTGTAAATTGCGTTTTTACCTTCTTGCGTAACATTTTCTAAATTTTTTATCTCAAAATTGCTTAATTGATCCGAAAGTTCGGCAATTTCTTCCCTAAAATCAGATATGGTTTTGCTATTTTGTTTAATTGTTCCCAAATCTGTCAGTACATGTTGTAGAGTTTTTGGATTGGGAAACGCGCTTTCTAATGCTTTTCTCAAGTCTGCAAAACTTGTCGGTCGGTTTGAACGGCCTAAAATACTGCGAACCTGAGTCGTTAACTTGAAATTGTAGACGTACTTAACGAATATTTCTTTGTCTTCGTCTTTTAACAATTCATGTAGCAATTCTGCCTGTGCAATGAAATCTTCTAAATATTTGTAAGTGCCTTTAAATGTTTGAAGGTTTTTACCCACCATTGATATATCGAAATTAGCCATTTTTGTCAAATTACCTTCCTGCCAATCTTGATAAATATCTTTATTTTTTATATTTATGTTTTCTATTATTTCTATTAATTCTTTGTGTAAAATTTCAAATTCTATTTTTAGCTCTTTATTTTCTTTATTCTTGTTATCTATAGAGAATTCTTCTACGCTCTGTTTTAAATAAACTAATCTTTCTAATTTATTTTCCTTATACTTTTGTTCATAAATCCTATTCTTACTCTTTTTTATATTTAATTTGAGCTTTTCTAACTCATCTATACATTCTTTTATAAAATTCATTTGCCGAATATAACAATATTCAAATTAAAAAAATATCACATTAGTTAAATCTTAAATGTTAAAATTTTTTTTCAATAATAAAGAATTTTTCTTTTGTTTTTGTATTTCATTTTCATTTTCAAAGAATATTAATTTAATCATAAAATTGTTTAAAAAAAATGTTTAATTTCATTTATAAATTTTCCAAGTGTATTTATTAAACTTGGCATCACTGTGCGCTTATTGGTTATCATAAAAAAAATTCTATGTAGTTTGTGATTTATCACTTCGTCAGCTGTTTATTTTATTCAAAGTTATCATGTGTGTTTCTTAAATTTTGTTTGTAGTGTTTTTTTTTGTGTTATTTTAAGTTCTTAGTGTTTTTAAAGAATTAAATAAAAAAAAATTTATAAATTATTCAAATCTAAATTGTATTAGAGATATACATGTGTTTTTTTTTTATTTCATATTGTGTATTCGGTGTTTTGTGTATATTTGATTATCGTGAATTCAGTGTTTTATTTCGTTAAATATATGTCAAATAATAATGTTGTATATGTGCTTTTTTATATATATTCATTTCTGTTTATTTGTAATTCATTGTATTTATGTATAATTTAGTGAAATGTGATAAAAATATCTAACATTATTTTAATAATAAAAAAATTGTAAATAATACCATATATGTGTCATTTTCTTTGTTTTTTTGTTTTTATTTCGTGTTCTATGACTTCAATGCTTCTCCATAGTTCCGATGCTATGTCCCATGGTGGAGGGTTTTCAGAATTTACTCGCCGCTTCAGGTCAGCTAGTTTTTTCCTTAGCTTCATTAGTTTACCAGCCCTTTGCCTCTTGGGTTTTTGTGTCGGTGGTATTGTTGTTAATTTTTGTTCGGTCCTCCGTTGTTGTCGTCGCAAATATTGTTCGATGGTTATGGGCTGCGGTTGTTGTTTTTCGTCTACTGTTGTTGCTGAGGTGTCGCTTCTTTTTTCCACACCCATTTTACCTTCCTTGGCCAGCCATATTGTGTTGTCATTAAAATAACTCAAAAGTATATATGTATTTATATATATGTGTAAATTTTGACCGGCGTTTCAAACGCCACTGGTTCTTTTGTTCAAAGTTGCCGGCGCTCAAAAGTCGCTAAAGGCAAAAGCACTTTCTAATAGTGCTGGTTTTTAAATAAATTTAGAATTAGCCAATTGCTCGATACACAGTGGTCATATCTATCCACTGTAAAATCTTACATCGATTTTTGTAGTCTTTCGCAAAAAAAAAAATACAGTTTGAGTCCACTAAAAAGACATATTTTGAGTTGCACCCAAAAAACTTGTTATTTTTAATAGTCACTGAAAAAATCGCAAAAACAACTACTGTTGTGTACTTTATTATTCGCAATTCTTTACAATGAAACAACTGTTTCTAAATTTTATATTAAATATTAAAAAGGCCCGTTTTTTGCCTCTACTGAAAATTTGTAAATTTTGAGTTGACTCACTTTAGAGGTACAGGTGCGATATGTAAACCAAATTTGACAAAATCAATTTAACTTGTTTTTCCGGGTTCAAGCTCTCATCTTTTGAACTTAGCTTTAACTGTATTAACTGTAATATACACACGAAAGCATTGACACCAATAAACTAACAAGGTCTTAAAGTTAAAAAGGTCATAATTCTTTTTTGAAGATATGAATAACGTTGGATTATTAATTTCATACACACGTTCTAGCATATTCGATTACAAATTTTAATAAATAATTCCATGACAGCGAATCTCCGTAGACGTTATTGTTTTGCGGCGAACATCATAACTCATTACCAGATCACGTGAAATAAAATAATCGAAATGTGTTAAAAATGTGACATATTTCCTGAGATAGCGCCGAAGAGTTTTTTAAATTTTTTTTTTTTTTTGGCAACATTTTGAAGTGAAAAAACAAGATTTTTGCTATAAAGTTTCGGGAATTTGTTGTCAAAAAATGGGAAGAAAATCGAAAATAAAACAAAGCTGACGATTTATGTGAAAATATAGTTTGTGAAATTTCAAAAAAATCGGTCAAGTTAATCTAAGTTATGATGTTCACGGTCTTCGAACATTTATTTGCGAGAAAATCGATTTAAAATTTTTTAAAAGTACCTATCTTTTGGCCTCTCCTTTCTTTTATTCTGTTGACACGTATACTTGGCATACTTCCGACAAACAACTGGACATTGATTGTTGGGAAAGTGTTGATCTTGTCCAATTCGATGTTGGTACCCACCTTGTGCAAGGAACTTTGGTGAGGCTGCTTATTTTAATAAATGTGTTATGGCAGTTGTTCTTTGTGCAGCCTTTAATTCATCTTCTACGCTATTCGGAACATAAGTGAACGTGCTCTTGTTTAGCCGGAAGCTTTTCACGAATCTATAAGTTATTTTTAGTTATTATAAAGTCATTTATAAATTGTTTTTTTTTTGTTTCTTACTTTTTATCATTAAGATTCATAGTATCTGATTTTTCCCGTACTAGTTTTCTTTGCGCTCTATCTGGAATCAAATCGTCACTTTCTTCTTCAAACGACAAAGAAGCACAATCGGTTTGAACTTTTCGAAACAAGAAATAATTTATTTATTTGTTTCTGTTTGTTGATTATATATTTTTTTTTTGGAATCATTAAAAAATAAAATAAAATCTATTTAATGTCTTTAGATCCTATATTTTATTTGTTGAAATATCTATGTAAAGATAAGATCTCATATGTAAATATCAAATTAGTTAAAATATGTAAATAAAGGAAGAATATATAATTGAAAAAATATTTTTTTTTGAATTTTTAGATAAATTTTGAAATTTGAATCGAATTGCAACCAAATATTCTACTATATTTCCTACTTGCGTTTAGATACAACACTGTTACTATTCCGTACGAATTACGCAGTATGGTTCAACTTTAGATTCGGAAATTCTTTTCGCTTTTCGAATCGCGTTACGCGGTAGCACTCAGACATGGGATTACTGCATAGGGGAAATTTATCTCATTTCAACACCATACAGCAGACTCAAAATCCACTGTTCAAGATCCTGCTGAGAAATTGTATATACCGTATAGCCAACCAACAAATAACCCCAGTAATTGCTGTCAACACAATCCAGAATAACAATCGGAGCATCACTCAAAATACAAATAAAATAGAAAAAAGATGAAAATAAACATATAACACATTTACTATACTACAATGACAATATAATCGGTAATGATAATCGATTTTTGTACATATTTTATCACAATTACAACACCCGACTACGAGCCAGTGGATGATATAATGTCTTAAAATACACCAAAAACAAGAAGTACTCTCACAATGATGCCACAAGATGCTATAGATACTGCCAATAGCAGTAGAATCAAAAACTTTTAAGAAATTCCTTTTTGAATTAACAATGAAATGAATATGTTATTATAAAAAAAATTTTATTATATTTTTACACCTGCAGAAAAGCCCCTAAGGCTTCGTGAGGTTAAATCTTAATTAATTTTAATAACCTTGAATATATATTTTAATAATAAAAAATGTTCATATTGTGCTATTCCAAGATCTGAAAATTTACGAAACTTTTATTAATTAGAAAAATTTTATTTGTTATTTTATAGGAGTGCAATTTAATGAAATATTTTAATATAAAACATAGCCGTTAATTAGCCACCAGTCTCATAAATTACATAAATTAAAAAAAAAAAAACGATGGTTAATCTGTATTAATTTTAAACAACTTTGTTTCAGGTTTAGCTTTTTACATGTGTTAATATAAATTTACATTAATAAAACAAAATATTAAATATAAGTCTAACACATAATGCCTCAGATAATCCCACATAAAGAGAGGAACGCTTTCAGGAGAGCTTATAGGTATGGTTTATATATTTTAAAAATAAAGCTTTTAAGAGATGTGCTTTACATTTGTTTCTCTTTTTGTACCATTCAACAATTTACAACGAGTTGTTTAAAATATTGTTCTCTGTGCGTGGGTTTATTTTTATTGTGTTTCTTTTCTCTTCAAAATACTTATATTTTGTTTCGTAGTAAAAGTTTATTGTCGGACAACATAATGTTTATGTACGTAATTGTATATAATCAAACTCAATATGTGGCGTATGATTAGTATTAATTTAAAATAATAATTAATCATACGCACAGTTAGGAGTCACTGCGGCAGCACACACATATACTACATATATTGTAACGGTAACGGTGCTTGTAGTTAAATAAAAGTCATTATGCGTAAAGGCATAATTTGTTGTTGTTGTTGTCACAAAATTGATGCCAGATGTCACAAAATGCCATGCTTTAAAATTTATTTGAAAATTTAGAATTTTCAGCTAGTTTGTTCTATTAAGCATACTGGTGTTTGATTTCTAATTCAAATTATTAGATATTGCTTTGCAATTTGTTGTACAAACTTAAACTTTTTGGCTTACTCGAACTACACTATTTTTGCAGTTATTATAGTATGCTATATCCTACAATCATCGTTCTACATCTGTTCGATTATATAGTCGATCAAAAACATGCTGTTACTATTCTTGGCCTTAAAATAGTGAAAAGGCTCGCAGGCCCGTGTAACAAATTCTATGGTATTTTGCTTGTTGAGGTGTGTTTTGATGGTTTTTATTGCTAATTGTAGATTACATAAGGTAATGAAAAAGCACAAGATGTGTTTTTTTTTTTTGTAATTTCGGTTTTATTTAATATCAAAATACATGAGAAAGTTAAATCACTGTTGTGGTACTTCTTGCTTGTCTGCCAGTGCGAGTGTGCAAGAATTTTGCAAAGCTGCAGCAATGTTCAAAGCCCAAAATAAACTGCTTTGTTGAAAGCAAAGCTACAAGGTCTTGGTTTAGGCTGGCGTCCATATTCCACACGACATAAATGATTTGATCGAGGCACAAATGAGGTGCAGCTCCTGCTGTCGGTCTTGCTCCTACCTACAAGGACAAAAAATATTTAGTTTTTTTCGCTTTTATGTGTTTCAAAATTATTTTGTTTTACCTTAACATTAATAGCTCGTTATACATCCACTAATGGCTCGTTCTTCAATATTAGACAGTACTAATTGTGCCGTGAACCAGTGCAAAAATTAACTCTGGCTTAATTCCATTATCTATAATAAATGCAGCTAATGTAGCAATATCTACCATATTGTAGAATATTGCAAGTTTTATTATCATTCTAATCCAGAATAATTGTGTGCTTCCTTTTTTCAGTTGTGTCTACATCACAGGTATAGCGAATGCAGACAGCAAACTTACCGCTTTGTTCCTCTTCGGAACATATTTCAATTTCTCAATTATATATTCGTCCTTTATTCACATATTTTTACAAATTTGATATTAACATATGAGATCTTATTTTACATATAGCTATCGCAATAAATAATATATAGGATCTAAAGATGAATTAAATCTGAAATAAGTTTACATAGACATTTTGGTATATTTGCAACAAGAGGTGTTAATAAGAGACCATTATGCCAAACGGTCTCAAACGCTTTTTTTTCAATATCTAACAATATTAGACCCGTTGAACGATTATTGTTTTTTATTGGTGATTATTTGATTTTTAATTATGTTTATTTGGTTAGTAATGCTATGCCGTTTTTTAAATCCAAATTGTTCTTTAGCAACAATAGAATTGGCCGTTACAAATTCACTAAGACGAGAGTGTAGTATTTTTTCAAATATTTTACCTAAGTTACTTAATAGACTAATAGGCGTGTAGCTGTTTGGGTTATTTTTTTGGCTTACTAGGTTTGTTTATGGCTATAACCTTAGCATTTTTGAAATTGTTTGGGAAATAGTTGAGTTTGATGCAGCTGTTAAAATAACCAGTAATTTTAGAGCTTTGATTGGTAGTTTCTTTAAAAGCAAGTTGGGAGCATTTTAAAAACCAGGGATTTTGAGAGTTTTATTGATGAGACAATATTCATTACTTCTTCAGGAGATGTATAAATTGCTGATTCAGAACTAGGATTTTCCTTCTTCAAATTAGTTACTGTTGTATTTATTAATGTATTCGGTGAGTGGTTGAGTTCGAAGTGAGGTTATTGGCTTGGACAACTGAATTTGCCAGGATTTCAGCCTTGTCCTTATCAGATGTTATTTTTATTTTTCCAATTTTAAAGTGAGGTGATTTCTTCCTGTTCTTCGCAATTTCCTGCTTAATTTCCAGAATGATTTAACACCCGGTTTCAAATTGAATAACAATTGAACCATTTATTATTGCGTTCCGGAATAATACTTTTATCAATCACTAGCTGTTTTTACCCGGTCTTGCCCGGGATGAAAAGGCCTTTGACTTGAAAAATGGTTCACTATGCTTACCAGGCGCTGAGTACTTAGTCCCCAATTAACAAATTCCCCAATAAAATGAACTTTCTCCCCAAAAATTTGTATGGGCAGTAAATTCATTTTTTATTTCAATTAAAAAGTTTTTGGTTTTTTAATTTAGAGGTTTTTTATAAGATGCTGCAGCAAAAATGCTTCAAAAATAAGGTGCGAAACCGCTTTAAGTTTTTTTTTTCAGTTTATTTATAAACATCAAATATAACGGAATGGGCCGCAAATTAAAGGAATCAAGACTTTTAAAAATTGAATTAATTCATTCAATAAGTGATCGTCATTGAGCAGAGACGTCAAATTCAAGTTTCAGAAATGAAAGACTAATGCGACGTTTAATATTGTGTCGCAAGGTTTCTTTAAGCAACTGCTTATAGTATATGTGTGGCCTATTTTGATCAACAGCTAATTATTTCACATACGTAGATAAAATTTATCATACGACAGTTCACTAAGCTGTGTTCCGCGAGCGAGTCGCGTCCGCTTTCGCGCGTTTGGCAGCCAGACCCGTGCTGCCGCGCAGTTGTTGTCAACTTATTTTAATCGCCAAAATATATTTTTCAGGTCATTGCAATATTTTTGTTAGGCTGTGTTCCGCGAGCGCATCGCGTCCGCATCCGTCGCGTCCGCGTCCGCGCGCCTCGCCCCGCTTCCTCGCAGCTACTACTCGTGCTGCCGCTTAGTTCTCGTTAACTTATTTTAATTCCTAAAACACATTTTTTAGAGCATTGCAATATTTTAGCTGAGCTGTGTTCCGAGAGCGCGTCGCGTGCGCATCCGTCGCGTCCGAGTCCGCGGTCGATATTTTAGCTGAGCTGTGTTCCGAGAGCGCGTCGCGTCGGCACCCGTCACGTCCGAGTGCGCGGTCGCACGCCGCGCGCTGCTTCCGCGCGTTTGGGAACCACACCTGTGCTGCCGCGCAGCTGTTGCCAACTTATTTTGAAAAGAATACTCATTTTAAATGCATTTATTGTTGGACATATATTGAGAGCAGTATGCAAGTGTTTACTAAAATAAATATTTAACAAAATTCATTAAATAAAAATATGTAAAAATCTAAGAATGAATTTGGGTAGTAAGTCCATTTTTTATTTCGATTAAAAATAAATGGGGAATTTGTTCATTTCTTTTGGGTACCATTTTTTAAGTTTGGGGAATTTGTTCACCGTGTAGTTATTTCCGTGTAACCCAAATTTCAGAGAAATTCATTGAAAAGTACAAATGTGTATAGGGAAGAAATATACCACACAACAAAATATGAATTTTATAAGAAAATTGGGCTTAAAAGTAGGCGTGGTCGGTAAAAATCATATAGCGACCTTCCCTGGAATATGTACTAAATTTCGAAGAAAGCCATTGAAAAATAAAAGTTTTTATAGCAATCAAATAAAGAAACAAATAAAAGGAAAAAATAAGTTTTATATACATAGAAGTTGCGCAAAGTAGGCGTGGCCTGTAAGAAGCATATGGTGACCTTCCCTGTAGTATAGAGATCGTGTGACCAAATTTTATACATCCCTTGAAAAATAAAAATTTCTATAGTGAACAAATATACAAAAAACAGAAAATTAATTTTGTATAAAAAGCGGGCGTAGAAGTAGGCGTGACCGGCAATAATCATATGGCGACCTCTCTGGAGTACAGAGATCGTGTGTAGCAAATTTCAGCGAAATCCGTTAAAAAAAATTGTGTAGCGAACAAATGTACCAAAAAACAGAATATGAATTGTATACAAAAAGTGGGCGTAATAGTAGGCGTGACCGGTACGAAGAATATGTCGACTTTCCCTGGAGGAGAGAGATCGTGTGTACCAAATTTCAGAGAAATCGGTTGAAAAATAAAAATTTGTATAGCGAACAAATATACCAAAAAACAAAATGAATTGTATACAAAAAGTGGGCGTTAAAGTAGGCGTGGCCGGTACGAAGCATATGGCGACCTTAGGTGGAGTACAGAGGTCGTGTGTACCAAATTTCAGAGAATTCCGTTGAAAAACAAAAATTTGTATAGCAAACAAATATACCAAAAAACAGAAAACGAATTGTATACAAAAAGTGAGCGTAACAGTAAGTGTGGCCGCAAGAATCACCCGGTGACCTGGCCTGAGGTACAAAGATCAGAGAAATGCGTTGAAAAATAAAAATTTGTATACCGAACAAATATACCAAAAAGCAGAAAATTAATTGTATATAAAAAGTGGGCGTAAAAGTAGGCGTGGTCGATAAAAAGTCTATGGCGACCTTATATGGAATACGGGGTTCGTGTGTACCGAATTTCAGAGAAATCTGTTAACAAATAAAAATTTGTATAGTGAACAAATATGAATAAAACAGAAAATGAATTTTACATAAAAAGTGGGCGTAAAAGTAGGCGTGGTCGGTAGGAGGTATATGGCGACCTTTCCTGGGGTATGGAGATCGTGTGTACAAAATTTCAGGAAAATCTGTTGAAAAATAAAAATTTGTATAGCGGTCAAACTAACAAACAAACAAACAGAAAATGAATTTTATATATATAGATTATATGCTAATATAGTCAATATTTCTATAGAAAAAAGTGATTTTTTTCTGTGGTTAACATATTGCGGGTACTACAGTATCGAAGGTACCGTCGAAAAGGTTAATTTGTCTAGTTTCTCAGTTTACATTTTATTTTTAAGGTTTTAGAAACACTTACACACTAATAGGAAAGAATTCAAATTAGTGCATATGAGTAACAAAACATATATTTTGTTAGATATCACACTCGCATCCCACTAAGCGACCAAAAAGCTCTTAAAAGAAAAATCTAAGCTTTATCTTGAGGAAAAAAAGGGGCTGAAAAAAGTCCAAACAATTTTTGATTTTGCAAAAAAAGTCAATTTTTTTTTTATTTCAGTGGTGCGTGATAAAGAAGAAGAATGAAGCATATATATCAAAAATTCATAACTGCACTGTATTCTTAATCGGACCGGTTTCTGGCATGTCAGCCTTCATCAGCGATTTATTGAACATTGTGATAATTGTTATGTTTTAATTGAATAGATTGTTTCGATATAACATTTTTCTACTTAGGGCGGCCGTGAGGTTTGAACCATGAACCTTCACATACACTCGTACTTTTTTTTTATATTTTTTTTTAACATTTTTTTTTCCGAAAGATTGAAGAAATAGCTACATAAACTGTTTGGGATGAATTTTGCTAAGAAAGAACAATAAGTAAAAAGTTACATGGATGAGAAAAAACACCTGTTTGTCCAAAATGTCTAATGTGGACCCCCTCTAACTCAGAGAGTTCTTGACCGATCTTGTTGAAAAATTTTGTCTTAACTACTATCCATTAGGACTAACCTTAGTGCAAATTTCATTCCGATCGTAAGACATCGGTTTCAAAAGTTGGGTCACGTGACAGAAAACGCTCCATATATTAAAAAAGAAATTTTTTTTATTCAACATTGTAGCTTGATCTATTTTCAACTAAAAAAAGTATTACACAAACAAAAACAAAAATTTCCCTAAGCGCTTTTAAATAAATGTCGCTAGATGAGCCTTTTCCCCCTGCGGACCAGCCCTAATTCTCGATTTTTATACCTGCCTGGCAGCTGAGCGACGCTGCTTCAAGTTCCTTTGTAAACTCCAAATTACTTTCTACATTTATGACAGTATTTCAGTCTACGGAGTTTGCATTGAAGATTCGGTGTAGGTATAAAATATTACACTCTTTTATTGATGTTGATTTTTTTAGTTTTCTTTATATGCTTTCAGCGTTTGCAATACATATTTTAATTTTTCAATGCACTGCCCCACAGTGGTTCAAAACCAAAAAAAAGTGGTAATAAGTCTGGAACTTCTAAACTATTGGTTGGATTGGAATAGTATATTCTAGGCGATTGTAGTCAAGGATATAGGCTTTCAAAATATTTATTTTTGAGATACCCTGTTGTAACACAGGGTGAGCTACAGGGTGCCAAAGTCGACCACCTCGAGGTGGAAAATGCTTTCAAAGCTTGTAACTTTTATAAATATGAAGTGATTTTTACGTTTTTTAAATTTTTCCAATAACAATTAAATTATTAACAAAAAACATGCTTATACTACCCAGTTATCGCTTATGATTTAAAAAATATTTGATTTTAAAAATCAACATTTGAACTTTTCACCAAATTCTTTCTTGGTTTTTCGCAAATAACATTTTTATTAAAATAGATAAAAAAAATCTAAAAATACGTGGTGATAGCCAGTACTTTTCAAAAAAATACGTTGAAGTATTTTTTGAATTACTTCAAACCGTTTAGTGAGCACAAAATCTTAAAGTTGACTTTTTGAATCAGGTTCTAAAAATTGCAAATTTTTTCCAAAAAATACCCTTCATTCTTTCACTTTTTTCTCACAACCTTGGTAAAACATGTATATATTTTTCTACATATTTTAAAAGAATATGCTTCAAGAATGGTTGTAAGTGAAATTCTTAATATTTTTGGACATGCACCCTACGTCCAGCATTGGACGAAATTGGGCAATTTAAAAAAAAAAACTAAGTTTTAAAAGTTAATACAAAAATATCCGCTCGATTTCTTCAAATATTTCACCGCAGTATTAAAGCTCCAAATATTTTTATTTATTTGCCGCAATAAAATTCACCACCGTTACATAAACGTGGTCAGGAGGGCTTAAATGATGAAAAAACTCAAATTTTCATACGAATTTTTTTTTGTTAACATAAAAAACATATTAAGATTAGTTATTTTTATATATTGTTTACTGATTCAGAACGGCATTTAAATTATCTAAAACACTTCAAGAAATCATTTTGATAACGTTAATAGTTTTTGAGATATTTATATTCAAATTTCAGAAAAAAATATAGAAAAACTATGGTATTTCGTTTTTTTTGGTTTTTTGGTAAAGTGTTCCCAAAATTTTTGAATTTTTTTTTATTATTATATATATTATTAAAGAAGATATATTTATCTATTCAACGATATATAACATGTCTATCAAATATATTGCAACATGCTGAAATAATGACCCCAAACCACACTCCACAGGCAAAAATTTAGCTATTTCTCTATTTGTTCATATAAATGGTCATTTACATAGTGAATGACATATTTTTTTATTGTTTTTTGTTAAAGGGTTGCATACGTTTTTATTACTTCAAATAATTTTATATATTTTTTCAAAGAAGGTATATTATAATGGTGTATGAAATATTTACCTAATGAGTTTCAACTGATCATAAAATTGCCCGAAACTCTGATGGTGATTTTATACAACAAAAAAAAAAAAAAAAGTTAAAAGCCAATGCCTAAGATATTTTCATTATTAAATAACAAATATAACTAAATTTTTTTATTGAGTATTTTTTTATTTGTTTTATAATAGGCTTAAAATTACATAACAATTGTCTGCTTTTTTACTAGTTATTTTCTACAAAACAATCAGAAATATCAAAAGATAAAAGATGTTTTATATCCATAGCTTCGGAATCATCATTTTCTATTTCAAGACTTATTATTGGTAACCATTTTGTTCTTATGGAGTATATTATTGGATCTGATGATATCAATAAATATTCCATTAAATCGGAATTTTGGGCTTCTTTGCTACATTTTCTTGTATTAAAAAGTTTAAAGTGTTTGACATCTCTGTTTCTAGCTTCTTGTGCTTCTTCAGTCAGTTCTCCCAAGGGCAGGATGCTATTTTGTATTATTTCTTTCCCATGAGCTAATACTTTGTGTACAGTTGGTGTCATTGGCATCCAATGATATAAGTTCATTATTAATTCCTTAGTTCCACTCGCATATATTTTCAATTTCTCCGCATTAATTTGTTGTTTACTATTAATGACAGCTAATATTACTTTAAACCGTGCGATTAAAGCCGTGTCAATGCCAGTAATCAAAGAAGTAGTTTCGGGATCTTCAAAGAAACGTCTTGCTGTATTACCATCATTTGAACTTCCATAGCCACAAAGAGGCTTATCGATAATTAGACCAAGTTGCATTTTAAATTCATCCTGAATTCTTTTCTTCTCAGTTTTTCGTATGGCGTGTAGATCAGTATTATTTTTAACTGGTATATTTTCTTGTCCTGGAATTTGCCGATATTTTAGATCATATGCGAGATACAAGCAATATTCCATAAATCGTATTCTTGCATGAAGTGGTGATATTCCAAATTTTAAAGCATTTTCATTAATAGGAATTTCATCACAACTGTTATGAAATTCTGAACTTTTCTTTCCACATATATTACATTTCCAAGTAGATGTTATATCTGTAACGGCATTGGCTACTTTCCCATCAATCATTGTAAAAAGTGGTTGAAATAACACTTTAATGACACTTCCAGATATTTCCACAAAAACTGGAGACAATCTCGAAATTTCCTGATTTATTGAACTCACTAAGCTTTGTGTTGTAATTTTGTCTTCCTTTGTGTACTCCGACATAGAAACTTAGATCCGGGTGTTAAATTACTCCATATGCCCTGATATTCTCTCTCACTAGAAGAAGAACTTGTCTCATTATATAGCCTCATTTTTAATGGTACTAATGATGTCATAAAAATTGTTGAAAAATCTATTTCTGAATTGCTTCCACTTGGTTGTCTATACTCAGAAAATCCAGATGTTCCATCGCATCCCCATTTACATAAATATTAACGTAACTTCTGAATTGTTGCATATTTCTATTTCTTCTTTGCTAAATGTGGATATTATTCTAGATGCAGTGTTTTCAAGCAGTTCCGCTAATCCAACATTTGCACTTTCAGTATTGGATTTCACATTAGATGGTAGAATTTTATTTTTTGTTTCCCTTATGGCTCTGCTGGTAGGAAAGATATCAAATCCTATTTCTTTGAGAGCTTTTCTCAAAAAACCATATTTATTTCTTGTCAATTTTTTTGCATAAAAAGGTATTGTGAATTACAGATATTTTGCAATAGGTATCAGAGTTTCGGGCAATTTTATGATCAGTTGAAACTCATTAGGTAAATAATTCATACACCATTAACTTATAATTATACCTTCTTTAAAAAGATATATAAAATTATTTGAAGTAATAAAAACGTATGCAACCCTTTACCAAAAAACAATAAAAAAATATGTCATTCACTATGTAAATGACCATTTATATGAACAAATAGAGAAATAGCTAAATTTTTGCCTGTGGAGTGTGGTTTGGGGTCATTATTTCAGCATGTTGCAATATATTTGATAGACATGTTATATATCGTTGAATAGATAAATATATCTTCTTTAACAATATATATAATAATAAAAAAAATTCAAAAATTTTGGGAACACTTTTCCAAAAAAACCAAAAAAAACGAAATACCATAGTTTTTCTATATTTTTTTCTGAAATTTGAATATAAATATCTCAAAAACTATTAACGTTATCAAAATGATTTCTTGAAGTGTTTTAGATAATTTAAATGCCGTTCTGAATCAGTAAACAATATATAAAAATAACTAATCTTAATATGTTTTTTATGTTAACAAAAAAAATTCGTATGAAAATTTGACTTTTTCACCATTTAAGCCCTCCTGACCACGTTTATGTAACGGCGGTGAATTTTATTGCGGCAAATAAATAAAAATATTTGGAGCTTTAATACTGCGGTGAAATATTTGAAGAAATCTTGTATTAACTTTTAAAACTTATTTTTTTTTTTTAAATATTAAAAATTTCACTTACAACCATTCTTGAAGCATATTCTTTTAAAATATGTAGAAAAATATATACATGTTTTACCAAGGTTGTGAGAAAAAAGTTAAAGAATCAAGGGTATTTTTTGGAAAAAATTTGCAATTTTTAGAACCTGATTCAAAAAGTCAAATTTAAGATTTTGTGCTCACTAAACGGTTTGAAATAATTCAAAAAATACTTCAACTTATTTTTTTGAAAAGTACTGGCTATCGCCACATATTTTTAGATTTTTTTTTTATCTATTTTAATAAAAATGTTATTTGCGAAAAACCAAGAAAGAATTTGGTGAAAAGTTCAAATGTTGATTTTTAAAATCAAATATTTTTTAAACCATAAGCGCTAACTAGGTAGTATAAGCATGTTTTTTGTTAATAATTTAATTGTTATTGGAAAAATTTAAAAAACGTAAAAATCACTTCATATTTATAAAAGTTACAAGCTTTGAAAGCATTTTCCACCTCGAGGTGGTCGACTTTGGCACCCTGTAGCTCACCCTGTGTTACAACAGGGTATCTCAAAAATAAATATTTTGAAAGCCTATATCCTTGGCTACAATCGCCTAGAATATACTATTCCAATCCAACCAATAGTTTAGAAGTTCCAGACTTATTACCACTTTTTTTTGGTTTTGAACCACTGTGTGCCCTAAAACTATGTGCATAAATCTGTTTACTTACTACTCTTGAGTTTACACAATTATGAAATAAATTTTGTAAATCAACCTATTACAAGTATTCATGTCTTGCCTTTTTTATTAACTATATGAGTTGTAATACCCCAACATTAGTGCAGATTTATTTTATGGATGAAAAGATAGAGTTTGACTACCACTGCATGTTTACTCCGATGAGGTTAATTCATACAAATATTTCCATCTCGCCTTTTTAACTATATTGGAAAACAAAATATTACATTTATTGCCATCTCGCCTTTTAGCTACATTCGAAAGCAACCTATTGCAAACATTTCCATTTCACCTTTTTCACTATAAGAGTGAGTTGTAAAGGTGGAAAAAGAACTACTTGCAATTGTGACTTGCACATTAAAGCATACAGCGTATACATCCACGGAACATTTTTGATAAATTTAGGTATTTTATTTCCACCATGCCTCCTAAAAAGAGTAGTTATATAGGACGTACTACGTTATATGCAAAAAAGCTTAGGCTATACAGAACTCTAGAGACATCCGATCAGACCCAAATTCATATCGAGTCTCAACGACACAATCTGAGTCGTGAGATGCTGAAACACCTGAGCAAACGCAGCAACGTCTTGAAGCCCAAAGACAAGCTTTGTTACGAATCTATTCAAGTGCGTCTAGAAATCCAGCGGCTAAGACAAGCTGAGTCTAGGGATGTGAAACCCCTGAAACGACTCAACAGCGTCTTAAGGCCCAACGGATAAGACAAGCTGACTCCAGGGAATCTGAAACTCCTGAAACGACTCTGCATTTTTAAAGGTGGCAGCTATTCCAAATAGGGTGTTGATAACCGTCGAGTTTTAGGGTGGCTGGACTTGTAACTATGGTTTCTAGCTGCTCCAATAAATGCTATTTAACTGCACTTCAACTTTGCTAGTAAAAAGGGTTAATTCATTTATAATTTCTCGCAATTGGGTAAATTATAAAATTAAAATTTAGGGTTAAGTGTTACAAAGTGAGGGAATTTAGGATTAGGGTTTAAGAAATAAAAAAACAAAACTCCAATTAATAATAATTCACTATGTGTTTATTAGTTTAAATATGTGCTCACCATTTGAGTGTATAAGTTCTGGCTTCGTGGTTTATTTACAGTATATATAACGTATGTATTCTATGATTTAATTTAGTACAAATGACAATTCACAATAATATAATTCATATTCTTTTACAATTAAAATTTAATAATTCATAATAATAAAACTCAAATATAATTAAATAGCGATTATATGCCTATTTAGGTATTCATTTATAATTCAATAAAGATATAAATATGTTTTGATTTTTTAGGAAACTTATTAAGTATATACATTTTTGTGTCTAAAACTATGATTTTAGGCAACTCTAATGAACAATGACCAAATCCCCTCCCAAAAAATGAACTTATTCCCAAATGAACTTATTCACGATGAAAAAATTCGCCAAATTTGTAAACAAATGGTCAACAAAAGAAATTAACATATTCGCCAATTTTTCTAAAACTATAAAAAAAAAATGAACTCACTCCCCAAATTCATTCTGAAATTTTTACATATTTTTATTTAATGAATTTTGTTAGTTAGTGAACATTTGCATACTGCTCTCAATATTTGTCCTGCACTAAACGCATTTAAATCTGTATTCTTTCCAATAGCATCATTTTGGTGCTTTATATCACAACCATAAGATATCTTACAATGGTTGCACTTTAAAAAAAGGAGAACGCACGATTGCATTAATAGCATTTTGCGTTTTCTTATCTATCAAAATGTTAAAATATCGGAATGACCGAAATATATATTTGGGAGATTAAAATACGTTGACGATAACTGCGCAGCAGCACCTGTGTGGTTGCAAAATGCGCGGAAGTGGTACGCGGCACTGTGGCTCAAATTTTGATTTCATTGGCCAAAAGTCAAATTTTTTTTTGTCATCGATTTTTAAAATTTTTACTCCTTTTTGTAGCTTATATATCCAGATTAAGGTAGCCAAAAAATTAGGTTAAACTATTGATAATTGTGGGCGTGGCATGCTGTCAAACTCAACTGTTTTTTTTAATTCAGCAAAAGGTGTTTTTTTTTTGTTTTTTATCAAAAATAAATGGTTACTACTCGCAAGCTATCATCGATATTGGCCTGCGGTCTTTTTTATAATGTTAGTAGGATTATAGTCTTTAGTTTTTGTAAGTAGTCACAGTTCTAACGTTTGATATTAGGGGCGTTATGAAATATTTATGAAACCACTATATTTTTCTCAAATTTAAACTTTAGTGGAATAGAACTTCTAAAGGAAGTAAGGGAACAAGAAACGTATACCACCCGGAGAAAGGCGAATGTATCCTGTTTAACCCTATATATACTTTTGCACCCCCCACGAGCCCCCGGTAGAACACTTTTTTCATTTTAATGAAATTACTCTAAAAAAATTACTCTAAAAAAAATTTTGTTTTTTTACTTTAGACTACGTAAAAGTAAAATAATTAAATAAAATACCTGCGAAAGGGTTTATTGGCTTTGTTTTGATCAGCAAAAAAATAAGTCATAAAATGATCACAATAGGTTCTACAGGAAACAAATGATCTCTTTCTTAATTTACCTGTTGTCAAATTTAAGGGTCAACCAAAGTCATAAACAATTTTATAAGTTTGTCAATAATCGCGGCACTAAACCACTAAAGATAAAAAACCACCCCATATTGGCGAGAAACTAATTAGTTTTACCTGATATTGAAGTCTGGATAACAAGTGCAGTTTTGTTCAATTTAAATACTACCTGCTATGAAATTAAAGATCAATCTGTGAATAACATGTACCTAAAAATGTATAAAATGACGGATTCTATAAGGGATTACTCAATAATAAGTTAATACTTCAAGTGTACGGACGTATATTCGCAAGTGATAAAAAGTGATAAAAAAGTGATAACAGACGCAAATAAAAATATTGAGAAAAATATGGAGAACTTTAGTTATAAAGAACTGGCCGAAGAGTATTTTCGAAACAAAAACCAGGAAGATGTTCTTAGTTACGTTAAAATAAAATTAAACTTAAATTCGTCTAGTACCGAAATACAAGAGCAATTATCTAATTTCGTCAAAGTACTAAAAAAACGATTGAAAGAAGTTAACTACTGTAAACAAAAGTTTTATAATAAAAGTGCAAACTGGTTAGAAGGCCAACTTAATGTTGGTGGAGAAACAGCAAAGCTAGATAAGGCTGGAAGACCACGCAAATCATTGGACAACTGCAGCGATAGATCTAAGAGGCGGAAACTTAAAAATTTTAACGAGGAAATTGGTTCTACAAATATAAAAGAATCTTTTCTACATCAATTACGAGCACAAAACCAATTAACAAAAGTGGATATCATTGAAAAAACTTGTAATGCTAGTCCAGTGAGAACAAAGCGAATTCTTAAAAGTATACCAACTCCGAGCGATGCAAAACAGTTCACAAATGAGGAGGCATTAGCATTATTTCTGGATTTGAAATTAACAAAACACCAATATATTCAGCTCAGATTGCGTGCGATTGAAAAAGGCTCAAATATGTATCCAGCATATCATCACATAACAGCTGCTAAAATAGACTGTTTGCCATCAAAGGACACTATTACAATCACACCAATTTCGGCAGAAGTACAACTACAATCTTTACTTGATCACACAGCCAAACGCTTGCTACAATCAATAACAGGAACTAAGTTAAAGAAATATGGAAACACAAAGTTAATTCTATTTTGTAAATGGGGATGTGATGGTTCTTCGGGACAAAAACAATACAAACAAGTTGTATGTGAAAATATTTCGGACTCAGATATGTTCATGGTATCATTTGTACCATTGCGATTGAAAAAGATTTTGGAAGATTCGGAGCCTTCGAGTAGTACAACGCAAACAATGGATATTTGGAAAAATGAGACACCATCTTCTACGAAATACTGCAGGCCAATCAAATTTGAATTCAAAAAAGAAAGTCATGATGCCATTAACAAAGAAGTTAGTGATATCAAGGCCCAAATAGCAACACTACAGCCATTACAATTACAGTTAGATGGGCAGCAAATTGAAGTAAGCTACCAATTAGTGCTGACAATGATAGATGGAAAAGTAGGTCAGGCTTTGACTAACACGAAGGCTGCATCCAGCTGCATTATATGCCAAGCAACATCAAGCCAATTAAACCAAGTCCCGACAAAATCATTCGATAATACCGATGCCTTCGAATTTGGATTATCACCACTACATGCAAGAATACGACTTATGGAACACATACTAAAAATCAGTTATGATTTGGATTTCGGGCCTTCAGGATCAATAAGAAACAACGAAACCAACAAAGAGTTAAGAAGTTCAAAAAAGAAACATGTTCAAGATGAATATCGCAAATTTGGATTGATTATAGATCAGCCAAAACAAGGGTCAGGCAATACAAATGATGGCAATACCGCAAGAAGATTCTTTTCAGATCCAGAAACAGCATCTGAAATAACAGGAGTGGATTTAAACCTTATTTTCAGATTTAAAATAATCCTAGAAGTACTTGCGTGCAATGAAGAAATTGACTCTAGAAAATTTGGAGATTATGCTAAGGAAACTGCAAAAATATATACAACCAACTACCCATGGAGAAATATGTCTGCAACAGTCCACAAAATCCTTTATCATGGAGAAGATGTCATTAAATATCATTTGGTGCCACTTGGAGATCTATCAGAGGAGGCTCAGGAAAAAAGGAACAAGGATTACAGATTTTATAGACAGCACAATACTAGAAAAATGTCACGAAATTCCACAAATGAAGATCTATTTAATATATTATTGGCAACGTCAGATCCGTTCATCTCCAGTATTCGAAATCAATGGAAAGTGGAACATCGGGATTTAGATGAAGAAGCCAAAAAACTACTAAAGAACAGAAATAGCACAGAACAAAATATGGAATATTTGCAATCAATATTTGAGTCTAATGAATAATAATTATAATTGCCTTTCATTGTTATTTAAGTACGAAAAACATAGTATTAGTAAAAAATAATAATAAACAGAACCTACCATTGTTACAAATGCTATTTAAATCTATTGCAGTTTTTATTCTTAAAAGGTTTCCCACATATGAATGCAATGTTTTAATAGATAAGAAAGATTCAAAAAATAAGAACCCATATTTTCATATCAAAATTAAAAAAAAAATTAGAATCATTGCGCTAATGTTTAGCAGATTTATTTAGCTAGTGTAACAAATTAGGCAGCAAACACTAATAAATTTTTCTGTAGTAATAATAATATTCCTTGAGTGTAAGCAAATTGCAAATTTGATAGCAAACATTTTTAATTTTTTAGTAATACTAGTTAAATTTCTAGTGAATTTTACTATTTTGTTGCGTGTAAAAATTTTTTTGAGTGTAAAAATTTTTTTGAGTGTAAGCATTAAAAAAATTTCATTATTACAAAAAATGTTTATAATAATTATTTAACTCCAAATATGACACTTTCTAATAAATAAAAATAAATAAAAAAAAACATATATCACGCTAAAAGTTAAAAAAAATCAAAAGTTAAACTTTGACCTAGAATTCCTTAAAAAGTACTCAATCAATTTAAATGAAATTCACACTGAGTCAAGATCAACTATCTATCTATCTATTAAAAAAAACAGTACTAAAATATTTTGATCGGTTCAAAAGTTACAGAATTTTGGCCAATGAAAAATGATTTTCAGCCACGCGGACGCGCACGCTTCGTGCTCGTGGAACAGAGCTCAGTGAAAAGCCTTGTGATAAATGCTATCTACGTATGTGAAATAATTACCTGTTGATCCAAATAGGCCACACATATACTATAAGCAGTTGCTTAAAGCAACCTTGTGGCACAATTTTAAACGTCGAATCCATTTTTCATTTTCGAAACTTCTATAAATTTGACGTCTCTGCTCAATGATGATCACTTATCGAATGAAGTAATTCAATTTTGAAAAGTTCCGATTCCTTTAATTTGCAAACTATAAAAACAAAATAAATAAACTTAAAAAAAAAAACTAAATCGGTTTCGCAGCTTATTGTTGAAGCATTTTTGCTGTAGCGTCTTATAAAAAAAATTTTTGTCCCTAAGCTTCTAAATTAAAAAACTTCTAATTAAAAACTATCTACTGCTTTTGGTTACTGATCAGGGTTGCTGAGTCTTCCCGATACAGCTGTATAACCTGTCATGCAGATTATAGATAAATTTTTGAAACAAATATGCCAATGTTTTTTGCTTTGTTTAAAGTAACAACTTTTGATCTTGAGCTTTCAAACTCAATCAATGAAAAAATTTTTAATTGAAACAAAAAATAAATCTACTCCCCAAAAACGTAAACAATTTTTTGGGGAGAAACTGAATTTTTTTGGAGGAATTTGCTCATAGGGGACTAAGTACTCAGCGCCTGGTAAGCATAATAAACCGTTTTTCAAGTCAAAGGCGTTTGGAACCCGGGCCAGACCGCGAAAATTGCTAGTAAATAAATTATATAAAAAATTAAAACAAATTTTGCAATAATTAAAAAAGAAAAAATGTAAAAAAATTTTGGGATAAACTTATTTGTTCATTTTATTTTTATTGTGTAAACTGAATTTAGAAGCAATTTTGTTTCAATTAAAATTTTATTGAATTTTTTAATTTTTAAAAAATCACCCATTTTTTAAAATCACTCTTTTTTAAAAAATAATCGTTTTTTAAAAAGTTTTTTAAATTACGCTTTTTTGAAATTACAGTTTTTTTTTCAAAATTACTCTTTTTTACCAAACTGAAAAAAGGCTACTATTTTAAAGAAATGAACATTTTCTTAAAAAAGTGTATTTTCTTAAAAAGGTTTTCTCCTCAAAAAAGCGCTGTTACTTTTTCTTAATAAAATACGTTTTTAAATAATTATCTTTCTTTAGAAAAGTTACTTTTCACAAAAATTACCTTTTGTTAGAAAAATACTTTTTTTTAAAAAAGTACTCACGTAGTGTTCATCATATCATTGATTGCCGGTATAATTAAAAAAAAATTTAAATCAAAATATTTAGAATTGTATTTTTCATATAATTAATCCGGCTCTAAATGATTTTATTATTTATGTTTTTATGTCTCGTAATATTTAATATTTTTATTAATCTTTAATGATTTAACTATCATCTATGATATTTACTTCGAACAAAAATATCGATTCAAGTTATTTTTTATCAATATCTTTGTGTTCTAATGTAGTTTTTTAAATTTAGTTCTTAAACATAAAACAAAAACATTTGAAAAAGACATAACTTTTTAAAGGATATTTTAAGAAAATTATTTTAAAAATATAATATATATTTTTTAAAAATAAAAACACAAATTAAAAAAAATTATGTGAGTCCGATCACAGGGGAGATGTGTCAACATCTGGTAATAAATAAAATGCAGAAAACAGCGACAAAAAGGTTATTACATATCATAATTTTTTTACCAAACAATCATTCACACCGATTTGTCTTAATGCTTACATGTTACGCGTAAGATCTTACGCTCACATATTACGCTGTTTTTGTAATTGTATTGTGAATTAGAAATTTACCCCCCTGCTCGTATAGATGTTTACACATCAAAAAAAAAAAAACATTTTGCGTGAGTTTTATTTGCCGT
Source organism: Cordilura impudica (assembly GCA_963682025.1). Classification (NCBI taxonomy): domain Eukaryota; kingdom Metazoa; phylum Arthropoda; class Insecta; order Diptera; family Scathophagidae; genus Cordilura; species Cordilura impudica. Next base: position 173,972,319 of record OY821517.1, on the reverse strand, counting down.
CGGCAAATATAATTCAGGCGCACATATGTGATGCCATCTTCACTAAACATGACTTTTTTCAAAATAAAGTTGTACAATGAGGTTGTATCGTTTGTGTGCAAAACGCCTAACTTGATTGCTAACCAAGTTGTACCAGCCGTCGCAACGTCTATGGCCTGCATAAAACCTACCTTTGTTAAAAAAGTAAATTTGTGTTAAAAAATACCTTTTCCTTTGTAATTTTTGAATTGAAAATAATCCAACATCTGGTTTGTTCGAATTTTATATACATCTCTATTTTCTTTTCATTGTTTTGATATTTATTTGTAACAAATTTGCTTTTTTTTTAATATATATCATATTATCCCAATATCAGCGTATCAGTAATTGAGCGGTAATAAAAAAATTTCTTTTTTTTTTATTTAAGTAGGCTTTTTTAAATTTTCCTCGAGGTCTTAACCGTTATATGTTCGTCATTAATTTTGTCTCAAAAAGTTTATGTTTCAGTGGAAAAGATTTAGTTAGATCTGAACTCTATATTTAAGCTAAAGTATTAAATGTAACACCTTGTAAACATTTTATAAATAAAAATTGAATTGAATTGAATTATAATATTTTATTGCATTTTAAAATTCGTGTTACATCATAAAAATAGAAAAAAAAATCACCAACCGAAATAACCTAAATTGACCAAATCTATATGCGATTATGGCAACAGAAGTGTGATAGCTTCTGGATTTTCTATTTTGTTAGAATATTCATTGCAAAAGCAAGAGAATTATAATTTAATCAACTAGGATTTCCGTTATTAATATCTATGAAATTGGAAAACCTTAGCGAAACCTCTCTATTGGTAAGCACTTATTGAAACTTGGTATAAATAAAAAAGTTGAAAAAGTTTAAGAAATTCTCGCTTATTTCTTGGTGGTAAAAAATAGCAAGCAAAAAAAAAATGCTATCAAATCATAATCATAATGTCTTTTATTTTAGTCTAACTTTTAAATAATACCGGGGCTTTTAAGTTGGCAGTAAAAGGATTGAATTTTATGATATATTTTTAAATTTTCCGTCTGCGGAATGAAATGCGCGCGAACGATAATGAACGATAACACTATGACTCATTCTCAAGAATTGCTTCTAATATTAATTCACACCAGTCTTCCTAAAACTTTACACAATCGATTCATCTTAATATACTAACTCTTTAGTTAAGATAATGTTTTTATTTACTTACTTTACCTCGATATCATCTATTACATCTAAAACATAAAACTAATTTAGTGATGTATACTAATATTTATTACTCTCATAACAACAAACACCACGTTATATACCCATAAACAGACTTACAGTTGCCAGCAAAAAAAAGGCAGTGATGGTATTTTAAAGGTATTTTTTTAGATCTGGCCAAAAAATTTTCCGATTTTCCGTTTTCCCGCAAAAGCCTGTGCGAAATTTCGAATTTCCTATATCTCGACTTTGTATGTAAATCAAATATTTGGGTTATTTGCTGTTTACTTAATTGATTTTCCCTTGTTGTGATATTAAGCTTCCTATGGTCGTCCTAAGCAGGAATAATTAAAACAAATATGCTGTAATTTTTTCTGTCTGCGACGTTTCGACACTATGGTTGGTGTCCTCATCAGGCGTCTAATTTTATTTAATAATAATTAAGAATATACATTTATTATCACTTTAACAAATTTATGTGAATTTTTTTTATAAAATAATTGTTACCTTAATAGTATTATTACACACTTAATCTAAATTTTACATTTTAATTTTATTTATTAAGTACTAAATTGTACGTGTTACTAATGTGATCACTGTCTTCTTTAATGTTTACTGTTTTGTCAATATGTTTCTTAATATGCAAACTTTCAAGTGTTATTCTTTTATTTGTTTTTGTCTCTCTTTCCAAGACTTTGATGTTGTCAAAATCAAAGTTGTGTTTATTGTCAAATGCATGTTGAGAGAGAGCTGTTGTTGTTATTCCTTTCTCAACTGTTCTTTTATGTTCTTTCAACCTAATCTCTAATTGTCTTTTCGTTTGTCCAATATATATTCTGTTACATTGTTGGTGGACATTACCATTGCATTTTATTTGGTATACTACATTGTGTTGTTTGTGTAAGTCTGTTTTCGTTTTTTGGGTGTTAAAAAGCTTATTCAATGTTTGATTTGGCTTCGAAGCTATTTTAATAGTTTCAGTGTTGATCAGATTTGTTATGTTTTTCCTATTCGTTATTGTTGGTAAATATGGTATAGTGGCAAAGGTCGTTTTTTGTCCGTTAGCTGAGTTAGATATTGCGTTGTTATTTTGTGTGTTATTATTTTGGGTTTCATTTATTACTGTGGAAATTAATTTGTTAATATATTTAATAGGATAATTATTTTTAGTCAAAATTGTTCTTAGTTTCTTTATGTTATCTTTTAGGAAAATGTTATCACTAATGTTTATTGCTGTTTTTATAAGATTTTTTGCTGTGTTTTTCTTCTGTATGGGGTCGTGGTTTGAAAAATAATTGATAATTCTACCAGATGAAATTTCTTTAGTAAACCAGTTTGTTATGAGTTTGTTATTAGTTTTATGTATGGTAATGTCTAAAAAGTTGAGGCTATGGTTTGTTTCCTCTTCTATCGTGAACTTTAATTTGTTATGGTAATAGTTAAATTCTTGTAATATTATTTGTTTATCTTTCTGTTTTATAATGGCAAAAAAGTCATCTACATATTTGGTAATATATTTTATTCCGATGTTTTTGGATTTTAGATTGTCTAGTGTGTAGTCTAATAGGTCATCTAAGACTATTTCCGCTATTATTGGAGAAAGTGGGTTCCCCATAGGCATACCATAATTTTGTATGTAAATATTGTTGTCAAACATAAAATAATTATTGTCTCTTAAACAAAAGTCAAGTATTTTGATAAATGTATTTTTTGGGATGCTGGTGTGAGCTTTTATTGTTTCCCATTTTTTAATAATTATTTTAATGGCTAAATGTATCGGGATATTTGTAAATAGTGATACGACGTCGAGAGATATCATCAAATCATTTTGTTCTATGTCTATTTCTTGTATATCTTTCTTAAGTTGTGTTGAGTTTTTAATGTTATATTTTCTGTTAGTTAAATTCTTTAGTATTGTACCTATGTATTTTGATAGTTGATAGGCTGGGAGTTCATATGACGCTGCTATTGGTCGCATTGGCATGTCCTGTTTGTGAATTTTCGGTTGTCCATATAATTGTGGTGCGTTAGCTGCATTGCATCTTAGTTTAAATTTAGTAAATGTTTCTATGTGGTTATTTTTATGTAGTTCAGTAATGATAGAATTGTTTTTATTAGTTAATTTTTCCGTTGGATCTGTTCGGCTTATTTTGTATGTGGTTTTATCTTCTAGGAGTTTGTTCATCTGCTTCATATAATGTTCTTTGTACATAAGTACTGTTTTATTTCCTTTATCTGATTTAGTAATTATTATATCGCTTTTGTGTCGTTTTAATAAGTTCAATGTGTCTTGATATGTTTTTAATATAAATCTGTCAATATAATTTATGTTGTGGTTTCTAAGATTGTATTGTAGTTGATGTGTTAAAAAGGTTCTTGCTTTTTCTTTATCTTTTTCAGTTTTAGCAAAGGAGAAACAGTATTCAAAATCAGCAATTAAGTTTATGATGTTTATGTTATGTTTTTGTGTTGGGAGTGCAAATTTTTTCCCCATGGAAAGAATCCATTGACATTCTTCTGGGATATTTATGTTTGTTAGATTAATGAACCATTCTTTATTATATTTAATTCCGATTTTTTGTTTCAATATAGTCAATAGTTGTTCTATTTTTTTATTGTGTGTATTTTCTCGTATACTTTTAACTTTATGTTGTGTTTTGACCTGTATATCCATGAATTCTGCAAAATCCTCTTCTGTTAATATATTTTTTATTTTCGATCTAAGTAAGTTAATATGTTTTAGTTCTGTGTTAATAGTTCTATTGCTGTCAGAGATTTCTAGTTTTAAGATTTTGTAGTGAAAATTGTTGGTTATATTCGTTAATTCTTTTGTTGTTGTGTTGTTTTTGTTGTTAAAGTTGTAACCAAGTTTCTTTGTAATGTTGGTGATGTGTTTCGTGATTTTCTTTCGCATCAAATGGTATAAAAATTATAAAAGTTATTAAAAAATTATATTAAATTAAATCCATACTGTCATTGTTTGCAAAAAAAAAAAAAAAAAAATCGTGAGCTAAAAAAAACATAGCCGAATGAAAAGTCCTGAAAAAAATTATATTATCCATGTTTTAGCTTCAAACAATTTGTATGCAGACGCACATTGCATTTCTGGCACATATCAATTTTCGGTTTACCACATCCCTTCAGTTGACAAACGACGATGTTTTCTTTCGGGATTTCTGATTATAACGTGTTTTCCAGGAACTTTCATCATGATCGACGACGTCATCATCGGTAGTTTCTTTCCTCTTTGTCAAACAATGCAGTTTCCAAGCCTTTGCAACTGCTGAATTGAAAATAATGCACCACAAAGGCTAGTATCATTTCTTTTCACGTATATTGATTCGGTAGGTTTGGAGTGCACTGTCGTGCAAATCAACACCACCCACGACCTAGCTGTAATTGTTTACCATGGCTGGCTGGCGATTAGAGCACCAATAAATACAAATGTGCTATTTTTTCCGCTCCCCGCGCAGTTTATGGTAGATTGGGCTTTAAAAATAATATCCGTGCTAAAGGTGGTACTGTCGGATGAAAACAGGCCAGCCCTCCTCGACTTTTAGCCCTAAAAATGGACAAAAATTAGCACCTAGCTTTTTTATGTTATAACTTTTAAGCTAAGTGGTTTACAAAAAATTCCATATAAACATTTTAATGCAGAATCGCATTACCAATGTTTCTCAAAATGAACTTTTGAGCCATCTATGGCCTATCATGGAATTTTAAGCGATCAATGTCAAAAAATGTGTTAAATACTTTTTTATTTTTATTTTATTTTTATTTGTTTGTACATAATAGATTACAAGCCCTTTGGGCCTAATTAATAAAGAATATACATATCGCACCTGTACCTCTAAAGTGAGTCAACTCAAAATTTACAAATTTTCAGTAGAGGCAAAAAAAGGTTTTTTTTAATATTTACTATAAAATTTAAAAACAGTTGTTTCATTGTAAAGAATTGGAAATAATAAGTATACAACAGTAGTTGTTTTTGCGATTTTTTCAGTGATCATCACAAAATAACAAAATTTGTCTTTTTAGCGGATTATAAAGAAGCTACTCTTACAACACATAGAGGGTTACAGCTGTATTTTTTTTTTACGAAGGACTAGAAAAATCGATGTTAGATGTTTCTAGTGGATAGCTATGACCACTGTGTATCGTTTTCTTGCAAAAAGTGAAAATTTAAAAATGTTGAGTTGACTCACTTTAGAGGTACAGGTGCGATATGGCAGTAAAATAAAAAACAGAAAAAAACTTATTTCTATTACAATTCAATTTTAAATAATTATATTTTCCATTACTTAAAAATAATGCTTCTGAGTAAAATAATTAATGTCAAGTGCACCAACTTTAGAAACCGATGTCTTCCGATCGGGATGAAATTTGCACCAAGTCGTATTGGATAGTAGTTTAGGCACAATTTTTCAACAAGATCGGTCAAGATCTCTCTGAGTTAGAGGGGATCAAAATTTGACATTTTGGCCAAACAGGTGTTTTTTATCATCCATGTAACTTATTACCTATTGTTCTTTGAAAATTTTCTCCCAAATAGCTTAGATAGCTTGTTCTTCAATATTTCGGAAAAAAATAATTAAAAAAAAATTCTTAGCCTTTTTTTTTTGTTAAATCAAAGCATAGGTGGTTTTGAGTGCACGTAATATTGAATGTGATTTTTATTGTCAAAATAGCAGGTGCCCAAGATACAGGTTTTTGTATCAGGTGGAAATATATTATGGCCATTCTCCGAAATACCAGTTTATTTATAAATTTATGACACTTGAGTTTAAAAACTGGGTGGCCTCTCCAGGTAGTTTATTTTAATATGTTGAAAAGATAAAAAATAACAGGTAGTTTATTGTACCCTATACCACCATGTGGTTTGGGTATAATGACTTTGCGCTGCTGTTTGTAACTACCAAAAATATTTGACCTAGACCCATCTTTTATTATACCGATCGAATCAGAATCACTATCTGATTCGATTTAACGATGTCCGTCCGTCTGTGTGTCCATGAAAACCTTGTAATGAAACTGCAGGTCGCAAATGTGAACGCTATTGAAATTGGTGAGAATCGGTCCATGTTCGGACCTAGCCCCCATACAAATGACCCCTATGAAATCGACATAAATTGCCATAAGATCCAAATTGTCATGTATATCTTACTCAAATTGGGTTTGTATGCGTTCATTACATCCATTAATGAGTAGTCCAAAAATGATACCTTCGGCCCCATATAGAGCTGCTTCCCGATAATCTCTTAAATCTATCAAAAAACAAAAATATTGCATTGATTATTCTCAAATTTTGTTTGTATATATTTTTGCGAAATACAAGAGACTTTACTAAACATGGTCAGGATCGGTCCATTTTTGGGCCTAGTCCCCATATAGATATAGCATCCGATATGAACTTTTTCATATCTTCAGCCAAAAAAATTAATAAAAATCCCAATCAAATTTGGGTAATGCTTATTTTCTATGTCCAGTTAGTTGGACCGAAGAGATAAGGTCTCTAAAACATGGTATAGGGTATCGTTCTTACTTGTTTTTATTATCATTGGCAACATTTGGTTAAAATATGTACTTCATTATTATATTTATTATGTAACATGCGGTTAACCGACACTAAGCCCTTCTTGACCGTAATAAAAGATTTTAGACTGATCCATTAAAATCTACTACCTATATGATCTTAAAAAAACTATTTATTGACATTCTGAAGACATTCAAAATTGGCTTCACAAAATTTACCCAAATGAGGCCAAAACATTGCGTTTTGGCCGGAAGCAGCGGATCTCACACAGTATGCGTTTGCATTTACCATGAAAATGTTAAACTGATGTTGAAGGAAATCAACTTAAAGTATTTAACAGATGATTCGCAGGAGATTTACATGATTACCGCGATTGCCTAACATTGACTATGTGTCCTAATACAACAACTTCTTGCCACTTAGGTGAATGTTCAGATTGCCCGGAAACCATATTTATCAAAGAAAATTTAATCAACTCTTTAGAGTTGAGAGGAGGTCAAATTTGATTCTTGGATTCAGACTGTCAGATGTACATTGAAAACAATCATTTTAAATGTGGATGATTTTGTGGAAGAAATGTGTATAAGATTACTACACTTGAGAACCCATGACTTTTTAGTCAAAGAGCAGTGGTCATTCTTCAAGGATTTGAAGATACATTTGAAATCTGGAAAATTTGTTATTTCATATGATTTCGCATAAAACTATAAATATGTTCTTCAGGATGCCATACAAGCATTCCACTTCAATAACGACCAAGCAACTATATTCACAGTAGTTACTTACTACATGAAAGATGGAAAACTGGAACACAAAAGTATGGCAATCATATCTGACGATTTAAAACATAATACTAAAATATCTAAAATCTAAATTTACAGTAAAGAAGGTATACTACGTTTCGGACGAAGCTCGTCAACATTTTAAAAACAAAAGTAGTTTCGCAAATCTTATGCCTCATGGAAAAGATTTTGGAATGCCAGCTGAATGGCATTTTGATCCTACTGCTCATGGTAAAGGAGCATGTGATAGTATTGGAGCAAACCTAAAAAAAAAAAAGAAGCGAGGTATAGCCTCCAGTGCTCTCATCAAGACCGCATCTTAGATGCGACTACTTTATTCCATTGGGCAAAGAATTATTGTAAAGAAACTAGAATAGTATTTAGTAGCAAAGAGGATCATCAGGAAACATTGAAAACACTGAAGAGCAGATTCGATGCTGCGGTAACAATTGAAGGCACCGCTCAATACCATGCTTTTATATCACTTGTCGATGGAAGACTCAAGTTGAAAAAGTTTTCTGCCTCTATTCAATACGATTTCTTTCCAAAGCCAACAAATAATCCAGCAGCGAAATCAACAGCTAAACATAGTAACGCCAAGAAAGGATTGACAAAAAAACGCAGTAAATAAAGGCGACAAAAAAGCTCGATGAAAGACTTGGTATTTAATAATTTACAAGACTTAAATACTTCATCAGCTACAATAAATTAAGTATAAAAATAGTTATGATATAAATGCATCGAATGTAATTAAGATTAAATTTTATTAAATTATTTATCTTTTTATTTTTAATATTATTATTATTATATATTAATTTAATTATTATTACAAATAAATAAAAAATAATAATTTTTCAACATTTCTATAGAAAAAAGTGATTTTTTTCCTGAGGTTAACATATATTGGGTATTACAGTATCGAGGGTATGAAGTTTTAGTTAGATATGTTACATACCTTCGGAAAGGCTAATTTGTCTAGTTTCTCAGTATAAGTTTTATTTGTAAGGTTTTACACACAAATAGGAAAAAATTCAGAATAGTGCATTTGTGAAAAATTGAAAAACCGTTGTCTTGAGTTACAAAACATTTATTTTGATAGATATCCCACTCGCATCCTAATAAGCGACCAAAAAGTTCTTAAAGGAAAAATCCTGAGCTTTCTTATGAGCAAAAAAAAAAAATGCGCTTTTTGAAAAAAAGGCAAAATATGATTTAGCAAAAAAGTCTAAAATTTTTTTTTTAAGTATTTTTTTCCGAAATGTTGAAGAAATAGCTATCTAAACTATTTGGGAGAAAATTTTCTAAGAACAATAGGTAATAAGTTACATGGATGAGAAAAAATACCTGCTTGGCCAAAATGTAAAATTTTGATCCCCTCTAACTCAGAGAGCTCTTGACCGGTCTAAGCTACTATCCAATAGGAGTAATCTTGGTGCAAATTTCATCCCGATCGGAAGACATCAGTTTCAAAAGTTGGTGCACTTGACATGAATAAATATATATATATTTATTATATATATATATATATATATATATATACATATAAATAATTTTGTTTATATATATATATGTGACCTTCTCCGACCTTCTCCGTACATCCTTTTAGGTACTAGAATCCACCTTTTTTGACACAACCCGTTTTTTGACAGTTCCCTTTTCTCGGGGAAGGTCACATATTGTAAAAAAAAAGCCCTATTTTGCACAAGCACTGACAACAAGACTAATTAGAAACCGTGGCAAATTTTTGGTAACAGAACTACTATTTTTTTTTTTTATATTTTACTATTTAGTTTTCTATTTAATTAATTATTTATCATTCTAAACATTCCAATAAAACCTTTTTAAATCCAGAAATTGACCTAGAAAACCTACGTTCCTAATTCGGCTACAAAGAATTCCAAAGCCTTATCACTTTTACAACAAATGAGCGACTCATAATGAGTAATGGATATCTTGGAACAAGAAGCGAATGTGTCCTTGCCGAATGACAGAAACTAAACCTTTCTAGCAGGTACGGAGAAATTTCATATTTAAAATCAATAAAACTTTTAAAATCGCATCCAAGGATATTCATTGTATAATATAAGACGTTATAGGTGTATGATCCCTATAGCGAAGTTCAAAAAGATAACGGATTACCCTATTAAAACATTGCCTAAGCTTCATAGAAAAATAAAGACAGACACAAAGCCAAAGCAACTCTTTTCCTCACAGCGTGTGGCAGATAGAGTTCTACATTATAAAAACGTTTTAAAACAAAATTAACTCTGAGAATCATATGGTAAACATGAAAATCGAAACTTTAACTTCTATCAATATAAACTCCCAAAGTTTTGTAACGAGACATGAACTCAATTCTTTCTCTATCCAATATTATGCCTGGAGTTAAGTTACACTGCGAAAACCACATGCAGCTTTTTTTTTGAAGGATTTTAGCATAGAAAATTCGATGTCGACCACTCCATACAAGTCGCAATTTACGTTGTCTTCCTGAAAACTAAGGCCGAGACTATTGTCATTTGCTAAAAACTGAATATCATCGGCATATGTATAACATCTACAAAATTTAATTTGCTGATACAAATCATTGATGTAAATCATAAATAGAAGTGGGCCAAGTACAGATCTTTAATGTTGTTAGCAAATTTCATTCGATTGTACATATTGATATCTATTATTTAGAAACGACCACAATAAATTACATGCAGAAATTCCAAAATCAAATTGATAAAACAATTTGTTACATGACTTAAGGAATGAAAAGCTTTACTGTAATCCAAAAAAATGAGTACCGATCTTAGTTTTTTATCCAAATTAATCCTTACATTGTTTTCTACAGTATCTAATACCAAGCCTGGCTTATTGTAACGTTTTCTAAAACCGGACTGGAATTGATTTAAATAACTACCGGAGTTCAGATGTCCCTCTAATTGATTCCTTAATAAAACTTCGAGAATTTTAGATGTAGCATTTGGAATGCTAATGGGTCTAAAGTCTGAAACCTGTCGAGGGGTTTTAATCTTTGGAACCGGAATAAATCTTCCAAATTTCCAAATTTTTGGAAAACTAGGAGAGGTTATAATTGTATTAAAAATACAAAGCAACTGACGGGAAATATTTTCAAAAATAAATTTTATAAATTTTATGGGTGTACCATCGGGCCCAATGGCATACGTTTTAATGGTCATCATTGCATTATATTTACGGATGAATCTGTTTTAGATTGGTCATCGTAGGATCGTAGGATAATATTAGTGCTTTAAACTGATGAAAAAATCCCAAGAAACCTCCTGTCCGGCTAGTCAGTATTTCAAGGTCAAAGTTCACGATTTCTTTTTATTTTCAGTATTTTTTTTGCAAATATTTTACTTTCTACACGTCGCACGTAATAAATGTTTTTACAAAATTTGTAGAAAAGAAAATAATCCACAAATCTTGGTATGTATTTTTTTGTCTGATTGACTGCTTTTCTGATATAGAGCAATTTTACCAAAAGATAGAGTTTAAAATAATAAATGCATTTTTGTTATTTTTTTCCAGATATATGTCAGAAAAATATTAATAGTTAACAAACACAACTTGATAAATTAGTGAATAAAAATATATATTGGCTTTAATATCAAATTATATAAAAAATTTGTAGCTCAATGTAAAAAATAGTTTCTTTTTGCGAATGTGAAATATTTTTCTTTGGAAAGCTGGCTTCTCCACCAATTTTTGTTTTGAAAATTCTTTTCAAGGGAGATTCTTATATTGTTGTTCCATTGTATGTAGGACGAATTGCTTTTGTCCTCTTGGTTGGTTAAAACTGTACTGAAGCGTTTTTAACGCAACTTCACGTTCTGCGATATCGTTAACAACTAAAAGTTTCTTAACAATATCTTTTGCAGCAAGATGTCCAATTTGTTTCCCATGTAATCGGATCTGTCAGCAAAAACATTGGATTAATACTTGTTATATTTTGATTCAGCAAATTATCGAAAAAGATATAAAGTTTGTTGTAACAAAATTATTCAGTTCCACAGAGGCTACTTCCTTAGCGGGCAAGGAAGCCCATTTTGGTTTACAAGTATGACCTGATAACTTCAAATTATCTATCATTTTTCTTTTTATGTTAACATCAACATTATCGTCAAAAAAGGCCAATGTTATGTTGGATTCATTTAGAACCGCGGAAGCTTACTTTGTACTAAAACTGCTATATCTTCGTCCATCATTCTGAAGCACTCCAGCTCTTTTAAAAGCAATAAATCATTGGCAGCGGCCTTTGGAGCCACTTGAAATAAAACCCAGTATTTTATAAAAATGCTCCAGCAGGCGATTTTGGATTAATCGCAATTTTTTGATTTTAGCAATTTTATTTTTTTGCGATTTTTATTATTCGCGACTTTCGGTTTTGTCAAATTTTGTTTTGGGCCATTTTTGTTTCTCATATTCGTGATTTTCGGTTTTTGGCGAATTTTGATCTTGAAGATTTTTGTTTTTGTTTTGTGTAATTTTTGATTTTTTCAACGTTCACAGAATGATCCATTATCAGTCATTCCCAGTATTACGAGCAGTGAGTCCGAAATATCTTTCACCAGCAGTGGTAGTTTGTCTGAGGCTGATGGTGAACGCCATAAAGTGACTCAAGTTAAGCTGAATGATCTAATTCGGGATTTACATTTACCGAAGCAAGACGCAGAATTACTAGCTTCACGCATGCAGCGGTGGAAACATCTTGCAGTTGGGACAAAAGTAACAATCTATAGAGATAGAAGCTTGGAATTGGTTGCATATTTTGAAATGAAACACTATTCTGTACTGTACTGATGTTGATGGTTTATTTCAAAAAATGAACCAGCCATATGACAAAACTGAATGGAGATTATTTATTGATAGCTCTAAGTACAGTCTAAAGGCTTTTCTTTTCCATAATCGGATTGAAAAATCATCCATACCAATTGCTGATTTTAAATTTTGACATTACCTAAATACAACTATCAGAAATGGAAGATTTGTGGTGACCTTAAGGCGTGTGATTTACATTTCTTTGTATATATAGTATAGACCATCGTAAATAACTGTAAATTAATCTGTTTCAGGTCATTGGTTTATTGACAGGTATGCAAAGAGGTTTCACAAAATTTGTTGTTTCCTTTGAAGAAAAGAGTACTCACCAGGAAAACATAACGTTTCAAATAAACCATCATTTGATCCAAATGACGTTCTTCTTCCACCGCTGCACATAAAATTATGTTTTTTTAAGAACTTTGTCAAGGCTCTGGACAAAGATGGTGCAGCATTTAAATATTTGTTAGTAGTTTTTCCTACAATTTCATATGCTAAAATCTAAGAAGGCATATTTGTTGGCCCCTTCAGATCATGAAGCTATTGAATGATAACAATTTCCTACACTGTTTATTGGAGAAAGAATATGCAGCCTGGAAACCTTTCAAGAGCATCGTGGACAGTTTTCTTGGAAACAATAAGAGTGAAAGCTGCCGACAAATTGTTGCTGAATTATTGAAAAATTTTCACGAATTAGGAGCACGAATGTCACTCAAAATACATTTTCTTCATCCGCATTTAGATTTTTTTCCACAAAACCTAGGTGCGGTGAGCGATGAACAAGGAGAGTGTGCTCACCAAGACTCAATGAAAATTGAATGAAATTATCAAGGATTTTGGGACAAAAGCATGCTGGGAGACTATTGCTGGACTCTAATACGTGAAACCGAACCAACAAAATACAAACGACGTTCAAATAACGTCATTCACTTTTCATTGATTTTTAAAAAACTAATGATTTTTTATGTAAAAAACGAGTAAAAAATTTTTTTCGTATCTCGAAAACTTGACGTGATAGAGAAAAACCAATTACAGATTAAAATTCAGCCCACCAAATTACCCTAGGAAAGATATCTGGTTGCTCCAGTCCAAAACCTTGTTGGCTAGTTTTATCCGGCACATTTTTTTTTCAAAAAATTTTTGATTTTCTGCATAGATATTTTTGTAGACATGTTTTATTTTCAAACAATCAATTATTTAATTACATGTTGGTAAATTAAAGTTTTACAAATAAAAGGAGTCTAATAAAAACTTGTTTTTTACGGGTTGGTTTCTTATATATGGTTTCTTATATATATATACTAGCAGTAGCCCGATGCGCTTCGCTACACCCCTCGTAGCGATATAAAAAGCAGGGAATATGTTTTGTAGGAAACTGTTTTTTTGTATAGGAGGTGCCACGCCCATTAGTCTGATACCGCTCGTTCTATTGGCAACTACTCACATTAATAACTTATAAACTCAAACAAACTGTTATAGTACTCCAGTTATATTATATTAAATACTTACATTGTGTGGGGGGGGGTACTACGCCCACTAGTCCTATCCCGCCCATTTTGTTATGGGACTACTCACACTAATAACTCATGAACTCAGACAAAGTCCCAAGGCTTTCACTATTACAGTACTTCAGATATATTGCATTATATATTTACTTTGTATGGGAGGTACTACGCCCACTGATCGGATTACGCCCATTTCTTTCCGAGTACTAACGTTGGTAACTTATGAACTCACACAAAGTCTTAAGACCTTACCTGTTACAGTACTCTAGATTTATGACATTTAATATTTACTTTGTATGGTTGGTATTACGCCCATTGGTCAAATACCGCCCATTTTTTCCACAACTCTTTGAATTATTTTAATATATACGTGTACATAGTTTCAAAACTCTAGATGTTAAAAATTCATTTAGTATGGGAGGTACCACGCCCACTTGAAAAATCCAAAAAAATATAGCCTATTTTCCCTTCCGGATAGACAGTTACCTACTGTAAAAAATTCAAGATGATCGGTCCAGTGGTGTAGTCTCCCATGAACCACAAACAAACAAACATACACAACGCCATTTTTATATATAAGATATAGGAATATAATATCTTGAATTAATTTGTTCACCGTTATGTTGAAGCAGATGCATTCGCATATTATATGGGCCAGCGTTGGATTTTTTATGTTCGCAACTGTATGTATTTTATTCACTGTTAACGAAATGAGTGTGCAGATAATTTTATCTCACAAAAGCTGCTGTTATTGTTATTGAATTGTAATTGTGTTTATAAGTACCATCGAAATTATTTATTTGGTGGATTTAATTGCTTCAGTTGTATTTGTGTGTTGTACATATTTGATTTGTTTGTGTTTTAATACTTTATTACACTTTATATTGCTGTTGTTTCTTATAGCTGTAGTTGTTCAATTTATCATTTTAATATATACGTACATATATATCTATTAATGATTTTTTATATAAATTACTTAGCTTTGAAGTATACATAGATATATTATCAAAAATAAAACTTCTAATAAAGTTGTACTTTAGTCTGTATTAAATACCCTAAACCTTTTCTATCAAAATAAGGTGTTGGGAGAAAAAACTGTTAATCCTCTGATTACGGGAGACCACTAAGTTGGCCTTAAAATAGTGAAAAAAGTCGGGAGAGACCTATAAGAAATTATACGGTATTTTGCTTGATGTGGTGTACTTTGATTTTTCATTTTAGATATATAAATCAAAGAAAAAGCACAAGAAATGTTTTTTAACAATTTCAGTTTTATTTTATGTTAAAATACGTGAGCAAATGAAAAAAATCATTATTGTGATGCTTCTTGCTGATACTCCAGTTCAAGTGTGCAGGTATTGTTTTTTTTTGTTTTTTATCAAAAATAAATGGTTACTACTCGCAAGCTATCATCGATAATGACCCGCGATCTTTTTTATAATGTTGATAGGATTACAGGCTTTAGTTGTTGTAAGTGGTCATAGCTCTACCGTTTAATATTAGGGGCGTTATTAAATATTTATAAAACTACTATATTTTTCACAAACTTCAACTTTAGTGGAATAGAACTAATAGGGAGCAAAAGGAAACTAGAAACGTGTACCACCCAGAGAAAGGTGAAAGTGTCCTCTTTAACCCTATATATATTTTTGTACCCGTGACGAACACTTTTTTCATTTTAATGAAATTACTCTAAAAAAAATCAAATTACAATAATTTAAACAGCCCTATAAGTACAATGGCATATTAAATTTGTGCTTTAGGTATTTTGTAGCTTATAATAGTCATTATTTGTTCCATTACCATAAAATATTTGTTAGTAAGAATGTCAATACACAGAGGATGTAATTCATTATTAACCTGTTTTTTTTATTATCATACCTTTTTTATACCTTTTTATTTTACCTAACAATGCACTAATGCAGGTAGTAAAGAAAACACACATAATTCATTTGTGTAGTGGGGTTTTAATTAATTAATTTAAACCTTATTTTCAAATTTAAAATAATCCTAGAAGTACTTGCGTGGAATGAAGAACTTGACTCTAGAAAATTTGGAGGTTATGCTAAGGAAACTGCGAAAATATATACAACCAATTACCCATGGAGAAATATATCTGCGGCAGTTCACAAAATCCTTTATCATGGAGAATATGTCATTAAATATCATTTGGTGCCACTTGGAGATCTATCAGAGGAGGTTCAGGAAAAAAAAGATTAAGGATTACAGATTTTATAGAGAGCACAATACTAGAAAAATTTCACGAAATTCCTCAAATGAAGATCTATCTAATATATTATTGGCAACGTCAGATCCGTTCATCTCCAGTATTCGAAATCAATGGAAATTGGAACATTGGGATTTAGATGAAGAAGTCAAAAAACTACTAAAGAACAGAAACAACACGGAACAAAATATGGAATATTTGCTATCAATATTTGAGTCAAATGAATATTAATTATAATTGCCTTTCATTGTTATTTAAGTATTAGTAGTAGTAATAAAAAATAATCAACAGAACCTACCATTGTTACAAATGCAATTAAAATCTATTGCAGTTTATATTTTTAAAATGTTTTTTAAAATTATCAAATTTGACAGCAAATAATAGTAAATTTTTCTGTGGTAATAGCAAGATTTTTAGATAATATTATTAACGTTTTTTTTAAGTGTAAATATTCTTTGAGTGTAAACAAATTTGCAAATTTGACAACAGAAAATTTTTAATTTTTCAGTAATAATAGCAAAATCTAAAAATTTTTTCGAGTGTAACATTAAAAAAATCCCATTATTACAAAAAATGTTTATAATTGTTATTAAAATCCAAATATCAAATTTTTTAATAAATAAAGAAATAAACACATATTTCACTCTAAAAGTTAAAAAAAAATCAAAAGTTCAACTTTGACCTAGAATTCCTTAAAAAGTCCTTAATCAATTTTAACGTTATTAAAACTGAGTCAAGCTGAATTAAATATTCATCCATTGAAAATTACGTAAATATTTTGATCGGTTCAAAAGTTACGGAATTTTGGCCAATGAAAAACGATTTTCAGCCACTGTGCGACGCAGCAATGTTGAATGCTCAGCACAAACTGCTTTGTTGCAAGTTAAGCAATACGCTTTAGTTTAACGTTGACATCCGTACTCCACACGACATAACTGGCATGATGGCCGATTTGATCAAGGTGCAAAAGAAGATGCAGCTCCTGCTCTCGGTGTTGCTATTACCTACAAAGACAAAAATATTAAGTTTTTCCGCTTTTGTGTGTTTCAAAAAAATTTTGTTTACCTCCAC
Organism: Cordilura impudica; assembly: GCA_963682025.1. Lineage (NCBI taxonomy): Eukaryota > Metazoa > Arthropoda > Insecta > Diptera > Scathophagidae > Cordilura > Cordilura impudica. Next base: position 173,955,162 of record OY821517.1, on the reverse strand, counting down.
ATTGAATGCTTCATATCATTTCGAAATCTGGGATAACTGCAAAAAAAAAAAAAAACACAATCCAACAAAACTCATAAGCGATTTCTTCTAATAATATTACAAGGTCCATAGAGTCCTTTTCCCCTGATCCAGGTACTAAACGTCTTTAAAACTTAATAAAATGTAAACTATTGCTGGTATTGTTTCAAACCCAGTTTCAATCAGCACCTTTTTTTCTTGGAATAAATATACGGTTAGGGTATTCAACCCATACAATATTAAGAGGTTGTGGCAGTTTGGAAATCAAAAAAGTCCCCAAAGATCTTATCACAAACAGAAGACTTAACTCAAAGCCATCCTTTGATCACAATTTTGAGTCGAGATATATATCTCCATTCATTTTTTACTCTTATGAAACTTTCCAGTATAAAGGGAGATTACCAATTTGTAATTATATAACGGCAACTTCTGATCTCGGCCAGTAATTTCTTAATTTAAAAAACTAAAAGGCATGCTGTTCTGCATCTGTGTTAATTTTCTTCGCTTTAATTCGAAAAATAAAAATATTATCAATTTATTTACTGCGGAAGTAAATAAAATTGATATCAAAAACTAAAAACAAAACAAAAAAAAAAAAGAAACAAAAACAAAGTTAATAAAGAAAATTCGTTAGACTCAGGACTTGACCCCTAGATCTGTCCCAAAACCAACTACATTATTTCTTGTGAAATGGGCACAGACAAAAAATATCATCAATCGAATGGTTCTAAACTTGAACAAATGTTCAATTTTAGCAATGTAATATCAATTAAGCATTGCAACTTATGGTTAAGTAAAGAGTTTATACAGAAAATGTTGTCATGTATGAGGGCAGTCCCAGAAGAACCCGAGCTAACAAAGAAAACACAATATTTTTGGGAACAATTTCCTTTATTTCTCAATATAATCTCGTTTCAGCTTTGATTAAATTTTTTCAGCGAATTTCAATAGCTTCGATATCCTGTTCAAGTAAGAACTGTCCAGCTCCTTAAAATACCCATCAACCATAGACTTCATCTCTCATTGTTGGCAAATCCTTTTCCACCAAACCATTTTTTCAAATTTTGAAATAGAAAGTTATATGAGGGAAATAGATGTGGCGAATAAGGAGTGTGATGAAGCAATTTCAACTTGAGTACATGAATTTTGAGCATCGCAATAGGAGATGTGTGCACTGGTGCATTGCACTGGTGCGACATTCTTTCCTTAATTTCATCGCGCTTCAATAAATCAGCATAATACCCGCCGCCAACTTTTTTTCCTTCTTAAGATAATCAAAAAAATATGTAGATATTATATATAACAGCATCCCAAAAAACAGACCCCTTAAACTTGCCTGAATATGGAACTGTCTTCGCCATCTGTGGGCATGATTCGCCTATTTCTGTCCATTGCAGTTCTTTGTGTCACGCACCTGACGATCATCAAATGCCATTTTGTGGAGTTTCTTAACCGTATCCTCAATTAGTCGGGCCAATACGGTGTTCATTTTGGCAGCTCGTAAGACCTGTTTTAAACTCTGTCACCCAATATTTTATCATTGCTACCGTCGCACAGTGGCTGAAAATTGTTTTTCATTGGCCAAAATTCTGTAACTTTTGAACCGATCAAAATATTTTAGTAATTATTTTTCTAGTAGTTAGATATTTAGTTGGTCTTGGGTTTGTTTTAATTTCATTAATTTTAATTGAGCATTCTTTAAGAAATTCTGGGTCAAAGTTGAACTTTTCAAAAATAAATCTGCAAAAAAAATAAATTGCAAAATAAATCTGCTGAACATTAGCGCAATGATTTTGATCTGAAAACAAGGGTTTTCATTTTTTGAATCTTTCTTTTTTATTAAAACATTTCATACATATGTACGTAAAAAAAAGAGTTGCGTGATTGATCATCATCGCTCAGCCCAAACCCTTTGATCCAGAAACTTGAAATTTGGACTGTAAGTTCGCCTGTCGGCGTAAAGATCCACTAATAAGGGATTCTTAGAAAATTGTAAATTAAGAGGGTAAAAGCTGCCAAAAAGTTGGAAAATGATAAGAAATGAACCTAGGAATGTGAAATTTGGTGTATAGACTCCATCCGAGAAACAAACATAAGCTCAGGGTTAGTTTTTTTTTTCGAAATTCGGCCATTTAAGGAGAAAAACGACCAAAAAGGTTAAAAATTTTAACTTTCTTCATCTTCTTGACATACTAATCTATACTTATGAATTTTGGTACACAGATTCCACCGAATACGTGGGCATCAGTCCAGAATGAATTTATTGCTAATTCTAACGTCTAGGGGAGGAAAAACGGCCAAATAGGGTAAAAGTGTACATATGGTATCTTCTAAACAAACGAACTTAAAATACAGTTCGTGGATTCCACTAGAGATGGAAACAGTAGATGAGAGGAAAACTTTTGGAAGTTCGGATGTTAAGAGGGTAAAAACCCATTAAGGTCTAAATGATAACAAATGAATCTAGGAACATGAAATTTGGTGTGTAGATTCCATACGAGGAACAAACATTGGCTCAGGATTAATTTCGGCCATTTAAATGGAAAAACGATCAAAAGGGTAAACATGGTACCTTTCTCTATCTTCATAACATATTAATCTATATTTATGAATTTTGATATAAAGACTCCACCGAATACGCGGACATCACTCAAGGATGAACTAATTGCTAATTCTAACGTCTAGGGGAGGAAGAACGGCCAAAACAGGGAAAAATTTTACAATCTAGGAATATGAAATATAGTATGTGGATTCCACTAGATATAGAAACATCAGATTCGACGAAAACTTTTGGAAATTCAGATGTTAAGGCGGATAAAAATGGCCAAAAAGGGAATGGGTGTATGTATGAATTTTGTCATACTGATTCCATCGAATACGTGGGCATCAGTCACTGATGAAAAATTGGTAACTCTAACGTCTAGGGGAAGAAAAACGGACAAAATGAGAAAAAAGTGTACATTTGGTATCTTCCAAACAAACGAATATAATATAGTTTGTGGATTTCTTTTGGAAATTCAGATGTTAAAGGGCGTAGAAACGGCCCGTAAGTATAAGAGTGTACCTTTTTATATTTTCTTTACAAATTAATTTAGGAATATGAAATTTGATATGTAAATTCCACCACAAACACATACATCAAAAAAGAATAAATTTGTTTTAATTCGAGCCTTTATATGGGAAAAATATGGGAAAACTGATACTTTTCAACTGGTAAATTTTCATTTGAAAGTACATATTCTTAAGAAAATAAGTAAGAAAATTATAGTCGGTCTAGACCAATACCCTGCACCATGCGTTTTGAGAATTGGTCTTAGGTCCAACTAATTGTGTTTAGAAAAAAGGATAAACTTAATCATCGTCGAAAATTGGGCCGATCCTGCGCATATGTGGTGAAGTCAGTAATGTTTTGCAATAACGTGTATAAACCGAATTTGAGAAAAAGATGTGGAAAATGAATTGTCCTACAGGGTTTATTTTTGATCTACGGATTAAAGGATGTACTAAACACACTCAAACCTAATTCAAATGAGACCTATTTGATAATTTGGATCTTATGGCAAGTTAAGTCGATATCATAGCGGTCATTTGAATGGGAACTGGGTCTGAACAGGCAAACATTTTCACCAATTTCAATAGCATTTGTCCTATGGCTTGAGTTACTTCTTTTCCAAATTAAGCCATCGATAATTTAAATAATATTATTTTTGGTCTTGATAATTTGAATAATTTTCGAGCCTAATATGAATAAAAAAGTGGTACTTAAATAGAGTAAGTGGCCATACATTCGAAACTTTTACAAAATTCTAAATTTGCCAATTTTGTTTCTTAATAATTTCGAGCTTAGAAATCAAATTATGAATTTTTTTTTACGAAATCACTATTTAATATGTTCTGTATTGGAAAATACATTTGTTACAAAAATACAATTATAAAAAATAGATAAACGAAAAAGAAATTATAAAAATAATTGTTTTTCGACCTTTCTTTTAGTCATTTTTTTTTTAAAGTTTTTAGTCAGGCTTTTAAGGTCACTAATTGATGTAAATAAAAGATTATTTTGTTCCATTTTTCAACCAACGTTTCGGTGGGATTTTTCCACCATCTTCAGGGATTTAAATTTATTGAATATATAATCCTTCGTCAATTTTCACATACATAAATTAAAAGTATACATTTGATTTTATACGACACATAAAGCACAACATAAAACACAAAATGTAAATAAAAATAAATGTAAAAATAAGTAAAATATCACAGATTAAAATATTCTTAACGTTTAGTATCACAGTTGGAAAATAACTAAAAAAAAGAAATATTTTTTTAGTGATGTCAAAACAGTGGAAACTTTTCAACTTTTTTATCAGAGCTGATTAAAATAATAAAAATAGAAGAACGAGTGAAAGAATGCGAAAAAATCTTAACCGTTATTTAAATATTTATAGATTCTGACGTTTTCTTTTAATTTTTATAAAATACTGGCAGGAATAAAAATTTAGGAAGATTTGAAAACCAAAATAACAGAAGATTTTTGTGATGGTCGTAAGCAAAAGAATAAATCCTTAAAATCGTCTAGCTAGCATTGATCGTGCTAAAGAACCCATGAACTGGAATTAGAATACTGTTAACGAAATTAAATATTTAAATGGCCATAAAACGGCCAATCGCTTTGGGAGTTTTACTAAAAAAAAATTAATACAATCATTCGGTACATGAATCATCCAGCCCCAGGACCACGACCATTTTTTTCCACAGTGTTATTGTATAGTAAAGGTTTCCACTGTTTTGTCAACAGCATAGAAATTAATATCTTTAAATTTTGTTAATTCTTTTGAAGTTATGTTAATATTTCTTCTTTGTCAAATAAATAAAACATACAGATGTTTAAATTAATGAAAGAGCTTTTTATTTTATGATAAAATTTTTTGTTATTGACCGTCCAAGTCGTCAAAAATACACTTTGTTAAAAGCTTCCATCGTACTGTCACTCACACTATATTTCGTATTGTTTATAAATATTATTATGGCTTCAATAATTAATATAATAAAAACCCTAAGAACGTAGCGGGTACACTGCTAGTACATATTGAATTTGTCAAAAACTACTCTCTCTGCTCTTAAATTGGTATTGAGTGACATGCGTTCAAATCTTTCCGCAGAAAATCTTGAAAAAAATTACGTTGGTTATATTAAAGTAGGGGATAGCCGGCGTGTGTTACTATGCTAAAAAAAATTTAATATGTGTGCTTCAAAAAAAGAAAATTTTGTTTATTTATTAACCTTTTTATCTTATTGCTAATATTTTGAGTTTTTTTTCGGTAGGTGTGTCAACATAAAGATTTTTTGGCATTCCTACATATAATTGGCCGTGCGAAAAACAGGAATTTTCTAAGTTCAAATCAGCAACGCTTAGCGATTGGCCTTGAGCGTTGTTGATGGTTATGGCGAAAGCAAGATGCACTGGAAATTATAATCACTTGAATTCAAAGGGTAAATCAGTTGAAATCATTGGAATTCGTGGTATCAGCATTCGTATAAAGTTTAAAGGATCAAACTAATATAGAACCCCAGATATTTGATATTAAATATCTACTTTGTATGAATGCTCCCACGCCCACTTATCCGATCTCACCCATTTTCCCCCGACTTCTCACATTAATAACTCATGAAATCAGACAAAGTTTTAAGGCTTCAACTCTTACGCTGCTCCAGATATATGACATTTAATATTTATTTTGTATGGGGGTGCCACGCCCACTAGTCCAGTAGCGCTCATTTTTTATGAGACTACTCACATTAATAACTCATAAACTCAGACAAAGTTCCAAGGCTTTCACTATTACAGTACTCCCTATATATGACATTATATATTTACTTTGCATAGGGGGTACCACGTCCACTGATATGATCTCGCCCCTTTTTTTTGCGAGTACTAACGTTGATAGCATATGAGTCCCAAGACTTTATCTATTACAGTACTCTAGATATATGACATTAAATATTTACTTGGTATGGTGGGTGACACGCCCATTGGCTACGATTATAATATTGTTGTTGCAATCTAATAGCAAAGACACCAGACCAACCACAAATGCATTTTGTTTTTGTAAATTGCAATTTACCGTTTAACATTACAGCATTAAAGTTGATAAACTGCAGTCCACTTGAAAAAATAGTTGAGTGCAGATGTTTTTGAACATTTTTAAATATTTTCCAGTTTTTTTAAAAAAATAGTAATTTCTAAAGTTGAAAATGGAAAATAAAGCTGAAGGTATATAGTTTATTCAGAACGTTAAAAAATTTTTAATATGTTTGAGGTGAAGTGAATATATATCAATATGTTGGTGTATTATAAAATTTAAGAATTTTTTACGATTTTTAAATTTACGTAGAGTTCTAAAATTTCGGCTCAGTTCGGCTGGCATACGACTAAAAAAAGAAGATATTGATGTATATTTTTCATTTCACGGTATAGGCGAACAACTTTTGTGAACATAGTGATACAATCTGAGCCTGTCTGGGTACACGAAAATCACTTTGTGCCTCAAAAATCGTCTTTTTTTTAACTTTTTGAGTATACCTTGCAGGGAATCAAAATTTCTTACTACTAGTATTCTACAAAAATATGCAAAAATTTTACAAATTTATTTAAAAAAAAAAAATTTTAAATTTTTATAAAAATTTTTTGTTAATTAAAAAAAAATTAAAATTTTTTTTACTACTATGTTCCGAAATTCTTTTTTGTGACTCTTGTTTTAGATAACCTCAACCTTAAAAATATCTCGATTTTTGAAATGTGGATAAAACACACACAAAGAAGAAAAGTACACTGTCATTCTTAATCATATACTGGAAAAAATTGAAGACAAAGATAAATCTGATCTGTACTCGAAATATATTTCAGAAAGAGTCCGCTTTCTTTGTAAAAATTTGAAAATTAAATGGGAAAAGTGCCATAGAAGTTTAGATGTTTTTAATGAGAAATATGCGAACTGGCTTACTTCTGAATCAATCTTTGATGGTCCGAAAAAAACAAAAAGTGCTTCGGAGACTGAATGTCACTTCGAGGTAATAGACGATTCAAAAGAGATTGGGTCTGAAAGAGCTGGGCATCCCAGACTATCAGAAAGCTCAGACCGCAGTAAAAGAAGAGAAGCAGCGGAACTTTCACAATCCAAGGATTTGAAACTGATTTATTAGTTTAAGCAAGAGCAATGTCGGCTCGTAAGCGAGGTAAAAATGATTTAGCAGCTGTTCTTAAGAAAACTATTGAAAGCCCTTCGAGACCATCAAAAATAAAAAAATTATGTTCAGAAGAAGTGATAACACGAAATCCGTTTTCGAACGAGGAGGCATTAGCATGTCTTCTAGAAAATAATTTTACAAAAAGGCAATATTGTAATATTCGCCTTGAAAGTAAGGCAAGAAACTCTGACATAAGTGCAGACCAGATGGCATCACTGTTGGTGATTCAATGGCAAAGGTTCCTTTACAGATGCTTCTACATACAGCGTCAAAAATAGTGGAGATGCAAAAGGACGTTTTAGTGTCAGTTATGAATAACAAAAAAAAAAAAAAACAAACTATATGTTCAGTGAACTAATTTTGAGCTACGGGTTTTTTTCATGAACCAAGTACATCTCGTGATGCGACCTTATCTCTTTTCGCAACAACTGTGGTACCTTTGAGACTTCTTGACACTTTAGGAAACCCTCTTTGGAATAATATCATTCCACAGTCCACAAGATTCTGTCGGCCCTTAAAAGTTGAATCAAAGAATCAAAGGAGGTTATTTTGAATCAAGCAGCTGATTTAAGTCAACAAGTTGCTCGTCTAGAAAAGCTAAAATTAGAGATAGAAGATGACAATACTGTTGAAATAGCGTTCAAATTGTATCTTACAGTAATAGATAGAAAAGTTTTAAATGCTCTAACCGGAACTAAGTCCAATCAAACTTGTCCAATATGCGGCGCTACTCCCAAAGATTTTATTAATGTGAAGGATTATACTTCCGAAAAATTTAAACCAATTGAAATCAACTTAAAGTACGGTCTAAATCCATTGCACTGCTGGATTAGATTTTTTGAATTTCTTTTGCACTTAGGCTATAAAAGTGATGTAAAAAAAATGGCAGACAAAAGATGAAGAAGATAAAAAAGCAGTAAACAAAAATAAAAAAAAAGTCCAAAATGCATTTGGGACAGAACTTAGTCTTCATGTTGATCTTCCAAAAGTTGGTGGTTTTAGTAGCTCGAATGATGGAAACACATCTCGTTGTGCATTTACCAAACACGCTATATTTTCAAAAATTACTTCAGTTGATTAAGACTTAATATTTCGTCTAAGGATTATACTTATATGGTTGTCCTGCCAGTTTCCTTTAGAGTTAGATAAGTTTGAAACTTACTGCTTTAAAACGGGTGAATATTTCCAAAACATATATCCTTGGTTGCCCATGACACCAACTGTAACTCTAAGCAAATAATGCAGAACACAGTGTTTCCTGTTGGATATTTTGCCGAGGATGCTGCGGAATCACGGCAGAACAAATCGTAGTGATAACCTTTTTGACGTATTTAATAGAGCAATGGATACATCAGATCCATTAATATCATCTCCTCGAATAAACACACAAGTTCACCAAAGAAGACGTGCGGCACTTTTACCTGAATTTATCGAAATGTTAAAGTGTGAGGATCCCCCTGAATTATCATTACAGGATCAGCAAGTGGACCTAGATGAAAGTACTGACGATGAGTATGATGAAGAATGTGGGAAAGAAAATTTAATTTTGGAAAGTTAATCTATATATATAAAATTCATTTTCTGTTTGTTTGTTTGTTTGTTTGACCGCTATACAAATTTTTATTTTTCAACGGATTTTCCTGAAATTTTGTACACACGATCTCTATACCCCAGGAAAGGTCGCCATATCTTTTTACCAGCCACGCCTACTTTTACGCCCACTTTTTATGTAAAATTCATTTTCTGTTTTATTCATATTTGTTCAGTATGCAAATTTTTATTTGTTAACAGATTTCTCTGAAATTCGGTACACACGATCCCTGTACTCCAGCTAAGGTCACCATGTACCTCTTATCGACCACGCCTACTTTTACGCCCACTTTTTATATACAATTCATTTTCTGCTTTTTGGTATATATGTTCGCTATAGAAATTATTAATTTTCAACGGATTTCTCTGAATTTTGCTACACACGATCTCCGTACTACACGAAAGGTTGCCATATGACTCTTGCTGGCCACTCCTACTTTAACGCCCACTTTTTTTATACAATTCATTTTGTTTTTTGGTATATTTGTTCGCTACACAAATTTTTATTTTTCAACCGATTTCCCTGAAATTTGGTACACACGATCTATCTCCAGGGAAGGTCGACATATTCTTCGTACCGGTCACGCCTACTATGACGCCCACTTTTTGTATACAATTCACATTCTTTTTTTGGTACATTTGTTCGCTACACAATTTTTTTTAAACGGATTTCTCTGAAATTTGCTACACACGATCTCTGTACTCCAGAGAGGTCGCCATATGATTCTTGCCGTCCACGCCCACTTCTACGCCCACTTTTTATACAAAATTAATTTTCTGTTTTTTGATATATTTCTTCACTATGGAAATTTTTATTTTTCAAGGGATGTCTAAAATTTGGTCACACGATCTCTATACTACAGGGAAGGTCACCATATGCTTCTTACAGGCCACGCCTACTTTGCGCCAACTTCTATGTATATAAAACTTATTTTTTCCTTTTATTTGTTTCTTTATTTGATTGCTATAAAAACTTTTATTTTTCAATGGCTTAATTCGAAATTTAGTACATATTCCAGGGAAGGTCGCTATATGATTTTTACCGACCACGCCTACTTTTACGCCCAATTTTCTTATAAAATTCATATTTTGTTGTGTGGTATATTTCTTCCCTATACAAATTTTTACTTTTCAACGGATTTCTCTGAAATTTGGTTTACACGGAAATAACTACACGGTGAACAAATTCCCCAAACTTAAAAAAAGGTATCCAAAAGAAATGAACAAATTCCCCATTTATTTTTAATCGAAATAAAAAATGAACTTACTCCCCAAATTCATTCTTAAATTTTTACATATTTTTATTTAATGAATTTTGTTAAATGTTTATTTTAGTGAACATTTGCATACTGCTCTAATTATATGTCCTACAATAGATGCATTTAAAATGAGTATTCTTTTCATTAGCATCATTTCGTTACGCGGAAGCTACGCACACGGGGAATACAGCTTAGCTAGACTATCGGAATGATCTGAAAAATATATTTTGACAATTAAAATGAGTTGGCAATAGCTGCGCGGCAGCACAGGTGTAGCTGCCAAACGCGCGGAAGCGGTGTGCGGCGCGCGAACGCGGACGCGAAGGATGCGGACGCGACGCGCTCTAGTCAAATGCCTTTTTATCCCGGGCAAGACCGGGTAAAAATAGCTAGTTATAATATAAAGTTATTTTAAAATTATTACGCATTGAAATATAAAATATAAGGAAACTAGGATTTCTATTATAATTAAACTGTTTTTATTGATCATTCGAAGAAACATCTGAATTAGATTTAAAAAAAGATTGCTTTTCGGATTTTTTCGGACTATATTGGGCCCTAATAAGGAAAAAAAAGAACAAAAAAATTTTTTTTTTATTTTGGACTTTTTTGGTGTACCAATTTTTTTTTATTTTTTTGTTTACTCAGGTTTAAGCTGGAAAAAAGTATAAATATGGCTTTAAAATAATTTTGGCCAAATATTTCTTCTAGCGAGCCCTTTGTGTATCGGTTGGGTAGTTTCAGGGTCAATAAATACATTGTATTTTATATATATAGACAAATAAATTACTACACACAATACATCTGACAGACTAAGGAATGAAACTTTTCTTGTTCGAAACCATGTTTTTATATCTGATTGGTAATTTTTTATTAACTTCGTACGTCTTTGGAACTCATTACTCCAGCACAAAACTAATTGGCAACGTTACACAATTTAAAAATATTTTATTTTCAAGTTTTTAAAAATATTTTATTTTCCACGTTTTTAAATATAACGCTCCATACTGTTTTAATTTTGCAAATTCTAGTATGTAATGTTTTTGATAAAGTATTATTAATTTTATTTTTTTTACTATTATAAATTACAACCTAATAAATCGATGTATGTATGTCAATATAAGATCAGACACTTTAATTAAAAAGATGTATCTTGTTGTAAAAGGAACAAATACATATATATATATAAAGAACCTCATATGAACTTTTTCATATCCGAAAGCTAAAAAATTACATTCTATATCTAACTAGTTTGACCTACGTATATTCGGTCTGGGCCGACTATTTCTTTACTTGTTTTAAATGTGCGGAATTGTTGCGAAAAAATAATGCAAACAAAACTTTACGCAAATTTCGTCGGCCAGTGTTACTCATATTTTTATGAATATTTATGATTTGTTTATAAATGAAGACATAAAGAAAAACAAAAATCAAATATTCCATAACTCTATTCACTTTAGTAATATTTCTCTACAGTCACAAGAAAAAGATCAACAATTTCTTTCATTTCATTTGCAATGGCCATTGTATAACTAGTTTTGTTGAAAAGAAAATCCAAAGTAATATCACTTGAAATGCTTAAACAGCACTATTCTTTCATTTGTGCTCTTCTGTAATATAAAAAAATTATAGTGTTTCGTATACCTACTTTCAAATAAAGAATTATTACAATAAAAATAATAAGAAAAAATCAAATCTTAGTCAAGTAGTAAGATTTAGTTTGGTAAGTAAAATCTTGCATCAACTGCATTTAAAAGGTACAATCAAAAGACATTAAATATTTCAAAACAAATTCTCTATATAAATAAAAAAAGTAAAGTATAAAACAAAGCTATGGATACCAGGAAAAATAAAACTAAAAGATTTTATTATAAAATTGTGAATATTCAACAGAATAATTTTAATGAATTTTATAAAATATGTAGGAAGCATTATAAGATGGGATGTGGAGCATGTAAATAGTAAATAAATATATTTGTAAATGCTAGGAAAATTTTAAAAAACTTATTTTTTTTGCAGGGACTTTATACAAAATAGCGATAATTTCAACTTTGGCCGAAATGCAGGAACAAAATACAAATATCCGTTTCTCCCAGTTTTTCTAGAGCAATTCGTTTTATCGCGAAAACTTAAATGAATAATAACAGGTCTAGACCGACTATACGATACCCTATACCATTCGTTTAGAGACCCTATCTCTTAGGCCCAACAAATTGGATATAGAAAATAAGCATAATCCAAATTTGAGTAGCAATTTTATTAATTTTTCTGGTTACAGATATGAAAAAGTTCATATCGGATACTATATCTATATGGGGACTAGGTCCAAAAATGGACCGATCCTGACTATGGTTGGTAAAGTCTCTTGTATTTCGCAAAAATATATACAAACAAAATTTGAGTTAAATCTGTGCAATATTTTTGTTTTTTTCTATAGATTTAAGTGAAGATCGGGAAGCAGCTCTATATGGGGCATATGACTAAGAGTTGTCCCATAAGGATCGTTTTTGGACTACTCATTAATGGATGTAATAAATACATGCAAACCCAATTTGACTAAGATCTATACGACAATTTGTATCTTATGGCAATTTATGTCGATTTCATAGGGGTCATTTGTATGGGGGCTAGGTCTGAACATGGACCGATTCTCACCAATTTCAAATATATTCATATTTGCGACCTGCAGTTTGATTACAAACATCGGACATCGTTAAATCGACTTAGAAATAATAAAGATGGGTCTAGGTCAAATATTTTCGGTAGTTACAAACAGCAGCGCAAAGTCATTGTACCCAAGCCACATAGTGGTATAGGCGAGGATACTTAAGGGATTTAAAAAGAAAAAATATACTACTGAATGTATTCCTGATTTGTTTTACACACAGAAAAGTGTATTAACTCTTGAAGAAAGAGATAACAAGTAAGAGTTTTAAATTTGGCTATGCTGAATCTTTGATACCAACAAACTTTCGTTATATTTTAAATAAATGTTTAACAATGAAAACACGTTGTTCTATCATGTAGTGCTCAATCTTCACTAATTGTAAACTGTCAGCTGCTAAATTGTATATATTTTTTTGTTTGGCTATACTTTAACCCTTAAATGCGCATTGTATCTTTAAAGATACAACCGAAAAATTCATACAATTCCAATTTTGGACCAAATTTAATAAAAAATAAATTTGACGTATTTAAAAATTCATAACTCAATATTAAAAAATGATTCCTTTAAGAAAGTCTTCAGTGCATGCGATTTATTTGCAGTCGAAGTTAAAAATTAAATTTTGTGAAAAATAAAAAAAAATTGGTAATTGGATGTTAAGCGAGGATACTTAAGGGATTTAAAAAAATTCAGGATAGTGTAAAAATATTTCATTAGGCGTAAAAAGTGTTTGCTTTTTGTTTCAAAATTTGGCTACAGAGCGTTAATTAATGGTTGTATCTTTAAAGATACACTGCGCATTCATCTACAAACTACATATACGTTTTTATTAGAATTATGTACTGTGTTACGGCGCAAGTTTATTTATACTTTATGCTTTGAACAAGCAAGTTCTACGTTCGGAGTCGTGCCATGTTTACATGATTAATTATTTTGAGTGTTTTAATAAACGACAGTTCAATTTAATTGATTTTATAATTCAGAACTAAGAATTTTTATCATGTCAGGATTTTGAAAGGTTGATGGAGTCAATATGACTGATGAGGAAGTTTGTGAATTACTGTGCAATAGTGAGGGTATTACTTACGATAGTATGGACAGCAGTGACTCAGATTAAGATGACATGCAAGTTACAAATTCATGTAAAAAGAAACCAGAGCTCCAAGGAGCTACTAGAATGCTATTGAATGAATGACGATAATATAGAAACTGATAGTGGGGATGAAACTGATATTGAAGGATCTATACATGATTATTTCATAAAAATGGTAAATGATGATAATAATCATGACGGCCCGGTCCGACCTTCTACTTCTAATGCATAGACTTATATGACTTACGGCCCGACAAATATTTGGAGTTCTTCTTCTTTCGAGTTTAGTGGGGTTTATATAAATCCCAAGTAATCGGAATTTGAAAAAGTTCTATGGAAAAAGGCACATCTTCAATTTGATGCTAACCAAGTTCAGTTTGGAGGCGATAGTGACCTTACAGAAAATATAAGAGCTTCACAAACGCCTTTTAAAGTTTGGTGTCATTTATTTCCAAAATCATTGGAGGCAGAAAAAATATTGGAAACGCTAAAATATGCTGGTGTCAGATCTATAAAAAATTTATAGGCATTCTCTTTTATATGACGTCTTACAAACTTCCAAATTCCAGAGACTATTGGTCTTCAAACAACCACCGAAGTGTTCATATAATACAAGCCCAAATGCCTATGAAACGCTTTGAAAAAATTCGGGAGCTCCAACATTTCAATGATAAAAGCAAAATGCCTGATCGTAATGATTTCAATCGTGACAGGCTTTATCTAATTCGGCCGGTTATCGATACCCTACACATATCTTTTTCTACCGTACCGAAACTGAACAGATTAAGTGTAGATGCAGATGTGCTCTTCAAAAATCGGAAGTTACATGAAACAGAATCTACCAAACAAATCTAAAAAATGGGGCTTTAAATTGTTTGTACTGTGCGATACAATGGGATACGCCTACAAATTTGAACTCTATAGACGAGCAACCGAAAATTGGCACAGGGTGAGCCATATCTTCAATCCTCAGCAAACATTGTCGTAAGACTTCTTCGGGAAGTGCCCCGATATCAAAACTTTGTGGTGTTCTTTGATAATTTTTATACAACAGTACCACTTATGGTATTATGTAAGTTACCTGAAGAAAAAATAATGATGAAATTCGAAAGAGGTGCAAGTCAGGAATTTGTTGCCAACATACACGGTATTGAAGTGACCACATTATCATGGAAAGACAATAGAATTGTCAATCTTATTTCAAACTATGTCGGTACTAAGCCCCCATTGACATGACATGTGTAAATGCCTGGATTCTTTATAGAAGAATCAACAAGGATAAACCAGAATCTGAAATACTATTGGTGGATTTCAAATTGGAAGTGGCTGATGCATTGTTTTCATATAACACAAAAACTGTAAGAGGACGTCCAAACTGAGAAAAACAAATAGAAGAAAAAAGACGAAAGCCGAATACATACCCAGCGCCACCGAAGGACACCCGGCTAGATGGAGCCAGCCACTGGATTTCTATGGATAAAAAGGGGAGATGTAAGATGCCTAAATGCCCAGGTCAAACCAAAATGTTTTGTATGACATGTAAGGTAAATTTGTGTGTGACAGCTGAAAAAAATTGCTTTTCTGATTACCATAACTTTTATTATTTTTATTAACTAATTTTGTTGATTTGTTTGTTTTTATTATGTGAATTTTGTAAATTTGTTTTATTGCAAATTGAATTTACTATGTTAATTAAAATTAACTATTATTTTTATAAATAAAAAGCTTTTTAATACTTTTAATGGTTAAAAAGCTCGTATTTTACTTTGAAAACTAAAATGTAGGATAGTGCGCATTGTATCTTTTAAGATACAACCACTATTTTTAAAAAAAGTCATACTAAAAAATTTAAAAAAAAAGTGGTACACAGTTATTATTTTCTTATAATTTCACATATTATATATTTTTTTTCACTTAAATTTGCGTTGTTGCGCATTTAAGGGTTAATAAACAAGTAACGGCATATTAAAATCTTGTGTGAAGATGAGTTTTTTTTTTACATTTTTTATGTTAATAGCAGTATTATGGAGCAGTTCTAAGGTTATAGTCGGAATCAGTTCACAAATACCTTTAGTAAATTGTATATTCTTCTTCTTTACACTTACCATTGAAACAAAATTAAAATTTGCATATTAATTACAGTATTAATTGCAATATGTCTGAAAAATAACTGTAAATCTAACAAACAAATTGTATATAAGTTTCAGGTTCTGGCATGCTATAGAATATTTATGGGCAACTACCAAAAATCCCAGCTACGGACTCAGTTTTTATTATGTCGATCGATTGAGAATCACTGTAACGATGTCTTTACCTCCGCCTGTTTGCGTCAGTTTGTACGCCAAGTACTCAATATATAGTGCAATGAAATCGAAATTATGCGTTAAAGGATGAAATTGGTGAAAATCGGTAGATGTGCAGACCGAGCTCCCATTTAAGTGTCCCCTATAAGTTCTACATCAATCGTCGTAAAATCAAACTTTTAATATATTGTTACGAACTATAAATAAAATCTTTTGTAGTTGGCTTAGAAACAAATTTTATAAATTATTTTTTAGATGTCAAATAAAAAATAATAAAATGTTGTACTTTTAAGAAATTCAAAGAAAGCAGTTGTTTCTTTTATTTATCCTACGTTATATTGGTGTCAGAATGAAGCGAACTCGTAGAGCTATAGATGGAAGCTACATGGCTGATATGTTGCCATCAAACGAAGAACGATCGAATGCTAATACAGCATGGAAGCGTATATTGGAAGGAAATCATAAGTTAGAAATGAGAATTGACATTTTAGAGGAAAAGCTATCAAACATAAATATGAGTTGTGTTAGTCCATCTGGAGTTAAAATTAAAACTCCACAATTGGATGGTGTCAACTCTTGGTGCGTATTCAAGAAACAGTTCGAGGCTGCCGCTGATTTAAACGCATGGTCTCTTAGAGGAGACGCTGCTGATTTGATGCAGACTTTTCCGTGCCATAAATTAAAGGATTATGTCTTCATAACGTCGTAGCTTGAGATCCGTTTTGGTGAAGAGAGTATGAAAATTTTATATCAAGGACAGCTCTCAAACCGCAAGCAATTAATTGGTTAGTCTCTCCAACAATTTTATTCTGGCGTTCAACGTTTAACTATGATGGTGCATCCTGAATTCACTGCCGATGTGATTAATTGCATGGCGGTTGATGCTTTCATACGAGGAATTAGAAATTCTGATATTAAAGAAGCCATATTACTCAGTGGCAAGAAGAATGGGCAAGATGTTCTAACTCATGCATTGGCTGTGGAAAATTCTAGAAAAGTCGCCTATCCAGAAAACAATTATAGAGATATAAAAGAAGAGTATGCTGTAAAAAGATCAACAGAAATTAAAAGAGGGGAACGTTGTTGGGAATGTGGTGAATTTGGACATATTCGTAGCCAGTGTAATAAATTTAGATCATCGGAAAACGAACACGAACTAATGGAAGGGGTCAGCCGCTAGATTCGGAAAATTTGGCACAAGAATATATAACAATTCCTGAAAACGTTAATCAATGTGGTAATAGCTTATTGATAGAAGGTAAGATTATACTCAGAACAAGCCAGATAATTGTTGACACTGTTGAATCTCGATCAATCATTAGACCAGATTTGCTGTCAACTTAAACTCCAATAGCATCAAAAATTTTCACACTCAAAACAGCTAACGGATTTTTAAGCGTCGTTTTTCTTTTTTTAGCTTTATTGGTTTTATGTTTTTTTTTTTTTAAATTATAAACTGTGAAAAGAAATGTTATTAATTAATTATTAAATGAATGTTTTGTATACCGCCAAAACAGCTTTCTTTTGACAGTTTCTATAACTGGGTTATTCATAATTATATAAAATTGTGAGAATTATGAAGCAATCTGTTATTTTTAATCTACTACTAAAATGTCGTTGTCGTAAATTTTACATGTTACCAAAAAATATTGTAGACGGCAACGACTACGACAACTGTCGAAATACGACAACGACACTCATAATAAGGCTGATTTATACAGTCTATGGAATCATCCTTACAGACAACTTAAAGTATACATTTATATTATAATTTATATATATAATTAAACATTTAACAAAATTGATATATAACATTTATTTAATTCAGTTAATTTAATGCATTTTATTATAATATAATATCTCTTCTCACAATATCCAAACTTTTATTAAAATCAATAAACTGATACAGCATATTAAACTCATCATAAATTATATGAGGTGGATTAAAATTAGCATAGTTTGTACAATAATATTTGATACTTAGAAAGTTATAATTTCTTGATGATCGAAAAGGAATATTTATATTTATTTTGTTGACAAGAAATTCAGATTTAAGACTACTATTTAACAGTTTTAACAGGAAAGTAACATTTAGTATATGTCTGCGAATTTTTAATGTAGGAAGCTTAATTAGAGCCAGACGATTTTCATAAGATGGCAACCTCATATTAGGATCCCAGCCCAAACCACGAAGACAAAATAACAAAAATTGTTTTTGAACTGATTCAATTTTGTTCGAATGTATATGAGTATTGGCCATACCAAGGTAGTAAACAATTTATTTTGTCGTATACGGATCCGAAAACTCTTTAGCCCACCGTTTAATGAAACCAAGTACACCAGTAGCTTCACTTATTGTTAGCGAAATATACCACTATGTGGATTGGGTATAATGACTTTGTGCTGTTGTTTGTAACTACCAAAAATATTTGACCTAGACCCATCTTTTATTATACCGATCGAATTAGAATCACTATCTGATTCGATTTAACGATGTCCGTCCGTCCGTCCGTCCGTCTGTGTGTCCATGTAAAGCTTGTAATCAAACTGCAGGTCGCAAATATGAATATATTTTAATGAAATTTGGTATATAAGCTTGAATCGGCTATAGGATGAACGCTACTGAAATTGGTGGGAATCGGTCCATGTTCAGACCTAGCCCCCATACAAATGACCCATAAGATCCAAATTATCATATAAATCTTAGTCAAATTGGGTTTGTATGTGTTTATTACATCCATTAATCAGTAGTCCAAAAATGATCCCTGTGGCCAACTGTTAGTCATAGGCCCATATAGAGCTGCTTCCCGATCTTCACTTAAATCTATCAAAAACAAAAATATTGCACTGATTCTTCTCAAATTTTGTTTGTATATATTTTTGCAAAATACAAGAGACCTTACCAAACATGGTCAGGATCGGTCCATTTTTGGGCCTAGTCCCCATATAGATATAGCATCCGATGTGAACTTTTTCATATCAGCAGCCAAAAAAATTAATAAAAATCCCACTCAAATTTGGTTTATGCTTATTTTTTTATATCCAGTTAGTTGGGCCTGAGAGATAGGGTCTCTAAACGCATTGTATAGGGTATCGTATAGTCGGTTTAGACCGACTATAAATTTCTTATTTGTTTTTAATCCAGAAGTACGCCAAGGTCGTTGAATGAATCCACTAAATCAAGCACAGCATTATTCATGATATACCGACCATTAATTGGAATTGATCTTGAAAAAATCATATATTTGCATTTTTTTGACATTTAGGACCATTCGATTAATATTACACCAAGTAGTTAAACGATAAATATCATTCTGTAAAAATGATTGTTGATCAAGATTGTTGAGCGCAAAAATTAACTTTACATCGTCTGCATACATTAATGTAGTTGAGTGTTTAATTACAGAAGGAAGATCATTTATAAATAGCGTAAATAAAAGAGGTCCCAAGTGACTACCTTGAGGTACAGCAGATAATAATTTTATGTTGTTGGAATACGAGTTACGAAACTTAATACATTGTATTCTGTCTTTTAAATATCATCCAAGCCATTTTATCAGCAATATACCAAAGCCCATACGATCCAGCTTAAACAACAATAGACCATGATTTACTTTATCAAATGCCTTGCTAAAATCATTATAAATAACATCTGTTAGTTTCATATTAATAAAACCATCATTTACCAAAGTTGTAAACTCCGAAAGATTTGTTATTGTAGAGCTTGATTTGCAGAATCCATGTTGCGTTGGAGATATGATAGAGGACACATTATGTGGCAACGTGTCATATATAAGTCTTTCAAATAGTTTTGGGATAGCACTTAATTTAGCAATACCTCCATAATTCGAAATACCAGCTTTAGATCCAGACTTAAAGAGGGGAATAATAGATGATTCTTTCCAAATGGGAGGAAAGTAACGCAATTTAAGGGATATGTTAAACATATAAGTCAAAGGAATATACAATAAATGTGCGCAGCGCTTTAAAATGCCTTTAAAATGCGGAGTATCGCCTAAGTTAACACCTAAATGGGAAGGACCATACACAATAATTAACAAAATAAATGACGTAGTTTATCGAATTCAAAAGTCTCCAAAAACAAAATTTAAAATTGTACATATTGATCGATTGGCAGCATACCGTGGAGATAACATTGATTCTTAAGGAGGGAAAAATGTTACGAACTATAAATAAAAACTTTTATAGTTGGCTTAGAAATAAATTTTATAAATTATTTTTTAGATGCCAAATAAAAAATAATAAAACGTTGTTGTTTTAAGAAATTCAAAGGAAGCAGTTGTTTCTTTTATTTATTAATCCTACGTTATACAAGTAAGAGTATTAAATTTGGCTGTGCCGAATCTTTGATACCCTCCACCTCGGTTTGAGTCTTGATAATAAATGTAAATGAAAAAGTAAACAATTTGTTAAACTTAATACCAAATTATTTCAGCAAATTCTTTGGGTTGGGGTTCGTCTTTTCTATTATTTCGGATTTATTTCGGTGTTTGCTTTTTGGTCATCGTGGTTGCTGATCGGCATGCATATACGTTATATACCTATATGCATGCGTTTCCGGTTATATGACATAACTTCTCGTTTAATTTAGTTTTTGTTAATTAAATAGCTCGCCCTAACCTCCATTGCAAAGGTAATGGTTGTGTGGGGTGGCTATATGCATTAAATTGTGCTAATTGGAGATGGCTGCATAGTTTCTTTTAACTGGCCAAATATTTCTTCATTGCGGCCATATAGGTCGGATGGAGTAACAATATAATAACCAAAAAAAAAAAAAACTCTCAATTTTTTTATTAAAATATTGCCATATTTGAAAAACATAGAGAATAACTTTATAATAATAAATATTCAAATTAGGGATGCCAAACGCAAGAAACCAAATGTCCCAAACATTTTAAATAAAATAATTTGTTCTCTTT
The DNA here is from genome assembly GCA_963682025.1 of Cordilura impudica. NCBI lineage: Eukaryota > Metazoa > Arthropoda > Insecta > Diptera > Scathophagidae > Cordilura > Cordilura impudica. The sequence continues at coordinate 173,934,049 of OY821517.1, read as the reverse complement.
ATTTTCTGAAAAACTTCAAATTTTCATCCAAAAAAAAATTGTGAAAATTTATATATAAAAAATAACATTCTCATCAAATTGCGTTTATTTATGTAACAGTTTTTATGTTTGCAATTCTTAAATATCATTTGACGTTTTCTAAAATTCATTGAATTTAAATTAATGTTTTCTGTAATGTGATTCTGTAAATTTCAACGATCCGACAATCGCAAAATATATCGACAGCTATTGTTGTTTGCAGTAAGGATTAAGTGATTCACTAAGTACATACATCTTAACGACAGTCGGCAAATCAATTTTTCTATTTATTTAAATTGTAAACGAGTGGCATCTCTGTCAAAATAAGCGAAAAATACAAAGAAGAATAGAAAAAATAAATTACTTCGTGTTTGACAGGATGATTTTATCTTTATGTTTAGTATCTTAATTTTTTTACTAATATTTCTGTGTATTTATTTGAAAATGAAATAATGAATTGAATATGCTATTTAATTTTTTTATTTATATAAAAAAGTTTTTTAATTAAAGCAAAATATTTTCACTATTTTATGATTTTTATTTATGTATGACGACATTTCAACCTAAAAATTTAAGTTTTTATCGATTGAATAAACAACACAAAAATGGTTGTCGTTTAGATAACAACAACAGCTGACTTTAACAACAGCGAATATCGTTTAAAAATTTCACTGATAATTTTGCTATTTTCTTTTTTTTACGATTCGACTATCGTTAAAAGAAGTTACTGAATCGCGGTACTGAAAAGCTATTAATTTCTCCTGAATGTCAAGATTTTTTTTAAATGTAAAAATTTTTTAAATGTAAACAGGTATTTGGTGTTTTTATACCCTCCACTCCAGTGTGCAGAGGGTATATATAAGTTTGTCATTCCGTTTGTAATAATTAGAAAAAAAATTCTGGACCCCATAAAATATATATATTTGTGATCCTTATAACAAGCGAAGTTGATGTAGCGATGTCCGTCTGTCCGTCTGTCCGTCTGTGGAAATCACGATGACGGCTTCAATCGGATAGCTAGGGTGCTCCTTGGTATAAAAAATGATTCACTAACATCCTGAGAAGTTTGCTATTTAAAATCGTCCAAATCGGTTAATCTGGTCCCGAGAATTGAGCGAAGAATTAAAAAGTCATGAGAAAATATGATTTGAATATGTGTTCTTGTGATAACGCCCTCAATAGGGCAGATAGGGCGCTTGTTTTTAGTGAGAATGATTCACTAACATCTTGAGAAGGTTCCTGTTTTTAAATCATGACAATAGGTTTCATAGGTGCCGAGAAATCACTGAAAAGGTAAAAAAAATATGACGTTTTCCTATATTGTTTTCCTAAATTTTGTATTTTGTCATAGCTGTGCATGTTGTTTTTGTGGTCGTTGTGTTAATAAGATAAAAATTCATCAATATCAATATTTTTTGGTGTAATATTTAAGTTAATTAATTAATAAAAGAAACTATATAAAATCAATATCAATATTCTGCGATTTTTATAACATCACAAAATGTTACAAATTGATACATACTACTGTTGCCAATATCAAAATACTATAAATAATATTCATATATTCTGTATATGTATATCCATAATAAGCGCATATTAAAATAAATCGGTATTTTATTTTATTTTTACAAAATTCTGAAATTTTTAGAGTTGAAAAAATAGTATGGTTTTAAGAGTTGTATTTTTAGTACATGTATAAACCCTGCATACTTGCTTTCAAAAGTAGTAGGTAGGTAAGCCATAAAATATTTATTTACCCTGTAAAAAAATTGTTGTTTAGAAAAATACTATTTTTTGTCAGATGTTAATTACAATAAATTTTTAAACTTTGTTATTTAATGTCGGAACGGAGGCAAACGCCATTCCCAAAATTTTGTTTCAACAGTTATCCACATTAAGAATAACCACGGAGCTCAACTCAATCATAGTGCAATGATGAAGCTTCGCCCTGGGAAACATATATTCATGCTTTTCTTAGCACAAACCGAACTTCTTATGGCACATTAAAAATAAACTAATTGAGAAGTACAATTCATCATTACGGTGTATTATAATACTATTTTCTTATTTTACTAGTAGCTAGTAAACAAAGTGACCGTGTCATTGTGAACGAAATAGAATTGAAATTGTATGCAGATTTGTTTTACTTAAAAAACCTGTTTCTACAGATAGTGAATAAAATCCCAGTAAGCATTTTATGCAATAAATGATCATGTAGAGTCTTTTTGACTCATATGTGCTATTAAAACAGTTATAAATGCGCCCTTTTGCTGATCACAAAATATTCTTTTGTTGGGATTAAATATTACCTTACCCGCTCTTGAGAGTCCTTTTTATCCGCTTTTCTAATTAGTTTCGACTCATTTTTGAGTCTTATTTAATGTAATTTTTCTCTAAATCACTTTCTAAGAGAAAGCAAAAATCATTATCTAGTCTTTGTCTAATAGCGCATGTGATTAAGCAGTTTTTAATCATCAAAAGTGCTCGAAGAAGACACAGTAAGGTAATTTTTGTTAAAACAATCTTCGAAATGATGACTGGGATATCGTATATTTTTGTTAACACACAAACATATGCATAGCAGCACGAGTAAACCGAACTCAAATTGGCTTCTTATATGTATACAGCCGAACAAAAATGAAAATACTCACCAAAGAGTAAAGTAAGCAACAATTTCATTCAGTCTTATGGAAGCTTTTGAACAAAGCAAGTCTATGTCGCGTTGTCTTGTGAATTTTTACATTGTTTTTTAATAGGTACTAGTGATGCCAGGAGATTTTTTCAGAAATCTCTACGCTTATAAAAAAAATTCCCTTTTTTCCCTACACTACTTTTTTTAAAATTTATTTTTAATTTGTACATTTTGAATTTCAATTATGTAAAAATAAAAAATATAAAAAATATCATGAGAATTACATAAGAATAATATAAAAAACATACAGATATTATAAAGAAAATATTTTTGCAATTCTGTTTAATTCATCTTTTTGATATGGTTAGATGTGCATTTAAAATTTACACAATTAAAGGTGTGTATTTTCCATATGTAAATTCAGTTTTACGATCCATACGTAATTCGGCGTGTGTGTCAAAATTGGCGTTTTACATACAATTCATCATTTTTGCGATCAAACGTACATATGTATTTCCGTATGACATAACCTCTAAATGTAAACAACAGCTGATTTAATTTGTGAATTTACAAAAAGTTATTGTTAAAAATAAAGTAATATATTTTTTAATTGTTAATTAATATTAAACAATTTATTTTTCTTTCAATATTTATCTTTATAATTTACTCTGTTTTTCTTTCGCCACAAGCAGTATTGTATTTTAATATGGTTGTCATGCCAAAATAGAACCTGCTCTAATTGAAAAATTTACATATGTTTTGCCAAATGTGTTGTACATAAACAGTTTTTGAAAGGGTGCACACTATGTGTACAAATTGCACGTGCTAAAACAATAAGAAAAACACAAGCAAAACACATAGTGTGAACGCAGTTTAATTAAAATGGCTTGCAAATGAGATGTTACAACTCAAACAGAATATTTGTTCTTGGTTTTCAGTGTTGCCGTTTTAGCTTGTTAGTTGCTAGATTTAGCAACTTTTTTTGTCGTTTAGCATCCAAAATTTATCAAAAGATGCTAGATGCTAACTTAGAATCTTTTATTAATAAAAAGTTGCTTTTAGCATCTTTTTTTGATATTGTTTTTTCATAATTTTTGAATATATAATTTTAATGGTATTGATATGTTTTTATTTCTCAAAGTGTAGTACAGCAATTTTGTGTACTACTCCTTTTACCACACTGCTCGTTTCTTTCAACAAATATAACAAAACATTTTGAAATAGAAGAATGTAAACACCAACAACAGTTTTTAATGAATTTGAAAGTCGATTGCCAAAAAATATTATTGTATTAAAAAAATGCCAAAATTTTCAATACAAAACACATTAAATCGGGTAAAAGAACAGATAACCAATATATTAGAAGAGTTTAAATTTATATCATCTGAAACAGAAAAAATTCAAATCCAATGGAGTTATATCAAAGAACAAAACTGGGATACAACACTGAATACAACCTCTTTATGGATTGAAAAATTCTATTGGCGAAAATCCATTTTAGGAGTTATCAATATTTGTATTGTCTATATTAGTTTTGTCTTTCTCAAAAGCCGAAGTTGAACGTTTGTTTAGTTTAATGGCTTTAGTTAAAAGCAAACTTCGAACAGAATAAAATCCGAGTTGTTATGTTCTGTAATACGTATAAAAGAAGGATTGAAATTGAAAAATCGGTGCTGTCACACTTACAATATACCGATGTCGTTGATAAGAGTCGATCGTCAGAAAAATATCAGAGCCAAGAAGAACTTGAAGATGAAGACATCACAGAAATGTTAGATTCCATAAACCAATTATTCTAATATAATCGTATCTTTTGATAATGTAATTTCTGTTATATTTTAAATAAAAAAAAAATCCCTCTAAAATTAATAATATTTAATTTAAGTTTAAAATAAACTCAATTTGATGTTAATAAAAATTTCAGATGAAATCCAAAATAATTTTAATTAAAATTTAAAAAATATAAATCGAAACATATGTTTTATATTAATTTTTCGATTTAAAAACCAAAGAATTTATTAATAAGTATATAATTTTTCAGTATAAAGGTAATGAAATTTGAAAAAAGAATTTAGCATCCAGTACGTTTAAGCATCTTTTTTTTGCAATTTAGCATCTTTACAATTTCAAATTATGGCAATACTGTTGGTTTTAAAAGATTTTTTATAGCAGTGGTTATAAGCATGTATACTTAGATCTGATTTATGTTCTGTATTTCTTTGATATGTTTTCAGCATCATCGAAAAACGAATCGGACATTTTTCTAAAATTAATTATGTTTCTAAAATTAATTATGTTCAAATTTATAATATTTTAATGTAATGCACAAAAAAGTGTTTTTTTATACTTGTCTTGTTATTAAAGAATCCACATATTTACTTCCTTCATATTATAGAGTTATTACCAGACTTAAAAAGACTTTAAAGTTTAAAATTGAAAAAAATTATGCGATATTTAACAAATACAATCAAAATAGTTTTGACTGAAATTTTTGGCAGTTTTAGTTTTGTCTTGTATCAGTAAAATGTTCAGATATTAACTAAAAAAAAACAGTTTGTTAAATATTTTCATCTTAATTATCTTAATTAATTTAAAGACACAAAGATAGATTTAATACAATAAAAAGAAGTAAGAGTTGAAAGTTGATCTTTGCGGACTCACAAATGTGCCCTATACTAATAGGTCTGGAAAATTGAAAAGGTTTGTAAAAAATAAAATGCACCTTTATATTAAAAAATTTAAATTAAAAAGAAAATTACAAAATAAACCATTTACCTGGTTAAACTTAATATTGTTTGTAATTATCTGGATCAGGTTAGTATTTAAAATGGGATAAATCGGGAGTCATTGTGCCAATTTATGACCTAATATATGTAGACACCTCTATAAAATGCTGAAAATTCAGAGCATTTGTTGTAATAATTCAGTAATAGGTTTATCAAAGTGTTTACATACTCAAATATTTTATATACATTTGTTACAAATAGTGCAAGAAGTCCAGATATTAATGTAAACGTAAAACCCAGGTGGAGGGTATCAAAGATTCGGCATAGCCGAATTTAACACTCTTACTTGTTTTTTTGAATTTCAATTTGTGTTTAACGAATAAAATTTATATATTGATGTCTTCTAAATTTAAAATTATAATTTTCGACGTTTTGATATGATTTTCTGAAATTCAATTAATTGTAATTTATAATTGGAAATTTTTAATTCCAGTTTTTAGAATTGATATTTTCTTAAATTTGAATGGAAAATTTAAAAAGTGCAATTTTGTATTTATGTGAATAATAATGCTTTAGTAATTATAAACAATTTTTAAAAATTAGATGTAATCGCAATCAGATATTTTGTAGGTAAAGCAGAATAATAATTCTATATAACTATGTAAAACTGTTTTGAAAGCAAAAAACTCATTGAAGAACTCGGTAACTCTATTTTGTAAAGACAACAAAAAGTTAATATGCCAAACTTATGTTCATATTCGTAAACGAATAATGAAAATACGTATGAAATAAAAGACCAGCCCGAGTATACTCTTAACATTGTTCTGTATGATATCCAGTTGAAAATATTGACATTCATGTTAAAATAGAAATAACTATTGCAAAGCTAATTAGAACAAAAAAAAAAAAAAAAATGGTGGCGCCATCTACTGTGGCATAGTCACGCTGAGCAAAATGAAGTGAGGCTCTGTTAATGCAAAAGAAATGTATTTTCCGCACAACAAAATATTGCAGAATTTTATGTAAATAAAATAATATACCGACTTATTTCTAACATGCAGATGTTATGGATATACATATATAATATATGGAAAGGGTGATTTTTTAAGAGCTATAGGAAATTTTTCAAAAAAAAAAAAACAAATAAAATTCAGCAAAATGCATGACATCTTTATTTGAATCGATAGTACGGTCTATATAATTTAATGTTTGAAGATTATTTCAAGCAAATGTTGACCGTGACTGCGCCTCAAATGGTACATCCGCTTAGTCCAATTTTGGCATACTCTTTCCAACATTTCGGCCGGTATCTCACGAATAAATGCTTCAATGTTGTTTTCCAATGCGTCAATTGAAGCGGGATTGTCTGTATAGACATGAGCTTTAACATAGCCCCACAAAAATAGTCTAAAGGCGTTAAATAGCACGATCTAGGCGGCCAATTGACCGGTCCCGAACGTGAAATAAAATGTTCACCGAACTCGTCTCTCAATAAGTCCATTGTTGCGCGTGCTGTGTGGCATGTGGCACCGTCTTGTTGAATACACATGTCATGCAAGTCAAGCTCTTGCATTTTGGGCAAAAAAAGTCTGCAAAATTTTCCACGTTGTTGAGTAACAGAGGCCCAATTGCTGCGAACGGCGACGAATCGATAATTGATGGTCATCATTAACACTGGCCGATACAGCTGCGATATTTTCTTCAGTTCAACAATGTAAATTTGGTGCGAAATTGAGTCACAATAGCACGAATAGCAGCTTCAGTGGGTCGATTAAACTGACCATAAAATGGAAGAAGCGCGCGATGAACTTTCTAAACAGAGCACGCATTTTGATAATAAAATTCAATAACTTGCAAGCGTTGTTCGTTTGTAACACGATTCATGGTTAAATTATAGACCAAACTGAAGATGTTTGACAATGAAACAAAACACGAAACGTGCGTCAGCTGTTTAAACTAGTGTTGCCAAAAAGATAATAGCTAAAAAATCACCCTTTATATTATTTGTATTATTTAATATGTTTATATAAATTTATAAATATATTTCTACATAAAATTTTTTTATGCTATATTTACATTGTTTTTTTTTTTATTAACAACTAGGTATTTTAGCATAATCCTTTAGATGTTGGTGAATTTTTACTCCCTTTATACTAACTCGTAGTGTCTGCTTGCCGAAAAAATTTTGGATCGATTTTATCCAATTTCTCGTGAGCCATTCGATCTGAAATTTTGCAGGCAGGCTCGTGGTAATAACAGAGTTAATAAAAAAAATGTACAAAGAGTTTGTTTTTATTATATTATTACCACAACGACCACAAAAACAACAAGTCCAGCTATGACAACAACACAACATTTAAAATAACAACAAGAACAATATAGAAACATCATATTTTTCATTTTTTTTTTAATTTTTCAGAGATTTCCCTGGACCTGTTCCATCGATTTTAATGATTTTTGAAAAAGAGATCTTCCCATAAATTTTGTGAATCGTTCTCACTAAAAATGATCACTGTAGCGGCGTGATCGTGACAAGAACAACATAGAAAATTATATTTTTTCAAGACTTTTTTAGTTCTTCATTCAAATCTCGGGGCCTAATCGACAGATTCGGATGATTTTAAACAGAAAACTTTCCAGGATGTTAGTGAGTCATTTTTTGTGTCAACGAGCACCCTAGCTGCCCGATTGATGCCGTCATCGTGATTCCCACAGACGGACAGACGGACAGACGGACATCGCTATATCAACTCCGGTTGTTATAAGGATCACAAATATATATATTTTATGGGGTCCAAAATTTTTTCTTATTATTACAAACGGAATGACAAACCTATATATACCCTCTGCACACTGGAGTGGAGGGTATAAAAATATTGAATTTTATTTGTGATGTTCATACATCATCGGTTATAGGCCACATATAAAGCGGCTTCCCGATATTCACTTAAATTTACCTAGACACTTAAAAGTTCAAATTATTTTACTAAAATTTTGCTTCTATATGTTCTTAAAATACATACATATATGACAGGTTGCATATAACTGTTACATCCGCTATGATCAATGAGATATTTTCTGTTAAAAATTCAGACAATTTGTTTAAAATTTTGTATATGTTTATTTTTTTGTACGATTTTGTCCCCATCAATTGAAGCACTATTACGACCCATTTTTTTGTAACTCATGATATGATGGTAGGATATCATATACATTTACTGTATCTTTCTTTCTTAGTTTTTTGCGGTAAAAAGTTTTAATGAATACGCCATAGTTTATAATTTATATCGACTATTTGACTGAGGATAATTAATTAATTAATTAATCTAGGAAAATTAAAGACTGTTTACTGTCAGATGCCTGAAGAAGTTACTAAGGATATGCCCTATACCACACTGTTTTCTAATAGCTTTTTGTAGACTGAAAATCACAACATATCCAAGAACTATCCTTAATCTTTTAGCCAGAAATTGTACCACAATTATATAAATCTCATTTTCCAATACAGTAGCCCCGCGTTTCTCGATTCGAAAAAAAAAATTAGGAAAAGAATTTCCGAATCGAAAGTTAAACCGTACTGCGTAATTCATTCGGAACGGTAACAGAGTTGTATTCAAAGGCAAGTAGGAAATATCGTAGAAAACTTGGTTGCAATTCAATTCAAATGTCGAAATTGAAATAAAAATAAAAAAAAAAAAAAAATATATATATACAGCAAGCAGAACCACAAAATAAAGAAAAATAAATTATTTCTTATTTCGAAAAGTTAAAATAGATTTTGTTTCTTTGTGACTTGAAGAGGATGGTAACGATTTGATTCCAGAGAGAGTGCAAAGAAAACTAGTACGGGACAAATCAGATATTATGAATCTTAATGATGTAAAGTGAGAAAAAAAAACTATAAATGACTTTATACTAAACAAACTTATATTTTAGTTTCGTGAAAAACTTACGGCTAACCAAGAGTACATTCACTTATGTTCTGAATAGCATAGAAGATGAATTAAAGGCTGCACAAAGATCAACTGCCCTAACACCTTTATTAAAATTAACAGCCTCACTAAAATTCCTTGCACAAGATGGGTACCAATTGGACAAGATCGGCACTTAGAAATTTCTCAACAATCAATGTCCAGTTGTTTGTCGGAAGTATGCCAAGAAATTGAAAAAGTTCTTTGTTCGAAACATGTTATTATATTCGAGTCAACAGAAGAAAAGAAAAGAGAGGCCAAAAAATACTTTTATCATAAAAGTAGAATTCCGGGAGTAATTCGAGCACTAGATGGGACACATTATCAAATTATAATACCAAGTCACAATGAACAGTTATATTTTAATCGAAAATTAAAACAAAGTATCAACGCTAGGGCGCACTGTGGCTCAAATTTTGATTTCATTGGCCAAAAGTCAAATTTTTTTTTGTCATCGATTTTTAAAATTTTTACTCCTTTTTGTAGCTTATATATCCAGATTAAGGTAGCCAAAAAATTAGGTTAAACTATTGATAATTGTGGGCGTGGCATGCTGTCAAACTCAACTGTTTTTTTTAATTCAGCAAAAGGTGTTTTTTTTTTGTTTTTTATCAAAAATAAATGGTTACTACTCGCAAGCTATCATCGATATTGGCCTGCGGTCTTTTTTATAATGTTAGTAGGATTATAGTCTTTAGTTTTTGTAAGTAGTCACAGTTCTAACGTTTGATATTAGGGGCGTTATGAAATATTTATGAAACCACTATATTTTTCTCAAATTTAAACTTTAGTGGAATAGAACTTCTAAAGGGAGTAAGGGAACAAGAAACGTATACCACCCGGAGAAAGGCGAATGTATCCTGTTTAACCCTATATATACTTTTGCACCCCCCACGAGCCCCCGGTAGAACACTTTTTTCATTTTAATGAAATTACTCTAAAAAAATTACTCTAAAAAAAATTTTGTTTTTTTACTTTAGACTACGTAAAAGTAAAATAATTAAATAAAATACCTGCGAAAGGGTTTATTGGCTTTGTTTTGATCAGCAAAAAAATAAGTCATAAAATGATCACAATAGGTTCTACAGTAAACAAATGATCTCTTTCTTAATTTACCTGTTGTCAAATTTAAGGGTCAACCAAAGTCATAAACAATTTTATAAGTTTGTCAATAATCGCGGCACTAAACCACTAAAGATAAAAAACCACCCCATATTGGCGAGAAACTAATTAGTTTTACCTGATATTGAAGTCTGGATAACAAGTGCAGTTTTGTTCAATTTAAGTACTACCTGCTATGAAATTAAAGATCAATGTGTGAATAACATGTACCTAAAAATGTATAAAATGACGGATTCTATAAGGGATTACTCAATAATAAGTTAATACTTCAAGTGTACGGACGTATATTCGCAAGTGATAAAAAGTGATAAAAAAGTGATAACAGACGCAAATAAAAATATTGAGAAAAATATGGAGAACTTTAGTTATAAAGAACTGGCCGAAGAGTATTTTCGAAACAAAAACCAGGAAGATGTTCTTAGTTACGTTAAAATAAAATTAAACTTAAATTCGTCTAGTACCGAAATACAAGAGCAATTATCTAATTTCGTCAAAGTACTAAAAAAACGATTGAAAGAAGTTAACTACTGTAAACAAAAGTTTTATAATAAAAGTGCAAACTGGTTAGAAGGCCAACTTAATGTTGGTGGAGAAACAGCAAAGCTAGATAAGGCTGGAAGACCACGCAAATCATTGGACAACTGCAGCGATAGATCTAAGAGGCGGAAACTTAAAAATTTTAACGAGGAAATTGGTTCTACAAATATAAAAGAATCTTTTCTACATCAATTACGAGCACAAAACCAATTAACAAAAGTGGATATCATTGAAAAAACTTGTAATGCTAGTCCAGTGAGAACAAAGCGAATTCTTAAAAGTATACCAACTCCGAGCGATGCAAAACAGTTCACAAATGAGGAGGCATTAGCATTATTTCTGGATTTGAAATTAACAAAACACCAATATATTCAGCTCAGATTGCGTGCGATTGAAAAAGGCTCAAATATGTATCCAGCATATCATCACATAACAGCTGCTAAAATAGACTGTTTGCCATCAAAGGACACTATTACAATCACACCAATTTCGGCAGAAGTACAACTACAATCTTTACTTGATCACACAGCCAAACGCTTGCTACAATCAATAACAGGAACTGAGTTAAAGAAATATGGAAACACAAAGTTAATTCTATTTTGTAAATGGGGATGTGATGGTTCTTCGGGACAAAAACAATACAAACAAGTTGTATGTGAAAATATTTCGGACTCAGATATGTTCATGGTATCATTTGTACCATTGCGATTGAAAAAGATTTTGGAAGATTCGGAGCCTTCGAGTAGTACAACGCAAACAATGGATATTTGGAAAAATGAGACACCATCTTCTACGAAATACTGCAGGCCAATCAAATTTGAATTCAAAAAAGAAAGTCATGATGCCATTAACAAAGAAGTTAGTGATATCAAGGCCCAAATAGCAACACTACAGCCATTACAATTACAGTTAGATGGGCAGCAAATTGAAGTAAGCTACCAATTAGTGCTGACAATGATAGATGGAAAAGTAGGTCAGGCTTTGACTAACACGAAGGCTGCATCCAGCTGCATTATATGCCAAGCAACATCAAGCCAATTAAACCAAGTCCCGACAAAATCATTCGATAATACCGATGCCTTCGAATTTGGATTATCACCACTACATGCAAGAATACGACTTATGGAACACATACTAAAAATCAGTTATGATTTGGATTTCGGGCCTTCAGGATCAATAAGAAACAACGAAACCAACAAAGAGTTAAGAAGTTCAAAAAAGAAACATGTTCAAGATGAATATCGCAAATTTGGATTGATTATAGATCAGCCAAAACAAGGGTCAGGCAATACAAATGATGGCAATACCGCAAGAAGATTCTTTTCAGATCCAGAAACAGCATCTGAAATAACAGGAGTGGATTTAAACCTTATTTTCAGATTTAAAATAATCCTAGAAGTACTTGCGTGCAATGAAGAAATTGACTCTAGAAAATTTGGAGATTATGCTAAGGAAACTGCAAGAATATATACAACCAACTACCCATGGAGAAATATGTCTGCAACAGTCCACAAAATCCTTTATCATGGAGAAGATGTCATTAAATATCATTTGGTGCCACTTGGAGATCTATCAGAGGAGGCTCAGGAAAAAAGGAACAAGGATTACAGATTTTATAGACAGCACAATACTAGAAAAATGTCACGAAATTCCACAAATGAAGATCTATTTAATATATTATTGGCAACGTCAGATCCGTTCATCTCCAGTATTCGAAATCAATGGAAAGTGGAACATCGGGATTTAGATGAAGAAGCCAAAAAACTACTAAAGAACAGAAATAGCACAGAACAAAATATGGAATATTTGCAATCAATATTTGAGTCTAATGAATAATAATTATAATTGCCTTTCATTGTTATTTAAGTACGAAAAACATAGTATTAGTAAAAAATAATAATAAACAGAACCTACCATTGTTACAAATGCTATTTAAATCTATTGCAGTTTTTATTCTTAAAAGGTTTCCCACATATGAATGCAATGTTTTAATAGATAAGAAAGATTAAAAAAATAAGAACCCATATTTTCATATCAAAATTAAAAAAAAAATTAGAATCATTGCGCTAATGTTTAGCAGATTTATTTAGCTAGTGTAACAAATTAGGCAGCAAACACTAATAAATTTTTCTGTAGTAATAATAATATTCCTTGAGTGTAAGCAAATTGCAAATTTGATAGCAAACATTTTTAAATTTTTTAGTAATACTAGTTAAATTTCTAGTGAATTTTACTATTTTGTTGCGTGTAAAAATTTTTTTGAGTGTAAAAATTTTTTTGAGTGTAAGCATTAAAAAAATTTCATTATTACAAAAAATGTTTATAATAATTATTTAACTCCAAATATGACACTTTCTAATAAATAAAAATAAATAAAAAAAAACATATATCACGCTAAAAGTTAAAAAAAATCAAAAGTTAAACTTTGACCTAGAATTCCTTAAAAAGTACTCAATCAATTTAAATGAAATTCACACTGAGTCAAGATCAACTATCTATCTATCTATTAAAAAAAACAGTACTAAAATATTTTGATCGGTTCAAAAGTTACAGAATTTTGGCCAATGAAAAATGATTTTCAGCCACTGTGGGGCGGTAAGTTCCAACTTAGATATCGCACACATTGTTCAAAAGTGACTCAACTCAAAATTTGCATTTTTCAGAAATCGGCAATTTAAACAATTGAAACATAAAGAAAGACATAACTGTCTTATAGCAACAGTTAGCAACAACAAAACGCACTGATATTTTTTTTATAGATAAACAAGGGTATTGTGCCTAGTTTAAGCATATAAACTCGAAAAATGTAAATTTTGAGTTGAGTCACTTTTGAACTAGGTGTGCGATATGACATATTTCAATTAATTTTTTTATTGCAGATGACATGTATATAAGGGCTTTTTTTTCTTTAATCTCTGGGGGCGGAAAATCTTCCAAAGATATGAAAAATATGAGTGGTCCTTCATTATGTGCGATTCAACCAGATTCAACTAAAAAACCGACTGCCGTTAGGTATTACTGCGCGGGGCTGGTTAGCGCTTTAGGCTACTCATGAATTCTGAGCTATGGATGATCTTATCCTCTTACACATGTTCTCTTTCATGCGCAGTTTCTGATTGATGATGGTTATAAAGTTGCACACCGAATTCCAGTTTTCCTCCGATCTATATGCCGACCAATTTCCCTGCTCACTATGCGCCTGCATTCCTCCAATCTGTTACATTCAAATAAAAGGTGTACCGCATCTCCACATATTTTCGGGTATATTGGGCACAGTGGTAAATCATCATGTCGGCATTTAAAGAGGTAGCTCCTGAAACCTCCGTGGCCAGTTAAGAACTGCGTCAAGATATAGTTCTGTGGTTTTCTGGAATAACCGCGTATGTCCATTTTTGTCAGTTTTGATTTAACGATGCTAAATTTATTAATTTTTAACGCTTTTTACATGTGTTATTTTTTTTTTTTTTTTAAATATTAACCATTTCTGAGTTTTTTCTTTAAATAACGACGTAACTTAAATGTTTATTAAATTAATTTGCAGCACTATCGACGTATGTCAACCTACGTTTGATTGCTGACAAATTATTTTATCAGAAAACGATACATAGCGACAAACGTTTTTATTAATGAAAAAAAAATGCAAAATAATTTTGGATTATTTTTCAGTTTATAACCACTTATAAAAACTTCTGTGTTTATTTCTGTTATTTTTTGTCACTATTATTATTGATACGTTATTATGTTCTCATCCTAAGTCCCGTCAACTTTTTGTTGACGAACAAAAAAATCCATTTTTCAAGCAACAACAACTTATGTCTACATGAGTGGTTGTATTGGTGGTTTTCGTTTTCAAAGAAACCGACGTTTGTCGACATAAGTTGTTTTATCTGCACACACTCTAAGTGTTATTTACATATTGTTTGTTTCGTCCTTCTCTAGGATCTATTCCTCTGAAGATTTTTGACTCACAATTTTATATAAAGTATTTATTGCCCATATCTACAGGACTGTTAAATAAAAAGCTCTAAAAACTTTATAACATAATTTCAAATATAACGTTTTTTGGCTCCCCTGAACATTTTTATTTTATGACATACGTGGTTATTCTAGAAAACCACAGAGTTAACTTCGCCATGTAGCGGTCTATCCACTTCCTAATACTTGGCATTAGTCTGTGGGTTCATTTCCCCTTGGGTGTGTTGTCCCACCTTCTTTGCCACTGGTTTAATGTCTCGTTCTTTTCCAAGCACCGCCCCTCTTGTCTATTTTCCTGGGGTTTTCGCCCCTTGCGACATAGACTCTCTGTGTTTCCTCTGCTGCTAGGTCGATTGTTATCATTCCAGCTAGCAGACCTATTGCCTTCAATGATATTGTCCTGTACCTACAGCAGACTCTCGGACATTTTCGTCTATACAAAGGGAGTTAATTTCGCCTTGACGAGCTTCTAATATTCCTTGCCCAGATTAGGCCTCCATACAGCGATATGGAGTTCACTACCCTTACGATTAGGATCCTTCGGTTCTGACGGGGCCCACAAGTATTTGGCAATATCCTCGCAAATGCGTTGTCAACTGCTGCCGCCTTCTGGTATGTGCCTTAAAGCACAGCCGATCATCGATCTTTACTCCCAGTTATGTTGTCGCCTGTGACGATGCGATTTCGATATAACCCAATTCTAGTCTCAAGATTTCTCTCTTTCGGCATCCACTAATGAACATTGCATCCGTCTTGTGCGCGGCAGGTTCTATTCCAACCATTCGGAGCCAGGTCCTTACCAAACGGTGTAATGATGATAGTAGTAGTAGTAGTATTTATTATATTTTAATATAAAACTAATAATTAATATTTAACATTTTTTTATACAATTTCTTGACCTGTGTTATTATATCTTAAAAACTGTGTAACATTTCTTTTAAAAACATTAACATTTGTTTCTAATTTGACATAGTTATACGGTTGAGCTTCTCCCACATACATACATCAGTTGGTCGATCAAGTATTCTGGAACATTACCCATCTTCATCTTTTGAACAAAATTCAACTTATTAATTTATAATCTTTGTTGTATGTTTAACCATTTCAATGTATCTAGCATATTTGGGATGGGAGTATATCTGTTAAATTTTAAAATAGAACGCATAGCCTTATTTTGAAGTTTTTGCAATCTTTCCAATTGTGTTGTTGTGCAGCAGGTATACAGAATTGTGGAGCCGGATTCAAAATGAGGTTTTATCATCGTGGTATATATATTTATTGCCGTTGTTATCGATATTTTATTTCGCACCCCTTTAAAAAAACCGATTTTTTTTTTCAATTTTCTTACATATGTAATCGACGTGATGTTTAAATTTTAAGTCTTTATCGATTATGAAACCCAGATATTTTATTTTATTAACTTTTTCAATTGTTTCATTATTAATTTTAAAAACTGTGTTACTGTTCATGTTTATTTCCATTATTTTAGTTTTTTTTTTTCATTTAGTTTTAATTTCTTCATTTTCAGCCAATTGTTTATTTTGCTGATATCATGCATTATATTGTCTTTACATTGTTCCTCTGTATTTCCTTGAGTATAGATCAGTGTGTCATCAGCATATAGAATTATTTCGCATTTATTTAAAATATTGGGCATATCATTTACATATATTATAAATAATAGTGCTCCTAATATAGAACCTTGTGGCACTCCAATTTTATTTTCAATTTTATCCGACTTAACGCCGTTAAATTTCGTAATTTGTTTTTGATTTGTCAGATATGATTTAAACCATTGCAGTTCATTTTCTGTGATACCATACATATACAGTTTTTTAAACAATAGCTCTCTACCGATAGTCTCGAACGCTCTTTTGAGGTCCAAGAAAATTGCCATTATCTTATTTTTTTTATCACAATATTTCCATTTATTTATCACAGAGTTTAAACATGAATATTTTTTTCTGAAACCAGATTGATATTTTGAAAACATATAGTTTTCTAGCATATAGCTTTCCAACTGTTCTTTAGCAATTTTTTCTATAATTTTTTCAAATGTTTTTAAATCTAGAAAATATCACAGGTATGTTGTTTGTATATAACACTTTTTCTATTGCATCTGTTATTGATTTAATACTATCGACAAAATAATTATTAAATTGGGTAGCGATTCGATAGTCATCCTTATACTCTATATTGTTAAACATCACATTTTTTTTATCACATTGGCATTTTTCTTAAGTACTAAGTTTTTTAGTTCATTCCACATTTGTTTTTGGTCTTTGGAATTATTTATTTTGTTGTTAACATATTTGTTTTTTCATTTTCAATTTTATTTTTATACATATTTCTTATTAATTTATATTCATTCCATGCAGTTTCTGTATTTTCCGTTTTAGCGATTTGGTATTTAATAATTTTATGTCTTCTGAGTATTTTTAAGTCTTCGCGGAACCATTTGTTAACATTGTTCTTTATATTCACTATTTTTTTGTTTGTAAATTTTTTAATCGTATTTTCGATACACGTGTCAATTATATCTAAGCTCTTGTTAACACTATAATTTTCATTATATTCTATATTTCACTGAGTTCTCTATTGAATAGATCCTGATTATAATTAAATATTTCAATTTGTTTTCTCTTTGTTTGGTTTTGATTTTCATTTATATATTCAATTTTTATATCTATTGGCTCATGGTCTGATATTTTATTGGCGCTATTGATTTTTGTTGATATATGACCATTATTTGTTATAACGTAGTCTATTATTGTTTTCGATTTTTTTGTGATTCTTGTATATTCGTTAGTCCATTAACATGCAAAACATTTTCCAATCTGCTTTTATATGTTTCCTCTTTATTCCAGTCGATGTTGAAACCACCTGCCACTATTATATCATAAGTTGTTTCAGATATGTCTTCAATTAATTGCTCAACAACTGTAAAAAATTCTGTTTCACTGCTACTTGTTGATCTATAAACCGCCATTATTACGATTTGTGTTTTTACTAAGTTTGGCCACGTAAACACTAATGTAATAATTTGAGTCGGAAGTTTTTTTTAAAAATTTGTGTAATGTTCCATAGTTTTTTTAAAATATATAGTAAGTCCCCCCCGTCCTTTTTGAGTTTGACCGTAAACTATATTGATTATATTCATGTAGTTGTATTTCTCGTTCATCAAAGTCTTTTGTTAAATGGGTCTCAGTAAGTATAATGAAGTCTGGGTTTTTGTCATCAGCAATTATTTCCAATTGATTATAGTTATTAACTAATCCGCATATATTTGTGTAGATGCCATGTATTTCCTGTGATTGTTAAACTATTAATCAATGGACATTTTGGTGGTACATGTCACAACTCCCATTTTTATTTTATTATTAAAATGAAATTATCTGCAAACATATTTAAAATTTTTATTTAGCAGTATAACTTCTTTTAGGTGATTCTGGTTATCCTTTAGAACCTTGGAATTCTCCCGAAAATTCTTCAGAATCATATTTTAGTTAACAACATTCAGAAGCATGATCTATCATTGAAAGAACTTTTGGATTATTGAAAGCAAGATTCCATTACCTCTTAGCTGCAAGTGAACTACAGTACACTCGAGAAAAAACGGCTCAAATCCTGAATGTTCGTTGTGCGTTACACAACTTTTTTATGCAATATAATGTCGAGCAATTTCATATAGAAAACGTAAAAAGTAAAGCCTATATTGTTCCTAACATGGCGAAAACTATAAGAGGTGAAATAAAAAACAACTTACGAAGAAATTTATAAAAAATTGTATATGTTTTTTTTAACAGAAAAACACACACAAATTCAACGATGAACAAAAATTTAAAAAAAAAAAATTATATATGTATTTACTTAAAAACAAAAAAAAAAAAAACAAACAAATTCAACAATAAACGAAAATTAATTTAATTCAAAAAGAAAAAAAGTTCAAAAAATAAATGTTCCATACTAAATAAGATGATGTTTTTCCAACTCAATATTGACAAGTAAGAAAATCATAGTCGCTCTATACCGACCATACGATACCCTGTACCATTGTTTGGAGTCCCTATCTCTTTGGTCCAATTAATTCGATATAGAAAATAAGCATAAACCAAATTTGAGTGGTATTGTTATTATTTTTTTGGCTGCAGATATGAAAAAGTTCATATCGGGTGATATATTTATATGGGGACTGGTCGAAAAATGGAAGGATCCTGACCATATTATGTAATGTCACTTATATTTTGGAAAAATATATACAAACCAAATTTGAGAAAAATCTGTGCAATATTTTTATTTTTTGATAGATTTAAGTGAAAATCGGGAAGCAGCTCTAAATGGGGCCTATGACTAAGAATTGTCCTATACAGATTATTTTGGACTACTGAGTAATGGATATAATAAACACATACAAACCCAATTTGACTGAGATCTATACGACAATTTGGATCTTATGGCAATTTATGTCGATTTCAAAGGGGCCATTTGTATGGGGACTAGGTGTGAACATGGACTAAATTTCACCAACTTAGTATTCATCTTGTGGCCAATAAAAGCTTATATACCAAATTTCATCAAAATATATTCATATTTGCGATCTGTATTTTGATTATAACGTTTACATGGACACACAGACGGACAGACGGACGGACGGACGGACAGACGGACGGACGGACGGATGGATCTTGGTTAAATATTTTTGGTAGTTACAAACAGCAGCACAAAGTCATTATACCCAAACCACATAGTGGTATAGGCTATAAATATTGACGTTGATTGAAGAAAAGTTTAAAAGGTTCTGACAATTAATATAAAATAATTTTTGGTATTATAAAATGAATTTCAAAGTTAACTAGATTAATAATTTAAATTGATATCAAAGTATTTAAATTAACAAGTATTTAATTGTATGTGATAATAAAATACACCTCATTGCAACGCCCTACAACAGAACCAAAATATGCCGTTAAAAATACTACAGACAAATTTTAAATGATAACCAAAAAATAACCCCAACTATTTCTGTCAACACAATCAAAAACAACAATCGGATCATCACACAAATTACAAATAAAATAGAAAAAGATGAAAATGTCTTAAACATACACCACATATACAATACCATAATGGAAATAGAATTTTTATTTATAATCGTTTTTGCACAAAATTGATCACAATTGCAATACCAGAGGATGAACAGAAGGACGAGATCATATACCAAAATATACCAACAAATATGAAAGAAGTACATTCTCATTTGTACTACCAAACTCAATGCCATAACATGCCGTATGTACTACAAATAGCAGTAGAAGAAAAAGAGCCTTTAAGGAATTTCTTTGTGAATTCCTTGCTTAGCTTCAATGCTTAGTATTTTTTTTAAAATCCAGCTCATATATTCATTTAGTAATGGATAAAGGAATTGAAAATAATGTATTCTGTTGAGTAGGAAGCAAACAGGTGACTCAGCATATATGTTCAATACATTTAACAAAGGTCACAGAAAGTTATTTTTAAGAAAAAAAAAAAAAAAAAAGAAAATGTTAATTCTATAACTGTATGCTTAAAACAATTTGTGGATATTTATAGTCTGCACTTATAAAATTTCAAAATACTTAAATGGTTCTATGATATTTAGTTGAGCTTTTATTTAGTGTCATTAAAAACATACATGGTTAAGAAAATCCTAAATCGGTATCTGGCCTGTTATTCTGTTTTCTTGTTATCTCAACACAAAAAAAAAAGAGAAACAAGAAAAACTAGATAATGTTTGAAGTGTTTGTTATAGAATACACTCTTAGTTGAAATGTTGTAAGTTAAGGGCGTTTTATATATGGCCTTAAATAATTCTTAAGAGGTAATAAAATATATTAACCCGACCCTATTCAATATTAAACATCAAGTGTATATTGGTTTAAGTAGTTACCACTGTGTGTCTGTATCCGTGGTCTCTGTGTGTGTAAACTCTGTTGCACATTAACAACACTTGTGTATATGTGTAGTTTGTATGTTTATTTATGCCTAGAGGAAGGTTGTTTGAAAAGTAATAAGCTAATCAAAATCATTAAGGATTCACAAGATATAAGCCTTAAGTAACGGCTTTGCTTAAATTTTAATTCACTCTAGCTATCAGGATAAGGTTTCTTTTTACTAAGACAAATTTACGGGAGCTGTTTGATTTTTCGTGTTAATTTTTTGACAGTTCACGCCAAACTTGTGAATTGTATTAAAGTGGAACATATTTAGTTAGCATTCTCATGACATCATCACGACAAGACCTACAAATGAACAACGTTTACAAATTGAAATTCATTATCAATTCGTGTTATGTGAAAAATGTTTTTCGAGCACTTCGATTATTTTATGGTTGCCGTAATTGAACTACTGAGCAACAAATTTAACCCTTTGTAAGACTCAAATTTTACGTAATTGGATATAAAGCCACCTACTCACATTTATGTAGTGCGTACAGAAGAAAGTACATCCGTCAACGTTTGCAGTAATTGGGTTTGTGTAACTAGACTTTAAAAGCTTTTAAGAAGTAAAAGCCAGACGACCTGTCACATTGTCGAATTTTCGAATATTGGGCCTTGGAAAAACTTGAATGTGATCCGTTTTTTTTATTAAGAAGAATTATATTCAACGACGAATCTCATTTTTGGTTGAAAATTGTCGAATTTTGTGTAAAGAGTAACCAATGCACCGAGAAAAGTTTACTGTTTGGTGCGGATTAAGGAATTCGAAATCGTTGGCCCGTCTTTCCTCAAAGATGGCGGTAGCCAAGTTTTATTATATATTTTTTTTAATTTTTATTTATTAATTAATTTATTTACTTTATTTCAAACTAGATGATTTCAGGAAGATCAGGTGAGTAGTTACGGAGATTAC
This sequence comes from Cordilura impudica, assembly GCA_963682025.1. Lineage (NCBI taxonomy): Eukaryota > Metazoa > Arthropoda > Insecta > Diptera > Scathophagidae > Cordilura > Cordilura impudica. The sequence goes on along the minus strand of OY821517.1, from coordinate 173,912,180 downwards.
CTCCTACAAACAAACAAACACAAATTACCTCTTTATTAAGCTAGTATAGACTATTTGTATAGATTTTTATATTCGATACTTGCTGATATACAATGTTTTTTTTTTCATTCGGTACAACAATTATCAGATTTTTCGGCGTTCCTACCCTGGAGGTACATGCAGCTGCCCATGAGAAGAACATGGATTTTCAAAATTAGATCTGGCAACACTTAACTATTGGCCTTGAACTTAAAACATCATTTGCCAATTGTTCTTTTTAACGATTTTTGATTTTGCCCATTTTCGATTTTGAAGATTTTTATTTTTGGGCGATTTTTATTTTTCGCGATTTTTGTGTTTGGCTATTTTTATACCCTATATAATGACTGTGCTGCTGTTTGTAACTACCAAAAATATTTGACCTAGACCCATCTTTTATTATACCGATCGACTCAGAATCACTTTCTGAGTCGATTTAGCGATGTCCGTCCGTCCGTCTGTCGCAAATATGAATACATTTTGATGAAATTTTTTACATGAGGCTTTGTCGGCCATAGGATGAACGCTGTAGAAACAGTTGAGAATCGGTCTATGTTCAGACCTGGTCCCCATACATATGAACCCTATGAAATCGACATCAATTGCCATAAGATCCAAATTATCATATAGATCTCAGTCAAATTGGGTTTGTATGTGTTTATTACATCCATTAAGCAGTAGTACAAAAATAACCCCTACAGAACAATTCTTAGTCATAGGCCCCATATAGAGCTGATTCCCGATCTTTATTTAATCTATCAAAAAACAAAAAAAAATATTGCATTCTCAAATTTGGCTTGTATATATTTTTTGAAAATGGATGTGACTTTACCAAATATGGTCAGGATCGGTCCATTTTCCGACCTAGTTCTCATATATGAACTTTTTCATATCTGCAGCCAAAAAATTAATAAAAATGCCATTCAAATTTGGTTTATGCTTATTTTCTATATCCAATTAGTTGGACCTAAGAGATAGGGTCCTAAACGCATGGAATAGGGTGTCGTATAGTCGGTCTATATTTTCTATATATTATATATTTTCGACTATAATATTCTAACTTGTTGATTTTGGCGATATATTTTCCACGACAAATCACATTGATAACTAATGTAGTTGTCAAAAGACTGTCGTTTTCGTAGTACTTCATATTTTTTATATAGGACGTGCCACGCCCACTAATCCCATCCCGCCCAATTTTTATTGGACTACTCACATTAATATCTGATGGAATCGTGCATAATGTCGAGTCTTTCCCTTTTATATTACACCAGTTATATGATATTAGATATGTACTTTGCATGGGCGGTGCTACGCTCACTACTACGGTCATGTCCATTTTGTTCGACTAATCATACATAGAACCTATGGGCTCACGCTAAGCCACAAAGCTCTCTATTTTACAGTACTCCAGATATATGACATTAAATAGTTACTTTGCATGGGGAGGGCCACGCCCATAGGTGTGAACCCGCCAATCTTTTGTCCGACTACTCATACCAATACCTGATGATGTCGTGCAAAGTGTCAAAGCTTCTCTTTTTTAGTACACCCGTTATATGATATGATATATTTACTTTGTACGGGCGGTATCACGCCCACTGCCCCGTTCACCAATTTTTGTCTAACTAATCACATGAATAACTTATGGGCTCACACAAAGTCCCAAGACTCTCACTATTACAGTACTTCAGATGGCAGGTGCCATGCCAATTGGTTCGATGCTGCCCATTTTTTGTCCGACTACTCACATTAATAATAGGTGACATCAGACTAATTTCAAAAGCTCTCTCTATCACAGTACTCGAGATATATAATATTGAACTATTACTTGTATGGGAGGTACCACGCCCACTTATCCGATCCCGCCCATTTCCGGCGTAGCTACTAATATTAATGATAGGTGACCTCACACAAATTTGCAAGGCTCTCCCTATCATAGTACTCAATACATGTATATGATATTAAAAATTTACTTTGTGTGGGAGGTGCCACGCCCGCCGGAGATTACCTCCTTTAAACAAACAAACAAACAAACAAACACACATTACATCTTTATAATAATAGTATAGATTATGGTCATGGTTGGGAGGGCTAGACGGTTGTGTAACATCGAAACAACTTCATCTTACTTTCATCTGCGACAAAATATATTTACTTTCTTTTCTAGTTTCCAATTAACTTTCTCGCATGCTACTATCATTGTTTAAAATTATATTATCCTGGAACAAGCCTGATTGTGGACCGGTGTACAACCCAAGCTCCCATCAACGAGCAATAAGGTCGAGGTTTAGCGTGCATCTACGATCGGTACACTGAACACAGGGCGATCTTCGTTTTACCACTTCCTTGTATGCTACAGAATATAACTTTTAAAAACAAACTACTACTACTAATGCTCTTGGTTATTGATGAATGTTGGTGACTCGACCCGAAATAGTTGTGTAACCTGTCTTGCAGAATATAGGTCGATTTTCGGTTTATTTAAGGTAAACATATTTGATATTGAGTTTCATTAATTCCTTACTCAATCATTAAAATGATAATAATAAAAAATAGAAAATAATAAACTAATTAAAAATCACTAACAACTAATAAGCAAAACTTTTGATAATGTTAGCCATGATCTACTGCTAGCGAAACTTGATATTATTGGATTCTCCGGGAACTTTCTAAAATGGATTCGGTCGTACTTAAAACATCATAAGCAATGTATAATTTTCAATAACTCTAAATCGTAATATATAGATGTTACTTCCGGTGTCCCTCAAGGAAGTTAGCTCGGACCTCTACTATTTTTACTGTTTATTAATAATCTACAAAAGTATATTCAATATTGTAATATTCTTATGTATGCCGACGATGTAAAAATCTACTCAACCATCATAAACAATGAAGACAGTATACGTGTCCAGTCTGACTTATATAGTTCTACAAATTGTGCAATGTCAACTTAATCGAATTAAATTTAAAAAAATGTCAGTCTATGGCCTTTTCTAGATATTCGCCATCTTCGAACTACTATGTCATCCATGACACAAAACTAAACTCAGTTGACTCGTTCATAGATATAGGAGTTCATTTTAATAAAACATTAAGTTTTAATTATCACGTAACAATGACTGTTAATAAGGTGTTTTGTTTTGGAAAGGTGTTTTGTGTTTTAGAAAGCGTTGGGCAAAGGAATTTAATGGTCCTTATATAACAAAAAATTTATTCACGTCTTTGGTCAAGCCGATACTGGAATACACATCAGTAAACTAGGATCCACAGTAGAATGTTTTCATCAAGAAACATCTTACTATTTTGTCTTCGATATCTAAAGTGGAATGCGGAATTGAGTCTTCCATCGTATCGCAGTCATTTGGCTCTAACAGAGCTTCCAACTTTGAAAAGAAGAAGGATCACTTTTAATATAACATTCTTCCTCAGCCTGGTTCATGGTAAAATTGATTATTCTTGGAAAAATATGTATAAATGTCCCTAACAGACAACTTTGATCTTATGAACCCTGTTTACCTGAATTTCCACAGATCAAATTTCATTAATTTCGATCCATTCCGAAGAATTTGCGCCGAAGTGAACAGACACTATTCTTCAATTGATTTATTCGATGATGTTGATGTTATTAAAAGAAGATTAGCGACATATTTGAACTCTTATGATTATGTTTATAACTGTACTTAAAGTCTGTATTATTTTTGTAAAATATTTTTTAAAATATTGCTTAGCTGTTGCTTTAATGTAGCTATATTAAATAAATAAAAACAAGTAAGAAAATTATAGTCGGTCTAGACCGACTGTATGATACCCTATACTATGCGTTTAGAGACCCTCTCTCATAGGCCCAACTAACTGGACATGGAAAATAAGCATAAACTAACTTTGAGTGGGATTTTTATTAATTTTTTTGGCTGCAGATATGAAAAAGTTCATATCGGATGCTATATCTTATGGGGACTGGGGCCAAAAATGGACCGATCCTGACTATGTTTTGTAAAGTCTCTTGTATTTTGCAAAAATATATACAAACCAAATTTGAGAAGAATCAGTGTAATATTTTGTTTTTTTGATAGATTTAAGTGAAGATCGGGAAGCTGCTCTATCTGGGGCCTATGACTAAGAGTTGTCCCATAGGTATCATTTTTGGACTACTTATTCGTGGATGTAATAAACGCATACAAACCCAATTTGAGAAAGATCTATGACAGTTTGGATCTTATGGCAATTTATGTCAATTTCGTAGAGCTCATTTGTATGGGGGCTATGTCTGACCATAGACCGATTCTCACCAATTTCAACAGCTTTCATCCTATGGCCGATCTAATCTCATACACCAAATTTCATCAAAATATATTCATATTTGCGACCTGCAGTTTGATTACAAGCTTTACATGGACACACAGACGGACGGACGGACATCGTTAAATCGAATCAGATAGTGATTCTGATTCGATCGGTATAATAAAAGATGGGTCTAGGTCAAATATTTTTGGTAGTTACAAACAGCAGCACAAAGTCATTATACCCAAACCACATAGTGGTATAGGGTATAAAAACCGCTATATGATAATTTTATTTGAGATTTTGTTTAGATATCCACCTCAAAATAATTTTGGTATTTTAAATCTGGATCTGAACAAGATTACTCCCTCAGATTGAGTATTATACTTCCTTAAGTTTTAAAGCCAACTGAATTCAATTCAAAATTTTGTCAATATGAATGTTACCCCAAAATGAACACATTATTTATATTAAGCAGAAAACATAGTTTTTGTTAAATTGTAACTTTTTTTTTAATTATATGGTACACAGAAAATTGTTATGTATGGAAAAAGATATCACACGGGTGGTTTTTGGCTTGTTGACATAGACTTTGGACTCTAAATGAATTCGAATGGCACTACATCACATGATCCAGCGCACCAATTCTGATAACCGCAACTAGAAAGTCCGCGACCATGCTTCATGCAGTATTCGGATCGTTTTACGGTTTGTATGGCATATGCCACCGTCTTGTTGAAATCATACGTCGTCCAACTTGAGGAAGTCCAAGATACTCCAACGAAGGATTGAGTGATTTTGAGAGTCATTTTTGTCTTTCATATTTATCTAAGTCTGTCCAAGAAACTTGGTTTCAGAAGGACATTACACAAATTTACAAATTTCCAGGTTTTAATAATATACATTGTTGTAGAGAAGATGCTTATGGTGGTACGACTATATATATTAATAAAAACATGCAATTTGGTGTTGAAATATGCAAGAGTAGTAATTTTGTTGAGCTTATAGTTTTGACCTTGAACAGTGTTAAAGTTGAAAGCAAACCTTTGAAGATAGTGTCATTTTATCGATCGCAGAAGTGTAGAGTAAATGACTTTATTAATATCTTTGACAGTATTTTAAGCGAACATGCTCGGAGTCCAATAATTATTGTTGGAGATTCTAACATTGATCTCATTCAAAATCCTCATTTTATTGATTTGTTGACCGTTTTTCAAAATTATGATTGTGACAGTGCTCATAATTTAATAACAAGACCTGTCAGTAGAACGTGTATTGATCATGTTTTTAGCAATTTTCCGGAAGAAATTTATGTTGATTCAGTTGAATGTAATTTATCTGATCACAATATAATTTGCTGTAAAATTAAGAAAGAGGTAATGAAAAATGAATATGTTGAAATTGAGAAGACACACTGTGACTATGAAAAGGCTAGTGAATACTTGCTTAATAATTTACCTGACAACTATGAATCATTTAATTCTTCAGAATTAACAAACGTCTTGGTGCATTGTATTAAAGGTGCTATAAATAATTCACCTGTAGTAACTAAATGTAAAAAAACTGTTACGTTTTGAGCTAACTCCATGGATTAACAAGAATCTTCAAGATTTAATTTTATTAAAGAAAAACTTTTAAGGAAAGGACATAAATCGAAAAACAAACAGAACGTAAATGATATTTTAAAACGAATCAGCAAAGTTTTAAAAATTTCTACAAAAAAGTGTAGAGATGATTATTACGCTGGAAATTTATTGAAGGCAGGTAATGATCCTAAGATACCGTGGAAATTTATAAATAGTACTCTTGGTCGAACAAAGAGTAACGTCATTAACCTTAAGGATTCTCAAGGGCAACCAATAATATGTGACCAAGAGAAAGTGAATTGCCTTAATAATTATTTTATTACGAGTGTGGAAAATCTTAAAAGGAAAATTGAAATTTATCCTGGTGATGGGTTCAATTGTTTACGGACTCTTTCACAGTCACCTCATCGTTTTACACTTTGTAATGTTAATGATATTGATATGTTTGAAATAATCCAAAATTTGAAAGATAATAAAAGTCCAGGCTTTGATGGTATTTCTCCTAAATTTGTAAAAGAATCTAGAGATATTATAATCCCGATATTAAAAGATATTTTTAATAAAATCGTTAACAATTCAGTGTACCCTGACATCTTAAAAGTGCACAAAATAGTTCCAATTCCAAAAGAAGTTAATGCAACAAATATAGATAAATATAGACATATTGCTGTTCTTTCTACAATTGATAAAATTTTTGAAAAGATTCTTTATGATAAACTTCCATTTTATATGGAGAAAATACTTTTTTATACAAATATCAATTTGGATTTCGAAGGGGTTGTAGTACTGTAGATGCTGTGTTGAATGTAGTGCAGTTCATTTGTAGTGGGCTTGTTGGAGGTTCTAGTGGAGTTGCTGGAATATTTTTTGATTTTAGTAAAGCTTTTGATTTAGTAGATCATGAAATAATGTTACAGAAATTAATGAAATATGGTGTTCAGGGACGAGAACTTTTATTGTTTAAAAATTACTTCGTTAATAGAAAACAATATGTTAATACAAACAACACGGACAGTTTACTTGGTTCTATTGATTATGGTGTATCGCAGTGTAGTGGACTGGGCCCTCTTTTGTTTTCTATATATTTAAATGATTTAAAAAAATCTAAATTTAGATGTGCAACTTTTTATGCTTGCAGGCGATGTGTGCTTGTTTTACCCCTACAAGTACGATTTATCACTTAAAACAAGAATTGAGAGAGATGCTGCTTTGATATTTGAATTTGCGCGATTAAACCGATTAGTTCTTAACCCTGATAAAACTAAATTAATACGCTTTAGACCACATGCTTTAAGTATAAATAGTGATTTCAACATGTTTACTAATGGAAAAGCTGTTTATGAAACTCATTCCGTATTTGGGAATCACATTGCAAAGTAACTTGTCATGGGATTTACATATAACCGATTTGAAAAGGAAAATAGCTCCAGCAATTGGAATTTTATATAAATTAAAAAATAAACTGGATGTTAAATCAAAGATGATGAGATTTCAATCTTTGATTCAATCGCATTTGAATTACTTAGCAATTATATATGCCTACAATAAAAATAACATTTCACTGAAATCGCTTCAAAGCATGCAAAACAAAGCATTAAAAATTATTTACAAACTACCAATACTCTATTCAACTGTCACATTGTACAAAGATATAAGCAAAACAATTTTACCAATTTATGGATTGCATGAGTATCAGGTGTTAATGTTTGTTTTTAAATGCATTAATCATATTGGTCACTAAAGCATAACATTTCCTCAACAGCAATTTAGTTTTAACACACGAAACAGAACAAATCTAAGAATTCCTCGATGTAGACTAGAAACTACCAAGCAACGCATTGATTACGTTGGTGCTGTAAAATTCAATAATTTACATGCAGTTTTGAAATCAATTAATCGAATTTCACTATTTAAATCGTCTTTTAAACAACATTTATTTAACAACTTTGAAACGCTTTTGTAATTTTTTTTGTAAAACAGTTTTTATACTTATTTTTTGTAATTTAATAATCTAATCTTTTATTTGTACTTTTGACAATGAATTAATTTGCCAACTTGCCTCAATAATGCCTTGCGGCGCTGAGGCCGAAATTGAAATGTATTTTAAATATTTTGTACAAATAAAATTTTTTCTGTAGAAAAGTTTTTTCTATAGAAAACAAAAAAAAAAAAAACCTGTCTATCGATCTGTGAAATTTTAAACAGATCGGAGTTCATCTTTAGGGACCTCGAAGATCCCGGAACATTTTTAAAAATGTATTAATTAAGATTTTATAAAAAAATTATTGTACCACATAAAATTTTAAATAATTTAAAATTTTGTTTAAGAAAATTGGAGAATGTGAATTTTTTTACTTCTGATTAAAACTCGTATAATATAACTATAATTATCAAACAACCGACGCACTGTGGCTCAAATTTTGATTTCATTGGCCAAAAGTCAAATTTTTTTTTGTCATCGATTTTTAAAATTTTTACTCCTTTTTGTAGCTTATATATCCAGATTAAGGTAGCCAAAAAATTAGGTTAAACTATTGATAATTGTGGGCGTGGCATGCTGTCAAACTCAACTGTTTTTTTAATTCAGCAAAAGGTGTTTTTTTTTTGTTTTTTATCAAAAATAAATGGTTACTACTCGCAAGCTATCATCGATATTGGCCTGCGGTCTTTTTTATAATGTTAGTAGGATTATAGTCTTTAGTTTTTGTAAGTAGTCACAGTTCTAACGTTTGATATTAGTGGCGTTATGAAATATTTATGAAACCACTATATTTTTCTCAAATTTAAACTTTAGTGGAATAGAACTTCTAAAGGAAGTAAGGGAACAAGAAACGTATACCACCCGGAGAAAGGCGAATGTATCCTGTTTAACCCTATATATACTTTTGCACCCCCCACGAGCCCCCGGTAGAACACTTTTTTCATTTTAATGAAATTACTCTAAAAAAATTACTCTAAAAAAAATTTTGTTTTTTTACTTTAGACTACGTAAAAGTAAAATAATTAAATAAAATACCTGCGAAAGGGTTTATTGGCTTTGTTTTGATCAGCAAAAAAATAAGTCATAAAATGATCACAATAGGTTCTACAGTAAACAAATGATCTCTTTCTTAATTTACCTGTTGTCAAATTTAAGGGTCAACCAAAGTCATAAACAATTTTATAAGTTTGTCAATAATCGCGGCACTAAACCACTAAAGATAAAAAACCACCCCATATTGGCGAGAAACTAATTAGTTTTACCTGATATTGAAGTCTGGATAACAAGTGCAGTTTTGTTCAATTTAAGTACTACCTGCTATGAAATTAAAGATCAATGTGTGAATAACATGTACCTAAAAATGTATAAAATGACGGATTCTATAAGGGATTACTCAATAATAAGTTAATACTTCAAGTGTACGGACGTATATTCGCAAGTGATAAAAAGTGATAAAAAAGTGATAACAGACGCAAATAAAAATATTGAGAAAAATATGGAGAACTTTAGTTATAAAGAACTGGCCGAAGAGTATTTTCGAAACAAAAACCAGGAAGATGTTCTTAGTTACGTTAAAATAAAATTAAACTTAAATTCGTCTAGTACCGAAATACAAGAGCAATTATCTAATTTCGTCAAAGTACTAAAAAAACGATTGAAAGAAGTTAACTACTGTAAACAAAAGTTTTATAATAAAAGTGCAAACTGGTTAGAAGGCCAACTTAATGTTGGTGGAGAAACAGCAAAGCTAGATAAGGCTGGAAGACCACGCAAATCATTGGACAACTGCAGCGATAGATCTAAGAGGCGGAAACTTAAAAATTTTAACGAGGAAATTGGTTCTACAAATATAAAAGAATCTTTTCTACATCAATTACGAGCACAAAACCAATTAACAAAAGTGGATATCATTGAAAAAACTTGTAATGCTAGTCCAGTGAGAACAAAGCGAATTCTTAAAAGTATACCAACTCCGAGCGATGCAAAACAGTTCACAAATGAGGAGGCATTAGCATTATTTCTGGATTTGAAATTAACAAAACACCAATATATTCAGCTCAGATTGCGTGCGATTGAAAAAGGCTCAAATATGTATCCAGCATATCATCACATAACAGCTGCTAAAATAGACTGTTTGCCATCAAAGGACACTATTACAATCACACCAATTTCGGCAGAAGTACAACTACAATCTTTACTTGATCACACAGCCAAACGCTTGCTACAATCAATAACAGGAACTGAGTTAAAGAAATATGGAAACACAAAGTTAATTCTATTTTGTAAATGGGGATGTGATGGTTCTTCGGGACAAAAACAATACAAACAAGTTGTATGTGAAAATATTTCGGACTCAGATATGTTCATGGTATCATTTGTACCATTGCGATTGAAAAAGATTTTGGAAGATTCGGAGCCTTCGAGTAGTACAACGCAAACAATGGATATTTGGAAAAATGAGACACCATCTTCTACGAAATACTGCAGGCCAATCAAATTTGAATTCAAAAAAGAAAGTCATGATGCCATTAACAAAGAAGTTAGTGATATCAAGGCCCAAATAGCAACACTACAGCCATTACAATTACAGTTAGATGGGCAGCAAATTGAAGTAAGCTACCAATTAGTGCTGACAATGATAGATGGAAAAGTAGGTCAGGCTTTGACTAACACGAAGGCTGCATCCAGCTGCATTATATGCCAAGCAACATCAAGCCAATTAAACCAAGTCCCGACAAAATCATTCGATAATACCGATGCCTTCGAATTTGGATTATCACCACTACATGCAAGAATACGACTTATGGAACACATACTAAAAATCAGTTATGATTTGGATTTCGGGCCTTCAGGATCAATAAGAAACAACGAAACCAACAAAGAGTTAAGAAGTTCAAAAAAGAAACATGTTCAAGATGAATATCGCAAATTTGGATTGATTATAGATCAGCCAAAACAAGGGTCAGGCAATACAAATGATGGCAATACCGCAAGAAGATTCTTTTCAGATCCAGAAACAGCATCTGAAATAACAGGAGTGGATTTAAACCTTATTTTCAGATTTAAAATAATCCTAGAAGTACTTGCGTGCAATGAAGAAATTGACTCTAGAAAATTTGGAGATTATGCTAAGGAAACTGCAAAAATATATACAACCAACTACCCATGGAGAAATATGTCTGCAACAGTCCACAAAATCCTTTATCATGGAGAAGATGTCATTAAATATCATTTGGTGCCACTTGGAGATCTATCAGAGGAGGCTCAGGAAAAAAGGAACAAGGATTACAGATTTTATAGACAGCACAATACTAGAAAAATGTCACGAAATTCCACAAATGAAGATCTATTTAATATATTATTGGCAACGTCAGATCCGTTCATCTCCAGTATTCGAAATCAATGGAAAGTGGAACATCGGGATTTAGATGAAGAAGCCAAAAAACTACTAAAGAACAGAAATAGCACAGAACAAAATATGGAATATTTGCAATCAATATTTGAGTCTAATGAATAATAATTATAATTGCCTTTCATTGTTATTTAAGTACAAAAAACATAGTATTAGTAAAAAATAATAATAAACAGAACCTACCATTGTTACAAATGCTATTTAAATCTATTGCAGTTTTTATTCTTAAAAGGTTTCCCACATATGAATGCAATGTTTTAATAGATAAGAAAGATTCAAAAAATAAGAACCCATATTTTCATATCAAAATTAAAAAAAAAATTAGAATCATTGCGCTAATGTTTAGCAGATTTATTTAGCTAGTGTAACAAATTAGGCAGCAAACACTAATAAATTTTTCTGTAGTAATAATAATATTCCTTGAGTGTCAGCAAATTGCAAATTTGATAGCAAACATTTTTAATTTTTTAGTAATACTAGTTAAATTTCTAGTGAATTTTACTATTTTGTTGCGTGTAAAAATTTTTTTGAGTGTAAAAATTTTTTTGAGTGTAAGCATTAAAAAAATTTCATTATTACAAAAAATGTTTATAATAATTATTTAACTCCAAATATGACACTTTCTAATAAATAAAAATAAATAAAAAAAAACATATATCACGCTAAAAGTTAAAAAAAATCAAAAGTTAAACTTTGACCTAGAATTCCTTAAAAAGTACTCAATCAATTTAAATGAAATTCACACTGAGTCAAGATCAACTATCTATCTATCTATTAAAAAAAACAGTACTAAAATATTTTGATCGGTTCAAAAGTTACAGAATTTTGGCCAATGAAAAATGATTTTCAGCCACTGTGCGACGTAAGAATATATGTGAGAGTTTATTTGCCTCTATATGCCATTTATGTTGTTCAAGGGTTTGATGATTTTTGGACAAAGGGCCATTGCGTATGCTGAAAGTTTTTATACACATTTATGCTAACTTAACCAAGTACTTATCAACTTTAGGGTGAACATAAAAATTCCAAAGTTTTTCAAATAAAAAAAATTTTTTTTTTTCAAAACTTACGTATTTGTAGCATTAATTTCTAGTTAATTTATTTGATAATTCATTCAATATATTAAAAGTTAATTACGAAAAAATTTAAATTTTGTGAACTATATTGGATTTCAAAATTCTTGTTTTACTTTACCCCACTCTAATGTTTATTAAAAGGAAACATACGCGCTTTGGTTAAATTCATGTAATGTTACTTAATTAATGAGTATTTGTGTTCAAGCACCGAGCATTCAACTATCATATTAAGTTAGTTGATGTTAGTAGTGAATTGTATTAAAGCCATCATAGGTGATGAATGATTCTATGGAATTTATTGATTATCATTTAACCATAAAAGATATCTTAATTAAGCTTTGGCATTATTCATGAGTTTATTGATGGATGAAGAACTTTGTGCAAGCTTAATCATCGTTTCAAAATACATATACTGCACTTAATAGTTTTCAGGATAGCACAGGTATAGAACCGAAATATTTTTATGGCATTTCACAAATAATATGCGGTTCAGCGTGAACCGAATTTACTGCAAGGTTTTGCCATATATGACAACAGTAACAAAAATCAGATAATAAAAATATTAACAGACATGTAAATTCTTTTTGAAAAATAAACGAATTTAGAGTTTTAAATAATATAGTAGACTTTTGGAAATGCACCACAGGAAAACAAGTCTGAGACCAATTTAAAGGATGTGCATTTTTGTTTGACTCGAGATCATGTGTATAATTTCTAGTCACGACTGCATCCTTCTGCCTATTTTTTTTTCAAAGAACAAGATACTATATTAATTTATATCTTATATAACTATGCTAAAAGCAATCTATAAATTTGCTTAATCAACTATTTAACACAAATTTTTGAATGAAACGAATATACGAATTTCTTTACTTATACGAAAGTTAGTAGGCACAAGCTGAGTTTTTCCTCGCTGTTCTCTGATAAAATAGTGTTAGCAGTAGCCTTAACCCTAGTCGAACGGAAGGGGTACCTTTTTCGTTTTTAAATTGCACTAACTTTTTCCAGAAGTAATAAATATCTAAAGCTCTGTGACTTCTCCAAACTTTTAATTACGATTAAATTTTTGAAATTTCAGAAAAATATATCGACTTCTTACCTGTTTAATAAATCAAAGTTGTTTTGATACCTTTAAAAGGCTGAAAAGGTACAATTGCACCTTCATGTAATTTGGATAATGGATACAAAAACATAAGAAAATAAAATCCATTGTATTATAATTATTTTATTTGAACGCTTCTATATATATAAATACGTATGAATTTACGTAAAAAAAAATATTTTCAAATTATTTGCATGAAATGCATGTTGTACTCTGGATTAAGTGTTCATTGCAAGCAGGTTTAATGCATACTATATATGACGTTCTAGTCTTTCGTTGTTTACGTTTCTGACTTTGGCAAACGTAACAGGAGAGGCTCCACATCTGCCATAAGGCACTTTGGAATCAGCTTACAGATTTGGCGTTTCCACAAAAATACCATCTCAGTACCATTTCTATAGCACTTAGTATAAAATATTTATTTATATTTAATTTTTTTCCACTACGGTTTTCCACAGCTTGTACGCATAGCTTCTTGGAAAGATCTTTCAAAACGTTCTCCGCTGATCCTTTGTTTCACTCCTTGGATGGTGTTCTCTATATATTCGTAAGATGCTAAAGCAGCCACGTAAATCATATTATAGAATATTGCAAGGGGCAGCGCAATGTTCTTCGTTTCACAGTCTACTCGCCCAACATTTGGTCCATTACATTAACTCCACCTTTAGTTTTATTATATCATTTGATAATTTCTGTCTTTGGTAGTTGACAATATGAACAGATTGTGGCATTATGAACAGATTGTGGTATCACCGGTATAGACAAAGTTTGTTGAATAAATAGGCCGGTTCTTTGCATATTGCTTGTCAGGAACTTCTTATTTTTTCTTACCGTGACTTATATGATATCTCTAAATTTTTATTCACCATAGCCCATATGTCCCGAATTGGAGCAGCTTTATCTGTTTTTGTACGATCTGCACGTGTATTTTCATTGTCAAATCAGATGAAACTTAGCATCATCTTGAAGCAGTATCAACAGTGAATCAGCAATCCACATATCGGCTAGATTAGTTCTATTGTCTCTCTGTAGATCGGATGTAATAAGAATATCCAGAAATACATAAAATTTAGTCTCAGTAAATGGCTGAAGATTTAGGAAACGTTTATATTGAATTATTGTTAAAATCTTAAAAAATTCTTTTAGCTTTTCGATTTGCTTCCCTCAATATAATGTCAGATATTTCTGGAGTAATAATTGACTTGAATAGTTATTTTTCTGTAAATTAAATACTATTTGCTGAAGATCCACCTCTATTGCGTAGAATGTTACATGATATGGTTTGTAAATTTGGCATTGGTTCACTAATCCTTTGTGTTCCATCTTTACCGGTCAAAATACTGTCGACACTTTGAATTGCAGATTCATCTTTAGCACTTTTTTCTGAGTTGTATATTTCTTCCATCTCTATGACAATTTCATTTTCAATATCTGAATCTTCATCGATGAATCAGCAATCTCTGCAAATAGGAATCTTCATCAGATGCAACAAAGGGTTTCTTCATCTTCAGAATATTCAACCATTTTGTATAAATTATTTCTTTATCAAATACTCTTGTTTCAATGCACGAAAAACAATAATAAGATATTTTCTGTATTTCTAAGCAGGTTCAGAATAAAAACATTAAATTAAATCGCAGTACCTTGCTGTAGTCCTTTAATGATTGTGAAGGTTCTATACCACGCACCATTAGATTGTACTGATGTGCTTAGAAAAGTTGTTTAGCTTTATTTTGTTTACGATTTTGGCAAAAATTGTTAGTGACAAACTAGGTGACCCTCCAACTTATGCTGAAAAGAAGTGAAAAAAAAATAAAGATTTAAAAGTGCAGTAAAAAACGTTAATAAAATTTGTTAAACGGATTCTTAGCTACAATATTGCCAAGTCTGCACTTGCTGTTGGACAAAAAATGATGACACCTTTTTTCGAGGGGCACACTGACATCCTTAATCTTTTGAAGCCCAAACTCGCCAAACCGAGTATAGCTTTTTTTTGTACTTTTTGAACTACACTTCCATCTGTACTGCCAAGACCGTATATTTATATATATAGCTTTGTTATTATGTCGCACTGTTTTATAAGGCTCTTAATCGTGTTTTCAGGAAACCATATAAATAAATAAGTAAATACATAAATAAGTATATATATATATGAGGGGCCGCAGAACAAAACTTAATTTTTTGCATTTTCCGACAAATTGTTTTTTTACATCTTTGTAGTATTTAGGTTGAAATCTTCTAAAAAAAATCTAATAAGCATATTTTTTTTAACCAAGAAAATAGATTCTTAAATAACTGGTGCTTAAAAAACATACTTTTTTAATTTTTTTTTTTATCAAAACGTACTTTTTCCATAGTCTCTGTCGCTTTTTCGTGCAGTTGTACCTTTTTGGTTCAATGAGAAATGCAATCCCGGTATCAATAAACTAAAAAAAAAAAAAGACTTAAACTGATGCCAAACCGATTTATTCTACCCTATACCACTATGTGGTTTGGGTATAATGACTTTGTGCTGATGTTTGTAACTAACAAAAATATTTGACCTAGACTCATCTTTGATTATACCGATCGAATCGGAATCACTAGCTTATTTGATTTAACGATGTCCGTCCGTCCATCCGTCCGTCCGTCCGTCTGTGTGTCCATGTAAAGCTTGTAATAAAACTGCAGGTCGCAAATATGAATATATTTATATGAAATCTGGTATATGAGCCTTTGTCGGCCATACAATGAACGCTATTGAAATTGGTGAGAATCGAGCCATGGTCAGACCTAGCCCCCATACAAATGACCCCTATGAAATCCATATAAATTGCCATAATATCTAAATTATCATATAAATCTTAGCCAAATTGGGTTTATATGTATTTATTACATCCATTAACCAGTAGTCCAAAAATGATCCCTACTGGACAACTCTTAGTCATAGGCCCCATATAGAGCTGCTTCCCGATCTTCACTTAAATCTCTCAAAAAACAAAAATATTGCACTGATTCTTCTCAAATTTTGTTTGTATATATTTTTGCAAAACACAAGAGACTTTACGAAACATGGTCAGGATCGGTCCATTTTGGGGCCTAGTTTCCTTATAGATATAGCATCCGATATGAACTTTTTCATATCTGCAGCCAAAAAAATTAATAAAAATCCCACTCAAATTTGGTTTATGTTTATTTTCTATATCCAGTTAGTTGGAACTGAGAGATATGGCCTCTAAACGCATGGCATAGGGTATCGTATAGTCGGTCTAGACCAACTATAATTTTCTTACTTGTTATACCCTATACCACTATGTGGTTTGGGTATAATGACTTTGTGCTGCTGTTTGTAACTACCAAAAATATTTGACCTAGACCCATCTTTAATTATACCGATCGAATCATAATCACTATCTGATTCGCTTTAACCCCGCTACTAATTAGGGTCATTTGATGACCCAAATAATATTTAATATTATCTTATTCCGAACTCGTATAATATATTTGAAAGTTCTTACTACTCAATGCATAAATTGTTGAAATGTTTTGAATTCAATTAATTTGAACAACATTTTAGGCTTTGACAATTTTTTATTGCAAGTGTTTACACATATCATGTTCGGGTCATATTATTGACTCCTTATCATTTTTGCAAAACTAATAATAAATATATAATATTATATGCCTATTTTTTGAAAATTTTCACAAGCGTTTGAAGTAAGATGTTATAAATTGCAAGTGAGAATCAGATATCGGTATTTTTTGCAACATACCATTCGTAATTATTATGCCGTTATGATTGAAAAGTAATCAAAGCATACTTCATAATTTTGATTTTGTTGCCAATGCATGCATTTACAGTTATAAGGATTGTGTTCAGTAACAACGACGCCAAATATTTTTAGTTCTGTGCTAAATTTCATAGTGATCAGCTTCTATTGTAAAGTTAAGTTTATAGACGATATAGTTTGATTTTGATAAAATATGGAATCTGGACATTTGGTAAGTATATATAAACTAAATCTTTGTTTCTAAATTCATACTATGCGTAAGATACAATTCTCTTTACATTTAATTGTCTATAAAATCAACATGGACAAATGACTGATCATGAGCTATCGGCGAAGCTTTAGCTCAAGAACATATCAAGAGACGTAGTCGGCTTCATCGCGCAGAAGCCTCTGCATCATTAGTACGACAAATTCTAAGGGAGGAGTGTATCACCATCTACGCATTCACCTTCTCCAAAACGTCAATGCGCTAGTGAACGGAAAAGGTGCAAATTTTGCCCGTCGAAGAAGGAAAAAAAGACCTTTACTGAGTGTGTAACTTGCAAAAAAGCTGTTTGTCCATCACACCGACACACAATAACTCTAACGACAACATATTGCAATGATCACAAGCCCTAAAAAAATGTTTGAACTATACAAATGTAAATTTTTTCAAAATAAAAAAATGGGGTCTAATATTACCCGAACATAACATGCGTATTTTTTTTCTAACATAGCAGCGGGGTTAACGATGTCCGTCCGTCCGTCCGTCCGTCCGTCTGTGTGTCCATGTAAACTTTGTAATCAAACTACAGGTCGCAAATATTAATATATTTTGATGAAATTTAGTGTGTAAGCTTTTATCAGCCATATAATAAACACTGTTGAAATTGGTGAGAATCGGTTCAGGTTCCGACATAGCCCCCATACAAATGACCCCTATGAAATCGACATAAATTGCCATAAGATCCAAATTGTCATATAGATCATATTCAAATTGGGTTTATATGCGTTTATTACATTCATTAATGAGTAGTCCAAAAATGATACCTATGGGACAATTCTTAGTCATAGATCCCATCCCATATAGAGCTGCTTCCCGATCTTCACTTAAATCTATCAAAAAACAAAAATATTGCACTGATTCTTCTCAAATTTTGTTTGTATATATTTTTGAAAAATACAAGAGACTTTACCAAACATGGCCAGGAACGGTCTGTTTTTGGGCCTAGTCCCCATATAGATATAGCATCCGATATGAACTTTTTCATATCTGCAGCCAAAAAAAATTAATAAATGTCCCACTCAAATTTTGTTTATGCTTATTTTCTATATCCAATTAGTTGGACCGAAGAGATAGGGCCTCTAAATGCATGGTATAGGGTATCGAATAGTTGGTGTAGACCGACTATAATTTTCTTACTTGATTTTAATATGCGCTTATTATGGATATACAGTACGGAATATGTGTATATTATTTAGAGTATTTTGATATTTGCAACAGTAGTATCAATTTGTAACATTTTGTGATGTTATAAAAATCGCAAGATATTGATTTTGTATATATGGGGGATTTCATGTCAAGTGCACCAACTTTTGAAACCGATGTCTTCCGATCGGGATGAGATTTGCACCAAGGTTAGTCCTATTGGATAGTAGTTTAGACACAATTTTTCAAAAAGATCGGTCCAGATCTCTCTGAGTTAGAGGGGATCAAAATTTTACATTTTGGCCAAGCAGGTGTTTTTTCTCATCCATGTAACTTATTACCTATTGTTCCTAGAAAATTTTCTCCCAAAGAGTTTAGATAGCTATTTCTTCAGTATTTCGGAAAAAAATACTTAAAAAAAAAAAAAAATTTGTAGACTTTTTTTTTGCTAAATTAAAGCATTTTTTGCCTTTTTTTTCAAAAAGGGCATTTTTTTTTTTTTTTTTCATAAGAAAGCTTAGACTTTTTCCTTTAAGAGCTTTTTGGTCGCTTAGTGGGATGGGAGTGGGATATCTATCAAAAAAATTTTTTGTAACTCAAGACAACGGTTTTTCAATTTTTCACAAATGCACTATTTTGAATTTTTTCCTATTTGTGTCTAAATCCTTACAAATAAAACTTATACTGAGAAACTAGACAAACTAAACTTTCCAAAGGTATATAACATACCTAACTAAAATTTTATACCCTCGATACTGTAATACTCAGAATATGTTAACCTCAGGGAAAAATCGCTTTTTTTCTATAGAAATGTTGAAAAATTATTATTTTTTATTTATTTTTAATAATAATTAAATTAATGTATAATAATAATAATATTAAAAATAAAAAGATAAATAATTTATTAAAATTTAGTCTTAGATTAAATTAGATCCATTTATATCATAACTATTTTTATACTTAATTTATTGTAGCTGATGAAGTATTTAAGTCTTTTAAATTTTTAAATAACCCGTCTTTCATCCAGCTTTTTCGTCGCCTTTATTTACTGCGTTTTTTTGTCATTTCTTTCTTGGCGTTACTATGTTTAGCTGTTGATTTCGCTGCTGGCTTATTTGTTGGCTTTGGAAAGAAATCGCATTGAATAGAGGCAGAAAACTTTTTCAACTTGAGTCTTCCATCGACAAGTGGTATAAAAGCATGGTATTGAGCGGTGCCTTCGATTGTTACCGCAGCATCGAATTTGCTCTTCAGTGTTTTCAATGTTTCCTGATGATCCTCTTTGCTACTAAAAACTATTTTAGTTTCTTTACAATAACTCTTTGCCCAATGGAATAAAGCAGTCGCATCTAATATGCGATCTTGATGAGAGCACTGGAGGCTAGACTTCGCTGCATTTCTTTTAAGGTTTGCTCCAATACCATCACATGCTCCTTTACCATGAGCAGTAGGATGAAAATGCCACTCAGCTGGCATTCCAAAATCTTTTTCATGGGCCATAATATTTGCCAAGCTACTTTTGTTTTTAAAATGTTGACGAGCTCCGTCCGAAACGTAGTATACTTCCTTACTGTAAATTTAGATTTTAGAAATTTTAGCATTCTCTTCTGGTACTCATAAACTGCAACGGTATCATGTTTTAAATCGTCGGATATGATTGCCATACTTTTGTGTTCCAGTTTTTCATCTTTCATGTAGTAAATAACTACTGTGAATATAGTTGCTTGGTCGTTATTGAAGTGGAATGCTTGTATGGCATCCTGAAGAACATATTTATAGTTTTCTGCGAAATCATATGAAATAACGAATTCATCAGACTTCAAATGCATATTCAAATCCTTGAAGAATGACCATTGCTCTTTGACTAAAAAGTCATGGTTTCTCAAGTTTAGCAATCCTGTACACATTTCTTCCACAAAATCATCCACATTTAAAATGATTGTTTTCAATGTGCATCTGTCAGTATGAATCCAAGAATCAAATTTGACCTCCTCTATATATTCTTGATCTAAGGAGTTGATTAAATTTTCTTTGATGAATGTGGTTTTCGTGCAATTGGTACATTCACCTAAGTGGCAAGAAGTTGTTGCATTAGGACACATAGTCAATTTAAGGCAATCGCGGTAATCGTGTAAATCTTCTGCCGAATCATCTGTTAAATACTTTAAGTTGATTTCCTTCAACATCAGTTTAACATTTTCATGGTAAATGCAAACGCATACTGTGTGAGTTCCGCTGCTTTCTGCCAAAACGCAATTTTTTGGCCTCATTTGGGTTAATTTAGTGAAGCCAATTCTAACATCCTCGTGTTCAGTTTGAAATGTTGCAAATAACTCTTTCAGGTTACAGATAACCAATGTCATCTGTTATGTTATGAAGGTATGTTACATACCTTCGGAAAGGCTAATTTGTCTGGTTTCTCAGTATAAGTTGTGTTTGTAAGGTTTTTCACACAAATAGGAAAAAATTCAAAATAGTGCATTTGTGAAAAATTGAAAAACCGTTGTCTTGAGTTACAAAACATTTATTTTGATAGATATCCCACTCCCATCCCACTAAGCGACCAAAAAGCTCTTAAAGGAAAAATCCTAAGCCTTCTTATGGAAAAAAATGCCCTTTTTTAAAAAAAAGGCAAAAAATGCTTTAATTTAGCAAAAAAAAAAAGTCTACAAATTTTTTTTTTTTTTAAGTATTTTTTTCCGAAATACTGAAGAAATAGCTATCTAAACTCTTTGGGAGAAAATTTTCTAAGAACAATAGGTAATAAGTTACATGGATGAGAAAAAACACCTGTTTGGCCAAAATGTCAAATTTTGATCTCCTCTAACTCAGAGAGATCTGGACTGATCTTTTTGAAAAATTGTGTCTAAACTACTATCTAAGAGGACTAACCTTGGTGCAAATTTCATCCCAATCGGAAGACACCGATTTCAAAAGTTGGTGCACTTGACATGAAATCCCCCATATATATATTTTTTTTATAAATATGTATATGTAAATAATACAACATCGAAAGTTATTGCTCTGTTTTTTAATAAATTAATACATGCAAAAAATTTAAAAAGTTCAAGTTATGTGCGAAAAGAATATGTTAATTTTTTATTAATAACTAGGTAGTTTAGCATTATTTGCTTTTTATATTGGTTAATTTTTATATTATTACCACAACGACTACAAAAAATAATAATAGAGCTATGACAAAAATACAAAATTTAGAACAGTACAGAAAATATCATATTTTTATTTTTTTAACGTTTCTGCGATTTCTCCGGACCTGTGAAACCAATAGTTACGATTTAAAGAATAGAAACCTTTTCGTAATAGTAGTGAATCATTCTCACTATAATCGAGCATCCTAGCTGTCCTACCGAGGGCGTGAATGTGGCAAGAATAATATATATAATCATATTTTTGGAAGACTTTTTACTTCTTCCTTGGATTCTCGGGACCTAATCCACAAATTCGGACGATTTTAGATAGTTCTCAGGATATTAATGAATTATTTTTAATGCAAACAAGCACCCTCGCTGACCGATTGCCGCCGTGTTCGTAATTTCCACAGGCGGACGGACGGACATCGCTATATAAAGGCCGCTTGTTATAAGGATCACAAATATATATATTTTATGGGGTTCAGATTTTTTTTCTAATTATTACAAACGGAATGACAAACTTATATATACCCTCTGCATATTTTACAAAAATATAAAATATCACCAGTAATAGGACATAGTTTTTTATCAGCTGAAAAACATGCTGTTATAACGACAATAGAAGAGTATTGCCAAATTTATTCTAATCATGGTCAAATTTTAATGATGGGAAAGGACTAAAGTATTCTCAGTATAAAAGATCTTGAATAAATTTATAAAAAGATTGCAAATATTCAAAGTATTAAACGGATTCTGATCATGGTCAAATTTTAATGATGGGAAAGGACTAAAGTATTCTCAGTATAAAAGATCTTGAATAAATTTATAAAAAGATTGCAAATATTCAAAGTATTAAACGGATAACATTATTTAAGAATATTTTGAAAAATGGTATTACAAGGTGTTCGTTAAAATTGAATCAGCTGAGGAACGAAATACCAATTTTAATTTACTAAAACGAGGAAAAAACCTTTTCAAATTTCTCGGCTAAATGAGAGTAATGCCGACAAAAGCAAAGACGTGGAAAATCTTTTTAAAAACAGTTTGTTAAAAATTTATTTTTTATTTAGTTAGTCTACTGATTTACATCTTACTGACTATAAAATTATAATAATAATGTTACACAATAATTAATATTTGTTAGTTTAAAAAGCTTACAATATGATTTAATTGAAAACCATATATAAGTTCAACTTAAAATTATTTTTATCTAAGTTGAAATTTAAAAGGATTGAGAAACTGTTACAAAGCTTTAAACATCTTCATTAACCCCATAGTTCGTATGATGAAAATCTTCATAAAACAAACGCTCGTGACGTTAATCCCGATGAGTAGTATGAACCCTCACTAAATCAGACAAAGCATCACAAATATATTATTTGTTAAAATATTAAATATAAACATTATATCAAATGATGAGCTACGATCGCTTAAAGATTGTAGTCCTATAAATTTACGCTTGCTTTCATAAGAAAGAACATCACCGTACCAATTTATTTTGTTAAATGCAAACTTTGTAAAAGTTTCTGAATTTTTTCAATTCTGGCAGAATGGCTTTCATAATAAGGACTCCAGATTATAGAGCAAAAATCTAACGAAAGAAACATATAATGATTTTAATGCGACAGGGTCACTAAAGTCCGCAGTATTTCGTTTAATGAATCCCAACATTGCATACGCTTTAGATGTTATGTAATTTATATGATTATGAAATTTCAACTCGGAATCAAAAATAACTCCTTAATCTTTAACTTCACCAACTCTCTCAGGAGTGACATCACTTATAGTGTAATTATAAAAACTGGATTATGACTAAATTATAATTATTTAAAACAAGTCTGTTTAAATCATACCACTCTTTTAGTGATAACAGATCTTTTTTAAGCAGAACTGAATGTGATATACTTGTAATATCAGCAAGTAATTTCAAATCATAGGCAAATAATAATGGTTTACAAAATTGCAAACAGTCAGGTAGGTCATTTATAAAAATTAAAAAAAAAAAATTGTGGACCTAAATGTGTTCATTGAGGAATACCAGAATATGCATTAATTACATTGTCCGAAAAGCTTGAACTAATTTTAACTATTAATTTCCTATTCGTAAGAAAACTTTTAAAAAATTGCAACAAATTTCAATTAATACCAAATTGGTGAAGTTTTCCTAACAAAATATCATGATTAACTGAATCAAAAGCCTTCGAAAAGTCAGTATATATCATATCAACTTGTTTGCTATTCTCCATAGAAACTATAATCTGATTAGTGAATACTACTAAATTTGTACATGTGGATCGACCCGGTAAAAACCCATGTTAAAAAACTGAGATTTTTGATGAAACATGATGAAATAGTTTATTATACAGAATCTTATCCAAGACTTTCGCCAGAACACACTGCTTAACAATGGGCCTGTAATTCAAAACATTGGATTTATCACCAGATTTGAATAAAGAAATCACGCAACAGTATTTCCACTTATCTGGAAATTTGCCATTTTTTAAGTATGCATTAAAAAATAGTGTTATAGGGCGAACTAAAAACCTTATACATTTTTTTAAAAATAAAGGTGAAACGGAATCAAATACACATGAGGGACTATCTCTTAAAGATAGAATAGATAAAGAAACATCGTCTTCTGATATTTCTATGACAAGGTTGCTTAGCACTTAAGTGATCTACACTTGTATAGTTACTATGTGTAGTAATAGTAGTCTGGAAAAACGATGCAAACAAGTTGCAAGATTCAATATTATTATTTGAAACATTATAGCCATAAAACATATTACATGGATAACCAGAATTCTTTCTTTTTTTATTTATGAAATTCCAAAATGCAGAAGGATCAGAGCTAAGCTTATTTTCCATGTTTAATATAAAGGGTCCGCCATCTAACGTTTTTTTTTTCAACTAGTGCTTATTTCGTGAATGGTAATACTTAGCTCATGTCTGATTAAACAGATAATTAGTTTTATCCTTCCGCTGAACGAATATGGTTGTGTATATGCTTGAACAACGCTGGGAAATATTGCGACATTACTTTGAAAATCATGGTAATGTTGCAGAATGTGTGCGAAAATTGCGTACGGATTTTGGAAGAAGACATGCACCGTCAGCTCCGTATGTTCGTTATCTTGTGAAAAAAAGTGAAAGAAACTGGCATCCTCATCGATAAACCAAAGCGTGAAAAGCCAAAAACAGTGCGTACACCCGAGAATATTGCTGCTGTGGCAAAAAGTGTGCGTGAAGCGCCATCAACATCAATTCACCGTCGTTCTCAAGAATTGAACATTTCGTAGGCATCATTGAGACGAATTTTGCATAAAGACCTTGGTATGACGCCATACAAAGTTCAATTTGTTCAGAAGTTGAAGCCAACTGACCATCCAATGCGTTTTCGCTTCGCTAAGTGGGCCTGCGATCGTTTTACAGAAGATGCCGATTTTGCCAAAAAAAATCATCTTTTCAGATGAAGCTCATTTTGATCCGCACGCATACATTGAAAAGCCGATACACCCAAAACGAGTCACTGTTTGGTGCGGATTTTGGTCCAGAGGCATAATTGGGCCATTTTTCTTCGAAAATGAGCAAGGAGTGGCCGTTACAGTCAATGGCGATCGTTATCGGGCCATGTTGAACGAATTTTTGTTCACAAAAATTGAAGAGGAGGATATTGGCAACATTTGGTTTCAACAGGACGGCGCTACGTGCCACACAGCATTTTGAAGATCGCATTATCAGCCGCGGAGCTGAAGTCGTTTGGCCACCTCGGAGCTGCGATTTCACACCGTTGGACTATTATTTGTGGGGTACCCTAAAAGATAAGTGTTACGCCAACAAGCCAGAGACAATTGACGCATTAAAGGACAATATTCGTGAAGCCAGTGGTGAAATACAGCTGCACACAATCGATAATGTGCTTAAAAATGGGACCGATCGTGTAGGCTACTGCATGGCCAGCCGAGGCAGCCATTGAATGAAATTATTTTCCATTATTAACCGGAAGGATTGTACTTTCAAATAAAAAAAGAAATTTGAGATAATATTCAGCAGTTTTTTTTTTATAGCATTTTCAAAAAAAAAAAAAAGTTATTTGGCGGACCCTTTATATTGCTTATACAAATAGTTATGTAAAAAATCGAATTCACGTCGAATTTGTTGAATATATCTTAAATCAGCATTTACTTTCTTTATAAGTTTTAAAAGCTTTTGACGTTTTTTAAATCATTAAGCCTTTATTACCCTGAGATGGTGTGATGGAAGGTACCATCACGGAAACCACATAATCAATTTTATCATATACAAATTTAAGTATTTCATCAGAATCATTGCAATAGAAAATTGTTGACCAGTCAACAGACGCAAAAAAATCATTTAATGCTGGATAATTACCCTGTAAGAAATTGTAAGATTTGGTACCACAAGAAGCCTCTTTTTCGAAAACGTAAAATTCAAAATTTACCACCATTGCTTTGTGATGCATAGTATTCCTTGAAATGGGGTTTAAACATAAATTGCAAGATATTCTTAATATATTTAATACAAAAAACATATCAAGAAATCTTCCAATATCATTTTTAAAGTAGTTAATTTGATTGAAATCGTGAGAAAAGGAAAAAAACTAATTACATCTTCATCATTTTTCATATTAGATGGCAAAAGAGTATTATCTTCAATTATCCAAGTTAAATTTTTTAGATTAAAATCACCCAAAACTATAACTTCCTGGTTATTTGAACATAAATTTACAACATAATTAATACTATATAAATGTTTTTGATAAATATCACTAGTACTTGAAGGAGGTATATACGATACAATACAAAATATTGATTTACCATATGTATTAGAAAATGCGACTTCAACTCATAATTGCTCAATATCGCCAATATAACTTAAAGCACTAAACGGCTGGAAATGTCACCTCTTACTGCCAACAGCACATCGCCACCCTTTTTCGGTCCATCAGGCAAATAACATCTATCACAACGGTATACTTTATAAAAATCATCAAAGTATTCAGCACTATTTATTTCACTTGATAACCAAGTTTCAGTTATGGCAATTATGTCATATTCATATATGCATGGCAAAAGTGAGTAGCTTTACTTCTAATACCACTTGCATTTTGATAATATACTGAATAGCTGCAATTTCTTTTATTTGATTTACAATTTGACTGGGGTAACTCAATATTATTTACGACATATTTGGCAGCTCTGCCGGTTTTTTTTTGGAAAAAAAAAAAACAGAAAAGAGCGAATTTTTATATTCGCGGGCCATAAGGTAGATTTTAAAATTTCATCATAAAAGCTTGGTGATACACCCAACTTGAAATTAACGTGCTTCAGTGTATTAACATCGACATCTTTCTTAACCAACCTCGTACATTCGAAATGTTGTTTACCAATCTTTGTATTTTTTTTTCAATATAAGCAATAATATTATCAGCAGCAGCAGTCGGTTTGAAGGAAGAAACATGCAAATATTTTTGATGTGTAAACATCTAACTATACGCGCAGGGGGGTAAATTTCTATTTCAGAGTCATATCTTACGCGTAAGGTGTGAGCAATAAGACAAATCGGTACTACTTATGATTGTTTGGTGAAAAAATTATTATATGATATAACCTTCTTGTCGCTGTTTTCTGCATTTTATTTATTACCAGATGTACAAACATCTCCCCTGTGATCGGACTCACTTGATTATTTTTCTCACAACCACATCAAGATCGTTTGTGTCTTTATCTCCAACAATAATCACACGATTTCTACGTTTACGCCAATGAGTTTCATGACTATCAGACCCAAGCATGTTTTATCCAACATTTGAGACAGCTGTAGGAAAAGAAACAATAGAAGAGCAAGCGTCGTCATCACGTTGTCTATCAATTTCATTCGAACCACAAGAAGCAACTGCATCAATATGTGTTCGTTGATTTGCATGTGTAATTATTATTAGCGGCTTGATTCGAAAAATGCAAGTTATTTTTGTTTGATTTATGCGTAAGTTCATTGAACTTTAACTGAATCTCTTTCAAGTCTTTACTTATATTGGAAATAATCGGATTTTTAAGTTCTTTTAACTCCGTAGATAGTGAAGAGATCATAGAATTCATTTCATAGATCATTTCAGCTGATGCTTTACGGCAATCATTGCAGTTAAACACAATAATCGGATTTTCATTAAACAAATTACGGATTTTATCAACAACTCTTGCACACATATTAAAACACTTCGCGCAGAGCGTATTTGAATTTTGAATTTGAATTTTATCTTTTAATCTTTTAATTTAAAGTATGGGATGTGAAAAGTTTTAATTACATAACTCGTTTACATATAAAATATTTAAAAATTAAATTAATTACACAATAAACATAAAACATAAATATAAATATAAAAAAAAAATAAAATATATTATACATAAATGGAATAACATAAAAAGGGAGAAAAAAATAAAAATATTATAAATAAATAAAAGATAAATAAAATGAGATATAAAATGGATATTAACTGACAGGTTGATATTTCAGGTTGAGAAATGTTTTCTAATCTCGTTACTAAAACTTGTTGCGTTGTTGTTGGTTTGTATTTTGTGTGGAAGAAGGTTCCAAAGAGGGATGGCGTTACAAAAAAAATTACCATTCGGTTATTAGACTTCTGTAGCAGAGAGAGAATATTTTTTTACTCCTCACATATTGAAAGAAAGTGAGGCGATCAAACAAGATACGCGGCTCCTTAATGTATATTATTTTATGAAGCTGTATGAGTATTCTTACGTTCATTAAATTCTCAAAGGACAAGCCTACAACTGTTTCGTGTAGAAATATACTCGATTATGATCACGCTTTGAAAGTCCATAAACATATCTAATTATCTTATTGTAGACAACATTTAATTTACATTTACTTGTGGAATCACAATGTGCAAAAAGCTCACAGCCGTATAGTAAACAGGGCATTAAATAGACCTTAGCAATAAGCATTCTGATTTTCAAAGGTGTACAGAACTTATTGGCCATAACGTTCGAAGTATATAGCTCATCTTGCCAACTATAGAGTTGACGTGATTCGACCAACTAAGCGTGCTATTAAAAATAATGCCAAGGTTTCTCATAGATGAAACAATTTCAATTTTCCTGTTGTTAAGAATGATATCAAAATCAACATTTAAGTGTACCGATCTTTTATGTATTACAAGACATTTCGACATTTGAGGGTTTAAACAAAGCCTATTTTTCGAAGCCCATAGATAAATTTGGTTAAGATCATAGTTAAGTTTGCCGACATTTTCATGAATACATTTTACCGAACTGCCCAAATGAAGTTGCACATCGTCAGCATACATTTGCAGTTTAGAGTGAACTACATGATTAGGTTAGTCATTTACATAGAGTGAAAAAAGAAGAGGTCCCAAAATCGAACCCTGCGGTACTCCTCTCTCTACAGGCAAAGGTAATAATTGTTAAAAAAACACTGATTGAAAACGATCAGACAGATACGATTTAAATAGCAAAGTTGACGTGCATGAAAAATTGAATAGTTGACTAAGTTTAAGGCCGAGTATAGAGTGGTCAACGGTGTCAAAAGCCTTCGAGTGGTCAAGCAGGACTAAAATATTAATTTTGCCAATGACAATGTCTCTCTGAATATCCTCACTAACATTGATAGGAGCAGTAATACAGCTATTTTTGGGCCGAAAACCTGATTATAAATCAGTCAGTAATTTAAAACGATTCCGGTGTTCACTAATTTGAATGTGCATCAGTTTTTCAAGGACTTTGGATAAGAAAGGTAAGATTGCGATTGGTCGAAACTCCGAGTTCGATTTCGGTACTGTATGACCTTTGCATGTTTCCACTTGGTTGGAAAAACACTCGTGGTGAGAATTGTGTTAAAGAAATAGGTGATAAACGGCAATAGTTGTGGTAGTATTAATCTAATAAATCTTGGGTCCATAGTGTCGTAACATATAGCATTTGATTTTACCTTCAAAAAACAAGTTAAAACGTCGATGTTGTTGACACAGTGAAATTCAAATTGGTCACAAAGTATAGGACTATTGACGTTGAGGTTGGTAAAATTGCTGCTATCAATGGAGGGGTATTTTACGAATATATCGTTAATTTCATCAGCAGTCAAATTACTACTTGTATTTTTCCTACTCTTACCGATTCCAATATCACGTATCGTTTGCCATGTTTTCTTGCTGTCCATAGCCTTTTCAAAACGGTAAGCATAATATATAGATTTAGCTCTTCTTATCTCTCGATTTACATCCCTTCTTCATATGGAA
This sequence comes from Cordilura impudica, assembly GCA_963682025.1. NCBI lineage: Eukaryota > Metazoa > Arthropoda > Insecta > Diptera > Scathophagidae > Cordilura > Cordilura impudica. Next base: position 173,882,095 of record OY821517.1, on the reverse strand, counting down.
AACTCGTCCTTTAGTTCTGGGGTCTTAAACTTCCTCCAGCGCGAGTAAGCCTCATCTCTACGATCAATCATTCGCTTTATAGTTGTATTGAACAACGGCCTAGTTTTCTCCGTAATATGGCTAGTTCTCAGTGGAGCAGCAAGATTGTATAAATGTGAAATGTTATCATCACGGAAGGATAATTGCTGATCAGAAGACGGCATGTAGTACAAACATTTCCAGTTTATCAACGCCAAATTTTCAGCCAAAGCATGATAATTGATTGATTTAAAGGCACGATAACTAAAGGTTTGAACCTCACGAAGCAAGTTGAAGTCGTAAGAAATAAAGATCAGGTCATGCCTAGAAAAACAAGGTGCAGTCAGTTGATCATATAAATTAACTTTAGAGACATCGTTTGTAAAGAAAATATCCAATAAAGTATTGGTAGTGTTAGAGTAGTGAGTAGGGTAGAGGCAATTAACGGGTATAAGGCCAACTGAGAGCATGCTATCTACAATAGAAGAGGCTAAAAGAATATCACAATTGAAATCTCCAGCAATAAGTATGTCTGAGTAATCTTCAGTTAGAAATTCAATATGTTCCATAAATACATCAGTGCTAATATATTTATTAGGTCGGTAAACACAAGCAACAAGTAGTTTTCTACCATCCGACACAATTTCTATAAAAATGCCTGTGTTATTGTCATACGCCTCGGTCTTACATTTGAGATTACATTTAATACCATTCCTAACAAAGATTGTTACGCCACCTGCACGAGTCTTTCGATCAGCACGAAACGTGTTGTACACTGCAAACTGATAAATCTGTCCGGTGTAGTTTCCTTAAGCCAGGTCTCAGATACACATATAATATCCATCAATGAATTTTCAAAAGTAAATCTGAATTCATCAATTTTATTGTTTAAGCTTTGTGCGTTGATGTGGCAAATATTCACTCCTTTCTTCTGTTTGGCTAAAATTCGAATCATATTAATGGTACCATCCTTGGAACGACTATCTGACCTATCCATACGATTCAATGTAGTAAACCCAGTGAGTATTACAACAGACAAAACCCACAACAGCGCAACTATGTATTAGGATATAAATTAGTATTTGCATAAAAAAGTATAAAATATCAATTTTAACAGTAAAAGGCATCGTGTTATATGAAATTAAATAAGGCAAAGAGTATTTAAAAATCAAGATAAAAAAAAAGTGTAAAAATTAAAACAATTATTACAATTATCAAAAAGATTAAGAGTTTTTGAACGTTTAAAGTTCCAGCATTAGAATTGATGTGCTTCATTTGTTGGGAGAAAAAACTCGTCAACTGCTCCACGGTATCTATACGAACTGGCTTATCTGTATTAGAATTTTTTACGTAAACGAGCCCACGAAGAGTAAAAGCTAATTGTAACTGTCCATCTCTCACTAAACCACGAGCAGAGACAAATTAGAAGTTAGATTTTCATTGACGAAAAATGGTTCTTTAGAATTAAAGCCAAGATCCTTTAACATCAATGGACCACCATTAGGTGGACAATCCATATTAAACGTCTTAACGATTTGGCGATCAACTGACAACTAATGTCAAATTGGATTGAAAACCAGGCTTTAGTTTGACCCAAGAATATTTTATATAACAAAAATAAAAATATTCAGGATTTTAGAGAAGACGATAACAATTTTTTAAAATGTATTTAATATCCTTAAAATTTTTAAGATCAATATTATGTTTAAGTTGCAATTTAATTTGAAATAAAATATTTGCCTCATTTTTTGTTTTTTATTTTGGAATAGAATTGTCATTAAAGTGTATAGACAATGTAACATTTTTTAGCATATAATTTTACTTAGACGATTTTTTTAAAATAATTTTGACCAAATTGTTGTACTTTTAAGATGATATAACCAAAAGCAGATTTTTCGTTAATAACAACAAACAAATCTATTTAATTTCAATGTGTATTTTTTTATAAAATATTTTTTATAAAATAAAAAACCTCATAACAACACGTCCTTTTTTTTTTTAACAAAACGTACTTTTTTTACTTTTTTTTAACAAAACCAACTTTTTCCAAGTCATTTGATATCAAATATCTTAAACATATAATGTGGTGACTTAAGGTAGTTTGATGCGTCTTTGATAACTAAAAAAAACTTGTTAGTATTTCCAGGTTCATGCAGTTTTATAAGGGGACGAAGTAAATAAAACTCAATTTCCCAAAAATTTGAATTAAGCAAAAAAGTACGTTTTGTTCAACGGCTCTTCATATATATTAATAAATAAATAAATAAACAAATATATATATAAATAATTAAAAATAATAAATGTTTACTGAAATTGGTTATGCAATCTGTTATTGAACTCGTTGTTGTGGTAACTCGAGCTATATAATACATAGTAGATAGGGGCTAGTTGTGAGAAAGCTTTCAATAAATTTTTTAATTTTTTATGCCTAATTTCATTTAGATATCTTTGCAATAATGCTGCTGGCTACCGGTCTTTGTTTGCCATCTACAGTTTTTTTTTGTTTTTTTTTTTTTGCTTTTTTTTCCGACCTGTGTTTAAACACACATTTAACCTTTAATAACTCTTAATCTCCTACGAAATCAATGAAACATCCACATTCACAGTGTGTGGGGGTATGAGTTGTAAAATTAATATGAATCATACGTTTCAGATTTATTGGTATACATACATATATTCATAAAATTCCTATTTTTTTATTAAAAAAATTTGAATTGAAGCAACAACAATAATAAATTGTCATTCTTGTATTAAAAAAAGCAATATACATATATATATATTTTATGTTTCATCTAAGTATTACTCTTGTATATATGTAAATAAGTATATAGTAAATGTTAAGATCATTATCTTCAGAGTCGAAGGCCATAGATGCTAGTACTCTGTTTCAAATTTATTATATCGTAACATTAATTGTATTATATAATACCAATAAAATAAAATAAAAATTAATAAAAAATTGTCATTGTAACTAAATACAATTTTTTAAGTTTGAATTTGGGTTAAACAATGTAAATGTCTTATCTTCGGCTTAAAACTATTAATATCTTTTTGAAAATAAGAAATTTTTTATATTAAAGACATTATTTATTTTACTTCGATATAGATTTAACCTTTTTTAAATAAATTTTCCAAAAGCCTATGTTTAAAGTAGTTTATATTTGCTTACTGGATATTAAGATAATGTCCCTTATATTATTGTTTTATGCATTAGAAAAGGTAAGCAAAAAAGAAAATTTTGAAAAAGGTTTACATTTATGTATTTTAAAATGATAATTTTTTATAACTCCATATATAATTGTTACAATATAAATCAATAAATTTTGTTGATTTATATGGTAAAAATAATCTTCTATTATAAAAAGGATATGAAGTAGAATATGTTTCTGTTTATAATAAATTTGTTATGGTCTTTGTTTGATTCTACAATGTTCAAAAGTTAGGAACGGTAATAACAAACAAATATAAAAACTACATCGGCCGCTCGTTTTACGGATTTTGGATCACCTAGAATGAAATAGCTGCAGTATTTAAAAAAAAAATTTTAAAGAGCTTTGGAATCTAATATTACGCTTTATATTTCATGGCTTATAATTTTTAATTGAAAAGAAATTTACGATTTTAACATAGCTATAAATAATTACATATTTCGATAATTTTCTGAATTTTAAAATTTTGTGTATAGTTTTATTTTGGATCACCTTCTTTGATTTTTAAATCAATTACCTTAATTTATTTATTTAATTTTTTTTCAGTTAACGTTATATATTGAAAAAATATATAAAAATTGTTGAGTTTGAAATTTTTCTGGCTCAAGAAAAATGTTTTTTTTTTAAATTATTATTATTCTTCCTTTATTATTATTCATAATACTTTAAAATTTCTCATTAAAAATTAATAATTAAAATACATAGATATTTAAATAATTTCATTGTTTCTAACAAAAATTACACATTTTCTTTTAAATACATTTTTATTTCTTTCTATCTTTGTATCATCTTCTAGATCATTAAACAATTTCAGTCCCTTATAAAAAAGAGATCTTTGGATTGCAGATGTGGTCGTCTTCTTTAGCCTGAAGTTTTCTGCATTTCTCAGTCCATAAGGTTGTACATCTCTCACATATTTGAGTTGGTGACATAGGTATTCAGGAGCATTGCCGTTTTTTATTTTATGTATAAAAGTTAAGGTATTTAATGCTAGTCTTTGTTTTATATTTAGCCATTTTAGTGTGTCAAGCATTGCACGTATATTTTATATCTATTATATTTTTAAATAGTCCTCATTGCCTTGTTTTGTAACTTTTGCAGTCTTTCTAATTGAGATTCATTGCAGCATGTGTATATTATTGTAGATCCGAATTCGAAATGAGGTTTTATTATTGTATTATATATATTAATTGCCGTTATAACAGATATTTTGTTTCGTATTCTTTTAAAGAAGCCAATTTTCTTACTAATTGTTTTACATATGTACTCTATATGATCTTTAAGTTTAATCTCTTTGTCTATTACTAAACCGAGGTGTTTAATTTTTTTTACTTTTTCTATAGTCCTGTTATTTATTTTTATTATTATTTCACTAGTCATATTTATTTCCATAAGTTTTCTTTTATTTTCATTAAGTTTAAGCTTATTCATTTTTAGCCATATGTTAACATTATATGATGCATGATATATTGTCGCGGCATTCTTCGGGTATCAAGGGTATCATCAGCATATAATACTATTTCACATTTGTTAATTACGTTTGGCATGTCATTTATATATATAATAAATAGTAAAGCACCCAAAATTGACCCCTGGGGAACACCGAAATCATTATCTATAAACTTTGATGTTATACCGTTTACTTTTGTCACTTGTCTTCTTTTTGTCAAATATAATTTAAACCAGTCTAGTTCTTTTTCCTGGATGCCATACATAAACAGCTTCTGAATCAATATTCGTCTATCAATAGTCTCAAATGCTCGTTTAAAATCTAAGAAAATTGTCATAATTTTTCTCCTCTTATCTATATCTTTCCATCGATTTATTATATAATTCACTGCAGATTCAGATGAAAAGTTTTTTCTGAAACCTGATTGGTATTTTGATATTAAATTATTTTTTTCCATATAATTTTCTAGTTGGTTTTTCACTACTTTTTCCAATATTTTTTCACATGTTTTCAGGGTATTTATGGGACGATATTCTTCACATTTTTTTGTTTTGGCCACTTTTTCAATCGGTAGAACCATTATCTCTCTCCGGATTGTAATGATCTATTTATAATTTTTAGCAGAACTTTGCCGATTAAATGCCAGTTATCAAGTAAAATTTTTGTTGATATTTTACAATAGACTGGTTTGTTTTTTAATTCTCTTACTATATTATTAAGCTCTAAAAATGTTATTGCACTGAATTCGAATTTTGAGTTTACCACATTTATTTGATTTATATATTGCACATCTTCTATTGATTCTGGTATTATTTTACTACTATCTACAAAATATTTATTAAATTGACTAGCTATTTGACTATTTTCCTTATATTCTACGTTATTAAATATCACAGATTTTATCACAGATTGATTTTTCCAAGTCTTTGATTTCTCTCCACATTTGTCTTTGGTCTTTTGCATTGTTTATTCTGTTGTTTAAGTATTTGTATTTTTCGTTTTCTATTTTCACCTTATATATATTTCTAATTGTTTTATAATTCTTCCATGCTTCGTTTGTGTTTTCAAACTTTGCAGTTTGATATTTTAATGACTTCTCTCCTTTTAATAAACGTAATTCATTACTAAACAAATTATTTACATTATTTAGTTATTTTATCGCGTTCTTTTTAGTAAATTTTTGTATTGTTTCCTGTAGTACTTTATCAAAATTAATACATTTTGACTAACATCGACATTTTCTTCATATCTAATTATTGCACTTATTTCTCTTGTAAAAAGTTATTTTTCATATATAAAAGTTTCCGTTTTGTTTTTGTATTCATTTTCATTGTTACTTTTTTCATCTTTGATTAATATTTGTATCATTTCATGATCAGATATTTTAATTTTAACACAGTTTTGTGCCGATATTTTGTATCTGTTGTTTGTTATCACATAGTCAATTATAGTTCTAGTTGTATTTGTTACCCGTGTATATTCCGCTACTATTTAATTAAGACCATTGTCATTTAACGCGCTTTCGATTCTGTTTTTATAGAAATTATTTGTCGACCAATCTATATTGAAGTCAACGGTTATTATTATATTATAAGTTTCCTCAGTCAGTTCTTCTAGACTTTCCTGGAGAATTTCACAGAATTCAGTTTCGTAGCCACTTGGTGATCTATATACTGCAACAATTATCATTTGTGTGTTTTCATGTTTGGCTTTACAGGCTATAATCCAGTATTTTGAAAATGCCACCTTTTCAAATATCTTTGTTACTTTCCATCCTTTTCTATAATATAAAATAACGCCGCCAGTTCTTGTGAAATTTGAGAAAGATATTAATTGGCTATAGTCATGTAAATTAATTTCATCTTCGTTTATATGATCTGTCATATGAGTTTCCGACAATATGAAAAAATCTGGTTTTTCTGTTGCAGCTATTATTTCGACGTGGTTAAAATTATTCGTCAGCCCTTGAACATTTGTGGTTAATATATAAATGCTCTTTAATTGTTAGAAAGATATACCCATTCTTCTTTTTTTCATATTGATTTTATTTTTATATACTGGACATTCCTTATCAAAACCCATATTTAATTTCTGATTTACCTTTACACAATTAATGCATTTTATTATTGGATCTTTGTTACATTCCTGAGATTTATGATTTTCATGACATTTAATACACACTTCTTGATTTTTACATTCACTTAATTTTCCATATGTTTCATTGTCCGTTTTAATTTTTATATTATAAACTGTTCTATTTTTTCTTTCAAATTCATATGTTTTTACTATTTTTATTTCACTGTTTGCTATAATTGGATTTTGTTTCTTTATTTTCTCAATAAATTCTTTTTCAGAGTATTTAAATGACATATCAGTTATATCTATATAAAATTCCGTTGGCTTGGGCACCTTAATTTCATACTCATCACTCATTTCATTTTGTATAGCCGCTTTTATTTTTTCTCTTTCTTCATTATTCTCACTCTGTATTATTATTGTTCCATTTTTTCTATTTTCCACATTAGTTATCTTTAAATTAAATGGATTAACATTTTTGTTTAATTATTCTTTTGTCTTTTCAATATTTTGTTTTTCTTTTGGTTTTAATACCAATGACATCTGTTTGTTAACATCTGGCAACACTGTTTTCTTTTTAATAGCTTCTGCATAAGACGTTCTATGCTGTTTACCGTTTGCTTCTGTTATTACTTTTTTTATATGTTTACACATTCTCTCGTTATCTTCTTCGATCTTGTTACATATTTCTTTATTTTTATTTTCAAATTCATTTACATGTTCGCATAATTTTTTTATTTCCTTAGCATTTTTCTCAAAAGATTTGTGAGCATTATCAATTTTTTTTTAACCTATCCTCATATCGTCTTTCTATTGCTTCTAATAGTTGTTTAATTTCACTTTCGTTTTCTTTCAGAGACATCTTGAACTCATGTTTATAATCTGTTAAGTTTTGTTTGTTTTTGTTTACATCGTCTTGTATATCTTTAAATACTAGATCCACATTTTGTATATACTGCAGGCAGTCATCGCATATAAAACGCACAAAATTGTTTGATTCCACAATTTTTGCAGAGTATTGATCAATACCGGCACATTTTGTTGTACAATGATACACTTTATTACATACATCCATACATCGTATTGCCGTTTGCCCCCTCTTATTGCTGTTCTGCACTTTTTGCATTCAGCCATTGAGGTATTTTATTAAAAACAAAATTTGCTTTAAAAAACAATATTTTTTTATAATAACTTTACCATCCACGAAAGGTATTTTTATATTTTATGGTTTTTTAATAGTCCTATCTATTATTGGAAACAGTTATTATTTTATTTAAATTATATAATTTTTCCTAATTGCGAAACGCGAAGAAGACGTTTGACGTTTATAAAGAAAAAAAATGTTGGCATATTTGTTTCCAAAAATTGATCTATGTTTTAGTTGAACAAATTACTGAATTGTTACAACATTATGTCCTTTGAATCCACTGGTTCAAGATTTTGTTTTTTGTAAAAAAAAAAAACATTTAAAAATGGGTCTGGTGTACAAAATTAGCAATATATTTTAAACACATACATTATGTTAAGATTACATTAAAAATTTGTAGGTAAAACGACAAAAGAGTCAGGAAAATCAAAAAAACATTCTTTGCAAGAAAATGTATACCAACATACTTTACAAATTACATTATACGGCAGAAAAAAGTAGCAAAAATGATAAATCATATCTAAGAATTTAATAAACACTTTGAATGTATTAACAGATTTTTGCACACATATAAATTATTATTCCAAACAATAAATTTTAAACATAAATAGACAGATTAGGAGAAAATTTTGGAAATAATTGTCGGTCAAGTCCGATAGTACTACACTGTATTATTTACTAGATATAGGTAGAATTGGCTGGCTTCAAAAAATCTTAATATATTTGAAAAAACTGAATACAGTTCAGCATAAGGTCATCGGTTGTTAAAACATTCTCTTTGTTATAAACTTTTTTATACCCTATACCACAATGTGGTTTGGGAATAATGACTTTGTGCTTCTGTTTTGTAACTACCAAAAATATTTGACCTAGACCCATCTTTTATTGTATCGATCGACTCAGAATCCCTTTCTGCGTCGATTTAGCGATGTCCGTCCGTCCGTCTGTGTGTCCATGTAAACCTTGTAATCAAACTACAGGTCGCAAATATGAATATATTTTGATGAAGTTTGGTATATAAGTTTTTATCGGCCATAGGATCAACGCTCTTGAAATTGGTGAAAATCGGCACATGTTCAGACCTAGTCCCCATACAAATGACCCACATGAATTGAACATAAATTGCCATAAGATACAAACTATCACATAGATCTTAGTCAAATTGGGTTTGTATGTGTTTATTGTATCCATTAATCAGCAGTCCAAAAAAAGTCCCTATAGGACAATTCTTAGTCATAGGCCCCATATAGAGCTGCTTTCCGATCTTCACTTAAATCTATCAAAAAACAAAAATATTGCACAGATTTTCTCAAATTTGGTTTGTGTATATTTTTCAAAATATAAGTGACTTTACCAAGTATGGTCAGGATCGGTCCATTTTTCGACATAGTCCCCATATAAATATAGCACCCGATATGAACTTTTTCATATATGCAGCCAAAAAAAATAATAACAATGCCACTCAAATTTAGTTTTTGCTTATTTTCTATATCCAGTTAGTTGGACCGAACGAATTCCTCCGACGAATCGAATTCCTCAAACGAAGGTAACGACACAGTCATTGCCACTCAGCCTAAAAAGGCAAATTCGGAAGTAATGAAAATGGTAGAGAAAGTAGCTAAACTCTCTACGAATAAGAAAATGTTATCTGGGGCACAACGACGGAAAATCACCAAAATGAACCGGAAAGCACAAAAAGCCAAAGCGACGCAAGATGTTCCAAAGGATAATGGACCTTCTACACCCACATCCTCGGATGCGGGCAAGCGGATACGTTCTCCTGAGGAACAGAACATTGCAGAGGCAAAAAAGAAGGTGAGAAATTCCATGCCAACCAGTACACAGTTGACCAATAACCCCGACCTGAAGAATGGAGGAACCATCACGGTAACTCAGTCCAAAGGAGAGGTTATTAGGACAACGTAAACGGGGAAAAGTATTGCAAAAGGTAATCCTTCATTGCAAGTCCAGAACTCCTTCAAAGGTGTGAGACAAGCAATGAAGAGAAAACAGATTGCACCATCAGGCAAGGAAGAATCCAGTTCATATGCTAGTATGGCGAAAAAACCAACAATGGACGAACTCAGTTATACCATTGTAGATTTAAGTAGTCCCATCGGCAAAATCCTAAATGCCCAGAGAACAGCACTCGAAGAGGCATTTCACAAAAGGATAATGGAGTATGTTCTGCACGCTGAGGAGGGCGCCCGGGAGATCGAAATAAATAGGTAAGGAAATTCTTATAGGGTGCGATGGATATAGCGTGGGGTAGTTCGAACTGTAACCAAAGGGGGATGCTTTACTTGAATTCCTTAATGAAAATAACCTCTTTACCCTTAATACTGGGAACACGGCAACCTTTGTTAACAGATTGAGGGACGAGGTTTTAGATATTTCAATTTGTTCGAAAAATTTAGTGGAAGATATCCAAGAATGGCATGTCTCTAGCGAGAATTCCTTTTCGGATCATGTATACATTTTATTTAATCTGATGCAACCACCGCCTGAAAGCCTAAAATTCAGGAATAAGACTAAAGCGGTTTGGCCAACATTTAGAAGAAATCTAAGAGCCCGTCCAACTACTCCTCCCGCAGTCCTAAGGAATGTTGAGGAGGTTGACGGGGAAGTAGATAGATTAACGAAGAGCCTAATTGAGTCTTTCAAGGAATTTTGTCCACTCCGGTAAAAGAGAAATCCCCGAGAAAAACCCTGTCTGACAGGGGAATTGATAAATTTTGGGCGTCCGAAGATAAATTAATAGGGCTCTTCGTAAAAAACATGTATTATACTGGGATGACTACCATGACAAATTCAGGGACTACAACAAAAAGATTCGAGTAGCCAAATGTAACTCTTGGAAACTTTTCTGTGAACAGGTTGATAGCGTTAATGATGTCTCGAAAATAAAGAAATTCTTATCGAAAACCCATTCACAGGCAGAAACTCTAGTCCATAAGGATGGGATTCGGGCGGAGTCAATGAAACAGTCCTTAAGAATATTGATGAAAATACACTTTCTTACCGAAGAACATGGGCAGAAAAGGAACCCAGAAATTGGTATCAATGTGTCCCGACAAACTGGAACCAACGTGGAGCAGCAGACAGCACTCAGGAAACAATATGAAGGGTCTAATGTGGAACAATATCGAAAGGCAAGAAATGATAGAATAACCGAAAATGTGGTAATTAAGGCAATACCAAGTTTTGCCCCCTTTAAGGCAGCAGGCCCAGATGAAATCTTTCCTGCTCTATTGCAAAAAAGCGGGGACTTAATTGGTGGCAGTTTGGCTGGCATATTCTCTTCATACCAAGGCCGGGAAAGGATAGCTACGCGAACCCAATGGCCTATCGATCGATAAGTCTTACATCCTTCCTGCTGAAAACCATGGAGCGAATAGTTGATAACATGGTTAAATCTCAAATTCCAAATGAGTTGCTGAAGTTCAAACAACACGCTTATTTAAAGGGACTCTCAGTGGAAACTGCACTACATGAGGTAGTTCACCACATCGAATGATCTTTTGATTTAAAAATCTTCACTGTGGCTATATTCATTGATACAGAAGGAGCTTTTAATAATGTATCAACCAATACGCTACTCCAATCCCTAGAACGATACTACATTGAGCGAGATACCAAAGCCTGGATCAGGCACATGCTGGGGAATAGATGGTTAAGTTGCGAGGTTGATGGCATTAGAATAAGAGACAAGGTTTGTTGTGGGACACTTCCAGGAGGAATTTTATCCTCCCTTCTCCGGGTGACCACTATAAACAGTCTGCTAAGGATTCTAGCCAATAAGCGTTTCCAACCTGTCTGCTATGCAGACGACGTAGCGATACTGTTAAGGGGGAAGGATCCTTGAAATTTATATAGAACCCATAGAAAACTGAAATATGCCTCTTCACTAGGAAGACGAAAATAATCGACTTTGATGAACCTCGCTTCCAGGCCAAACGATTAAAATCACACAAATTGTGAAATACCTTGGGGTGATTCTCGATAAAAAGCTCACTTGCAAAAACCATATAGAGAGCAGGGTTGCGAAGCCTCATCGTGTATGGGCCATTTGTAGAAGAGCTATAGGCTCAAAATGGGGTTTAAACCCGAGGATGACACATTGGCTATATACAAGCGTCGTTAGACCTATTCTAACCTATGCATCCAGTCATATGGACGTCAATGAACAGGAAATGCTGCAGTAAACCATTCCAAAAGATATAGCGCCTCTGTTGCATAGGGATCAGTGGTGCAATGAGGACTACATCTACGAGCGCTTTAGAGAATATACTATCTACACACCCAATCGTGATTTGAATTAAATATAGGGCAGCTCTGGCCATGTTACGATTAAGGATAACAGGGGAATATATCACCGACCAGACACCAGACAATTTTAGACCAACTTCCAGGACTCAACACAGTGGATATTAGCTGTGATAGAATCTCGGAAGTGTCAACAGGTGTAACCTGCAGTATACGGATACCAGGGAAAGTTGGATGAACGGAAATATTCTACAAAACCATCCAGGGTCACACTACTATATGGCTGCATCTAGTCTGCATGGTAAGACTGGCATAGGTTTCTATGATGAGGACCGTTCTACAGGGATATAAATCCGTCTACCGGACCACAACTCTGTCTTTCAGGCTGACTTCGTCGCGATAACGGAATGTATTAGGTCTATTAACGCACGGGATTCCCCAATTCCCTAAGACGAGAAAATATTTACGGACCGTCTAGCGGCCATCAAAGCGATATCCGCGGACAAAACTAGATCAAGGACTATCCTTGAGTAAAAGGAAGAGAATGCAAATTTCTCCGGAAGAGGCAGACGTGAATTCGTTTGTATCCCAGGACACAATGGTATAGTGGGAAACGAAATTGCTGACGAACTGGCCAGAAAGGGTTCTTTCCTGGAAAGAGTCAATTTCGAAAATCCAATACCCTTCAATTCTCGCAAATTGGAACTGGCAGACTGGGCGACCAGTTCGCATGTATCAATTTGGGAGGAGACTGATGTGGGTAAGGTTACAAAGATACTATGGGGTACTCCCAGCACTACGAAAACTAAGGAAATCCGTAATCTTAGTAGGGGAAACCTTAATAGGATAATTGGCATCCTCACTGGACACAGGGGCGGAATTCGGCCACTTGTGGAGCTTGCGGAGAGGATGACGAAACCCTAGAACAATACCTCTGTTACTGTCCTGCGTTTGCGAGATCAAGGGTCAGATATCTATCCAATGACATCCTACCAGGCCTGATGGGTCTTAGGGGGATAAGCTCGAAAACACTCAGGAATTTTGCTGGTGAAGCCGATAACCAGATGGACGTAGAGATGTAGAGTGCACAACAAGCCGACCTACTGGCTTAGGTGTATATCCGGACACAACGGATATGAGCTATGTATTTACATAGCTCCTCTTATCAACCTAACCTAACCTAACCGTATTTGGACCGAAGAGATAGGGTTTCTAAACCATGGTATAGGGTATCGTATGGTCGGTCAAGACCGACTATAATTTTCTTATTTGTTTTTTTAATTGGAGGAGAAAATTTGGCAAAAACCTATTTGAATTTTTATTTTTTTAAAACTACTTATACTACTTAACTACAGACTAGATAACTCCTAAGATGATGCTAGCTCATTAATAAGCACGAAATCAGAATTCTGACATCTGGTACTAAAGTTTTGTGTAAGCCTGTTTATCTTGTCTGGAACTAATTCCATGCCCGTAAGATCATGATGGGGTGTGGTAGAAAAAACCAAGTTAGGTTATATATAAGTTTCAACAACTTATTTTGGGCTATTTGCTATTTGCCCCCCAAACGGGGGCTGCATGGAATATTACAGCGTTGAAAATGGACTTCATGATGGGTTTTTTATCATTAATATTAAGGCAAAATTTCTGACTTATAAAAGGGTATAGTATACGGGTTAATAAGTTAACTTTATTTATTACATAAGGTATATGATCTTTAAACTTCATTTTCGGATCGAGCATAATACCAAGATATTTTACTTTTTGTTCCCATTGTATAGCATTATTATTTATAATAATAGTGGTCTGTGGTAAATAACATTCTTTCATTTCTTGAAAAAACTCTTGAACTCTTGAATAAGATAAAATATCAGATAATGCTCTATGTAGATTAGGTGTTATATCAACAGCCATAATTTCCGAGCTTAAGATTGCTGTGTCATCATCGAATATTGATAAAGTACAATAGTCCATTTGAGGAAAATCAGGTGTATGTAGAATCCCACGATTTATTTCTAAATGAATCAATTTCCTCTCGAGTTCCCAGGTTTAATATTTTCATCTGATAAAAGTCGTTTAGATTTCTGTATCTTTGTCAATTACGTCGGTAACCATTTCTCCGTTGTATCATGTTCTTAACATGGTAGGGTAGAGATTTTTCTCTCAATGGGGGATATATCTTAGGCACACTATGAGCGATTGCATCATTTAAAACATTTACGAAAATTGTAATATTCTGATCAATGTGTTCATAATTCAAAATATTGTTAATGTCAGGTAAATTTAAATTTCTATTTAAGAATCTGGAGAATTGTTTCATATTTGAAAAAGTTTGTGTTATTGTCAGGTCGTTTCTGACTTCCGCTGGGGACATTATAAACGGTTCATTGGTCAGAAATACGTCTAGAGTAGAACCTTGTCTCTTAGCGCTTGAAGGTATGTGAGTATTATCACTAGGATATATGATATCAATATTGTATGACTCTAAATTTTCATATAAAATATTACCCCAGAAAATTGCCCTTATACATCCCTAAGACCGGTGTCTTCTATTAAAATCGCCACCTAATATATACAGATGTGTTTACAATTGGTAGTAATTGATGAGAAATATATTTTCTTATAATTATTGCTACACCTCCCTCTCGAGCACTTATTCTATCGTTTCTATTAATTTTAAATTGATTGTTTTCGATAGATAAGTTTGACTTACGACCCGTTTCTGATACTAAGCAAATATGGATATACAGCTAGTTAAAAATTGAAATAATTCTAAATATTTATTTCGAATGCCTTTTGCATTCCAAGTTATTATATTAATTCCATTGTATTCCATTATGCTAAGAATTTAAATGCAAAGTTAGTGATGACCTCAAACTGTTCTGCCTTATTCTTACAATTTCTAAGATTTGTAATTAATTCTAAAGTTAAATTTTTTATTTCTTCAAGAGAGAATAAATAATTGCAGCTGTTATTAAAATTAACGTTGTTATTATTGTTAGCGTTGTTACTGCTGCTACTGTTGTTATAATATCTACTTTGAGCTTGCCAGTAACTAGATGTCGTTGGTGCACATTGTTGCAGTGTATTGGGAAAACTGTTGTTATAATTTCCGGTAGAACGAACTCCTGGATTAGCACGGACTGGTCGTCTTGGAGCTGGTATGGCATGCTGTCTTATATTAGATAATTTATCTTACTTGGACATTAGTCGAATGTTAGTTTGTGTAAGCCACTACAGTTTGCACACTTTGGGGTAGTTCTCTTTGTTATATGAACATTTTTGTTAAAAAGAAAAAAAAAAAACAAGTTTTTTTTTTAATTTTTAAACAATATTTTCTCCAATATGTTTCCATCAACTTTGTTGACCATCATCAGGGATTATCTGATAAATAACAACAAAAACACAAATAATTTTGAATTTATCATTAACAAAATGCATTAAAAACATTTAGAAATTATATTTACTTTAAAACAAATTTTTAATTTGTTTGAGTTACAACTTCCCTTCACACTGTGTAATTGTCAACTAACTTTTTTTTTAATTGTTGTGTTTGTCAACCGTATATCTGTTGATTTTAGCGACGTTTTCCTTATATCTCTTAGAATTAAGAGCTTTGTTCTTGGGAACATTCATTATATGAAGCTTTCTAGCATATATCTTTTCCTATAATTAGTTTCGTCTTGTAATATTTTTGTGGAATCAAAGTTTGGTTTATGGTTGTTTATTGAACAATGGGCAGCGAGTGCGATTTTTGGCTCTATTGGTCTGTTAATGGCTTTTAAATCTGATCGAGGTGATGATAATCTAGTTTTAAGTTTGGTTTTGGTTGTACCAATATAAACGTTGTTGCATGTTTCTTTTTCACAAATAATTTCGTATATAAGATTATATTTATATTTATCGTATATAAGATTATAATTTTCAAATTGTATTGCCTGTTTTAAATGCTAACTCGTATTTATCGCGATAGCAAATGTTGATATTCTTTATGCTGTCAGACAACCCCGGTATATATGTTGTCGATTTATACATTTTCGTTGGTTTAGGTTCTCTGACAATCCTATTTTTAAATTTTACATGTACGATTAGATCCCGAATAGTTTTCTTGGGTAATTCGTTTTTGCGCAATGTATCTTCGATAATAATTATGTTCTCCTTATAAAACTCCCTTTTTATAAAATTTGTTTCCATATTTATCACCATCAAAAAGAGAGAGTTCAAGAGAGAGTTCAAAGCAACCACTATTGTCTGAGAAAATGTCGAATGTAAAAGCATTGTCTGTTTTTGTAGAAGCTGATCTTTCTCGACACCAATACAATATTACTAGACAGTCTGCATCTGATAAGTTTCTCTCCTACAAAAATTTTCGAAATAAAAAAAAAATTGTTACACTGCGCCAACGAGCTTTCAAATTAGCGAGACCTCCATTGAAGTAAGTTTACAAGATCTTCTTAATCACACCGCGGAGGAACTAATACGACTTCCACGAATTCATTGCCTTGTTGGGAAACAATAAATCAAATATCTTATTATATACAAAATGGGGCTTTGATGGAAGTTCTGGTCATAATTCATATAAACAAGCGTTTCATGGCTCAGATGCGAGCGATTCATCAGTATTTTTACAATTGTGCCACTTAGGCTTATAATCGAAGAAAAGATGATTTGGCAAAATCCTCGGCCGTCTTCCATTAGATTTTGTAGATCTTCAGAAATTGCATTCATAAAGAAAACATCAATTGTGTCAGTTAATGAAAAAACATAAAATAGAAGAAATAGAGAGTTTAAAATAATTACACGCTGCTACAAAAATAAAAAAATCTCTGGATCTTCTGATGTGACATAGTGTATGTTGTAGGTCTCATCGAGTACAACTGAAAAATATATATTTTTTTTTTGATATACCCTCAAAATCTCAAATTACCGTTAAAATACCGTTATTTTTGACTTCTCATACAAATCGATTTATTGCACTGTTATTTTCAAACCGATTTTTAAATGTGAAACGGTTTTTAAAAGAGGACAAATAGACCTTTAAAAACATGTGCCTATAATAGTACTTTATATAAAAATATACAGAGTTACAGGTGACCAAACTTCAAATTTTAAAAATTTTTCTAAATTTTTCAACTTTGACCGTGATTTATTGCAATATTTTATTGAAAATGGTGCTATATATATATTTTTTTCTGAAAGTGTATTTGTTCGCAATTAAACTATGTGCAATTTTATAACAATTGGAGGAAAATTGCAGGAGTTATGCAATTTTTTCG
The DNA here is from genome assembly GCA_963682025.1 of Cordilura impudica. Lineage (NCBI taxonomy): Eukaryota > Metazoa > Arthropoda > Insecta > Diptera > Scathophagidae > Cordilura > Cordilura impudica. Next base: position 173,864,653 of record OY821517.1, on the reverse strand, counting down.
AAAATAAGAAAATTTTGCTTGTGCTCTTATATGGGGCTGTTACTCGTACCTTATTATATTCTTCTAGTAAAACTGCTAGTTGTGATGTTATCTGCATGCTTTGCTAGTTGTAATATTTTTACACGTCGGTCTTACTGAAAATTGGTTTCGTTACAATTCAAAAAAACTGTTAAACCGAAAAACGATTCTTTAGAAAAAACCAGTAATTTGAATTTCATAATTGTTAGCTTCAAAATGGAATGCAGCTTTTACCAAAGCGAAAGTAAAAGAAGTGTGGTGGAATTATTAAATTGGTTCTCAGGTGTGGTGAAAAATGATTCGCAGCTAAAAACAAAGTGCATAAGTGAAGCAATAAACAAATAAACAAAACAAGATTAAAATATTACTTACAATAATAACACTGTTCCAAAATGTGTGATAAAAGAAATAGCTTTTGTTATCTTTGCGGCCTTTTTGTTGATAATAAGCATCGTTTCAAATTAGAAAAAAAAAAGCCATAGTTGAAACAATCAAAATTTCCTTTGATCGCGAGTTTGTCGGCAATCGCTGGTACGAACCAGAGTTCATTTGTTCGAGATGTTACGGATCACTTACAAAGTGCAAATATGAAAAAAGTCACAATCATCCCTTGCACTTTTCAATTCCGATGACTTGGCACCGTCAATTATTTCACAAGTCTGATGACTGCTACTTCTGCCAAACTGTAATAGTAGGCTATAGCTACAAAAACCGCGACCGTATACGATATGCTGATGTGCCATCCGCCTCTAAGCCAGTCTCAAAAGCAAATGAAAAAGCTGAACTCGATACTGTAAACCGAGAAGATGATTTCTCACCCGTTGAAAATGTATATGAAAATAAAAATGATGCACCATTCATTCCAGTGCTTTCGTCATCGACGGAAAGACATTTAGTGTCTAACACAGATTACCATGATCTAGTTCGCGATGTGGGACTGTCATGGAGGCAAACAGAAATTATAGCATCACGGCTGAAACAATGGAACCTTGTCGAAAATGACTTTAAAATTACATTTGCAAGAGAGAAGAACCGAACTGCATTCGAAAATCTTTTTAAAATGAATGATGACAATGGCAGTCTTGTTTACTGTACTGACGTAGACGAATTGTTTTTATGCCTAGGTAACGAGCACAGACCAAAGGACTGGAGATTATTTATTGATGGATCACGCAAGAGTAAGTGTTTAATTATTTACATTTATAAGACGGGGAAAAACGCCATAAATATAAAAGTAACACTTACAATGTCCATATATGTTTTTGAAAGGTTTGAAAGCTGTATTGCTGCACAATGGGACTCAGTTACCATCAGTACCTCTTGCGTATGCGACTGACATGAGAGAGACCTATGAAACTATGGCAACAATTCTAAGGTTTATCAATTACGCCAAACATCAATGGAAAATAGTGTCTGACTTAAAAGTTTTAACGATCCTGTTTGGAATGCAAGGTGGTTACACAAAGCATCCCTGTTACCTTTGTGAATGGGATAGCCGTGCACAGAACCACTACCAGCGAACGGAATGGCCATCCCGCACCCCACTTCAAATAGGAAGAAAAATGTTATCAACGTTCCTTTGGTGCGAACTGATCAAATAATATTACCTCCATTGCACCTTAAACTGGGATACATGAAGCAGTTTGTCAAACGGCTTCATGGAGAAAGCGAAGCCTTTTTGCACTTAAAAAATGCTTTTCCTAGGCTAAGTGAGGCAAAAATCAAAGAAGGTACTATGGATACGTTAATTTTACATGATTCATTTAACATAATTTCTTTTTTGCAGGAGTGTTCATAGGTCCCCAAATTCGCAAAATTATGCGAGATAAAACATTTACAAATAAACTAAACCAAGTGGAAAAAAGGGCGTGGTTAAGCTTCATTGATTTGTGTAGCCATTTCTTGGGCAACAAGAGAAGCAATGATTATGCGGACAAAGTGAAGGAATTTTTGAAAGCGTACGAATTAATGGGATGCAGAATGTCAATCAAAATCCATTTTTTGCACTCACATTTAAATTTTTTCCCAGAGAATCTTGGTAAATTTAGCGACGAACAGGGTGAAAGATTCCATCAAGAGTTGGCATCAATTGAGCAGCGCTTCTTAGGAAAAAATAAAATAATAATGTTAGCTGATTACTGTTGGTCGCTGAAACGTGAAACTGATGATTCATCTTATAAGCGTCGGAGAACCAACAAACATTTTTAAAAATATCTATTTATGAAATAAATACAACAATTGTTATAAAATTGCGGTTTTTGTAGCTATAGCCTACTATTACATCACAACTAGCAGTTTTACTAGAAGAATATAATAAGGTACGAGTAACAGCCCCATATAAGAGCACAAGCAAAATTTTCTTATTTTCGAAAAAATTGCATAACTCCTGCAATTTTCCTCCAATTGTTATAAAATTGCACATAGTTTAATTGCGAACAAATACACTTTCAGAAAAAAATATATATATAGCACCATTTTCAATAAAATATTGCAATAAATCACGGTCAAAGTTGAAAAATTTAGAAAAATTTTTAAAATTTGAAGTTTGGTCACCTGTAACTCTGTATATTTTTATATAAAGTACTATTATAGGCACATGTTTTTAAAGGTCTATTTGTCCTCTTTTAAAAACCGTTTCACATTTAAAAATCGGTTTGAAAATAACAGTGCAATAAATCGATTTGTATGAGAAGTCAAAAATAACGGTATTTTAACGGTAATTTGAGATTTTGAGGGTATATCAAAAAAAAAATATATATTTTTCAGTTGTACTCGATGAGACCTACAACATACACCATGTCACATCAGAAGATATTTTTGACTGTAGCAGAGTGTTACCTGTCACAATCGCTGAGAAAGTTATAAAAGTGTATCACAATATAATTTTGTCAATGATTGATGGAAAAGTTATGAATGCCGTAGCTGGAACTACATCAACACAAAAGTATTACTTATGTGGCGCCACTAGGAAGGAGTTCAATAAGATAGATGACATAATAAAATACAGGTGAATACGTAATATTTAAGACTCGGGATTTCTGTTCTTCATGGTTGGATACGATTCTTTAAATGTATTTTGCGTATTGCATATAAAATACCTTTAAAAAAATGGCAGGTTAGAAGTGATTTTGAAAAAAAATCGTTGCTGAGACAAAATTAAGAATTCAGAAACAATTTAGAGAGACTATGGGATTAATTGTTGACAAACCAAAGCGTGGATGAGAATACAGGAAAACGTTTTTTTTTTAAATGCTGAAAAATCAGCCGAAATAACAAAAACGGATTTGAATTTAATAAAAAGAATGCACGTTTTGCTTGTAGCAGTGAAATCCAAACTGAAAATTTTAAAATATTTTCACACAACACAACCAGACTTTTTGTTGAAAAATATCCATGGTACAATATGCCACTTACTTTGTATCTAATACACGGGGACGAAATTATTAATAATGCTCATTTACATATTGGGCTATTATCGGAAGAAGCGCAAGAAGCTCGGAATAAAGATTAAAAAAAAAATAGAGAGTTTTATTCACGAAAGTGCAGTCGCGAAAAGTCCCTCCAAGATATTTTTAATTTATTCTTGATAAGCTCTGACTCAATTATTTCAAGCATGCGAAAGTTGCCTCCAAAGAAGTTTCAAAGTTTGCCAGAGCAGGCAATCGATTTAATAACACCTCCACTTTCAAATAAAACCAATTTTTGTGATAATGATGATGATGATGATGATGATGATGATGATGATGATGATGATGACCAGGATAATGATGATGGTGATGATGACGATGAAGACGATGATAATAATGATGATGATGATTATAATGATGATGATCATGAAAAAATAATTAAGTTTCCTTATTGTACTATTACTTATAACCAAAATTTCCTAATTTGTAATAAAATTGCACTGATATATAATTAAAAATGGTTTGTTTTATAAAATTTTTATATTATTAGGCAAAACCTAATGAAAAAATATGCTAACAAAGCTTCTCTCAATTGATGCTCAAAAACAAGGTTATAAGAGTTTATCACTCTTATGGTTTCGTTGACTGTGTCCCTTTTTATAATGGCGAAGATGTCATCAACGTATTTGTTCAAAATCCTGGGTTTTGGTTCCACTAACTCCATTGACCAATCTAGCAGCTCTTCTATAACTATATCAGCAATTACAGGCGAAGCTAGTGACCTCATAGGTAATCCCTCCCGTTGCTCATATATATACTTTTCATATTTAAAATATCTTGTATTTTTAATGCAAAAAGTTAAAATTTCCATAAAAAGGTATTTTGGTATAATTTTGTAAAATGTCCCATTTTCCCTCAATAGTTCAGATATAATACGATCAAAATCAATTTACATCTTTCTTTTATTTTATACATCAATAACACATATATACAACTCATATATCTGTGATCCCAAGCAATAACCGCCTAACTCGAAAATCATGCTTTTGAGAAAAACAGCTTTTTATATAAATGTAATGGGGCTTCATTACGACTCAGGCCAGAATATTTGTACTAATATCTTTTTAAAAAGCAGTGTTACAGCAATGGGGATTTCACGCAAATATGAAGATTATTTAGTAGAATATGATAGTATATATAACTCAAATCGGCGAAAATCATTCTTTCGAGAAAAATAACTGTTTATATAAATGTAATGGGGCTTTGTTACGACTTAGGTCAGTATATTTTTATTAATAACTTTTTAATAAAAAGTGTTAGAGAAATGGGGATTTCACGTAAATATAAAGCGTTTTTTGTAGAATATGACAGCATACATAACTCAAATCGTTCTCAAGTCGACTTAGGCGGTTATCGCTTGTGACCACAGATATTATACTTTTGTACACGGATGCTTAAGTTTATATAGCAAATAGTAAGACAGTGTCGTTGAACTAAAACTTCAACGAAAATAAATAAAATTAACAATAAAAAATCATTAGTCAACACCAAAAATGGAAACAAGAAGTGAATCGTCCGTTAAAAGAGCCAGAGTAACAACACAAGAATCAAAAGAGTACTGTTCTATGGACAATTATCCGAGTCCATGGTTAACACAGGACGACAAACTATATTTTCGAGAGTTAATAAGATGGAGTGAATACACCACATCTGAAGTAATAAAAAATCATGTGAGTCCGATCACAGGGGAGATGTGTAAACATCTGTTAATAAATAAAATGCAGAAAACAGCGACAAAAAGGTTATTACATATCATAATTTTTTCAACAAACAATCATGCCACACCGTTTTGTCTTAATGTTTTCATGTTACGCGTAAGATCTTACGCTCACATATTACGCTGTTTTTGTAATTGTATTGTGAATTAGTAATTTACCCCCCTGCGCGTATAGATGTTTACACATTAAAAGTTCGATAACAGAAAGTGAAGAAAAACATTTTGATTTTGAGAACAAAATTGACAACGTAAACGTCCAAATAAATACAATAACTGAATGAGTCAATAAATTAGAAATTAAAGGTACAGAAGTTATACAGATTAAAAAAACGAATTAAATGAATTAAAAAGAAATAAATTAAAGCAAAAAACTCAGAAGTAGCTTGTAGTATTCGAATATCTGGTGTCGCCTACTATGAAAATGAAGATCTTTATAAAATTTTTAATAATATATATGGTAGCTTAAATATACCTTCGCCACAAATAGAAAATATATATAGACTTAAAATGTTTAACGAAAACAATAAACCCAACGGATGAGGATATAGTGGCAAAATTAAATTCCCGTATGAAAAAAACTGTATTCTAAAAATAATTGCTAAACACCGTCGTAATAATAAAAAGTCTTTGTGTTTACAGCAGGCTGGCTTTCAAAGCTATCTTACAACACATAATCGTCGAATATTTAAAGAGGCGCTAATTATGAGAAAACGTAAACAGATCCGATCAACATTTACTCTGAGAAGTCTCGTTTGTGTAAAAAAACTAAACCCAAATGACCCAATTCTAATAAAATTTTTTGATGATCTGAAAGAGCTTTTTCGTGAATAATAAACATAAATCATTAATTCACTTTGATATTATTAATGCTATACAATACTATTGTTTAACAAATCTTATTGCCTATTGCTCATTTTACATATGTTTTTCATTTCGCTATATGTTTTTTAAAATTTTGCAAAATTTGTCTTTTATTATTAATTATGACAATCATGTTTCAAATTTTTGTAACATTTATTTTTTATTATTAAATTTACATTATGAATGCCTAGCTTTAGAATGTCATTATGACAAATATCATATGAACAACTTGGCTCCAAAGATGGTAGTTATAACAGGGTACGTATCCTGGCTAATCATAGGCAGGGACAGTATTTGTCATTTAAATGCACAAAGTTTATGCAATAAAATTTACGAATTTCGACATTTATTTGAAAACTCTGGTGTTGACGCTGTATGTGTTTCTGAGACATGGTTCTGTGATAATGTAACCGACAATGTCTATGAACTTAAGGGGCATTCTGTCTTTCGTTCTGATAGAAGTGGTCATGCTGGTGGTGTCGCAATTTATATAAAAATTAATATTTCTTGTAAATTAGATTGCACATAATGTAGCTAATGACTTGAAATATATTTTTATAGACGTAAATTGTCATGGTGATAAGCTTCTTCTTGTATGTGTATACAGTCCACATAAACGGATAAAGTTTGTCAGTCTTACAACGAAGTTGGAGCTTTCATCAATGTTATACTCCGAATTCGTTATATCAGGTGATTTCAATATCAATATTTTTCGAAGACTCAAGTCTTACCACTACAATGTCGATGATTAACTTTTTTTTTAAATTAAACAAACTCAGGGGATGTCCCCTACAAATGCAGGGCATTGTGTTGATTTCAGGAAAATAGGTTATGGGAAGGAGGAGAGAGGGAGTAGCGTTTGTGGATATTTGTCTTAAATTTTATTAGATTATAACTGTCAGGAAAGACCTCTGCGGGAGTTTATTCCACATGCAGCTAGTTCGACAGATTAACGAATTCTCTCTGTAATTCGTTGTGCGATCAACTGGACAATAGACTACACATTTCACGTCAACAAGTAGTACTTTGTTAGATCTATTCTTTACCAGTAATGAAAGTAAAGTCCGTAATTACGATCAGTTAGCTGCTCCAGCATTCTCGAACCACGATCTATTCTTCTTATCATACGATTTTGCAACAGAAACCCGGCGGCAAATATTTAGTTATAATGATTTTGATAATAATGATATCTTGGCTTTGGGACATGATCTTTGATCTACTCCATGGGATCAAATTTTCTATTAACCGAGTGTTGGAAAACAACTGTCATTTCTTAAGTGTAAAATTTTAGCAACTTACAACAAACTTGTCCTCATCAAAATGAAGGCTGTTAAAAATAGAGATAGACCTTGGTTAAAAATAGAAACCAAGATGCTAATAGAACATCATGATAATCTATATCAGAAGTGGAAACGCTCTGGGTTATCAGAATATCGCGACGAATATAAGATGACTAGGAAAGGGGTTGTTTCCAAGATATGGTATTATAAGTCTTCTTATTATTATAACAAATTTAATATAGCTATTGGAAGTAAAAAACCAATAAATAAGACAATTTATCAATCAATGAATGTTGACAATAATGCGCTAAATTAAGCTTTTGTAAATACTCCTCTACCAGCCGTAAATAACGAATTGTATGATGAATGTCCATCGAACAATCCAAACATGCCAACACTTAACTTTCAGCGTATAACACTAACAGAGGTAATTGAAAGTTTCGGTGCTATTAAATCGAATGCCTTGGGTTTTGAAAATATACACCCCCAGATTTATAAAAATGATTTCATCACGGATTGTCCGTTTCAAACTGAAACAGTTTTTTAACTTTTCTGCATTAGCAGTTAGACTCAGGTGGTCATATCTCATAAACAGATCCCAATCAATAGTAGCTCCATCTCAAACTCGCTGCAACAGGGCCCGATCCTTGGATCAATCAAAAGATTCATATCAAAGACAAAACGTCGCCAACATAAAAGAAAAATAGTAATGTAAATGTTAATTGTCCTAGAAAAGTACTTAATTATTTCTACAATTTTATTCTGATGAAGAGTGAAATGAACTTGTGTTTCTTTAACGAATTTAACAATAATTTTATTAACTGATTGATTACTTAATATGGTAACTTATAATATTTTTATGTATTATTGTGTAAACTTTTCGAAATTTTGTATGAGACTACTTGTGTCTGCTGTTTTTCAAGGCCTATTTCCACAGTCTCTTTCTTCATCCATCTGCAAGACTGAAGGCGATGCCTACTTTATCGGCTTGTCCATTAATTTTAAATTCTGTTAATACTCCAAGAAATTAATTTACTTCAAGGCTAGATTTCTGTAACTTTCTATTAAATTCAAAACTTGTCTGTGGATATTTCAAATGGTACAGAGATTTTAAAATTTTAAGAACTCCAAATTTAAAGTTTTAGATGAAATCTGTCTTATAAGTTTGAAAACATTTACCAATATTTTAATTTGCTCATGTTTGAAGAACTTAAGATATTTGTTTTGTGGAAAAACTCGTTAAGCTTTTAAAATATATATCGTATTAAAGGTTGTTCTATAATAAATGTTAGATTCCAGTATTTTTCATATAGATTCATAGCAAATCTAAAAAAATCTTTAGCGAAGTAAATAAAAAGTTATTTTCCGTGGACTTGATAAAAAATAAATAAAAAATAATAGATGGCAACTCTTGCTCTAAAACAGTATAGGTATATAATGTTAACTTTCATGTTATTTTTAGTAACACATTCAATTGCACAGTGCAATCTGCAATCTGGAGACTGAAAATACGAGACAAGTAGCATTAAAAATTATCAAGGGGTGGCGCTCTCAGGCCAAACTTTTCATCTGCAACTTTAGAACCATTGATAATTTCTCATTTCATTCTTCCGTAAATAGCTTCAGCAAATCAAGTCAGGCTTATTTTACGAAATGAAATCTACAAAAAATTTTAATTTTTTCCCCTTTCTTCAATCGATATTTTTAATAACATAACATATTCAGGGCGTATGATTAATATTTACTAGTAAATTATAAGAACTGCATAAGTATGAGTGATATTGCTAATATAAAAATTGTCATGAACTTGTTGTATTTGCACATCAACACTTATGCAGAGCAGATTTGTCATTTCCAACGGTAAATTTTTACAGAAGCAAGTATTAAGAAATTTTCAATCGGTGGAGTTGATCCAATTTCTGATATTTTCGCGTTGTTGAGACCGAAAATGGGAAAATTTTTTTGATAAGATTTTGAAAGGTCCTTTTTCAAGTTTTAAAAAATTTTCTTAAAAAATTTTTTTAAAAAATGGCCCTGGCGCTATCAGGTGTTGTTAGTATATATATATATATATATATAGTCGCGTTGTTCCTTTTAGGAGCATAGGGCCTCAACAAAAGTTTTCCATCTGGGTTTGTCGATAGCGATGCATTTAATTTCACTCCATGTTACACCAACATCCGCAGCTTCCAACTCCACTAATCTGCGCCATGTTTTGGATGGTCGGCCCCTCCTTCGACTTCCTTGGGGTGTCCACTCTATACCTTGCCTTGTAATATCATCTGTTGATTTTCGTAGGATGTGTCCCAACCAGGACCATTTACGACGCTTTATTTCCGTAGAAATCGTTGTCTGTCGCGTCCTTACCCACAGTTCACTATTTGTGATAGTATTAGGCCAGAATATACGAAGAATTCTACGGAGGCAACGATTTACAAATGCTTGCATTGTTTGCACTTCGCGGTGAGATGGATTCCATGTCTCACATGCGTACAGAAGGACAGGCTTTACGTTGGCATTGAAGATTTTTATTTTTGTGTCTCTGGATATGGATGTAGAATGCCAAACCGAAGAGAGAACACCGAAGGCAGCCTTAGCCTTATTTATACGTGCCTTTATATCTACACTAGAACCACCACTGCTGGAGATAATACTTCCAAGGTACATGAAGGAGGAAACGGATTCTAAAGCTACGCCGTACAGAGTAAATGGCCTATTCGTCACCGTGTTGATGTTCATGGTTTTCGTTTTATTAACGTTAATCTTTAACCCGCATTCGGCTGCGACATTGCACAATTCCTGGAGTTTAGATGATATATGTGAGCTTCTATGGGCAAAAAGACAAATGTCGTCAGCATAATCTAAATCATCTAATCTTCCATGGAGACCATATGTGATGCCGGTGTTTCTTGGTGTCGCGTTGTTTAATATGTTGTCTAATACAATGTTGAATAAAAGAGGTGAGAGTACACACCTTTGCCTGACACCAGTCATTACGGAGATCTTATTGCTCAAGTTTTGGTCACATTTATGCGACAGCTTGCACCATGGTACATCGCCTTGACTAAATTTATAATTTTGTAAGGCACTCCCTTACATTCTAACGCGTTCCATATAGCCTGGTGTTGTAATTTATCAAATGCCTTTTCAAAATCAATGAATGTAAGATAGAGAGGAGAATGCCATTCCACAGATTGCTCAACTGTTACGCGTACTGTATTTACGTGATCTATACAAGAACGCTGGGGGCGAAAACCGGCTTGTTCTCTTCTTAAATGGGGGTCAAGAGCATTAACTAGTCGTTTACTAATTATGTGGGAGCAAATTTTGTTAATTATGCAAAGTAAAGTTATACCTCGCCAGTTTTTACAATTGGACAAATCCCCTTTTTTGGGAAGGTTAATTATAGTACCCTCTTTAGTATCTTCTGGTAGTGATTCTGATAGCCAAAACCTATCGATGATGGGGTGTAAAATTTTGGCGCTTGTGCTTGGGTCTGCCTTTAATAATTCTGGTGGGATGTTATCTGGGCCAGGTGCTTTGTGGTTTTTGAGGGCTTTAATGGCCATTACAATTTCCTCCAAATTTGGGGAGTAGGTGGGGATATCGTGTCTTTCTACATGTTGCTGACATTTACAAATTTTCGACACTGGTGTTGGGGGGATTGAAAGCATATTAGCGTAATGCTTTTCCCAAATTGCAAGTTGTTCTTGTTTTGAAGAGGTAAGGATGCCTTGATCATTTTTCAAAGGTTTTGTGACGTTGAGGGTTTTGTTTGTCATCTGTTTTACGATTTTATACAGGTCTCTAGTACGATTTGTGTCAGCAGCCGCTTGTGCATTAAGAGCTAGTTGGTTGAACCAACGCCTCTTGTCATTCCGGGCACTTTTCTTGACCTTCTGATCCATCTCAGAGTATTTCGACTGCAGTTCTGCCTTGCTTGATCTTGTTTTCGCCATATTTACCTCACCCTTGATTTCTTTTCTACACTGAATCAGATTCCAGGTAAAGTCAGAAATCCATTCCTTTCTTTTGGTAACAATAAAGCCGATATTGCGTTCCGCAGTTGTTAAAAATAAGTCTCTAGCTGCATCCCACCCTGTGTTGTTAGATTCTCGTAGGATTTCGGCAGAATTTTGCAGTGCCTCAGAGAACTGTCTGCATATCGAAGGCCGTTGTAGTTTTCTCACATCGAATCTCTTCTGTATGTTGCAATTTTTGTCTTTCTTTATGGCTGCCACTTTTAGTCGAATCTTCGCAATAACTAGATGGTGATCACTAGATATATCTGCCCCACGTTTATTGCGAACATCCAGCAGAGATCCGCGCCAGGTCTTACTAATGGCTATGTGATCTATTTGATTCTCGGTTCTATGATCAGGGGAGACCCATGTCACTTTGTGTACATTCTTATGAGGAAATAGTGTCCCCCCTATTACCAAGTTGTTATTTTCACATAATTCTGTGAATAGTTCTCCATTTTCGTTCATGCTTCCACAACCATGCCTCCCCATTACACGCTCGTACCCAATATTATCACACCCAAGTTGTGCGTTAAAATCACCCATGAGGATTAAGATATCCCCACGATGTATTGTGGATAAAACACTCGTAAGACTGCTATAAAATTCTTCTTTTACAACAGGGTCTGATACTTCAGTTGGTGCGTAACATTGAATGATAGATATTTTCCTTAAACGCGAACGTAATCTGATGGAGATGATTCGATCGGAATGTGGTTTCCATTCAATAAGTGCGTCCTGTGCCTCTTTAGAGTGCAAAAATCCCACCCCATTTTGGTGTTTTGAGCCATTGGGCTTTCCCGAAAACAATAGTTTGATACCCTCATTCGTCTTCATTTCGCCAGAGTCAAGCCATCTCATTTCGGCAACGCCAAGCACCAACAGATTATATTTTTTAAATTCCATACTCAACTGTGACAATTTAGAGGTTTGTAACAGCGTGTGTACATTCCATGTTCCTATTCGTGATCCATATTTCATGCTAAAGGTTGTCGACAGGTGATCCATTTGTTTTTTCATTTTTGAGGTTTCATTAATCAGTAAGGTTTAAGATAGGCAGATGATTGGTCTACCGCATCCGATCCTGGATCTGGGGCTGCCAGATAAAGCCACCAGGCTTGCTAAAGTTGTTGTTAGTGCATGCTAGAAAGGTGTTGTTAGTGCATGCTAGAAATTAACTGTGTGAATCTGTAGGTAAATCGCTATACCAGAATGGCACTTTGTGAAATATTCTGTATATGCAATCTTTCTAAATTCTTTATATCAAAAATTAATAAGTTCTCTACTTTTAAATGCTGTGTTTTATCTTAAATGCCTAGGGTTTCGGAAAAAATAATATTACCCATTAGCCCTTTTGGAATTGGGGTCACATATTTTTTCAACAAATGTAAATATTTTCCAAATGCTGTTGAACTTTTAAAAGCGTTACTTATAATATTATAGCCAAATATGCATATCTTCCGTTCCTTAAATTTGGGATAAATCCGAGGACGCTAACCCTTTATTTGCCAAGGCCAGCTTTGGTTTTTACGATATTTTTAAATAAATATTTCCGAAAACGATCTTTTCTATTAAACTCGATGAATTTTAACTATTTATGAGTTTAGGAAATATAATTCGGATAATTTTTTTATTGAACCCTTCAAAATTATGCATTGTGATATATCTCTGGTCCATTTGTCTGCTTATTGCTCGCGAATATAAATTAAAACAATTTTAAACCAATTTTATTAAGAAATTATATTATTTTTAAAAACTAGCTAACATAAAAGCTAACATAAAATAAGAAAATTGTTGAGCTCAACACTGTTAAATTATACTTGACCTTGTGCAGGAAGGATGTTGTTTTTTGTATGATTCTACTATCTGGAGTAAAAACTGCTTTTCTGCTTCATTATTTGTTAACACTTTATTAAAATCTTTTATGAATTTAATGCCTCTTTCGGCCGTATCATTTACTACCCATAAGTCCTTTTTAAAATCTTCATTAGATTCCCGTGTCGATGGAAGAAATAATAAATATTCCGCAGAAATACCAAAAGAGCCAAAAAAATGTTTAGTTTTCTCGAACACAAAATCGCTTAAATCATTATTTATCAAATTTTTGGCGTGCATGAATTTTCTACTTTCGATAAGTTTCACAACTGCTTCCATTTCATGCAGACGAACAATCATTTTTTCTTTCAGTTCTAGTGGAACTTTTGAGTCAAAAAATCATTTATTTTTTTATCAAATTTTGATGGCATTAGCATTTTTTGGCTCAAAACTTGCACTAGAAGTGAAGAAAAAACTGATCCCGATTCATATAACAACTTGTCGGACAAATTAAATTATGGAACGAAATTTTTTATAACATGAAAATAAAGTCATATGTTCCCCATATAAACACACTTGAAATTTTCAATCGATTTCCGGCGCAAATTTTTTTGACCCGATTTCCCCAAACTTCACATATATTAGTTTTATATAGAAAGGAAGAAAATTGGACCCCGCCTCTCCCAAAAATCCCAATATCATTTTTAAGGATATGCGTTACAGGACAAAATGTTTAAGCACTGGTGTAGGGTATATAACACAAATGTTCTTTACCCAAACACATAAATGTATAGAATCACAATTTAAAAGAAATCAAAGATAAGTTTAATATAGTATATAAATATATATATACGTATATATATACATACATTTTGTATGTACATAAATCATTTTTAAGGCTCTGTGCGATTTAGCTAAAAAGGACCTAAATTTCCTGTAATTCTGCCAGTTTTAAAAGAATTGTTATTAAAAATGCAAAGAAATATTAAGACATATAAAATATATCAGAGAGGCAATACATGTTTACTAAGGAAGTTGAGCCATAGAAAAAACAGAAAAATTCCAAAAGGTATTTTCAATTATGTGATGAAAGCACTCACATAACATTTAATAATTTCTAGAGTTGTTATATTTATCATATTTCTGAAAATTGTTTTAGTTAAGGTTAATCTACGACAGCTGGCATACTTGCCTTAAAATTATATTGAAACTATGTGTGAAATAAAATTAATAAAGCCTTTTCAAATATTACCATAAATCCAAGAAATTGTTGGCATACATTTCTAATACATTTTTCATTTTCATAAAAAGATATTTTGTTTTATAAGCCATTAAGACATAAGCATTTTAAAATTTTTAAGTAATTTGTATTCGTTATGTTAGAACTTAGGACGACGGTAAATGTTTGGATCCAACGTAAGAAGCAATGTTACATATGTATGCGTTTTTCCAAATTTTGATTTGAATTTATATTCTTTCATGTCTTTGGCAGTGCTTTTATTAATTTGACTTTCAGTTAAGAAGTGGGATAAAGAACGCCTCTCATAAAGTCACAAAAATTATTATATAAACGCCAGTGCTTAATAGTTTAAAAAAGCGAAAAAAGAAAAAAAATAATTTTCATGAAAATACATTAAAGGTATCGGAATTAGAAATAGAACAGATAAATCAATTACTTCATTATCTTAATTCATCAATTTCTGGTAATAAACTGGAGTTAATTCAATGTTTGTAGAACTAGTTGGATCTAAAGACATGATCATGAAAGCGGTCAAGTTTTCGAGTTAAGAGCAATGTTGCAGCAGCTAGTGGTGACCATGAATCAAGGCATAAACCCGGACACATGTCAGGTGTCAAGTGCTCAAAATGCAGTTGTGTGTTCCGTTTAAAACAATAATAAAAGAATCGAAAAGTCTGTTTCAAACTCCTATTCTGTAAAGGCAATTCCGGAATATACCTGAACGAATGATAAATCGTTAAGTGCAGAAAAATTCATTAATCGTGTTAATACAGGTGCTGCTGCATACAGATGCGAAGAAAAGCATTTGATCTTAGCAATAAATAGCAGGTGAAAAGGATCAGAAAAGTTGTCGGTGGATGGTTCCTTGGACATATATACCAATTGAAGGGCCCTGTATGAAAAATTAATAGAAGAGTTTGGTGGGTGCATAGACGAGGCCGAAATTCACCGAAAATTAGCTAACATACAGAAGGAAAAAACAAGACTATTATCGAATTTTGTTTCAGAATTTCTTATCTTGGCCGAACATGTCAGTTAGGTGACCAGGCGATAATAGAATATACACGAGATGGATTAAAAAATCTGAATTTACAACCCGATACAGCTGCTATGCCATTCTTGCTACTGCGAGAAATGCGTGAAACAATTTCTTAGTTTTTGCAAAATGTTCCATCTATGAATAATAAAACCCCATCTACTATGATGAGCAGCTTAGAAAACGTTAAGATAATCTCTGAAATTATCTCTTGCATTTTACGTGAATACATGTCTCGTTGACATAACCTCTCGGTGCTCTGAACACTGGATCGAAACATGCACAACCACTGCCCCCTTGTGTAGAAAACTACACTCAGGCACCAATTCAAGTTTTGCGCATTTGGGCAATAAATTCCACATCTTAGTCGGGGCTTACCTATCACCTTTGCTGTTCTATGTGTCACAGCAATGTTCAATGCAGCTCCATATCGAGCTGTGCTCTTACCGCGATTTTGGCTTTAAAACACAACCTCTACCGTACTCCTCTAAGGCCTGTACCCTAGAAGTCAGCTGGAATCTACGATTCCTCAGCCACATTCATGCGTGTCAGCCAAGGCACTTTTATGCAAACAGCCCATACTCAGGCGATAACCAAAGTCTGGGCGTAACACGTCCTTTTTAACTACTGTCCAATCGATGGTGCCATCTAGAACATCGTCCTCGTTCGACAACCATACGCTCTGTTACAATGGCTGCCTTTCCTTGATCCTGTACGTAATTCTTTTACGTATCAGCTCCAAGTCAGGAGAGGTTACACATACAAATACCTATAACGTCTCCACGAAGACCTTTACCATGATATGATTTTCAGCTTTCCTCTGGTGGTCGTGACCACGCTGGACTACATCGAAGAAGCATATGTTGTGCAAGCAACAAACAATCCGCGGTAAAAGGTATGCACAGAACGGCTGCTGAGGCCTCAATTATTTCTAAGAATGTACCGGACGTACTCCACCACACCAGTTAACTTCGCCTTAACAAGCTCGAGATAAATCATGAAGTTCGTACGGTCAAGCATCGCAATTCCCAAGTATTTGACCTCAGTCGCATACTTAAGGCCAACGCCATTGGCCCTAACAATTGGACGTCGATTTAGCGATAACTTACCTTTCAGCAACATTATCACAGTCTTAGCCATTGCTACATCTACACCTACTCGGATAACACTGTGGAACAAATTCAGGTTAGCAAAAGTTAGGTCGATTCTGAAAGTGAGGGGTGAAAATAGAGGCTAAATTAGAAGACCTGTATCGCAGCGTTTGTTCATGTTAGTTGAAATTTTTTTTTTTTTAATCGACCCTCGAACTTTGCAGGCAAATGCCGATTTTCAGCATATTGATTATATGGTTTTTTGGCTATAACTCGTCGACTGATTAATATTTTTTCAATCTGTGAAAGCCAAATTATTGCTAGAGACCTGTGCAACAATTAAAATTTTTTAAAAAAATTGATTAAGAAAATTTTTGTGGTGCTTATGAAGCAAAATGTTGGAAAAAATATTTTTTTTTCATGCTTTTTGAAAATATTTTCCACAAAACTAAGGCTTTTTTGTTTTCTGTTTGATCTATAATATGCTTCTCTGAAAATGGTCCTAGTCGATAATTTGCCTTAAAAATCCCAAAACCATTAAATAAATAGCGATTTAGGTAGAAGTAATTAAAAAGGCAAGTTCCAAGAATTAGGAATTAGTAAAACAACTTTTTTGTTTTCAACCACCGCACAGGTAGAGATTTTTTTGTAATTCGTACAAGCGAACTAATTTCAAAAATGAAGATCCAGTTAAGACTCGAAACTCAGCCGAAGCTGATGTCTTTTAATTTTCGCTTGGTCGTAATAAAATTCGCTATTAATTTTTTAGGAACTTATTTCATTTTGTGAGTGATTTAAGTTAAGTGCATCGGTTTCATAAAAATAACAAAAAAAAAAAACATTGTATAATATGTATGTATTAAAAATGTCAAAATGTAAAATGGAGCATTTTTGTAATGTTTGTGGACGTTTCAGAGCAAGCGATGAAAAATGTGGCAATGCGAGTGATTTTTTTTTGGAAGCCTATAAACAATATTTCTCGCAAGAGTTTATCACTGACGTAAACTATGCCCCTAAAAAAGTTTGCTTTAATTGCTATTCAACTCTTATGCAATGGAAAACAAGTAAGAAAATTATAGTCGGTCTAGACCGACTATACGATACCCTATACCATGCGTTTAGAAACCCTATGTCTTAGGCCCAACTAACTGGACATTGTAAATAAGCAAAAACAAAATTTGAGTGGGATTTTTATTAATTTTTTTGGCTGCAGATATGAAAAAGTTCATATCGGATGCTATATCTATAAAGGGACTAGGTCCAAAAATGGACCGATCCTGATCATGTTTGGTAAAGTCTCTTGTATTTTCCAAAAATATGTACAAACAAAATTTGAGAAGAATCAGTGCAATATTTTTGTTTTTTAATAGATTTAAGTGAAGATCGGGAAGCAGCTCTATATGGGGTCAAAGGGATCATTTTTGGACTACTGATTAGTGGATGTAATGAACGCATACAAACCCAATTTGAGTAAGATCTATATGACAATTTGGATCTTATGGCAATTTATGTCGATTTTATATGGGTAATTTGTATGGGGGCTAGGTTTGAACATGGACCGATTCTCACCAATTTCAATAGCGTTCATCCCATGGCCGACAAAAGCTTATATACCAAATTTCATCAAAATATATTCATATTTGCGACCTGCAGTTTGATTACAAGCTTTACATGGACACACAGACGGACGGACGGACGGACGGACGGACGGACGGACATTGTTAAATCAACTCAGAAAGTGATTCTGATTCGATCGGTATAATTAAAGATGGGTCTAGGTCAAATATTTTTGGTTGTTACAAACAGCAGCACAAAGTCATTATACCCAAACCACATAGTGGTATAGGGTATAATGAATTGGCATTCCTAAAAATTTTTTGAAATGTATCGCAAAAAGACCAGCAGTATTCAACCGCTTAAAAGACATTTTCCCAAGGCTAAGTAACGCCAAAATTCAGAAAGGGGTTGTTAATGGTCCCGACATACTGAAACTAATGAGTCGTCAATATTTTGACCAAGTTCTGACAGACCGAGAATTAAATGCATGGCTCGCATTGAAAGCAGTCATTAAAGGACTTTTGGGTAAAGAACGCAAAGACAACTTCAGGCAATCTGTTGCAAACATGTTGGCAGCTTTCGATGAAATTGGGGTTAATATGTCGTACAAAATTCATCTCTGCATCAGCATCTTGATCAACTCGCTCAACAGTTGCCAACTGAATCTGATGAGCAAGGCGAACGTTATCACCAAACTGCGCTTCCATTTGAAATAAGGTAACTATAGAGTGTGCATATTTTGAATTCATAGATTTTTCTAATATCTTTGTCAGAGTGCACAATTTAAACATGTTAACGATTGAAAACTATTTTCGTTTCAGGTACAGAAAGAAATCTCCAGATGCAATACTCGCTGAAATTTGTTGGTGGTATAAAAACACCTTTGAAGAAGAGGAAGACGAGGAAAAAGAGGAAGAAGGGGAAGATAAATATAAAATTCCAGAATATCTGTTGGACGAAATTATCGACGTTTCTGATGATGATGACGATGACCAAGATATTAGAGAGAGCAGTGATGTTGATCCACAGCCGCCTGCTAAACGGCAACTGGCCAAATCATTAATTAAATTTATTTAATTTTTTTACTTAACACTTTTCGTTACTAACATTTCAAAAATATATTTTTTCCATATTTTTATAAATTCTTTTTCAATTGTAGTGCATCCCTATATATGCAACCCAGAATACTGGTAAAGTTAATCTATATATATAAAATTCATTTTCTGTTTGTTTGTTTGTTTGTTTGTTTGTTTGTTTGTTTGTTTGACCGCTATACAAATTTTTATTTTTCAACAGATTTTCCTGAAATTTTGTACACACGATCTCCATACCCCAGGAAAGGTCGCCATATACCTCCTACCAGCCACGCCTACTTTTACGCCCACTTTTTATATAAAATTCATTTTCTGTTTTATTCATATTTGTTCACTATACAAATTTTTATTTGTTATCAGATTTCTCTGAAATTCGGTACACAGGATCCCTGTACTCCAGATAAGGTCGCCATATACTTTTTATCGACCACGCCTACTTTTGCGCCCACTTTTTATATACAATTCATTTTCTGCTTTTTGGTATATTTGTTCGGTATACAAATTTTTATTTTTCAACGCATTTCTCTGAAATTTGGTACACACGATCTTTGTACCTCAGGCCAGGTCACCGGGTGATTCTTGCGGCCACACCTACTGTTACGCCCACTTTTTGTATACAATTCGTTTACTGTTTTTTGGTATATTTGTTTGCTATACAAATTTTTGTTTTTCAACGGAATTCTCTGAAATTTGGTACACACGACCTCTGTACTCCACCTAATGTCGCCATATGCTTCGTACCGGCCACGCCTACTTTAGCGCCCACTTTTTGTATACAATTCATTTTGTTTTTTGGTATATTTGTTCACTATACAAATTTTTATTTTTCAACCGATTTCTCTGAAATTTGGTACACACGATCTCTCTCCTCCAGGGAAAGTCGACATATTCTTCGTACCGGTCACGCCTACTATTACGCCCACTTTTTGTATACAATTCATATTCTGTTTTTTGGTACATTTGTTCGCTACACAATTTTTTTTAACGGATTTCGCTGAAATTTGCTACACACGATCTCTGTAATCCAGAGAGGTCGCCATATGATTCTTGCCGGTCACGCCTACTTCTACGCCCGCTTTTTATACAAAATTAATTTTCTGTTTTTTGTATATTTGTTCACTATAGAAATTTTTATTTTTCAGGGAAGGTCTCCATATGCTTGTTACAGGCCACGCCTACTTTGCGCTAACTTCTATGTATATAAAACTTATTTTTTCCTTTTATTTGTTTCTTTATTTGATTGCTATAAAAACTTTTATTTTTCAACGGCTTTCTTCGAAATTTAGTACATATTCCAGGGAAGGTCGCTATATGATTTTTACCGACCACGCCTACCTTTACGCCCAATTTTCTTATAAAATTCCTATTTTGTTGTGTGGTATATTTCTTCCCTATACAAATTTGTACTTTTCAATGAATTTCTCTGAAATTTGGGTTACACGGAAATAACTACACGGTGAACAAATTCCCCAAACTTAAAAAAAGGTACCCAAAAGAAATGAACAAATTCCCCATTTATTTTTAATCGAAATAAAAAATGGACTTACTACCCAAATTCATTCTTAAATTTTTACATATTTTTATTTAATGAATTTTGTTAAATATTTATTTTAGTAAACATTTGCATACTGCTCTCAATATATGTCCAACAATAAATGCATTGAAAATGAGTATTCTTTTCAAAATAAGTTGGCAACAGCTGCGCGGCAGCACAGGTGTGGTTGCCAAACGCGCGGAAGCGGCGCGCGGCGTGCGACCGCGGACTCGGACGTGACGGGTGCGGACGCGACGCGCCCTCGGAACACAGCTCAGCTAAAATATCGCAATGCTCTAAAAAATATGTTTTAGGAATTAAAATAAGTTAACGAGAACTAAGCGGAGGCACGGGTAGTAGCTGCGAGGAAGCGGCGCGAGGCGCGCGGACGCGACGCGCTCGCGGAACACAGCTCAGCTAAAATATCGACCGCGGACTTGGACGCGACGGATGCGCACGCGACGCGCTTTCGGAACACAGCTCAGCTAAAATATCGCAATGCTCTAAAAAATATGTTTTAAGAATTAAAATAAGTTAACGAGAACTAGGCGGAGGCACGGGTAGTAGCTGCGAGGAAGCGGCGCGAGGCGAGCGGACGCGACGCGCTCGCAGAACACAGCTCAGCTAAAATATCGCAATGATCTGAAAAATATATTTTGGCGATTAAAATAGGTTGACAGCAACTGCGCGGCAGATCGGGAGTGGCTGCCAAACGCGCGGCGCGCGACCGCTGACTCTGGCGTGCCGGATGCGCACGCGACGCGCTCTCGGAACACAGCTCAGCTAAAATATCGCAATGCTCTAAAAAATATGTTTTAGGAATTAAAATAAGCTAACGAGAACTAAGCGGCAGCACGGGTAGTAGCTGCGAGGAAGCGGCGCACGGACGCGGACGCGACGGATGCGGACGCGACGCGCTCGCGGAACACAGCCTACCAAAAATATTGCAATGACCTGAAAAATATATTTTGGTGATTAAAATAAGTTGACAACAACTGCGCGGCAGCACGGGTCTGGCTGCCAAACGCGCGGAAGCGGACGTGACTCGCTCGCGGAACACAGCTTAGTGAAATGTCGTATGATAAATTTTATCTACGTATGTGAAATAATTAGCTGTTGATCAAAATAGGCCACACATATACTATAAGCAGTTGCTTAAAGAAACCTTGCGACACAATATTAAACGTCGCATTAGTATTTCATTTCTGAAACTTGAATTTGACGTCTCTGCTCAATGACGATCACTTATTGAATGAATTAATTCAATTTTTAAAAGTCTTGATTCCTTTAATTTGCGGCCCATTCCGTTATATATGATGTTTTTAAATAAACTGAAAAAAAAAAACTTAAAGCGGTTTCGCACCTTATTTTTGAAGCATTTTTGCTGCAGCATCTTATAAAAAACTTCTAAATTATAAAACCAAAAACTTTTTAATTGAAATAAAAAATTAATTTACTGCCCATACAAATTTGTGGGAAGAAAGTTCATTTTATTGGGGAATTTGTTAATTGGGGACTAAGTACTCAGCGCCTGGTAAGCATAGTGAACCTTTTCATCCCGGGCAAGACCGGGTAAAAACAGCTAGTAGTTGTATAAAATATTAACATATAAGTAGTTTCTGAGTAAGATACGAATATGAATAAAGTATGACTGGAGATCAGTCTTGTGATAAACATAAAAGAAACAAGTTGTTTCATTTTTAATAAGATGTACCTTTATATGGCGACCGTGAAAAAAAAAACTTTAAATACAGAAAGAAAAACAAGAACAATTAAAGTGAAAAAAATCTAATTTGAAAGTACAGAACAAAAATTAACAAATATTGCAAACATGGAAAAAATGAAAAAACAAAAAACCAAGACAAGCTTTAAATACCGGAAAAAATCATAATTTTTTCTAAATTAAACATTTAACATAAACCAACAAACAAAAAAAAAACATAGTAAGTGATTGACAATAAAAACTGATTTGGAAACAATTTAATTTGCAAATGCAAAACAAAAAAGAATAATATAGTACAAAAAATACCTATAGAAGAAAAAGTTGAAGCAGAAACATCTTAACATTTAATTAAAAGAAAAAAAGACTAACTCTGACACACAAATCTGCTCTATTAAAACACACAAAAAAATCCTGCTACTTATTAGTCATATAAGAAAATATTGGTGCTATGCTTAATTGATTTCTTGGACTTAAAATTTTAACTAAAATTGGTAAAAAAAATAAAATTGCTATAATAATGCAAAAATTAATACATAATGTGCAAAACTAGAAAATCAAAAATATAACTAAGAAATCAAAAACAAAATAAAAAAAAAATCAATATAGAAAGTACATATATAATTTGACAAAAACTCTCGTTAAAAGGACTAAAGAATTTTTCTGGAAAAATATTAAAAACCACAAATATCAAAATTCGACATAAATCAAAAATTAACAAAGAAAATGTTACAGAAAATATTACATATTTATAAATAAAAAAAACTATTTAATATAAAAACATAACCACTGAAAATAAGAAGCCAAAAAACTGAAAAAAAAACCATATTCAAAATAACTAGTTTACAAAAAAAAAAAAAAACAACATTAAAAATATATAAAAATTAAAACAAAAAAAAAAAAAAAAAAAAAAAAACAATAAAAAAGTACAGTACAGAAAAAAAGAAAAACATTTGTTAAAATATATAAAAATTTAAACAAAACAGTACATAAAATATATTTAAATCAGAGAAAATTTGGGAAAAACAACAATTAAGTATAAAAACAGTTGATACAAGTTAATACAAAACAACACCAAAGAAACACAAAAAGAAAAAAATAGAAACTTTAAAAGAAAGTCAACCAGACAAAAACTAAAATAACGAACAGAAGCTGGTGCGACAGCGCAAAAAGAAGCACAACAATCACTTCAAATAAGGAATTCAACAACACACCTTCCACTACACACCATAAAGAAGCAGTCATCTTTAATACAATATTAACAATATTATTGTCAATTACAACCGCGGCGGACAACTGCAACACCGTAAATATGACAATATAATATTATAAGTATTTAATTATTAAAAATGATTTAAAAAATAAATATATATATATATATATTTACCTTTATAATTAAAATATTAATATTACGTTTATGCTTAAATAAATACTACTTACATTTATATTTACATTTATAATTATTTTTTACATACATACATATATACCCAAAAATAAAAATAAAAGTTATAATTACTCTTTAAATTTAAAAATAAAATACCTAACTTTATATTGAAATTAAATACCCAAAAATACTTACCTTTTTAAGTAAAAATTAAATTACAGTTCTTTCTTAAACACTTGCTAAAACAAAAAGAAATACTTACCTTGAGAATGAAGAAAAAATGTTTTAATCACTTTTACAATTATATAAATAAATAAAATTACATTTACAATTATATAAATACTTACATTTATATTATAATTATAATATTACATAAATGCCTACATAAATACTTGCGTATATACGTTGATACTAAGAAGAAAAAAAAATTTTAAATTAGAATTATATTACATTTATATTTACATAAATACTTAACTTGAAAAAATTAGATTAAAACATGAATTTAAAAATACACTTACAAAACAAAACAAAAAATACTTGTATACTTACATTAACTAGATTAAACTACATCTACTCTAATTATACTACATTTTTAATTAACTAAAAAATTATAATGATAATTAAATTTTGAAAATTAAATTTTGATATATTTGCTCTTTCGAAAATTTATATAATAAAATAAAATTTATAATAATTAAGAGAATTTGAAAGTAAAATAATCGATGTATTAATTAACAAATTCTACATGGTTAAACCAAGATATCTTACATTAGCATGAGTGCTTTGATATTAAGAGACGGTAATTAATTAACCTTAAAAATCTTTCTTAGATAAAGATAAAAACATTTCATAATGATGACAATTTTAAGAAATTGTTCATAAATATATACATACAAAAAATTTTAAAAAACTGCTATCTGTAAAATTTGAATTTGTTAACGATATTAAAAGTCAAGACTTTATGCTTTCGAGGCTAAATAATAAAGCCGGCAAAAACAAAATTTAAGGTGCAGAAAGGCCTAAAAAGAAGAAAAAATAATGATTTATACTTTTTTTTTTTAAACAATATTTACGAAACAAAAAATTTAAAATTCATAGAGTAAATATAGCAACATTTAATAAAAAAAATACATAGTAATTTTTAATTATAGAACAAAAATATACCAATTTTTAATAATAAAAAAAATTTTTTTGTATAATTTATTATTTTGATAAAAGGGAGGTATAGTGCCTAATCCTCGAACATACGTTTGTAATTAAAATTATATTAATTAAAATTTTAAAAATAAATTTTGTAAGACAAATTTCAAAAAAGCAAGAACTAAACGAGGACGGTACCCCTTGCTTAGTTCTTTCTTTTTAATATAAAAAGGGGAGGTGTAGTGCATTCCTATATATGCAACCCAGAATACTGGTAAAGTTAATAGTTGTATAAAATATTAACATATAAGTAGTTTCTGAGTAAGATACGAATATGAATAAAGTATGACTGGAGATCAGTCTGGTGATAAACATAAAAGAAACACGTTGTTTCATTTTCAATAAGATGTACCTTTATACAATGTGTCTTCAAAACCAACACTGAACAAAATTGGTACATAAAAAATGAGAAGTAAATTAATATTAAGCTGGAAAACGGAAGTTTTCTATTATGATTGTTTTCTTTTCAAATGAAATTTATAGAAGAAACTGAGAAGCATATTATATATGAAACAGAAAGCAAAAAAGACTTAGTTTTGTGGAAAATGTTTTCAAAAAGCATGAAAAAAATAATTTTTCTAACATTTTCCTTCATAAGCACCACAAAACTTTTCTAAATCAATTTTCTAATTTTCTTTTACAGATTGAAAAAATATCAATTAGTCGACGAGTTATAGCCAGAAAACCATATAAACAATATGCTGAAAATCGGCATTTGATTGCAAAGTTCGAAGGTCGATTAAAAAAAAATTCGAACTAACATAAACAAACGCCCCGATACGGGTCTTCTAATTTAGCCTCTATTTTCACCTCTCACTCTCAGAATCGACCTAACTTTTGCTAACCTGAATTTGTTCCACAGTGTAATCCAATCGCAGACAATACAATCTTCGTGGCTTCCTCCCCACTTTTCTCCAGCTCAGCATGACACTAGACTTCAATAAGGACGAGCAAGTCATCGGCATTTGCGCACACATTGCATGCAGCCATCAGCCTCGGAAAAAGAAGATCCATCATTAGATTCCAAATGGATTCCTGTGGTCAACCCCTGACCACCTCAATGCATACGAACTCGTTCACACCAGCGACGCATGCCCACCTGCCAGAGAAGTAGCTTTTCCAATGCTCCAACTTTTGACAGCGAACATTAAGCAGCCTCGCTAGAACACCTTCCCATAACAGCAAGTCGAACGCACCCTTGAAATCAATAAAGACTCCAAGGACATATCCTACTTCTGGCCTGCCAACGCACATTTTAACATGCTGCCAGGCGTCCTCTACACTCTTTTCAACTTTAAAGCCAAACCGCCATTGACATGTACCCTGGCCGATCCTCTCCTGAAGCCGTTTTGCCACAATCCTTTCCAATACTTTTCCAAGTATTGGAAGCAGACTTATGCCCCTATAGGAACGAGTATCGCTGCTGAGCCTATCTAGTGACTTTAGCAAAACAACGACACATGCTATCTTCCACGCGTGTAGAAAATACCTCTCTCGTATACACTTTTCAAGAATAGCTACGGTGCAATGAAAACTGATTATTTGGGGCCAATTTTCGAACATATGAAGTAATCGACCTTTTGCGTAGAAAGTTAGAAAATCGCATTATTTCCCGTTATGGTGATATTCAAAAAAGAAATTAGTGCAGCCAGCCGGAATAAGTCATTTGAACGAAATGGTATTCACTAATTACACTGTTCTGCAAAAAAAACGGCCCCGACATTATTCCTGCTGAATCCTATGTAGAATGACCTCCTGAATCCGAGTATTACATCCATTTTTCCCCATTACATACCGTTTTCGCGTGACGCCCCCCCTGCCCCTTTTGTTATCTTATAGTTTTTTGTTTGTCATAACTCAAGAACGACTATTCCGATTATGCTGAAATAAATTTAGAAAAATGAAGAATTACCATAGCTTTCATCTATTCTTATACCATTTCTCTATATAGTCAACAGTTTCATAGATATAAATAAATTTATGGAAAAAAAAATATTTTTTGGCCTAAAAAATTTTTATATTTTGTTTTAAAAGTCATGAAAAATCCAAAAATTGAAAAAACTTTCATGGCTTAATCCATTTTGCTCAAAGCTACATAGCTTATGAACAAAATGAGATATTGGTCACGAAAATCGATGAACGCGTTCCGCTTTTATTCACAATTAAGTGAATGTATCTCATTTTGACAAGAATATTGACTTTTTGTTTCAATGAATTTCGATAATATTTATTATCCCAAGAAGTTGAGATTTCCTCTTAGGTTACTGCAATTCTCGGACGAGATCACTCAATTCTGCCTGAGTAATTAAGTGAGGTTTTCGATGAACTAAATCAGCTGTATGCTCATCATCATCAATGGGGGACGCTGACCGAGGCTGTGGTACAAGGTTTTCAAAATCCATTTCTGGCTGTATGGTATAGGTTTTTGGAGCTACTGGGATTGGCAAAGATTCGTTGTGAGGAACTGGTTTTGTAGCTGAAGGTGTATTAGGATACTGAATGTTGTGCCTTTTTTTTCCTAGAGACTCCGACGATGGAAGTCATACAAAAGTAACAATCTAAAAGATGACAGGCAAGTTCGCGCCAAACCATTGGTAAGGAAAAAGGCATTGATTTACGTGTACTTTTCAGCCATTTCGTCAAACTACTGTAACAAGTAGTGCAGCAGTACTTTGGAGCCCAATCCTTGTCTAGACGACCAAGTTGGAAATTGAAATTTAAATTATAAGCAGTTTTTAGAAGCGGAGAAAGGGTTTTTCTTTGCGCTTTTAATGTTAAGTTTCCGCAAACATAGCAGAAGCTATCTGGATGATTTCTACACTCTCGTGGCATAATAAAATTCGTATGAATAACACACTTTTAAAAACCGGAAAAAATCACCTCTGCTTTTCACGTCCGTCGGCGCTTGTTTAATGACAAAAATCAGTCAATGAACACATATATTTTTCAATATTTACTTATGAATGGGCGCATCTTTTAAGGGTGGCTATATACCTGTTTCAGCACGTGTGCATTGTTATAAACATTTATTTTTTATTCCGTTGTATAACTTAATAAGACGTGTGTTTCGTTTGATTATTGTACATTAACTGTTCTTTATTTATTCTTTCAAATCTTAATCTTCTTAAGCCAACTTTACAATACTTATAATGTATCTTGCTACTACTAACGTAAATATATAGAGCATGAGAATATACAATCGCCTATTCAGCGTTTCTCACGCTCAAGAAATGCATGTATTTGCCGGACCAATTGGAATGCGGGATCAAGTTATAAACAGAAGGTTTGTCAACGTTAATTCTACAAACACACTACACCTCCCTTTTTAGGAAAAAGAACATTCAATATATTAGTTGATTGTTCTTTTATATAACATATAAAGTGAGGTGCATTATACCTCCCTTTTCGGAAAAAAAAAGTCGATCAGTAGCTTTCTGATTGATCTTTTTATATAATTTTAATATTAATTCATATTAATATTTTCATATTCTTATATTTACTTATATATTTTTTCCTATATTTATATATTTATCTATAATTCAATTTATCGTTAATTAACATATAATTTTATAATTTTTGTGGACCTTCATAGTCCTCGTAGGGCCAATACGCAATTGCTCTGGTCGTCCATTTCCATGATTTCGAAGGGAGCTTTGAAGATTGGGTTGAATTTATGGCCAGCAGTGTCTTCCAAAAGAAGAAGATCTCCTGTTTTCACGCTCATTGGCCTTGTCACTTTATCATAAAATCATCGGTTAGCCAACGGCAAAACACATATAAATAAAAACAGACTTCCCTTTTTTCCCTTTAATTGCTACCGCAATCATAAAAATCAAATCACCTTTTGTTTATTATTTTTTTTTTTTAAATCTGAGAACCATAAAACAGTCATCAACCTTTTTTCCAAAGAATTTTGTACATATCCTGTAGCAAATTTTTGAAATCAATTAAGTACGATTATCGAAATTCATTGAAACAAAAAATCAATATTCTTGCCAAAATGAGATACCTTCACTTAGTTGTGAATAAAAGCGGAACGCGTTCATCGATTTTCATAATCTATGTTTCATTTTATTCATAAGCTACGTAGCTTTAAGCAAAAGGATTAAGCTTTGAAATTTTTTCCTTTTTTGGACTTTTCATTACTTTTAAAAACAAAAACTGAAAATTTTTAGGCAAATAAATATTTTTTTTTTCATAAATTTATTTCTATCTGCGAAACTGTTGGTTATGTAGAGAAATGATATAAGAATAGATGAAAGGAATTGTAATCGGAATAGTCGTTCTTGAGTTATGACAAACAAAAGACTATAAGATAACAAAAGAGATGGGGGAGGGGGGGGGGGGGTGTTGTCCCGCGAAAAAGGTATGTAAATGGGATATTCGGATTTAGGAGGTCATTTTACATAAGAATCAGCAGGAATAATTTCGGGGCTCGGAAAAAATGTTATTTGCAAAGCAGTGTTATTGTATTACTGATATGTGTTGAAAAAAAAAATATATAGAGAAAATCAAATATTTAATTCCTTAAACAACTGGAGTGTATTTTTTTAAAGAAATGTAGTGCTCAAAAATCAAATTCAGAAGAAGTGATCCGACATACTAATTTTCATCCTACGACATTTTTTTGTGATTGATATTCTGCACATGACGCTTATTACGATGTATTATGAGAGCGATTCTTTTGAAATATCTTCACCTGTTATTTTGCTCTCCGGCAATCATATAATTCAGAAAAAAAGGCAAATTGTAGTGAAATTTTTTTAAGACCGATATTTTTTTTTCATTACTCGAATTATATTTTAAAGATTCTTATTTTTTCAGCCAAGTGCTGTTGTTGTATTTGCGTTGACATGTGTTAAAACAATAGTTTCTTGTTTGTAGTTCTAATTTGTGAATGTGGTTTTCTCTATAGCAAATGGTACAAGTACCTACAAACAAACACATGTTTATTCAAATACAAATGATAGTAAGTATGACTGACATTGTCCAGGTACTTATAGTACTGAAATTATTTGGTTATTGTATTTATTTCGCAACATAGTTGTTATATTTAGTATGTAGGATTTGTGCCGAGCATGGGGTATTAGTTTCAGTAGTAGAAATGGAAATGAAGTAACCTATCAAATAAAAAAAAAAAAAAAAAAATACTCACAAAAAAACCAAATCGCTAAAAGTTATTATTAAAAAAATACTTACAATTTGGATTGCAAGTTGGTGTACTAAAGGATTCTCAGTCAAAAAGTATCAGTTTGAAAAGATAATGTCTATTTCATGTATTTCTTTATTTCTAATGGGAAGAAGCATGCTGACGATAAGCAAGTCACACTCTTTGAAAATAGCGCTATCTTGTATTTCTATTTGCATGTCTTTCACATACAAACTGAACAAAACCAAAATGACAATCGTTTAACCCCTTCCGATGTAAATCGTAATAAGCCACAAACATTATTGTTAATGTTAAGTAAACAACTTACTTCCTCTAATTAAAAGTTTAATGTAAGTAAATTTTAGTTGTTAACGTTAACTAGAAATTGGAATTGTAATATTCAGGTGTTAGTTAGTACGAGAAGTTCTTAATAACAATGTGAAAGTGCAACAAAGCACAACCAAAATAGTTCACTTTTAATTAAAGCGCAGTCAATTTACAACAGCAAAAAAAAAAATAACGAAGTAGTAACAACAATTAAATGCAGATATGCATATTGAATAATAGGTTGGTTTTCGTACCTCAGATCATTATTTAGTAAATAACTGTTGCTGACTTTCGGATGTTAAAACAAAAAATTGTAGATGAGACTGTTCGAGTTACAGATTCTATATTAACATTTTGCTCTTTGTCAACATAAGCATGATTTTATACTATCAGATTATACGCCTGTTTCGAGGAAAGGCTGTCGATCTGAAGGTTTAGATGAACGATATAGTGGCGTAGCTGGTAGCTTTGATTACACGAATACTGCTGCAACAACTAAAATGCAATGATTTCTTTGGAAGAGTGTACGTTATCTGTAGAGTATAAGTTATCTATTAAATCGGAAACAATAAGTTTTTGTTGTCCAGTTTATTATAGTGTAACTTAAGGCAATGTTCTGAAAAAATTATATCAATCTGGTTAAAAAATGAAAAACTAATTGGAAATTTGTAGTGGGCTGCCACAATATATCGACGGCATTTTTCCAAAATAGATTATCTGCAGATTTTGTAAAACTGAGTTTTTGATGCCAAACTATTCCCTGTGATGCATTTTTCCTACGGTATGAATTTCTGATCAAAATGATGATTTAATTGCAACTTATTCAAATTTTTTGTTTGGTTTATCTACATACACACTTTTTTTATGGCAAAATGGTTTATATACAATGTATTTGCGAGATTTTCGTAGCAGTCGTGTATTAAAAATCTGTAAGAACCAAATTATCTTAAAACGAATTCAACTTTTCTGCTGAATAATACGCTGATTTGAAATATGTTTTCATATATGTTTTCTTCACACAATTTAACGGGGAAAAAGTTCGATAATTGGGATGGGAGTTTATTAATTTAGCCAAAAATATTATAAGTTAACATAGTGTGCATTAGAGCGGGTCGATTTTAAAATCGGCCAAGTTACAAGGAAAATCGTATTCTAGGGATCAAAATAAGAAACTTTGCCCGAGGAACCATACGAATTCTGATGTCCCGACTTTTGACCTGTCTGTCTCAATTTGACTCACTTAGAGTGTCCCAATCGAGTCCAAATGTATGATCGACCCCCACTAACTTTGGAGGGCCAACCCACACATGCCACTGGCACACCCCCTGGAACCCCCTGGTGGGTTCCCCATACAAACATTTCAAAAAATCACCATTTTTCGTTTAGAATTGGGCTGACTATGTTTGATTTTATATTAAAATTAACACTCTTCTCTGCTAATAAATAATAATCATACGCCTTGACTATGTTATGTTATTCAAAAAGATCGATCGGATGAGGGAAAATAACTTTTAGATCACTCCGTGACTATGCGTGACTACCCTAAAATAAATTTGTAGTCACAACAAGACTATGGGCCAAGTTTCAGATCAATTGCATGAGGGAGAATGGGGTTGCCCCATGGCAGACAGACAGACAGACAGGTCAAAAGTCGGGACATCAGAATTCGATTTAGAGGTATGGTTCCTTCGGCAAAGTTTTTTATTTTGGTCCATAGAATATGATACTCATTGTCACTTGAGCGATTTTTTTGACTCCCTACAAAGCGACCCGCCCTTATGTATGCTTATATATGCATATAGTATATAAATACATATGGCAACATATTTGTCTTCAAATTTCATTTGTGAATATTTTAAATAAAAATCGGGTGTGCTAAAAAATCTTATCGCTTTTATTAAATTAAAAATGGAGATTTTAAAGAAAAATTAAGATGATGGTAGAAATAATGATTTGTTACGTGCAATTGCTGTTAACTATTCATTGTCAAATGAGGCTGATCGTAATATTATAACGGGTTTGTCATTTTACGTTTTTCTTATTTCCTAATTATTGGAATTAATTACTTAACGTAGATTCAGACGAGGAGCCATTAAAATCCAACGAAATTGTTCGCAAAAAAAAAGGAAAAAGAACTTATGTTACCACATCCATGAAACGCAAAGATAACAATAAAGCGAATGAAAGGTGTGTCATATTTAGGAATATCACGAAACGATGGCAAACAATCTACTCCAAGACCAAAAAGATATATAAGCCAAACTTGTACATCCAAAACATGTCTCAATGTACAAAATAAATACTGCCAACATTTTTATAGTGCTGCAAGACAGGGTTTGTTTAAGAGGTTTTGGAATATGAGTTGGGAAGCAAACAAGGTGTTTGTTCAAGGTAATGTGAGTGATTCAAATAAAAAGCGAGAGACTAAAATAAAATCCAAAATGCAGAAAAGTTTTGTTTATAAATTACCACAAGAAGACAAAAAATAGCAGGTATGTCAGAGAATGTTTCTCTCGACTCTAGCCGTCCCTTATTAAACGCTTAAACGTTGGATAATGATTAAGAAGTTTGAAACGAAAACTGATTGGCGGCGTCAATCTCATGTAAATATACACCTCAAAGAATTTATTGACAATTTTGAAAAAATGGAGAGTCACTACTGTCGAATAAGCTGCTCCAAAACTTTCGTAGCTTCTGCATTTAAAACTATATCCGATATTTACAGACTCTATGTCTTAAAATTTAATAATAAGCAAGTGGGATCGGTTTCAATGTATTGGTTCCAAGGTCAAGCAGATTTCAGCTGAATTATATTATGAAAACATTTTGAAAAAAGAACAAGCTCGACATGAGATACAAAATGATAACAATAAAGCTTCCCAAAACCTGTGCCATCTTTTTACAATGGACGCTCAAGCAATCAAACTTTGTCGCAATATTGCACGTGAGCATTAAAGAGGTCCCACTGTTAGAAGCGACTTGTCGAATTGGTATGGAATTTTAAATCCAGAGGGCGCTTTAGTTTTTAAGCCTTTCTTTTGATTGACATTTATTTGAATTTTTGTGAAATGTAATATATTCTAAAACCTCGAATATGTCACTCGTTAAATTATCGTCAACGACTTAAGATCGCTTGCGAAGCAGCTACTAAATTTAGTGAATAATTTAATTTGTAAAACCGTCATTTTCGGAGGAAAAAATTAAGGGAAGTAATCCCGGAATTACTTAGCAGCTTAATATATAAAAAGCCTAATTTTTTTTGTTTATTTTTGTGATTTATTTTGGCAGCGTAAGTCCTCGGTTCCACACTTATTTTTGGAAAACCAACCCCTATTTCAACAAGAAATATTTAATAAACCCATCTACCATTTATTATAAACATCGCTTGCAGGTTCATAATTTCACGGTATATAATCTTTCATCACATCAGTGCACTAATTATTGGTGGAACGAAACTAACGGTGATCTTTCAGCATCCACAGTTATTTCAATAATAGTGCACCATTTTAAGACATACTGCCTAAAGGATGATTTGCCTATAGTTACTTATTCTGATGGTTGCGGCTACCAAAATCGGAACAATTTTCTCGCAACTGCCTTGTCTAATTTCACAATAGAACACAAGAAATTATTGAGCAAAAATATCTGGAAAAGGGCCACACTCAAATGGAATGTATAATGGGCGTTTCATGTCAACTTTTAAAATCGGTGTCTCCCGATCGAATTGAAATTTGACCCAAGGTTAGTCCTATGGGGTAGTAGCTTAGACACAATTTTTCAACAAGAGTGGTCCAGAACTCTCGAGTTAAAGTGGGTCAAAATTTAACATTTTGTCCAAGCAGGTGTTTCTTCTCATCCATGTAACTTTTTACCTATTGTTCTTAGCAAAATTTGTCCCAAATAGTTTAGATAGCTATTTCTTCAGTCTTTCGGAAAAAACATTTTAAAAAAATAAATTAAATTTTTTGACTTTTTTTTACTTTTTTTCAAAAAGGATTATTTTTTTTTAGCTCAAAAGAAAGCTTAAGTTTATTCCTTTAAGAGGTTTTTGGTCGCTTAGTGGGAAGCGAGTGGAATATCTATCAAAAAAAATGTTTTGTAACTCAAAGCAACGGTTTTTTTAATTTTTAGCATATGCACTAATTTGAGTTTTTCCTATTAGCGTGTAAGTGTTTCCAAAACTTTAAAAAGAAAGCATACACTGAGAAACAATACAAATTAACTTTTCCGACGGTATGTGACATACCTAACTAAAATTTCTTACCTTCGATACTGTAATACACGTAATATTTTAATCTCAGGAAAAACACCTTTTTTTATACAAATGTTGAAAATTATTTTTTTTTATATATTTGTAATAATAATTAAATTATTATAAAATAATAATAATAAGAATAAAAAAATTAATAATTTATTAGATCCATTTATAACATAACTATCTTCTCTTGGCGTTACTAGGTTCAGCTGTTGCATAAACTGATGTTGAAGGAAATCAACTCAAAGTGCTTAATAGATGACTCGCCAGAAGATTCACAAAAATTTCTTGCCCCTTAGGTAAATGTTCAAACTGGCCGGAAACCATATTCATCAAAGAGAACTTAATCACTCTTTTGATCGCGAATATATAAAGGAGGTCAAAATTGAATCTTGGATTCAGACTCACAGGTGCACATTGAAAACAATAATTCTAAATGTGGACGATTTTGTGGAAGAAATGTGTACAGGATTACTAAACTTGAGACCCCATGACTTTTTAGTCAAAGAGTAATGGTCATTCGTCAAGGATTTGAAGATACATTTGAAGTCTGGTGAATTCTAAATATCTATAAATATCTATAAATATGTTCTTCGGGACGCCATATCAGTTTCGACTTCAATAACAACCAAGCAATTATATTTACAGTAGTTATTTGCTACATGAAAGATGAAAATGTGGAACATAAAAATGTGGCGATCATATCCCACGATTTAAAACATAATACCGTTGCAATATATGACTAGCAGCAGATCATACTAAACTATCTGAAATCTAAATTTATAGTAGAGAAGGTATACTTCGTTTCGGATGACCTCGTCAACATTTTAAAAACAAAAGTAGCTCCGCAAATCCTGTATCTCATAAAAAAATTTTGGAACGGAGTATGTGATGATATTGGAGCAAACCTAAAAAAAAACAAGTAAGAAAATTATAGTCGGTCTAGACCGACTATACGATACCCTATACCATGCCCTATCTCTTAGGCCCAACTAACTGGACATAGAAAATAAGCAAAACCAAATTTGAGTCTGATTTTTATTAATTTTTTTGGCTGCAGATATGAAAAAGTTCATATCGGATGCTATATCTATATGGGGACTAGGTCCAAAAATGGACCGATCCTGATCATGTTTGGTAAAGTCTCTTGTATTTTGCAAAAATATATACAAACAAAATCTGAGAAGAATCAGTGCAATATTTTAGTTTTTTAATAGATTTAAGTGAAGATCGAGAAGCAGCTCTATATGGGGCCAAAGGGATCATTTTTGGACTACTCATTAATGGACGTAATGAACGCATACAAAACCCAATTTGAGTAATATCTATATGACAATTTGGATCTTATGGCAATTTATGTCGATTTCATAGGGGTAATTTGTATGGGGGCTAGGTCTGAACATGGACCGATTCTCACCAATTTCAATAGCGTTCATCCCATGGCCGACAGAGGCTCATGTACCAAATTTCATCAAAATATATTCATATTTGCGACCTGCAGTTTGATTACAAGCTTTACATGGACACACAGACGGACGGACGGACGGACATTGTTAAATCAACTAAGAAAGTGATTCTGATTCGATCGGTATAATTAAAGATGGGTCTAGGTCAAATATTTTTGGTTGTTACAAACAGCAGCACAAAGTCATTATACCCAAACCACATAGTGGTATAGGGTATAAAAACAGCGAAGTATAGCCTCCAGTGCTCTCATCGAGATCGCATCTTAGATGCGACTGCTTTATTCCATTGGGCAAAGAATTACTGTGAAGAAACTAAAATAATTTTTAGTAGCAAAGACGATCATGAGGAAAAATTGAAAACACTGAAGAGCAGATTCGATGCTGCGGTAACAATCGATGGCACCACTCCATACCATGCTTTTGTATCGCTTGTCTATGGAAGATGCAAGTTTCTGCCTCCACTCAATGCGATTTATTACAAGAGGTGGCATTTTAAAATATTTTTAAGAATTTTTTTTATATTTATAATTTTGAAACAAAAATTGTAAAAATGTTGTGCAACACATTAGATAATGGGATAAGCAAATAGTAAAGCCTATAATTTGGTATTAAAAATAAGATTTTTATCATGAAAATCAGTTGCAGTAGTACAGAAATATTATATTTTAAGTATCAAGTGGTTCCATATAGCGACGCAAACATTTTTCAAACAAAAAATGCAAAAAAGTAGCCAAAAAAGCGTTAAAGTCGATTTTTAATTTTCAAAAGCCTATGTTTTATTTGTACCTTTGTGATCATTTAGCAATCAATCTTTCAAATACAAACGTGCGATTTTCTTCCTCATGTTCAGGCCACAGTATTGTTTCAATATAAAATTATGATTTGTTTATTATTTGAAGAGAATTTACTATAATGGAAGCATTTGGTGGAATTCTAAAATTAATACAACAGACATTTTTCGTCTTAAGTTCGAATTAAATATGTTTATTCGAATTTACAAATTTGAAAGAAATTTTCTTCATTATTTCGTTTAAAGAAAAAATCGTTGCACTGAAACTTGATAATTTTAAAAAACGGGAATTCATTGACCGGATTTTAGAACTTATATACTTCAATCCAAAATAAACCAGTTCTATCTCTGTTTTTCCATTTATATAGTTTTTAGTTATCGACATATAATTCGTACTCTTCAATTTAATTTATTAAATTTAAAAACAAAAGTACTATATCTGTGGTCACAAGCGATAACCGCCTAAGACGACTTAAGAACGATTTGAGTTATGTATGCTATCATATTCTACTAACAATGCTTTATATTTACGTGAGATCCCCATTTTTCTAACACTGTTATTTAAAAAGTTATTAATGAAAACATACTGACCTAAGTCGTAATAAAGCCCCATTACATATATATAAACAGTTATTTTTCTCGAAAGAATGATTTTCGCCGATTTGGGTTATGTATGCTATCATATTCTACTAAAAAATCTTAATATTTACGTAATATCCCCATTTCTCTAACACTGCTTTTTAAAAAGATATTAATACAAATATTCTGACCTAAGTCGTAATGAAGCCCCATTTCATTTATATAAAAAGCTGTTTTTCTCGAAAGCATGATTTTCGAGTTAGGCGGTTACTGCTTGTGACCATATATTATACGCTGAGTAAAGAAATTTTTTTTTGCGTTTTGAAATTAGACGATAATTCAGCTCTTCTTATGGATAAAAATTGAGTTTTGTATGTTTGTTTGTGGTTTATAGGAGACTACAAAATAGGATCTTTTTTTTATTTTTCAAGCGGGCGTGGCACTTTCCATATTAAGTGGATTTTTAACATCTAATTGTAACATTTAATATCTGAAGTACTACAACAGCAAGAGATCTGAAACTATGAAGAGTTGCAAAAAAATGGGCGGGATCTGTCAAATGGGCGTAACACCTCCCACACAAAGTGAAAGAAAGAATGACAATAATCGCAAAAAAAAACAAAAAATTTCGCCAAAATCAAAAAATCGCCAAAACCGAAAAACGCGAATAACAAAAATCGGCAAAATAAAAGATCACCAAAATTACAAATCGCAAAAAAAAAACAAAAATCGCTGAAACCAAAAATAGCCAAAATAAAAAATCTCAACCAAAAAAAAAAAATAAAAAAAAAATAAAAAAATAGAAAAATCAAAAATTAAAAAAAAAAAAACAAAAATCGCCAAAACTTGTAACTACCAACAATATTTGACCCAGATCCACCTTGTATTATAGCAATAAATTCAGAATAATTTTCTGAGTCGATTTAGCGATGTTCATTCGTCCGTCCATCTTTATGACCCTCCACCTCTTTGTTTATCTGTCCATCCATTTGTATGTCCATGTAAACTTTTTAATGAAACTATATGTTGAAAATATATATATAATTTTAGGATTTTCGGTATATAAGCTTCTATCGAAAATAGGACGAAAGCTGTTGTAATTGCTGAAAATCGGTGCATGCTAAGACGTAGTCTCCATACAAATGCGGCGACTGAAATTGCCATAAGATCCAAGGTATCATACAGATCTTGGTAAAATTGTGTTTGTGTATGTTTATTATATCCGTTTTTGCTTGTTTCCTATTAGTTGTGGGTTACGTGTTAAACATCTTTAACAAACTTGAATTAAATATATATATTAGGGCGAGTCGATTCATAGGGAGGCAAAAAAATCGCTCAAGTAACAAGGAAAATCATATTTTAGGGATCAAAATAACAAACTTTGCCCAAGTAACCATACCTCTAAAACGAATTCTGATGTCCCGCCATTTGACCTGTCTGTGTGTCTATCTGTCTGTCTGTCTGCCATGGGGCAACTCCATTCTCCCTCATGCAATTGATCTGAAACTTGGCCCATAGTCTTATTGTGACTACAGATTAATTTTGGGGAAGTCACGCATAGTCACGGAGTGATCTTAAAGTTATTTATTTATGATTATTATTTATTAGCAGATACGTATACGTATGAGTGTTAATTTTAGTATTAAATCGAACATAGTTAGCCCAATTCTAAACAAAAAATGCTGATTTTTTTAAATGGTTGCATGGGGAACCCCCCCATGGGGGTTCCAGGGCGTGTGCCACTGGCATGAGTGTGTCGGCCCTCCAAAGTTATTGGGGGTCGATCATACATTTGGACTCGATTGGGACACTCTAAATGGGTCAGAGTGAGACAGACAGACAGAGAGAGGTATGGTTCCTCGGGCAAAGTTTCTTATTTTGATCCCTAGAATAGGATTTTCCTTGTCACTTGGGCGATTTTTAAATCGACCCGCCCTAATATATATATATATTACAATAAATTTAAAAACAATTACAGTGCGCCCATTTTGAGGGTTAAAAAGATGCTTTGTGTGCATGAAGCGGTCACCTTTGTCACCCAATATGGTGCACTATATTACAGCTGCGTATTTTTAGCTTTAATTTGACGTATACGCCTTTTATAGATCGGAGCAATTATTTACAAATTTTATTTTTTGTTCATCAGATTGATGATTTTTCCCACTGTGTAACACATTTACTATTTAAAATCTTTGTTTAAGACTTATTTATGAATAACTATTTTTTAATCCTACAAATAATTATCAAATATGTGTATTGAATATGTCAAACTGTTAACAGAAAATCTCTACAATTGTAATAAGTTATTCATCGAATAATTATTTGTCTAAATAGAAAAGCCTGGAATTATCGAAGATATTATTAGAATAATCAACTATATTATTCATTTTTTTATGAACTGTATGTTGTTTAAAAATTGACTACATTAGCTTTGGTGTGTGTATGATAAACTATAGATTTCGCTTAATATTGGAACTACGCATCGAAAAAATTTATATTTAGGTGTCCTTAGACAACAGCATTGACTATGACCCCTAAAAACACACGATTCTATACTTCATCCTTCCGTAAAGTCAAACTTTTTAACAGTAACCAGCATTAATGTAGCATGAGACTGTGTTATCTTTTTGATGCTGTTTTTTGTGTCATGCTTATTTGCACACAAATTCAAGCAAACACACACATAAACACATTATCTGAAACATCCAGAAAACGTCTGACACACAGTTAGGACAAGTTTGCTGGTTTGTATACTGTTATTTTGCATTTTGTCGTGGCTTCTGTCAATGAAAATTCGTTGTACACAGTAAAGCCAAAAGTAGGACTGAAGAAAAAAAAGACACATATGCAAGCATGTGGTTGGTGTGCATTTAGCATGTTGGCTGTTCAACATTAGTTTACAGTTTGATAATGGAGACAGTTATGACATGAGGGAAGATGTCATTTAAAGCTAACTAACTAATACATAAATACTTCAAACTTCATAAACCATAAAGCTTTAAAATATCTATCGCTGGTATTGTGTGCAGATGAAGCTTTTCTTCGCTTCGTATTAAAATTCTTGTAATGTTCTAGATATTTTTCTATAATATAGCAATTTTTGTGAGTTATTTATTAACTGCATACAATCACTAAATTAATATTAAGATCAAAAGCCACATAAAAATGGTGACTATATTTAGGAGTTACTTATTTTTCGTAAAACCATATATGTATGAATATTTCATATATGCAAAAAAAAAACTCCATTCTATATATAGGGTGTTTCATGTCTAGTGACCCAACTTTTGAAACCGATGTTTTCCAATCGAAATGAAATTTTCATCAAGGTTAGTCCTATTGGATAGTAATTTGGACACAATTTCTCAACAAGATCGGTCCAGAACCCTCTGAGTTAGAGGGGTCAAAATTTGACATTTTGGCCAAACAAGTGTTTTTTCTCATCCATGTAACCCTTTACCTATTCTTCTTAGCAAAATTTTCCTTAAGAGTTTAGATAGCTATTTCTTCAATCTTTGAGAAAAAATAAAATTTTTTTTCGACTTTTTTTTTTGCAAAATCAAAAATTTTTTTGACTTTATTTTCGCTCAAAAGAAAGCTTAGGTTTTTTCCTTTAAGAGCTTTTTGGTCGCTTAGTGAGATGCGAGAATCTGTCAAAAAAAAAAAATGTTTTGCAACTCAAGACAACGGTTTTTCAATTTTTCGCATACACACTAATTTGAATTTTTTCCTATTGATGTGGAAGTATTTCTAAAACCGTAAAAATAAAGCATAAACTCAGAGACTAGACAAATTAACCTTTTCGACGATACTTTCGATACTGGGTTACCCGCAATATGTTAACCTCAGAAAACAAATCATTTTATTTATTTATTTGTAATAATATTTTAATTAATATATAATCTCTATCGCTATATATATATAAAAGAGACATGTTTGTACGTAACCGCTAAACTCAAAAACTACTTCACCGATTTTGAAAAAAAATTATACACATATTCTATGAACCGTGAGTCTTGTTTCAGTGTAGTTTCACGTTTGTCGGATAAATATCGCGATTTAAAAAAAAATTTTTATTTTTTTTTTTTGATTTTATTAGGTGTTTTTGCATATATTTGTTTTAAATACATTCAAACCAATATTATTGAGCTTAAAAAAATAATATGTCAAAGTAAAACCCACTAACGATCATTCAGGTGTATACCCTTTCTTAATTGATTAATTAAAAAATATACACGTACATGTCAGTATTTATTCAAATTTTGTATTTCAAACAAATTTATTATATATTTGCCACGACCACGTGGAAATATTGGTCGTTATACACGACAAACAAATCATGTACGTATATTACATCCATAACAAATTCAAGAAGAATGTGCAGCAGAAATTGAACAAACTAGATATCGAGTACCACGTTTACGAGAAAATTGTACAGAGCAACAACGCGAGATACGTAATGAAGAACAACGTATAAGACCCAGGCAAGCAAGAACAGCAATTCATAACACAAATCGAATTACACTTATACGTCTGGCATTTAACTACTACCCAACGGTTGATTACAAATCACATAACGATATTGATATTGGAAGCATCGATCAAGTATGTGCCCATTGTAAAGCGCTGAAATACAAAAAAGCAGCCACAGGGTTGTGTTGCGTTAATGGTAAATTGAAATTGCCAGAACTAAATAAACCCCCCGAACCATTACAAACAATGGTATCTGGGACAACGCGGCAATCAAAACATTTTCTTAATAATATTAGAAAATACAACAGTTGTTTCCAAATGACGTCATGCGGTGCTGACGGAATAGTTACTGATAATTTCATGACAACACTTAAAGTCCAGGGTCAAATATGCCACAATGCCGGTTCATTATTATCAATTCCTGATCTACAACATAAATTCCTTCAAATATATTTTCTTACCAATTCTGAAGATGAAGTAAACACCAGATGCGCA
This sequence comes from Cordilura impudica, assembly GCA_963682025.1. NCBI lineage: Eukaryota > Metazoa > Arthropoda > Insecta > Diptera > Scathophagidae > Cordilura > Cordilura impudica. Next base: position 173,822,083 of record OY821517.1, on the reverse strand, counting down.
ATTACTTCCGGAGTACGCCATGATATAGTACAGTCATTACAAAATTTATTTCATTAACATAATGAGTTAGAAAAAGGACTGCAATAGAAGATATTCCATCCAACAATAACAAAACAAGTAAGAAAATTATAGTCGGTCTAGACCGACTATACGATACCCTATACCATGCGTTTAGAGACCTATCTCTCAGGTACAACTAACTGGATATAGAAAATAAGCATAAACCAAATTTGAGTGGGATTTTTATTATTTTTTTTGGCTGCAGATATGAAAAAGTTCATATCGGATGCTGTATCTATATGGGGACTAGGCCCAAAAATGGACCGATCCTGACCATGTATGGTAAGGTCTCTTGTATTTTGCAAAAATATATACAAACAAAATTTGAGAAGAATCAGTGCAATATTTTGTTTTTTTGATAGATTTAAGTGAAGATCGGGATGCAGCTCTATATGGGGCCTACGACTAAGAGTTGTCCAATAGGGATCATTTTTGGACTACTGATTAATGGATATAATATATACATAAAGACCCAATTTGACTAAGATTTGTATGATAATTTGGATCTTATGGCAATTTATGTAGATTTCATAGGGGTAATTTGTATGGGGGCTAGGTCTGAACATGGACCGATTCTCACCGATTTCAACAGCGTTCATCCCATGGCCGATAAAAGCTTATATACCAAATTTCATCAAAATATATTCATATTTGCGACCTGCAGTTTGACTACAAGCTTTACATGGACACACAGACGGACGGACGGACGGACGGACGGACGGACGGACATTGTTAAATCAACTAAGAAAGTGATTCTGATTCGATCGGTATAATTAAAGATGGGTCTAGGTCAAATATTTTTGGTTGTTACAAACAGCAGCACAAAGTCATTATACCCAAACCACATAGTGGTATAGGGTATAATGATTATAAAAGCTGATAAAACACCAGTAGGAGAGCACTCAAGAAGTTTCAATGCACCAACAATGGGAAATCCACTTTCTCCATTATCTTCGACAAATTATTGGATGAAACGATTATAGAACTAAGCAACAACAATATTAAAATGACACTATTAGTCAAATATGTTGACGATATATTTGCAATTGTGAAGAAAAAGGACATAGATTCCATTCTAACAAATTTTCAACAAATACCACAACAAACTACAATTCACAATTGAAACTGAAACAAACAATAGCCTTCCATATCTTGACATGAAAATAATTCGCAAAGAAAACAAAATAATTACAGATTGGTATTCAAAACAAACTTCATCCGGAAGAATGATTAATTATTTTTCATCACAACCAAAAAATAAACACAGTCACCAATTTCATAAATAGAGTTCTTGACATCAGTAACAAACAATTTCACAATCAAAATATACAAAAAAAAAAACAAGTAAGAAAATTATAGTCGGCCTAGACCGACTATACGATACCCTATACCATCCGTTTAGAGACCCTATCTCTCAGGCCCAACTAACTGGATATAGTAAATAAGCATAAACCAAATTCGAGTGGGATTTTTATTAATTTTTTCGGCTGCAGATATGAAAAAGTTCATATCGGATTCTATATCTATATGGGGACTAGGCCCTAAAATGGACCGATCCTGACCATGTTTGGTAAAATCTCTTGTATTTTGCAAAAATATACACAAGCAAAATTTGATGATTCTGATTCGATCGGTATAATTAAAGATGGGTATAGGTCAAATATTTTTGGTTGTTACAAACAGCAGCACAAAGTCATTATACCCAAACCACATAGTGGTATTGGGTATAAATAGCAGAGTTCAGAAAAAAACACACACTGAATAAAAAACTCGTACATATATGTAAACAAACATAACTTAGACCAACACACACATATTTTTATTTTCATAACAATTATGTTTGTTTTTAAATTTTCTTCGGTGCCCAACACAACCATGACTGTGTTCGTTTTAATATTTCGTTATTTACACGAACATTTTTGTATCACATACTTTTTGTTTCAATCACACATAAAGCACACATTTTTGAGTGTTGCTTCATTTGAAGTTCATGTTCTGGTAAGTGTACTGAAAAAAAAACACAGAACATATACAATAAACAGGTTCGAGTTCAGTTATATTTTAAGTCGTGTTGTGGCTCGTGTAGTGAGAAAAAACACAACATGTACAATAAACAGGTTCGAGTTCAGTTATATTTTAAACACGACTTAAAATATAACTGAACTCGAACCTGTTTATTGTACATGTTGTGTTTTTTCTTACTACACGAGCCACAACACGACTTAAAATATAACTGAACACGAACCTGTTTATTGTACATGTTCTATGTTTTTTTTTCATTACACGTACCAGAACATGAACTTCAAATAAAGCAACACTCAAAAATGTGTGCTTTATGTGTGATTGAAACAAAAAGTATGTGATACAAAAATGTTCGTATAAATAACGAAATATTAAAACGAACACAGTCATGGTTGTGTTGGGCACCGTAGAAAATTTAGAAACGCACATAATTGATATGAAAATAAAGATATGTGTTGGCTGCTTTTGAACAGAACATTGTGTGTTTCGTGTGTGTATTTTCTGAACCTTGATAAATAGACATATAGTCAAAAGGAACAACTATCCAAACAATCTTATAAACACCTTATTACAGAAAAAACAATGCACCATAGAAAAATCAAATACTAAAACCATAGACAGCAATGAGTCTTTAAAATATTGCAGTATACGATATATTCCAGGCCTAACAAACAAACACAATTTACAACAAATAATAAACAACAACAATATAATCCCAGCGTACAAACCAAATCAAACACTTAACAAAATATTCACAAACACAAAATCAACAATAAACAAATTTCAGCAAAACAACGTAGTTTATGAAATTAAATGTTTGGGAAACAAAGAGCAAAATTGTGGGAGAGTATACATAGGCACAACAAAACGAAACTTACAAAGAAGAATCAAAGAACATGAAACAGACATCAAAAAAGAGAGAGAAACAACTGGACTCTCACAACATATAAGAGAATCCAATCATACAGCTGATCTAAACGAAGTTATAATATTAGACATGGAAAAAAATAGCAACACAAGATATACAATAGAAAGCCTGAGAATACAGCAAAAAATAGACAAGACAATAAACAACAAGGAAGACATAGACAACATAAACTTCATATATTCGTTTGCACTGTGATACTAGAGTTAAATTCTGTGATATAAATGTTTTAGTTTTTCAATAGTTTACTTATTTGTTTATTTATATATACTGTGTTTTAAAATCAATCAATTTGTGATGTCAAAATACACCAATAATTTTTTATTAATGTTATAAGTTAAAAATTCATGTAAAGGAAAATTATTTTTAATGTTTTATGTCTTTATATTGATTGTTTTTTCTTCTTTGTGTTAGATTCAAAATAAAATGCCCCTGAAGATGTTGACAAAAACTCAACGAAACGTCGGGAAATAATGAAATAAAGAATTTAAGAATTTACATTTAATAAAATTGACCAAAAAAGCCCTACGTACACTCTATAATACATAATAAATGACGTAACCATTCTAATTGTTGGTGATCAGTTCGAAGCCAGATATATTATTTTACATCGGCGTAATGATCATTTGAAACGTGTTTATGATGCGACTGAATACCCAAAAATGTTTTGGCAAAGAAAGGATAGCTATCATTTGCAATTGAAAATGATTAATCCAGCAACTGGTAAATTTTATTTTTATTTATTTTATTACAAAACATTAGGGGAACTATTACAACAAAAATATATTTTAATATTACAGGTTCAGAAACAAACAAAACAAAAAAAAAGAAATTAGTTGCATGAATTATTATACGTACAGATTGATGATTCGAGAGAATATAGAAAATCATATTTAGAAATGTCGGCAATTGTATCACCAATATATAGTGGCAAAAACACGTTTACGACAATATTATGCAATCTGTTAATGCAGGAACTGCTGGAATTTATTTCTTAGATGCTCCCGGAGGTACTGGGAAAACATATTTAATTTTAGTTATTTTAGCAGCAATATGTTCAAATGGTAATAAAGCATTGACAATGGCATCTTCTGGAATTGCAACTACTTTGTTAGACGATGGCAGAACGGCATATTCTGCAATAAAATTACCATTAAATATGTAACTAACAGAAACACCAACATGCAATATTACGAAAACATCTGCAATGGCAAAGGTACTCCAACTGTGCAAGCCTATTATATGGAATGAATGCTTAATGGCACATAAAAAGTCGTTAGAGGCATTGCATCGAACATTGCAAGATTTACGTAACAACGACCAACCATTTGGATGTGCTCTTATATTATTGGCAGGTGCTTTTAGGCAAACTTTACCAGTTACAACGCGATCAACACCAGCAGATGAATTAAGCGCATGTTTAACATCATCTAACTTGTGGCATTTTGTTCAAAAACTATCACTTACTATAAACATGCGCGTACATTTAAAAAATGACCAATCAGCACATTTGTTTTCTAACCAATTATTGAATATTGGAAATGGAAAAATTGCTATACCTCAGGATGAATAACATTACCTGAAAATTTTTGTGTTACTAATGAATCCAAAGAAGATTTAGTTTCAAGTGTGTACCCCAATACCATACGTAATTATAAGAATTATCAATGGTTAAGTGATCGCGCTATTTTGGCAGCCAAAAACAAAAATGTCCGTGACATTAATATTGATATTCTAAATAAAATTAATGGCCAAACAAAAACATACAAGTCGATTGATTGTATTATGGATCCAGATGAAATTGTGCCTGGAACTCCAGCTCACATTCCACAATTAAAAATTGATGTGCCAATAATTCTTTTATGCAATTTAGATCAACCACGGCTTTGTAAAGGTACTAGATTGGCTGTTAACAAATTATTCAACAATATCATTGAAGCAACTATATTAACTGGAAAATACAAAGGTGAAAATGTATTAATTTCACGTATACCAATCATACCATGAGATATGCCATTTAACTTTAAACGCATTCAATTTCCAGTATTAAATCTTGAGACACCATGTTTCTCACATGGACAATTATACGTTGGATGCTCACGTGTTGGTAGACCATCATCATCATTCGTATTCGCAAATGAAGACAAAACAAAAAATATTGTTTATCAGAGAGCATTGCAATAAAAGGTTGCTAATTAATTTCATGTATATAATACACATGATTTAACTAATTAAAATCATTGTACAATAAAAGTTTTATAAAATTTAAAATCTCTACTAGGGACCAGCAAAGCGGACCGGGTACAGCTAGCATAATATAAATAATAACATGATACAATATAATATTAATATATATATGATTTAAATTTATCGCACTCTACACTACTGTTAATAGTTTAATGTAGCTGTTTTCTATATACATGATATATTACACTGTTCGGCACACCTAAGAAAACATGGAAATTTTCCATACACTTAACTTGAGTATACTGCAAAAAATACAATACCGTCACGTCACAGTTTTTCTAGATCTATTTATATTCTTGTGGAAAACACAATCTAATATATCGAAGAAATTATTTATGACACTTCCACTTAATAAAAATGAATGAAGTGGTTCAAACAAGTACACATGTCTCCCTCTTTACATAATTAATTCAAATACTCGTTAGAAATATAAATTCATTCATTTGTGCCTATAAATAAAAAGTCTCTTATACTACCCCACCCGCAACCCGCATCGTTAATTTGAACACATAAAAAAATTACTAAAACCAAAAAACAACATGTTTGAAAAAATAAGCAAAAAAAGCTCCAAAAAATCCCTCGCATATCCATTTCCTAATTTTATTTCTATATCATTTCTGGTTTCTGAGGCTCCAAAAAAGTAAATATTTTTTTTTTAGCTAATTCAGAAGTATTTTGTTCTCATAGTAACATAGAACTGGTAAGTTTGAATTCCTTCCCGCGAAAACCTATGGGGTGATGTCCTGAAATTTATGTCAATTAAAAAGTTTAGTTAAAAATAAAAATATCAAAATTAGAATTATTGTTAGAATTTAACAAACTTAATGGTAATTAATATTGAATATGTAGTGCATGTACTCATGTATTCGAGAACAGATTTAGATACAATCGCATTAAAAATTTGGTTTGAAGTCTACTTTTCCACTATTTTGGAGACATCACAATTTTTTGTGATTGCAAAATTAATTAAAACCACTTCTTGAATTATTTTAAAAATTTTGAGGAAGCTTTATGAAATTATCTAATACCGTGGGTAATTCCGACGGCTATTATTCTGTATTTACCTGAAGAATACGAAATGAAGAACAACGTCTATGAACCAGGCAAGCAAGCTATTCATAACGCTAATCGAATTTCATATATGCGTCTGGCATTTAACTACGACCCAAAAGTTGATTAGAATTCACATAACAATATTGATATTGGTAGCATGGATCAAGTATGTGCCCATTGTAAAGCGATGAAATACAAAAAAGGAGCCACAGGGTTGTGTTGCGTTAATGGTAAATTTAAATTGCCAGAACTAAATAATCCACCTGAACCATTACAAACAAAGGTATCTGGGACAACGCGGCAATCAAAACATTTTCTTAATAATATTAGAAAATACAACAGTTGTTTCCAAATGACGTCATTCGGTGCTGACAGAATAGTTATTGATAATTTCATGCCAACATTTAAAATCCAGGGTCAAATATACGACAATGCAGGTTCATTATTACCAATTCCTGATCCACAACATAAATTCCTTCAAATATGTTTTTTTTTTGCAATTCTGAAGATGAAGTAAACACCAAATGCGCAATTACTTCTGGAGTACGCCATGACATAGTACAGTCATTACAAAATTTATTCCATCAACATAATGAGTTAGTAAAATTATTTAAGACTGCAATAGAAGAAATACCATCCGACAATCACAAAATTGTTATAAAATCTGATAAAACACCAGTAGGAGAGCACTTAAGACGTTTCAATGCACCAATAATAAATGAAGTAGCCATTGTAATTGTTGGAAATCAGTTCGAAAACAGTGATATTATTTTGATATTATTATTTGATATTATTATTAGTTCGAAAACAGTGATATTATTATTCCGAAGCCTTCTAAAACGCAATCGGTTATAAAGATATTCTGGTTTCTGGTTACTAATTATTTTGTGTAAAAAAATAAGACATATTATTTTTAATAGGTCACCAAAATTGACACCGAAAATTTGCTTTGAGTAAGATGAATGTGATCGAACCTTCTGAACCCGTAAACGTACCTTGCGATATTGTTAAACGTTAAACGTTGCAAATATTTTACATGCATATAGTAGTGTTGGAGTTAAGTATGTCTTTATAAGTAGCAAGGGTATAATCATTGGTGTACAATATTGGGTAGGCCAAAGAGTTCGCAACATCGAATATGTTTTACCACAGGCAGATGCGATATGTTCTGACCAAGTCAATGTTTTATTAAAGATAACATCCAGATTTTTTGCTCGTTTAACGATTTCGATTTATTGATCATTTATATGTGTGTTTATATTGTCTGAAATTCTTGTTAATCTGTTACGCACCAAAATACACTTTATTTTTTGTGGATTGAGACTCAGTCCGTCTGCAGCTGGCCAACAAGGAACACGTTTTAAATCTTCGTTAAATTTTCTACTTCAATCTTCGAATTTTTCTTTCTTGCTGCTAATATATAAATGTACGACATCAGCATACATTCTTATATTGCACTGAATTAACTGTTTTGGTTGATCAGAAGCATAAATTGAGAAAAGGAGGGGCCCAAAGATAGAACCCTGTGGAACACCTCTTACCACAGGAAGGAATGACGCACAGTGGCGCCATTTGAGTTTTTTCGTTGCAAAAATCATATCTTTTGAACCGAATAACATAATTGAACAGTTTAAACAGCATATGATAGATAACTGTTCAGCCTATGAAATGAGCGTTTGAAAAGGGTGCTATGCTTTGTAGGGGCCTAATTATGGGTTATCAAAGTTAAAATTTGTAGAAAAATCAATTTTATGGTAACTAAAAAAAATTATTTTTACATTTTTAGATTGTTTTTATTTTTTTTTTCTTTAGGGTTTTATGTTTTAAATTATTACCCAACAAATTAAAAAAAAAAAATTACTTCTTTTTTAAATTTATTTTTTCAATTTTCTGTAAAATATTCATCACAATTCGTAAGAGAAGGTATATGTAAAAGACTAATCATTTCTAAACTGTAATTATTTTCTAACTCTATTCGTGACTTCACATGCCGCAGGGAAGAAATAAGTGGATCGGAAGATGCTGCCAACATGTTGAAGAGGTCCTTATTTTGCCTTACCCTTGATGCTTTGAATGTGTTCTGCAATCTATATTTTTTATAAAATTTGTTAAGAGGCTCCTGTGCTTCTTCAGAAAGCTCTCTCAATTATATCTTTGCCATGCGCCAATATTTTATGGACGGTCGGAGTCAACTTCTTCTACGTGCTTGGGACAGTCTACTTTTAGTCCAACTTGTTTAAAAAAAGCATCCTGTATTTGCTTCTTTCTGATCTTTTCCTTAACCGTTATTGATGTATTTTCATCGAAGTTTTCCTCCTCTTGTGGTAGGGTATACACCAGTTTTAGCAAGAACTCCATACACCTTATCTTTGCGTGCAATGGTGACATTCCATATTCGTAATTCTCCTCGTTTGTAGAATCGTTTAAATTACCAAAGTTCTTCTGACTCTTTTTGCAAATCGAGCATGACAAAGTTGAGGTTGTTCCTGTCAGTTCGTTTACGACTTTTCCGTCAACCATGGTCAGGTGGAACTCGTAATTGCATTCAATATATTTTCCTTCTCCAATTTGCAGCTTTGTAGGCTTGATCTTGCTTATTTGTTCTTCAATGTCCTTCACCGTGGTCCTTACGAGTTCTGCCGATTCCCTTGCAAACTGAAACATTATTGGTCGGCAATAATGCACAGACGACGGACGTGGATTTTTCCAGTGTAGGGAAACATCAGATTTTAGCCGCCAAGGAACAACAGATGCCATAAACATATTTCCGTCCGATATTGTAGCGTCATCGGAAGTTATCCTTTGCTTATAAATGCTTTGTCCGGATGATCCATCGCAGCCCCATTTGCTGATCAATATCAGTTTCTCAGGAAGAATTTTCACCTCATTTTCAGGAAGACTCTCCAACAACCGTTTTGCTGTACGCCCCATGAGATCCTGCAGATTGGCTTTCACAGAGACTTCCGTAAACTCCGTATGCAGTGGTCGTGAATTTATTTTGGCTTGCGTAATATGCTTGCATTCTGGTAAAACGTCAGCTCCGTGTCGCACCAAGGATGCCCGTAGTATCTCATATTTTTCTTTGGAAAGTTGTAAGTCCATAAACAAGGCCAAGGCTTCTTCGGAACCATACTTTTTAATGTGTGCATTTGTGGGCGTGGGAATGCTTTCCTTAATCCTTTTTAGTCGCTGTGGGCTTGCATCAGCAACAGATTTTGTAATCTGCGACCTAACTCTTTCACTATCCTTTGTATATTTAATAGACAGCGCGTCCGATAAATGCTTCGTGGTCAAGTCATTGGTGGCATCGGCAAGTTTCCTCTTTCTTGTGAAAATTGAACACTCCTCAATACTTTTTTTTTTTTGGCCTTCCTTTTGCTCCTCTGGTTGATGTGGTGGGTTTATCTACTGCCAATATATCCAGGATGGTGTCTTCATTAAGCCAGTCCTCATATTTGGAGTTGAAGTTCTGAATGGTTCGATTAGATTTCACCCATTTTGCCTTAATATTTGCGTATATCAGATAAAAATTATTTTTTATAATTTCGCTTCTCTCAATATTTCCGTATAAGCTTTCAAGTTCTTCTAAAGCAGCTTCCGTGAAAAACTTTGGTGTGGTTGACCTTCTAAACAGTTCAAATAATTTTAAATTGTTTAACGCCACAGTTTCAGTACTTGTTGCGCCAACTTTCAGTCGTAGACTAATCCAGGCATTATGCTTATTTTGCAATATATAGGCTTATGCTACCATGCCTAAAAATTTACCTGTTCCCTGCATACATATGGATTTAGGCTGAATTATGCAATTTTGATATTATGCTCGTGTCTAAATATGATTTGTGCCTACCTGAAGGGACCATAAGTCAATATTGTTCTTGACCATTTGTACTTCAAAATAATTTTTAAGTGAGGTGCGTACCTGCGAATTTCAATGAGTAGTTTTTGTGCATCCTGTGTCTGTAACAGAGTATAGGGACTAGACTTTGGCAGAGGCTCACAGGTAGACAACCGACTTAAAATGCAATTTTCAAACTATTAGATCAAACTACTGTCAGTCAAAACATGTAAGGGATGCACGCCATACAATTTCTGCAACCATGTCTTTTTAACCTTTTTTACTTCTAGAAGCCAAACGGGCACGTACGGGCAGAAAAAACCTTTTGAATTATGTAAAGAAATAATCAAAGAACATGTGTTGCAAATGTGGCAAATATAGAAGAATATAGATTTTTTTTATTTTCCGTCAAATTTGAAAAATAGTGAAAAAACGGATAGTTTTTAAATAGTGATTTACCAGGAGAAACACAAAGCAAACAGTTAATTTTTTTTATCATTATACATTTAATAAATACGTCAATCAATGCAAACAAAAAATAAGGCGATTCGTTACCTATTTTTCGTGATATTACACCTGAAATCGCAACAAATTGACTAAAAATTGTGTGTTTTTTTGAAAACCGAAAGTCGGTCAACTTTGAACGGTTATATCTTCTAAACTAAAAATGTGATATTATTGAGAGTAGCATATTTGGAATCGTTGAAAAGTTTCCTATAACATGGGTTTATTCAAAATTTCGTCGACGCACATGAAAATTTTGATTTTTGCAACCTCGTTTGCTCTACGGGCGCCACTGTGCGGCATAATGATCATTTGAAACGTGTTTCTGAAACTCATCGATCTTATGACGCGCTTCAATACACAATAATGTTTTGGCAAGAAGAGGATAGCTATCATTTGCAATTGAAAATGATTAATCCAACAACTGGTAAATTTGTTTTTTTTTTATTTATTTTATTACAAAAGATTAGGGGAACTATTACAACAAAAACATATTTTAATATTACATGTTCAGAAACAAACAAAAAGATTAGTTGCATGAATTACCATGCGTACAGATTGACGATTCGAGAGAATATAGAAAATCATATTTTGAAATGTCGGCAATTGTATCACCAATTTATAGTGGACATATATGCAAAAATAGAACCGAAAGGCTTTTATTATTCGGCTTAACCAAAGGAATATATTCATCTATGTACGTGATGCAATTAATAATGATGGCAATATAAATGATATTAGCCGTATAACAATTCTACCAGCTACTTATACCGGAAGTCCACGACACATGCATGAGTATGCAAAATACGCTATGATATACATATATTCGAAATTATGGCCGTCCTGATTTACTTACAACTTTTACTTGCAATCCGAAGTGGATTGAAATTAATAACTCTTTATTGCCTGGACAGTCGCCAGCTGATTATCATGATATAACAGCACGAGTATTTAAGCAGAAATTAAAACCTTTGATTGATTTAATTGTCAAGCACAAAAGTTTTGGATCAGTTCGTTGCTGGATGTATTCAATTGAATGCCAGATGAGGGGATTGCCACATGCCCATATTTTAATTTGGTGTGTGTATAAAATTCTGCCAAATGAAATTGATGCTATTATTTCTTCAGAAATGCCGGATTCTACAATTGATCCTGAACTGTTTGAAATAGTTACACAGAATATGATACATGGCCCATGTTCAAGATTAGTTGAACATGTTTTATGTTATATTATATTTAAGTAGAATTATGTAGACTAATTGTATTTCCCTAATTACCAATTGTTCAAGATTAGTTGAACATTTTTTATATTATCTTATATTTCAGTAGAAGTAGACTATTTGTATTTCCCTAATTACCAATAGAAATGCAAGTATTCATAACTGCATTCTGGAAAAAAGGGACATAAAATTATCACTCGAAAATTATGATTATTAAATGAGTTTGTATGTTTAGGTCTTAGCATGTGGTACGCACATGTGTGAGGTACTGAGATACTGATAAGGCATATTACATATAGATATAGCAAAAAATAAAAAAAGGTTTTATGGTTGCTTCGCTTATCGTAAACTCATTAGAATTCATCCCTTAGAGGATAGTAAATATAGCTAATATGTAGCCTAATTTAGTTTTAAGAAATTTATGTTTAGTATTTAAGGAATTGTATTTTCAATAAATAAAACAGTATCATACAAATACTCAAAAGAGACGGTAGTTTCTAAATTATTAAGTTGAGTGTCTTACAAACATTCAAAGAATATAGTTTAACTTGATTTAGTTGAGTTCAATTATAGAGTGTCTTACAAGCATTCAAAGAATATAGTTTAACTTGATTTAGTTGAGTTCAATTATAGAGTATCTTACAACTACTCAAACGGTACGCGTTTTATTTTAATAGAATTTAATTCTTACATATGGTCCTTCGAACCGGATTGAACCAGTGATTTATAAATAATTTACATTTGGTCCTTCGAAAAAAAGAAAAACCAGAAAAAATTAAATAAGCGTAATCACGGCTATAACAGTGATTTGGTTAACCTAATTAAAAATAGAAGACAAAAATATCTCTAATCAGAGGAATAAATGTCATAGAAGGCAAGCTCGGCCAAAACAGAGTGAAAATTTATTTAAAAAAAATAATAAATAAATATTAGATTGGAAATAAATCAAATATTGAAGACTTAAAATGTCGAAAAAACTGATTGAGCGCCAATCAATACTGGGACAGGAAGCATTCAATCTAAGAAACGCATTCAGCCAGGGGAATGTTCGACTTAAGCAACTTCCAGAAAAGAAAAGACGGCTCGCTAAAATTAAGACGGAGTTTATTAAAAATCACGAAAAACTAGTGAAGGCAGGTGAAGAAACGAATGAATATTTCGTTCAAAACTATTTTGGATCCATCACCAAGATTTTTGAGGAAGTCGGAGCGGAAATAGCGAAGCTATATGAGCAGTCAGAGCTTAAAGTGGCTGAAAACGAAGAAGATGACACTCACCCAGAACAATTAAACACATCATCACTACAATTTCAAATAGAAGACAAGGTGGGCACTCCACAATCAACTGAAGGAGATGATGAAGACCTGAATGAAATTATATTTTTTGATCAGGCAAGGTCAATGTACAAGAACTTGATCCAAACACATGGTCGCCTTGTCACATTCAACAATGACCAGTTAGATGATGAGTTGAAAATAATTGATGAAGATTATGAAATACTCGAGGAAATCTTCAATCAAGTTAATAAAAAGGCTAAAAAATTTCCTCAGATTTTCCACGAAATGAAAAGTATCAGAGAGTTGAAGCGGGCAATTATTAGAAACATCAAATCAAGAAAAAGTCAACTGACCGAAGAGCCTGAAGCTACAAAATCAAGATTAGTTTATGTGAAAACTCCAGCATTCGACGGGACAGTGAGTGAGTGGAATCAATACCACGATTTATTTATGAGTGTGGCCCACAGCAAAAATAAGCCTCAACAGCAACAACAAACCTATCATCAACAAAAATCCTATACTGTTACTAAACCTGAAATGTACTGGCAAGAGGGTTATACAATCTATAAAAGTACTTGAATAAATAATACTGATGACGAAGAATATAATCAAGACTATGCTGAAGATAAAATGAAAAGTCAGGAAACAAAACCTGGCACACAAAAATTATGGACGGCAAAGAAACACACAACAACAAAATCGCGTGTGGTTTTTGACGCGCCGGCAAGACCAACAAGTGGTAAGAACAAAAATAATTTAATATATATAAGTTCCAGGCTACAAGGAAATCAGGCGAAGGGTGATTCTCAATATGATGAAAGTTACCTTAAAGAAAAGGAAGCAACATCATTATCATCATTTACAACCAACACCTCTCCATCTTCAGTAACTACACCAATAACACCGGTGACAGTACCAACAAATTGTACTGATGGTATACATGCACCACAACAACAAAATCCAACATATCATCATGATGCCATCGTTGCTTTGCCACAAAATCCAGAACAGTCCTTGGCTTTCTCAAAAGAATCGAGTACCCCCGAAATAGTGTTGGAAATTATACGAGATGCTGATGCCTCTACTTCAGTCCCTCCGAAATCACCCTCAGAACATCATAATCAGAACAAAAATGAGGACGCTGCATCGGTGAGTGGTAATACAATAGTGAGATCGATGCAAAAAACTATCTCAAAGGCTGTAAAAAAACAACCGACAGACGAAGAAGAGCAGCGCAATTGTGAAGATCAAGATCACATATCGCCTTCAGATCAAAACATAGAAGATACAGACAAAGATCGTGATGGCCTTGAAAACGTCACTCTTGAAGAACAGCTGAAGGATGTCAAAGAATTCCATAAATCCGCATTTGATGAAAGAGCTGCCTCAGAAATTCAAGCAAGTGATAAACTACTAGAATTAAATCGTGTACCCCAACTACATGAAAAAGTTCATGCGTTGTACTCGGAAAAAGAACAACTGGACTCGGGATACGAAAAACAAACACAAGTGTTGCAGTGTCAATAAGTCGGTGGTTAAATTGGACCTTTCGCCGCCCGTTGCATATGCGCCCCGGCAGAATGTTCAAGATTAGTTGAACATGTTTTATGTTATATTATATTTAAGTAGAATTATGTAGACTAATTGTATTTCCCTAATTACCAATTGTTCAAGATTAGTTGAACATTTTTTATATTATCTTATATTTCAGTAGAAGTAGACTATTTGTATTTCCCTAATTACCAATAGAAATGCAAGTATTCATAACTGCATTCTGGAAAAAAGGGACATAAAATTATCACTCGAAAATTATGATTATTAAATGAGTTTGTATGTTTAGGTCTTAGCATGTGGTACGCACATGTGTGGGTACTGAGATACTGATAAGGCATATTACATATAGATATAGCAAAAAATAAAAAAAGGTTTTATGGTTGCTTCGCTTATCGTAAACTCATTAGAATTCATCCCTTAGAGGATAGTAAATATAGCTAATAGGTAGCCTAATTTAGTTTTAAGAAATTTATGTTTAGTATTTAAGGAATTGTATTTTCAATAAATAAAACAGTATCATACAAATACTCAAAAGAGACGGTAGTTTCTAAATTATTAAGTTGAGTGTCTTACAAACATTCAAAGAATATAGTTTAACTTGATTTAGTTGAGTTCAATTATAGAGTATCTTACAACTACTCAAACGGTACGCGTTTTATTTTAATAGAATTTAATTCGTACAGCCCATGTGGTGCACTTAATATACATTCACCATGTACGATTGATGGCAAGTGCTCTAAGCGATATCCAAGACAATTGACTACAGAAACAATTACAGGCAACGATAGATATCCACTGTATCGAAGACGTTCAACAAATGACAATGGTAGATCAATAACATTAAAAGTACAAAATAACAATATTGAGATTGACAATTGTTGGATAGTTCCATATTCACCATTATTATCAAAAAATTATAAAGCACACATTAATGTAGAGTATTGTAATTCAGTCAAATCTATCAAATGTATTTGTAAATATGTTAACAAAGGCAGTGACATGGCCATTTTTGGAGTAGCACCTGCAAATAATTTAGTTAAAATCAGACAATATCAAATGGGAAGATACATAAGTAGCAATGAAGCAAGAGGGCGCATATTTTCGTTTCCTATACATGAAAGATATCCTACCGTAGTACATTTGGCTGTTCATTTAGAAGATGGACAAGAGGTATATTCTACAACAGAAAATGTTATAGAACGAGCAGCGCAATCTCCTGCAGCAACATTAACTTCATTTTTTTCATTGTGCCAAATGGTTAACTTCCCTAAAACGTTATTATATTCAGAAGTTCTAAACTTTTTCACATGGAATACATTCAGAATACAATTTCAAGGGCGGAAACAGGGACAACCAGTAACTGGCCACCCCACCATATTTTCAAGTGATGCTTTAGGTCGATTATACACAGTACATCCAAATAATGCTGAGTGCTATTATTTGCGTTTGTTATTGATTAACGTACGTGGCCCGACATCAATTCAAAATTTAAGAAGAATAAATAATGTATTATGGGAATAATATCGTGATGCCAACAATTGAATTTACTTGAGAACGATGAACATTGGGAGAATTTACTGCATATTCGCAAATGAAGGCAAAACAAAAAATATTGTTTATCACAGAGCATTGCAATAAAGGGTTACTAATTAATTTTAAGTATACTATGTATATAATACACATAATTTCACTAATAAAAAACATTATACAATAAAAGTTTTATAAAATTTAAAATCTCTACTAGGGACCAGCAAAGCGGACCGGGTACAGCTAGTAATAATAATAAAAATAAAAAAATTAAATATAAATAATTTACTGAAATTTAGTCTTAATTACATTAGATCCAGTTATAACATAACTATTTTTTAAATTAATTTACTGTAGTTGATGAAGAATTTATGTTTTGTAAATTTTTAAATACCCAGTCTTTCATCCAGCTTATTTTATTTTTATTTTGCTGCTTTTTTGCCAGTCTTTACTTTGTATAGCCGGTGCCATGCCCACAGCTCCTTTCATGCCCATTTTTCTTCGACTAATCACATGAGTAGCTTATGGGCTTACGCAATGTCCCAAGGCTCTCATTATTATAGTACTTCAGATATATAACATTTAATATTTTATTTGTATGAGAGGTGCCACGCCCATTGATCTGATCTTGCCCATTTTTATCTGACTACTCACATTAATATCTGTGGCTACCCTAGCACTCACACCAACTACGCAATGACTACAAACTACTCATGTACTGTTAATAGCGTTGGTATTTTAAGCAACACTAAAAAAATGTATCATATTTTTACTTCACTTGGATATCAAACAGCGTACAAAAATGTCGTATAATAAACCACAGATTTCCTGTAGACATCATAAATTCAATTTTAAATTTTGACAAATAAAATATATTCATCAGAAAATAAAACAATTGTTTATTAATTTGCATAGTTGAACCAAAATTTAACTAAAAATTTGATGGACTCGTAGAAAAAATAGTACACCTGTTGTATGATATTATATATTTACTTTGAATTGGTGACGGCACGCCAATTGCTTCGATCACGCCCATTACTTGTCCAACTAATCACATGAATAACTTATGGGCTCACGTAAAGGCTAAAGGCTCGCACTATTACATTGATAATAGATAACCTCAGATAAATGTGCAAAGCTCTCTCCCACCCATTTTCGGCATGGCTACTAAAATTAATAATAGATGACTTCACAAAAATTTCCAAAGCTCTCCTTGTCATAATACTTAATATATATGATATCAAACATTTAATTTGTATGGGGTGTGCTACGCCAATTGGTCCGATCCCAGGCATTTTTTGTCCGACTACTCACATTAATAATGGACAATCTCAGACAAATGTGCAAAGCTGTGGCTGTTATAGCATGCGAGATATGGCATTTAATATTTGAGGTACAACGCCCATTTATCCGTTCCCTATACAACTATGTGATCAGAGTATAATGACTTTGTGCTGATGATTGTAACTACCAAAAATATTCGACTTAAACCCATCTATTATTATACCGATCGTCTCAGACTCACTTCCTGTGTCGATTTAGCGATGTCCGTCCATCCGTCCGTCCATCTGTGTGTCTATGTAAACCTTGTAATCAAACTCCATGTAACAAATATGAACATATTTGATGAAATTTGGTACATAAGCTTCTTTCGGCCATAGCATGAACGCTCTTGAAGATTGTTGATGAAAATCGTTGCATGTTCCGCCCTAGTGAAATCGACTTAAATTGTCATAAAATACAAATTGTCTTATAGATCTCGGTCAAATTGGGTTTGTGTAAGTTTCTTGCTCCCATTAATCAGCAGTCCAAAAATAAACCCTATAGGATAATTCTTCCTCATAGCTACCATATAAAGCTGCTTCCCGATTTTCACTTTAATCTCTCAAAAAACAATTATATTGCACAGATTTTTTGCAAATTTGGTATTTTTATATTTTTACTAAAAATATGTGACCTTACCAAATATGGACAGGATCGGTCCTTTTGTCGACCAAGTCCCCATAAAAATATTGCTTCCGATATGAACTTTATCATATTCAAAGGCACTTAAATTAATAAAAATGCCACTCGAATTTGGTTTATGCTTACAGATAGGGTCTTTAAATGCAGTGGCTTATCTGGTTTAGTAGCCGAATCTTTATCGAAGCATAAAAACTTGCATTGGCGCTGTAATGACTGTCAAAAAATTGGCGCTGATTTTT
The DNA here is from genome assembly GCA_963682025.1 of Cordilura impudica. Taxonomy (NCBI): domain Eukaryota; kingdom Metazoa; phylum Arthropoda; class Insecta; order Diptera; family Scathophagidae; genus Cordilura; species Cordilura impudica. The sequence goes on along the minus strand of OY821517.1, from coordinate 173,803,655 downwards.
ACCGCTTCTTCCAAAGCACTAAAAACAATTTATTGCAAATTCAAAACTATTTTGCTAATTTATCCGGGCAAATAAACTCTTATGGAAAGCTTTTCGGTGATTTCAAGTCATTGGATGGACTCCAATCACCTAAATTACCATCTCCAAATCGCCGTAAGTCACCCAGATTCATGAATAGGGAAAACCCTGATAATACTGCTGCTTCTTCAATCCATAAAACTTACGACAATTACTTCTCCTTTGATGCCTCAAAATGATGTCCTACCATCTTTTAATAAAGCATCATCGATACTTACAACTGATAATATACAATCTTTTACAAACACTGCTCCTTTGATGTCTAAAACTGCAATGCTACCATCTTTAAATAATACGTCCATGACGCCTACAACTGCTATTCCACCATATTTATCTAATGAAGAGGCGTCACCGAAACAACTAAAAGTAATTCCGCCAAAAAAATCTATTTTTATTTCGCGTCTTTCTTCGGATACCTCCACTGATGACATTAACTTTTATATAAACTCTAAACTAAGTTATGAAGCTGATGTTATGATATATAAATTTTCCTATTCCGTACCAAGAAGGATTACATCTTTTAAAATAACCGTTCCGTTCGATCTTTATGAGCAAATCGTTAACCCTGGTTTCTGGCCTGTGAATACTTTAGTTCGTGAGTATGAATTTAAAGAAAATCCACGGAAAAACAACATTGCTGAGCTTCCGCTCCGACATCGAATAAATGAAAATACAAATTTCAACATTAATTAAAAAAACTAGATTCTTTACCCGTTGAACGACTAATCATTATGTATCAGAATGTTCGTGGTTTAAATACTAAAATGTCTAATCTACTAGTTAACAGTTATGATTTTATTTTTCATGTTATCATCTTTACTGAGACATGGCTGAAAGATAATGTTTTTAATTCTGAGTTACTATGTAACAATTATCAAATATATAGATATAACAGAAACGATCGTAATGGTGGTGGTGTTTTAATTGCTGTGTCATGCCTGTTTGCTTCCGAATGTCTTCAATCTGAATCTTCTCCAAATATTGAGTTTGTCAGAGTAATGATAAAGCTTAATTATAAAATCATTTTTATAACCTATTCGTATATACCTCCTAATTCTCCCGAAGAAATATACCTTGAACACGTTCAGGCCATCAAATCAGTTGATCAACGTGCTAAACCTGAGGATTTAATTATTGTTGTTGGAGATTTTAATTTACCATCTATAATATGGAAAAATTCGCCTGATGCTCCGGATTTTATTCCAATTAAATCTAATAACTGTGATGATTTAATATTGAATGAGATAGTTGATCTTAGTCTTTACCAGATGAATGGCGTATTTAATGAATACGGTAAACTGCTAGATCTTGTATTTACAAATAATCCAGAAGATTGTATAATAACTCGCTCTGATCCTATCACGTTGCCGGAAGATCGATTTCATCCAACTATTGAAATTAGCTGTGTTTTGCCTACTTTTGGTTGATCCAATATTCGTATTAATAAAGATAAAGTTTTTTGTTTTAAACAAACCAACTATAGCAAATTGATTGATCTAATTTCTAACACTAACTGGAATGATTTGTTGTGCCATACTTCTATTGATTTAATGGTGGAGGTCTTTTATAAGACTATGTATTCTTTTATGGATGAATGCATCCCAAAGCGTTCTGTCTACAAACGAACTGGCCCGCCTTGGAACTCAAAACAACTATCGAGATTAAAAAATTTGAAGAACAAGTATTATAAAAAGTATAAAATTTTTGGTTCTCTTGTATTTTTTGAAAAATACTCCATTCATCGTGCCGAATATAATATTCTTAACAATTATTTATACAAAAACTATCTAAACAAAATGAAGGAAGATTTCAATCGTGATCCTAAAGCATTTTACAACTTTGTTAATTCAAAAAGAAAAACCACTGGTTAACCATATGTAATCATCTAGTGATGATACTATAATAAGTAACATGTTTGCAGACTTTTTTGCTAGTACATATTCTGTTGCTCAATATTGTTCCAACAGCTATTCATATCCAATAAACACAAATCAAGCTATATATTTTCCCCTAATTGATAAGGCAGAACTTGTTAATAGCCTGAAGAAACTTCAAATTTCGTCAATTTTGTCACCATTTCAACACGGATTTCGGAAAGGATGCTCTACCGTTACAAATGTGCTTCATTTTACGACAATAATTAACGATGGTTTTGTCAAGAAAAAACAAATAGGTGCAGTATACACCGATTTTAGTAAGGCTTTCGATAAAGTAAACCATAACCTTCTACTGATCAAATTGGATTTATTAGGTTTAGCACCATTAAGCCTTAAATGGATAAAATCATATCTTTCTGAGAGAACACAACGTGTAATGTATAATAATATGTCATCTAAAGATATTATTCTGGTGTTCCTCAAGGCAGCCATCTTGGACCAATTCTTTTCTCCCTTTTCATCAATGATCTTCCAAAAGTGATAAATTTTTGCAACGTTTTAATGTACGCTGATGATGTTAAAATGTTTTTAAGTTACTGTCAACATAATGATCATATTCATCGTCAATCAGATCTCAACAATATCTTTTCGTGGTGTAACCGTAACGTAATGGAACTAAATTTGAAAAAATGTAAATGTATGCGTTTTTCTAGAAATAATGTTTTTCCTGCTAACTACTTTTTGGGCGGATATCAGCTTGAACTTGTTGATACTTTTCTGGATTTAGGGATTCTACTTGATCCTAAATTAAACTTTGTATCTGACGTCACCATGACAGTTAATAAAGCTAGAGGTACACTCGCCTTTATTAAAAGATGGGCAAAAGAATTTATTGATCCTTACATAACCAAACAACTTTTTACATCTCTTGTAAGACTTATTTTAGAATATGGGTCAATAACATGGGATCCCTTCTATAACATTCATATTCAACGAATCGAGTCTGTGCATAAACAAGTTCTACTCTTTTGCTTGGTATTCTGCAATTAATCTACCTTCATACGTTGATCGACTTAAATTAATAAAATTACCTACTTTGGAAAGCCGTAGGACTATGCTGAAAGTAACATTTATGATCAACCTAATTAATGGTGAAATCTGTTCTGACAATCTTGTCAACAATATAACTTTTAATGTTCCTCAACGAGTATCACGCCAATTCCAACCACTCTTTGTTAAATCTTTTCAAACCAACTATACTCTAGCTGATCCTTTTAGAAGAATTTGTTGTGATTATAATAATCTTTATCAATTAATTGATTTTTCGTTGAACACTGATGTAATTAAGCATAATATCATTATTTTCTTAAATTCCTAACTATTTGTTTTTATTTTTAAATCATTTAATTGTTTCAATATATGTACATATGTAATTATATCATTTATACAGGTCTGTAAGGATTTATTCCATTGACCTAATAAATATATAAATAAAATGTTATAGTGTATCGTATAGTCGGTCTAGACCGACTATAATTTTCTTACTTGTTTTGTTTGGTGAAAAACGGGAACCAGCTTTATATGATGACAATAACTAAGAATGAGCGTACGGGTTTTATTTTTCGGCTACTAACTAATGGGTTCAATAAAAGCATGTACGTCATTGATAATCGAGCGCTTAGGGCTATTTCAGTCGATCTTGTAGTGGACATTTGTATAGAAGGTAGGTTTGAATATCTGTAGATATTCATCAATTTCAATAGCCGACAAAAACTTATATACACAATTTTCATCAAAATAAATTTATGTTTGGGACATCGTCATGTTAACCCTGAAGGTAATGCTGAATCGATCCTATTAATTTTGGTAGTTACACATATTAGTATAATCACTTTATACCCTCACCACAGGGTGGTATAGCGTATAATTATTTTATATTACGATAACAATTTTATAAAAGAATTAAAATCCTATAGGGTTTCACGACGTCAGGTTGTTGTACTATAGAGGGCGTAAGTCCTAGCAACCTGCTAAGTTTATTAAATTAATGGGGATGGTCTTACAGGGGGCTCCCATGCAAATTATATGTTTTTTTATAACTTTAAGGAAAATGCTTTTTTGTTTAATTTAGCTTTTTTTATATTTCTATTAAATTTCTGGTGTTACTTCCTTTTCTGCCTGTTTCACTACGAAGGTAACTTCTTTCCTAAAATTGTGTATATTTGCCCCAATTTTGCAACATGAAGCCAGAAATATAATGAAAATAAAAAAATTCTATTTAACTGAACTAAAAAAAAAATTTTTTTCCATATTTGTAGTTAAATAAAAATCATGAAATGTGTGAGCGCTTAAAAAATGATAATTTGGCACTTTTCGTTTTTCCGTTTTCTTTAGAGCCTTTTTAATACAACAGTATATATTAGACAAACCAGTACATATTTCTTCAGATGATCATACTTTTATTTTGCAAATGTTCATTTGAATTATATGAATATTAAAATAAAGACATGAGCATATTTTCTTTGTAATTTACTAGAGGTTCTTTTAACGGAAAAAGCTAACTTTATTTTATGTTCAAAAGTACAAAATTAATCGTTTAAAATTCATGTCGTGCTTGTATTAAATTGCTTAAATATTTTTACTAAAATGTATTCACTTCAAGCATAAAAATCAAAATATTTTATAAATACAATGGCCAGAAGATGAATCAGAAAATGATAAATTTTATTAGAAAATAAACAGCTTTATTTATAATTTTTAAAAGCATTAATAGGCGCTAAATTTGAATGAAACTAAAAACTAAATAACGCTAGTTACATATCTGTAATAAAAAATACGCTATTGATTATTAAATTTAAAGCAGTATATATATAAAGGGTCCGCCAAATAACTTTTTATTTTTGAAAATGCTATAAAAAAAAACTCTACTGAATATTATTTCAAATTTCTTTTTTTATTTGAATGTACAATCCTTCCGGTTAGTAATGGAAAATAATTTCATTCAAATGGCTGCCTAGGCTGGCCTACAGTAGCCTACACGATCGGTCCAATTTTTAAGCACATTATCGATTGTGTGCAGCTGTATTTCACCAATGGATTCACGAATATTTTCCTTTAAAGCGTCAATTGTCTCTGGCTTGTTGGCGTATCAGCTCTGCGGCTTATAATGCGATCTTCAAAAACAGGGCGCATAACATCGAGTGTAGCTTCGGCTGTGTGGCACGTAGCGCCGTCCGGTTGAAACCAAATGTTGCCAATATCCTCCTCTTCAACTTTTGTGAACAAAACTTCGTTCAACATGGCTTGATAACGATCGCCATTGACTGTAACGGCCAGTCCTTGCTCATTTTTGAAGAAAAATGGCCCAATTATGCCTCTGGACCAAACTCCGCACCAAACAGTGACTCGTTTTGGGTGTATCGGCTTTTCAATGTATGCGTGCAGGTTTTCTGTGCCCCAAATGCGACAATTTTGCTTGTTTGCGTACCCGCCAATATCAAATTGAGCTTCATCTGAAAAGATGATTTTTTTGGGCAAAATCGGCATCTTCTGTAAATCGAAGCGAAAACGCATTGGATGGTCAGTTGGCTTCAACTCCTTAACCAATTGAACTTTGTATGGCGTCATACCAAGGTCCTTATACAAAATTCGTCTCAATGATGCCTCCGAAATGTTCAATTCTTGAGAACGACGGTGAATTGATGTTGATGGCGCCTCACGCACACTTTCTGCCACAGCAGCAATATTCTCGGGTGTACGCATTGTTTTTGGCTTTTCACGCTTTGGTTTATCGATGAGGATGCCAGTTTCTTTCACCTTTTTCACAAGATAACGAACATACGGAGCTGACGGTGATTCTCTTCTTCCAAAATCCGTACGCAATTTTCGCACACATTCTGCAACATTACCATGATTTTCAAAGTAATGTCGCAATATTTCCCAGCGTTGTTCAAGCGTACAAACAACCATATTCGTTCAGAGGAAGGCTAAAACTAATTATCTGTCAAATCAGACATGAGATAAGTGTTACCATTCACGAAATAAGCACTAGTTGAAAAAAAAAAAACGTTAGATGGCGGACCCTTTATATATTAAAGTGACTCACAAAGAAAAGTGAAAAAAGTGCCCCCTGGAAATCTACCTTGGATTGTTCTATAACGATTCCGAAAATATTTCTGGTCTAGCGTTAACCCATTCTGAGCTGGACAGTTTTTAAAAAATGTATATTTTTTAGTTTTTTTTTTTTAATTTTCATTTTTCCAGATCAATATATCCGATATGGGTATGACATGATAGGTTTTTTCAAGACGCAGCCAACAGTATATAGAACATGTCCATGCATGTCCTAACTGTTGTGATATTTAATAAAATATGTAATTTTGATGGGTTTTGTATTAAAATAAGTCAATTAGAATTAGACAAATGAACATATTTTTAAACACTAGTCGATTGAAAATATCATTAATTTATTTATTTTTCCTTAATATGCACTATTTCGCGTTTTAACTAAAATCGAATGGTTTGGAAACAATGTGGTTAGACATAGGCAAAATGGGTATCAAAATTTTTTTCCTCAGTTCTGTGAAAAAAAAATGGGATTTTGCTAATTTAATACATTTTTCACGCTGCTCCGGAGTAAATTTGAACAAAGGCTGTGGAGTTTATTAACTTTAGAAGTGAATTTAGTTTCAAAATGACACCACGATAAATTTCAGACCAAAAGCAAAAAAAAAAAAAAAAAAAAAGCGACGCGTTTTCTTATATGTCATGACTTTTTCGCGTTTAAAAAAAAATAAATTATTCCAAATTAAAGTTTTGCTTAAAACTGGAATTTGAGCCTTATTCCATATTTCCAAAATATCATTTATTGTTATTTTAAAATAATTCGATAGGCCAATCTTTATACCCTATACCACTATGTGGTTTGGGTATAATGACTTTATGCTGCTGTTTGTAACTACCAAAAATATTTGACCTAGACCCAGCTTCAATTATACCGATCGAATCAGAATCACTATCTGATTCGATTTAACGATGTCCGTCCGTCCGTCCTTCTGTGTGTCCATGTAAAGCTTTTAATCAAACTCCAGGTCGCAAATATGAATACATTTTAATGAAATTTGGTATATGAGCTTTGCTTGGCCATAGAATGAACGCTATTGAAATTGGTGAGAATCAGTCCATGTTCAGACCTAGCCCCCATACAAATGACCCCTATGAAATCGACTTTAATTGCCATAAGATCCAAATTATCATATAAATCTTAGTCAAATTGGGTTTGTATGTGTTTATTACATCCATTAATCAGTAGACCAAAATGATCCCTATGGGACAATTCTCAGTCATAGGCCCCATATAGAGATGCTTCCCGATCTTCACTTAAATCTATCAAAAAACAAAAATATTGCACTGATTCTTCTCAAATTTTGTTTGTATATATTCTTGCAAAATACAAAAGACCTTACCAAACATGGTCAGGATCGGTCAATTTTTGGGCCTAGTACCCATATAGATATAGCATCCGATATGAACTTTTTCATATCTGCGGCCAAAAAAATTAATAAAAATCTCACTCAAATTTGATTTATGCTTATTTTTTATACGCAGTTAGTTGGGTCAGAGAGATAGGGTCTCTAAACGCATGGTATAGGGTATCGTATAGTCGGTCTAGACCGACTATAATTTTCTTACTTGTTTTATTTTGTGCTCTCATAAAAAACAAATGCCCTATTATTGTGCACTGCGTTGGTTGTTTAGTTTTATCTAACTTTTGAGCAGAAAAAATTTTTTGAAGCCATTTTTGCAAATGAAATTTGTTTTTAAAATAATTAATTTACATTATTTTAACTTTTGTCAAACTCAAATGCCTCAAAATAAGTGCATGGTGCATTAATCAATTTTTGAAAATTTGGATGATATAAAGTTTATACAAGTAGAAAATTATTTATTTTTAATTTATGTTATTTTCAATGTTGATTTGATTTTCTAATTAACTCATTTTAATACAAAACCCTTCAAAAATTACATTTTTTTTTTGAATATAACAACAGTTAGGACATGTTTGAACATGTTATATATACCGTTGAACGCGCCTTGAAAAAACCTATCACGCTGTACCCATATTGGATATGTTGACCTAGAAAAAAATTAAAATATTTTCAAAAAACTAAAAAATAGACATTTTTAAAAACGGTCCAGCTCGGAATGAGTTAACGCTATACCAGAAATATTTTGAAAGTCGTTATAAAACAAACCAAGGTATATTTCTAGGGGGACACGTTTTTCACTTTTTTTCTCTCCATACAGAGTCGCTATAATATACATATATATGTATATATTATGCTCGTCGTAAACATTTTTTTCTTTAATTGGTGTATATGGCATGTCTAAAATATCAGGTTTGCTTTCGTAAAAGTAGTCTTCACATATTCTTTATTTCTTTTTATAACTATTAGGTAGAAATATATAATTCATTAGATAAAAAAAAATTTTAATTATCTAATAAGTATTTATATGCTGAAATTATTTTCAAAGCTTTAAAAAGTTACGCCGGAAATCGATTGAAATTTCCAGTGTGTTTATATGGAGAAAATATGACTTATTTTAAGATTTTACGAAAATTTCGTTTTTCAGTTTAACTTTTCGACAAGCTGTGATATGGATCGTATCAGTGCTGAATTGTCTTTTCAAAAAGCTATATGGCTTCAAAATCGAATAAAAATTGGCCAAGAAATAGCAAATGCCCCAGAACACTTTTATGGCATAACAAACACTAGGTCGTGATATTTGACGAAAATTTTTTCAATTTTAAGATATTAATTAAACCCATCAATTTTGTTTAGTTTCTATACATATACGCACTCAGGCATGAAGTATCGTTTTATTACCACGTTGTTAACCAAAATGAAAATTTTTTTTGATAAAATTTTGAAATATTCTTTTTTAAGTTTTAAAAAATTTTCTTAAATAAAATTTAAAAAAAGGATCTGCCACTTTAAGGTTTTGTTAAATACATGTTAGAAATTAACTGTGTGAATTTAAATTTTTTTTTGCGGATTTCGAGAAAAATTATATTTTTGTGAAATGTACTCTTCCTTAATACTTTGTATAAAAAATAGTCACTTTGCTACTTTTAAATGTTATATTTTATCTTAATACTAGATGTAACCCGGTGTGCTTCGCTACACCCTACACCTGCCCCCCCCCCCCCACGTATCGTTATGAGAGGATTCACGCAAAGTCCCAAGTTCAGATATATCACATTTAATATTAAATTTGTTGGGGGGTGCCAGGCGCATTTGTCCAATCCCGCCCATTTTTTGGTCTGACTACTTACGTTCATAACAGATGACCTGAGACAAATTTGAAAAGCTCTCTCTATCACAGTATTCGAGATATATAATATTGAATTATTACTTGTATGGGAGGTACCACGCCCACTTGTCCCATTCCGCCCATTTCCGGCGTAACTACTTATATTAACAATAGGTGACCTCACACAAATTTGCAAAGCTCTCCCTGTCATCATACTCAATATATGTATATGATTTTAAAAATTTACTTTGTGTGGGAGGTGCCACGCCCACTAAAAATATTTAAAAAATTAGCCTATAACACTTCCATATCCGCAGTAAGACTCTGTGAAAATTTCAGGAATATCAGATGGGTAGTTACGGAGATTACCTCCTACAAACAAACAAACAAACAAACAAACAAACAAACACACATTACCTCTTTATTATATTAGTATAGATGACTCCAATAACCCTTTTAGACTTGGAGCCACATATGACCCCAAGCTAATAAAAGACAACTTATTCAAAAAATTCAAATATTTTGTAAGTGCTGTTAAATTTTTAAAAGCTTTACTTAAAATATTATAACCAAATGTGTAGGTCTTCCATTCCCAAAATTTCGTGTAAATCCAAGTATACTAACCAATTATTAGCCAAGGCCAGCTTTGGATTTTATGACATTTTTAAATAGAGATTACCGAAAACGAGTTTTTTATTATTTTCCTATTTGTACGAGAAGGATGTTGCTTTTTCTATGACTCTACTATCTGGAGTAAAAACTGCTTTTCTGCTACATTATTTGTTAACACTTTATGAAAATCTTTTATGAAGTTAACACTTCTATCGGCAGTATCATTGACTACAAAAAATTCCTTGCAGAAATTGTAACTCCTTTAAAAATCTTCGTTGGTTTCCCATGTCGATTGAGGAAATAATAAAAATTCTGCAGAAATCCTAAAACTGCTGAAAAAGTTTTTTAGTTTTCTTTAAACCAAATTTTCTGAGCGAATGAATTTTCTATTTTCGACTAGTTTCACAAATAGAGCTGAATTTTATTTCTCAACCAATAATAAGGGTTTCATCTAGTTTACTGGAACAATACATTAAATTTTAGTTATTTTTTTTTTAAAACATGCCAAAAATCAAAGTTGCCTCGGCAAGGAATGGGTTAACGTTATTCGATATATGCCAAATATTTAGAATGGTAGATATGCATATTTGGTTATTATGTTTTAAGCGTCTCATCTAAAAATTCAACAGCACTTACAAAATATTTTAATTTTTTAAATAAATTTTTCTTCATAGCTTGGTCATATGTGATCACAAGTCGAAAAGGGTTCATATTACTTTTTTCCAAAAGCCCAGGCTATTAAAATGTTATATGTCATTTAAAACTAGAAAAGTGATTAATTTTTGATACAAAGTATTTACAAAGAGTTCATTTACTAAATATTTCACAAAAATCTAGTTTTGCTCGAAATCTGCAAAAAAAGAATTCTTTTGAAAAAAAGTTCTAGGATGTGAATATCTCTAAAAATCCGCACAGTTATTTCCTAGAATGTATCTAACAAAACCTTAAAATGCCAGAGCCATTTTTTTTAATTTTGTTAAATAAATTTTTTTAAAACTTAAAAAAGGATTTTTTAAAATTTGATAAAAAAAAATTTTCATTTTTAGTCTCATTGCGCATTTGGTTAGCAACTTGGTAATAGAACAATACTTCATGTACTCAGACTCTATACTTATAGGTATAGAGACAAAAAAATTATGGCTTTAATTACTTACTCAAAGTTTAAAAAATTTACGTCAATTTTTGCCACAAAAGTGGTCTGGGGCATTTGCTATTTCTTGGCGAGTTTTTATTCGATTTTGAAGTTTAATAGCTTTTTGCAAAGATAATTTAATACTGATCTAGATGCATATAGCAACTTGTCGGAAACGTTAAATCATAGAACAAAAATTTCGTAAAATCTAAAAAAAGTCATATTTTCCCCATATAAACACACTTTCGATATTTTGGGCCCCACTAGGCACCAGAAGGCACCGCATTTATGACAACAAACCTCTTATTTTAGGAAACGCATTTATTGAGAGTTAAAAACAAATCCCATACAAGCTGCGACCAGTCTGATATAAATATATATTATTTTTTTATTTGGGATCGTTTGTCTCAGGTGTATATAAGTAACAAGAAAAATAAAATACGTTAAAAGGTTTTCTTATACCTGTATATGGTTAGTAAAAACATGACATTTTATTCCTCATTATCAGGATATATTATTGGGTTAATATATAATTTTGCTTTTATTATGTTTGAAGATAATTAAACATTTTATGGAGTTTTATAATTAATTAGCTGGACTCGGTTCGCGTTGCTGTCCCTAAGAAAACATCTATTTTTTACATAACATCTAAATTTTAATACAAAATGTTGGCTTAAAGTCAAGCACGAACTTTCCCGAAAGTTTTAACAGATATCAAGGTACAATATTATTTTGCCCACCCGCAGACCAAAATCAAAATTCGGCCTTCACAATGTAACCCGCCGCATTAAAGTTATGTTATTCATTTGAAAGTAAATACCAGTAAACTTCGGGAGCCAAAAATTGCGACTCTATTTCAGCTATATCACAGCGAACAGGCTCTTCGAAAATGGAATTTCTCAGTGTTTTGCTAAAATTAAAAATTTCTTTCAAAAGATTTTAACACGTTCGCCACTCAGCGTCATATATGTGACGTGGTAGTTTTCACAAAAACGTATGTCACATATATGTGTCGCATAACTATAAAACGTATTAAGCTTTTATTTCACGAAAGTTAGTAGCAAGTAATTTTCTTGTATGTTTTAGTCTCTGGCGCGGTGTCAGATATACTTATATGAGTGCTGCGGTTTATGGATACGCTAAGCAGTTATTTTAAAATTTCGTTTTTTGCGGGTATTCCCCAAAATTTGGCTATGTGCTAGTTTATATGAAAACTAACTTTAAATACGCTTTTAATAGTTAATTTTTGTCACAATGTCAAAGTGTAAATTTGTTATTGAACTCAAGAGTTTTAAGGTAAGTTTTTTATAATTTTGTAATGTTTTGACTATCTATGTAAATACTTATGGAGAAAACATGTATGTATGTATGTATATTTTTCGCTGGTTGTTTAGAATGGAGGGTCCTAGAAAAACACTAGTTTCTGCAGAGGAAATTCTTGAGGCTATTTTGAATTCCAGTGAATGTGATATGGATTTTGTAGATTCTGGAAGCAGCTTTGCCACAGATAGTGAGTGTGAAGAGTCTGGAGAAGACAGTAGCTCAGAAGATGATAATATTTTAGAAGGCGATCGTGGTGGAATTTGTACAAATGAGAATGAGTGGATTGATGTGGAGCCCGAAACGCAACATATTGGAGAGAAAATATCGATTGATTTACCACGTAATACGAAACCAATAGATTATTTTATGCAGATTTTTGATGACGAGTAGTGAAAAAAATTGTTTTGTGGACAAATGCACGCGCTAATTATGTGTCTAAAAATAAGAATCTATGTGAAAAATCTAATCTTCTTAGATCCGTTGAGGAAATGTAAAAGGTAAATGCTTTGTGCATTACAATGCCCCTAATAAAAAGCTGAAATAAGGCTGTTTTTCCATCTTATTTTCAAGGTATTTTCAGTGCAACTCTGAGTCGCATAAAGTTTGAAAATGTACTTCGTAGCATGGGTTTCTGTTTCCCTGAACAATGCGATCAATCTGATCATCTACACAAAATTAAAAATGAAGTAAATCATATTCTTCAAATATAAAAAAAATCTACTTGTCATTGGATGAAGCTCTTCTTTTGTGTAGAGGAAGACTTTTATTTCGGCAGTGTATTCCAAACAAGATACATAAATACAGAATAAAGTTTTACGAACTATTAAATCCAGATGGATTTTTAATAAACGTGTTTATTTACACTGTAAAAACTACTGTTTGCAATGAAAAAGGACATTCATTTGGAGTTGTTGCTAAATTAATACAGAATTATTTGCAAAAGGGGCACACACTTTATAGGGTCAAGTTTAAACACAGCGTAGATCTGGCAGAATATTATCGTGTAGCAAAACAACAATGTGAGAAACGTAAAGAACAAAATGAAAACGTAATCCCACTTATATTGTAAAAAGCAAGCTCACCAGAGGAACAGCATCATGGAAGCGTAACGTAAAAGGCTTTATTGTTTTAAAATGGAAAGACAAACGGGACGTACTTATGATATGCCCAACTAACTGGACATAGAAAATAAGCATAAACCAAATTTGAGTGGGTTTTTTATTAATTATTTTGGCTGCAGATATGAAAAAGTTCATATCGGATGCTATATCTATATGGCGACTAGGCCCAAAAATGGATTGATCCTGATCATGTTTGGTAAAGTCTCTTGTATTTTGCAAAAATATATACAAACAAAATTTGAGAAGAATCAGTGCAATATTTTTGTTTTTTAATAGATTTAAGTGAAGATCGGGAAGCAGCTCTATATGGGGTCAAAGGGATCATTTTTGGACTACTCATTAGTGGATGTAATGAACGCATACAAGCCCAATTTGAGTAAGATCTATATGACAATTTGGATCTTATGGAAATATATGTCGATTTCATATGGGTAATTTGTATGGGGGCTAGGTTTGAACATGGACCGATTCTCACCAATTTCAATAGCGTTCATCCCATGGCCGATAAAAGCTTATATGCCAAATTTCATCAAAATATATTCATATTTGCGACCTGCAGTTTGATTACAAACTTTACATGGACACACAGACGGACGGACGGACGGACGGACGGACATTGTTAAATCAACTCAGAAAGTGATTCTGATTCGATCGGTATAATTAAAGATGGGTCTAGGTCAAATATTTTTGGTTGTTACAAACAGCAGCACAAAGTCATTATAACCAAACCACATAGTGGTATAGGGTATAAATATGTGTAGCCAGACCGAATTTGTTGATTTAATTGTCATTTTTAAAAATAAAATAAAATAAATTATAATAGAGAAAATTTTTAAGGATTTATACATCTTGATAATTTATTTTATTTGATGTGAAAAGTGCCAAAATGCTTTTAAAAAATGGATGAACAAGAAATATCCATTAATCTATAAACCGAACATGTAATTGTTACTCATGGCATGAGTTTTTTCTTGATGTCTTTGGTGAAAGCATAGGAAACAAATCTGTCATACAACAGCTCACTATCAATGCGTCGAAGGTAGGCATGTAAAGATACTCAGCAGTTATCGAGTTAATGTAAAAGTGCTTAATGTTCGATTACAATATTGCAGTAAATCAATACGATTATATAGTGGAACAAATGTTTGTGATGACGTACACAACCTGGAAGTTGGCTATCCCGTTGTCATCAGCACACCAAGATGTATGCAGATATTTATTATCTGCAATGTCTACGTGCGAATAATATAAAATTCTTTGTGTTAAACGAGGCATATGAACAGCTTCAAGATGTATTCAATGACCAGACCAGATCTTTGATGTATTCAAGATGCTTACCACTGTTTTTTCCGTTAGTACCCCACGCCATGAAATGCATTTCAAACAAAAAAATATAATAGAAAATATTTTCTTTATATCAAGATGCTAAGTCGAAATTGACAAGGAGATGAATATGCGATTGAGTAAGAAATGTGCTGATGTTTATACTCCAAATTGTACTTGACATGTACATACTTTTTAAATTCCTTCTTTTAGAAATGATATCTGACAATATGTGCGGATATGATGAAAGTACAACATTTTATTATATCGGATCATGTAATGGAGCCAAGGATACCTCTTATGTGTATCATATAATATATTGTTTTATTCAATTCAATGTAAAATTATTTAATTGTTAATAATAAAATAAATAATAATAATTTTTGATTTTTCTATTCCATATGTATTAGTAAAAAAAACCGAAAAATGGTTCTCACAATCAATAATTAAAGTTAAGTGTTCCATTGTATCAACTAAATATCATAATTCATACAATCGAATTTATATATAAATAGAGTAATGACAACAGAATAATGTGATAGTACACGGGACTATCAAAATTCGGTTGGCAACAAATTCGGTTGCAACAACAAATCCGTTTTCTGTGTGCAGAGTTGTTTTAATGGCTGGTGCTACAATCAGAATTTTCTTGCCATATCATAATATTTTTTAATCAACTCATAATTCTTTACTTTCCTAAAAAAGTTTTATTTTTTCAGATATGTTCACATGTGTAAAATTTTGTTTAACATGAACTGTTGTATTTAGAAGTCGCTAAAGTTACTAAAAAGAAAATAAAAATTAAAGGCAGTTGTATTTATTGAATGCAACTGTAGCATCGCAAATGGCATCCCCCATTTGTAATGTTCATAAACAGCTTAATAACATACCTAATAATATTAACAAAACAATTACAACAGATACATTAAACATTAATATACCACACAAAGTACACACACATTCATTCACAGCTACAGAATAAACATCCCAGTTTCTAAATACGCTTCTCAATATTCATAAACAGCATAACGCATAGCTGGTAATATTAGCGATATACATTGAACAACATCATTCACACCAGCCACCAAGTACATACACATAACGACACGCCACCAAAACAACCACAACCAGCTACGTTAAAAATTATTTCATTCATTCACACCAACGGAATTAATTACACTTAAATGTTATTGATATTTATATATTGATAATATAATCCGTAATTCTCACGGTGTGGGTATATCAAATATGATAAGTGCTGTGGGTAAAGCAAGTCTTGTTTCAGAAAGAAGCTGTTTGGGATCACCTTACTGTGAAGTAAGAAATGCTGAGACATTTTAAATGACGATCGACTCCATTCGTCACCAAAAAATTTAACCCAATGTTCTTCGGCTGACTGTTCCCGAATAAGCCAGTGAATTCTTTTTGCAAGCAACAGCACTACTAAGCCGTTCCGTCAATAATATTGTAGGGCTATACGTTGCCAGCCTGCCGCCTATTGAAAACAACTGCTAGATACTCCTGGCCATCGACACAGCCAACTACAGCTATTGTCGATTACCGATTCAACTGACTACGTACCCGAAGAAGAACTGAGTGACAAAGCGGTTTCTTGTGACCTCTTGTACACTATTAGGTACCAACCGTTTATGACAAAAAAATATACAACTTGAAAGGTGTTCCTTTGCAGATGTCCACCATATTTACCGATGTGCACCATGTGTGTAAATTTTTTTGGAGCGAAATTAATTTACAGTTTTTACTAAACAAGTAAGAAATCTATAGTCGGTCTAGACCGACCATCTGATACCCTATACCATGGTTTAGAGACCCTATCTTTCGGTCCAACTAATTCGATACAGAAAATAAGCACATACCAAATTTGAATGGCATTGTTATTAATTTTTTTGCTGCAAATATGAAAAAGTTCATATCGGGTTCTATATTTATATGGGGACTAGGTCGAAAAATGCACCGATCGTGACCATATTTGGTAAAGTCACTTATATTTTGAAAAAAATATATACAAACCAAATTTGAGAAAGTGATTCTGAGTCGATCGGTATAATAAAAGATGGGTCTAGGTCAAATATTTTTGGTATTTACAAACAGCAGCAAAGTCATTATACCCAAACCACATAGTGGTATAGGGTATAAACACATATCGCACCTGTGGTCATATCTATCCACTATAAATATCTTACATCGGTTTTTCTAGTCTTTTTCAAAAAATACAGTTGTAACCAACCCTCCTTGTGTTATAAGAGTATCCTCTTTAGAATCCATAAAAAGATATATTTTGAGTTGTACCGAAAAAATTTATTATTTTTGATGTTCACTGAAAAAATCGCAAACACAATTACTGTTGTATACTTATTATTCGCAATTCTTTACAATGAAACAACTGTTTTTAAATTTTATAGTGAGTATTAAAAAAAAAAAAGCATGTGAGTCCGATCACAAGGAAGATGTGTAAACATCTAAAAATTAAAGCATTTTTTATTATCGTTGTGCTGAACGCTATTGAAATTGGTGAGAATCGGTCCATGTTCAGACCTAGTCCCCATACAAATGACCGGCATGTTTCCCTTAATGATCCATCGTGTGTAGTAATGTTTCATGTCCAAATTTATGTTTCAATTTTGGTTCGTCAAAAATCAAATTATTTTGATATTTTATGTTTCCAACCTGAATGTTCCACGGCTGTATCAATGTTTACTGTTTTTGCTCTATTATTTAATTGAGAGCAGTGCTGTAATGTTATTTTGTATATCGGACTAAAGAAAATAAAAGACAAAAATGGAGAACATTTAAGATAATCAAAATTTTAAGAATTTTATTAATAATAATGAATACTGATAATTGAAATTTTAAGAATTTTATAAACTAATATAAAAATGTATAAATTTTTATAAATTTTTGAAAATTTTATAGCTGAATATAAAATTTATTTTCTTCCGCATATATTTGTTTAATATGTACTAATATATTCAATTTTAAAAATTTTATAAATAATAATGATAATGAAAATTTTAAGTATTTTATAAACTAATATAAAAATATAGAAATTTTTATAAATTTTTGCAAATTTTATAGCTGAATATAAAATTTATTTTCTTCCACATATAGTTCTTTAGTATGTACTAATATATTCAGTAAACAAACAGAATTGATGTTTCCATCGTCTGTATTAAAAAAAAAACAGAAAAAACATTTCCAAATAGAGTAAAGACGCGGTTTTCTTTAGAACTCAAATAAAACTAAACAAAATACCGAAATATTTTGGTGCAATTCTGGAAATCATTGTGGTTTGTGAATAAAAACATCTATTCAAGCAGTAAGCGCTATCTACATGTGTATAGCAAGCAACTGCTATGTTTGTCATACCTGATGGTTGCAGTTGTATGCTATACATTCATGGCGCTTTCTGTTAGTTGATGAATCTGCTAAATAATTGTAGCTTCCATTTCCGTAAATAGTTCCGCTTCCGTAAGGAAAGTTTGTGATTTTTACCCCCCTGATCGCATAGATGTTTACACATCAAAAACCGTTCTTTGCCTCTACTGAAAATTTCTAAATTTTGAGTTGACTGACTTTAGAGGTACGGGTGCGATATTTAAGCTTCAAGTAAAAAACTACACAATATTCTGTATGTTAATCAAATTTATATTAAATTGTGAATTGGCTAAAATTGATTAGCATACCTTTAAGGCCTAGTTAGCCACACGTTGTTAGAATGTATCCGTACCGTAAATATAACGTTCACAATTATAACACGTAAAAAATGAACCACCTTGTACAATAGATATAACGTATACTCGTTGCATAAGATTTGAGGGTCCTAAAGCGGACCCTGGATACGTGTGACTACCTCAGCGGTGGAATAAAAATCTTTACACAAGTTTGCCTTATGATAGTCCCATATTTTACTAATTCATACATGTATATGGCTTGAGTTAAAACTTTCTGTAGAAAATTAATATGTGCATATAGTATGATACACTAGTCATCGAATTTTCAGTTTTCAAACAAATATGTAATTTTGTTTTTGCTTTCAATATATGTGACCTTCTCCGAGAAAAGGGACCTAGTGTGTCAAAAAACGGGTTTTGTCAAAAACGGTGGATTCTGGTACCTGAAAGGGTGTAGAAACTTTAAATGCGTTTTTCTCAAAACCTAATTTTCACACACTAGGTCCCTTTTCTCGGAGAAGGTCACATATAGTTTTTTTTATCAAGCAATTTTAATTAGAAAAGGTGATGAAATGTACAGCTATATATTTAAGTATTTTTTGGGGAAACTGTCCTTTCAATAGAAAGAGTTATTTAAAGTTAATATTTCAATAATTTATTTAAAAGTTTTTGTAGTCTGCATATGGGGCGTTTCATATCCTATTGGAGAGGAGTTTAGACACAATTTTTCAACAAGATCACTGAAGAACTCTCTGAGTTGGAGGGGCCAAAATTTGACATTTTGACCAAGCTGGTGTTATTCTCATCCATGTAACTTTTTATATCCTATACCACTATGTGGTTTGGGTATAACTACTTTGTACTGCTGTTTGTAACTACCAAAAATATTTGACCTACACCCATCTTTTATTACAACGATCGACTCGGAATCACTTTCTGAGTTGATTTAGCAGTGAACGTCCGTCTGTCCGTGCGTCTATCCATCTGTATGTTCATGTAAACCGGCAATAGGATGAATGCTTCGAAATTGGTGAAATTCGGCCCATGTTCAGACCTAGTCCCCATACAAATGACCCCTATGAAATCGACATAAATTGGCATAAAATCCAAATTATCACATAGATCTTAGTCAAATTGGGTTTGTATGTGTTTATTATATCCGTTAACCAGTAGTCCAAAAAAAATTCCTATAGGACAAATTTTAGTCATAGGCCCCATATAGAGTTGCTTCCCGATCTTCACTGAAATCTATCAAAAAACGAAAGTATTGCACAGACTTTTCTCAAATTTGGTTTGTATAAATTTTTTCAAAATATAAGTATCTTTACCAAATATAGTCAGGATCGGCCCATTTGTCGACATAGCCCTATATAAGTATAGCACCCGATATGAACTTTTCCATATCTTCAGCGAAAAAGATTAATAACAGTGCCACTCAAATTTGGCTTATGTTTATTTTTATACCCTATACCACTATGTGGTTTGTGTATAATGACTTTGTGCTGCTGTTTGTAACTACCAAAAATATTTTACCTAGACCCATCTTTTATTATTCCGATCGAATCAGAATCACTTTCTGAGTCGATTTAACGATGTCCGTCCGTCCGTCCGTCCTTTGGTGTGTCCATGTAAACTTTGTAATCAAACTGCAGATCGCACATATGAATGAATTTTGATTACATTTGGTAAATAAGCTTTTATCGGCCATAGGATGAACACTATTAAAATTGGTGAGAATCGGTGCATGCTCAGACCTAGCCCCCATACAAATAACCCCTATGAAATCGACATAAATTGCCATAAAATCCAAATTGTCATATAGATCTTACTCAAATTGGGTTTTTATGCGTTTATCACATCCGTTAATGAGTAGTCCAAAAATCAGTCCTAGGGGAAAACTCTTAGTCATAGGCCCCATATAGAGCTGCTTCCCGATCTTCACTTAAATCTATCAATAAACAAAAATATTGCACTGATTCTTCTCAAATTTTGTTTGTATGTATTTTTGCAAAATACAAGAGACTTTACCAAACATGGCCAGGATCGATCCATTTTTGGGCCTAGTCCCCATATAGATATAGCATCCGATATGAACTTTTTCATATCTGCAGCCAAAAAATTAATAAAAATCCCACTCAAATTTGGTTTATGCTTATTTTCTATGTCCAGTTAATTGGGCCTATGAGACAGGGTCTCTAAACGCATAGTATAGGTCGGTCTAGACCGACTATAATTTTCTTACTTGTTTATATCCAATTAGTTGGACCGAAGAGATAGGGTCTATGGTATAGGGTATGGATGGTCTAGACCGACTATAATATTCTTACTTGTTAACTATTGTTCTTAGAAAATTTTATCCCAAATAGTTTAGATAGCTATTTCTTCAATCTTTCGGAAAAAAAAAATCTTAAAGAAATAAAAAATTTTTTTTGTAATATGAAATGTTGAAAAATTATTTTTTTTATTTAGTTGTAATAATAATTAAATTAATTTACATGATAAAAATAAAAAAAATAAATAATTTAATAAAACTTAATCTTAATCACATTAGATCCATCTACATCATAACTATTTTTTAAATTAATTTATTAAAGCTGATGAAGTATTTAAGTTTTGTAAATTTCATTGAGTGGAGGCAGAAAACTTGAGTCTCCAATCGACAAGCGGTATACAAGCATGGTACTGTGTGTGCCATCGATTTTTACCGCAGCATGGAATCTGCTCTTCAGTGTTTTCAATTTTTTCTCATGGTAATCTTTGCCACTAAAAATTATTTTAGTTTCTTTACAATAATTCTTTGCCCAATGAAATAAAGCGGTCTAAAATGCGATTTTGATGAGAGCACTTGAGGCTATACTTCGCTGCAATTCTTTTAAGGTTTGCTCCAATACAGTTACATGCTCCTTTACCATGAGCAGTGGGATGAAAATGCCACTCAGCTGACATTCCAAAATCTTTTTTATGAGCTACAAGATCTGCTAAGCTACCTTTGTTTTTAAAATTTTGACGAGCTACGTCTGAAACGTATTATACCTGCTCTACTGCAAATTTAGATTCCAGATATTTTAGTATTATCTTCTGGTAGTCATAAACTGCAACGATATCATGTTATAAATCGTGGGGTATGATTGCCATACTTTTGTGTTCCAGTTTTTCATTTTTCATGTAGTATATAACTACTGTGAATATAGTTGCTTGGTTGTTATTGAAATAGAAAGCTTATATAGCATCTTGAAGAACATATTTACAGTATTCTGTGAAATCATTTGAAGTAGTGAGTTCACCAGACTTCAAATGTGTCTTCAAATTCTGGAAGAATGACCATTGCTCTTTGACTAGAAACTCATGGGTTCTCAAGTTTAGCAATCCTCTACACATTTCTTCCACAAATTTTAAAGTTATTGTTTTCAATGTGCATCTTTCAGTCTGAATCCAAGGTTCAATTTTGACCTCCTCCATGTATTCGCGATCAAAGGAGTGATTTAGTTCTCTTTGATGAATATGGTTTACAATTTGAACATACATGCATAAGGACTCATAGTTAATTTAAGGCAATCGCGGTAATCGTGTAAATCTTCTGGCGAATCATCTGTTAATTAATTTAAGTTGATTTCCTTCAACATCAGTTTAATCAACAGCTTAACTTAGTAAGGCCAAGAAAAGATTGGCAAAAAGGCAGCAAATAAAGGCGATATAGAAGCTGTATGAAAGACTGGGTATTTAAAAATTTACAAAACTTAAATACTTCATCAACTATAATAAATTTATTCAAAAAAATAGTTATGTTATAAATGGATCGAATGTGATTAAGATTAAATTTGATTAAATAATTTTTTTTTATTTTTGTTATTATCATTATTATCATATTAATTAAATTATTATTAAAAATAAATAAGGATATATTTTTCAACATTTCTATAGAAAAAAAATGATCTTTTTCCTGAGGTTAACATATTGCGGGTATTACAGTGTCGAAGGTATGAAATTTTAGTTAGGCATGTTTCATACCGTCGGAAAGGTTAGTTTGTCTAGATTCTCAGTATACGTTTTCTTTTTAAGGTTTGGGAAACACTTTCACACTAATAGGAAAAATTTCAAATTAGTGCATAAGCTAAAAATTGAAAAACGTTCTCTTGAGTTACAAAACATTTTTTTTTTTATAAATATCCCACTAGCATCCCACTAGCGACCAACAAGCTCTTAGAGGAAAAAACCGAAGCTTTCTTTTGAGCAAAAAATGGGGTTTTTTGAAAAAAAGTCAAAACAAAATTTTATTTTGCAAAAAAAAGTCAAAAAATTTTTTTTATTTTAAATTTTTTTTTTCGAACTATTGAAGAAAAAGCTATCTAAATTGAGACAAATTTTGATAAGTTACGTGGATGAGAAAAAACATCTGTTTGACCAAGCTATCAAATTTTTTCCCCATCTAACTCAGAGAGTTCTTGACTGATCTTGTTGAAAAATTTTGTCTAAACTACTAACCAATAGGACTAACCTTGGTGCAAACCCTATCGGAAGACATCGGTTTCTAAAGTTGGGCCACTTGACATGAAACGCCTCCCATGTTTGTTTGCATTTAAAGAAATTATACTTTTGCACCATTTTATCAACTTATGAAAAATTCTACAGGACAAGATATTTAGAAATTTTGATATTTTGGACGTTTTGGTTTACCAAAACGGTGTCTACGAATTAAGTCAATTCTAAACAAAATTTAGTAGGTTAGTGTGCCTATCCTGTCCAATTTAATTATGTAAATGAGTGAACAAATTACAACAATGAATAAAACATATATTAGTGTTTGTGTTTACAAAACTTTCTGATTGTGGCTACAAGTACGAAGACAACAATCTTTATGTTAGAATGTAACATTAGAGTAAGTATTTACTTAATTACAAATCACAAAGTAATAATAGTTCTGGTTCAACAGCACAACAAGTTTTATTGATTAACAAACTGACTTTAATGGTCGCATTAACTCAACAAACATATATTATTGTTGTCCACTTGGTCAACTGTTATATGTATATAGTGTTAGAACAAGTAACTGCCAACACAGATGTATCTCACAAGAGAGATGTAAAGTTGCTAATTCTTGTAGTGTGTAGTTGAAAGTTAAAAGGATAATGTATAATTACAGCAGCTTAACCTTTGAATTTCACCAAGTGCTGTTACTTTAGGCAGTAGTTATCAATAAATCTCTCTATTTAAATAATACAATTTGATTTGTGAATTATATTTTTACTTATATCGTCTCTCACAAATCTTATTTTGTACTCTTGCAATATGAGGTCTATGTCAAAGTAGTTATTTTGTTATTATTTAAATATTTAACAAACAAAGCTTTAATAATTTTCATATTATAAATCAAACAAAAAACCGTAAATACATTATGGTAGTACGCCAACTAATTTTTCAATTGATTTTAGTCTATTAAATTTAACAAGAAAATTAAATTTGACTAAGAGGGTATGTCATGTTCATCTATTTTATGACTATTTTATGATGTAGAATTTACAACGCAATTTTGCTATTAACGATGTTGATATTGATATTAGTGTTAGTAAAATAAACACACATCATTCCGGAATGAGATTGTGGTACAACGATTTTCTTTTTTTTTTGGTTTAGCATTAAATCTGGTGATCTCATTTGTTCCTTCATTACCATAAATGTACTAAGCCAAATGAAAACGGCCCCCATCCAGCAATTTTAAATGAAAAATATTTTTGTTACTTTTAATGCAACAGTCATATCTAGCTCTTCCTAATTTTTTGAAATGCTTTTATGTTGCAAGCGGAGCTTTTCCGGTGCCTGTTGCCCATATTCCCTTTTCTCGCAAATATATTAGTTGTTTGTGGTTTTTCTTTTCCGAAATCTTTTTGCAGAGGTGAATGACAATACCCGAGTAAAAACCAAACTTGATTACCCAATGATTGTGTTATTTCCTTGGTATATTTCGAGATCATATAAAATTCCATTTGACCCACATAAGCAAAATAATTTCAGTAGGTTTTTTGGGCATATACTTTTTCAACCCAGTGTTGGCTTTGCACGGAATCATCATTTCATCAGAGCAACAGGTTCCATATTTCGGAATGCCATAGGTTCTTTTCAAGAATGTATTTATAAGTGAACGAACTTTATAAAGTTTGTCAGTCGAGTTCTCCTCTACACTGAACTTTAAATTGTTGCCATGTACTCCCGAAAGCGTGGTATTTCAGTATCAAATCGCTAATCGGGGATATCAGATTATACCAATTTTAATCTCTAAGCCCATTAATGTCAGAATCTCTTCTCTTGCAACATTAATTGCTGTTCCAGTTTTCATCAGTGGGGCTCGATTTGTTGCCTGAAAATCATATGGAAAATACCTTAAATTGTATGAAACACGAGTTTTAGCATTTTGTTTAGGATAACGTTCAGAAAACTTTGAGGTTGGAGTGCTCCACTCAAAATTTAATGATTTTATGAAGTGACAGATCCGTTGCTTTATCCGCATCCAATGAATCATCTACCGCATCTGCATATTTGTCAAATTAAACGTAATTTCCATTTCTATTAGTTAGCTCCTCGAGTAAAAACGAAAGTGCTATTATGATCATCTACACTTTCCATTATCGTTTCTAAAATTTTCATCTTCTTCTTCTTATTCGCCAAAGTGAGATAACTCTGAATCAACTAAATTTACTAAAATATTTTCTTTTTGTTCGCTGTTTAATTTATTAAGCATCGTAATTACGACCAAGCGCTGCTGCTCAATTCATTATTATAAAAAATGTTATTTCCGTTTAGTAAAATATATGACATAAGGAATAGTTCGAAACAAAAAAAATCGTACAGGCTCATTGAACTACGCTAGGGAGCTTTTTACTTTTGCTACACCAATGGTTACACAGTGCAACACGACGTCTTGCGCTCGCAAGTCTGTATCACCGATTGATTGATGTGATATAACATTTGGGGCTCTTAGGCAGAACTTTCGCAAAATCGCGGTTTGAAAAATTTTTTTTCGACAAAAATTTGGTTCATAAAAATTAAACTAGATGACTAAGGAGTTCCCTGATTAAAATGCAATGTTGACATTTGTTCCATGAAATTGATCAGTGAATATTTTTTCAGAACACTTGAACACTCGAGTCCCATGGAAGTTGGTCTTTTAGTCCCTTATTTCAGTATATTCAAGAAAAATATAGAACGAACAATTTCAGTAGGTGGCTTCAAAGTCACGAAAAAAGTTTAACGTGGGGTTTCGCTACCAGACGCAAAAAATTCCATACGGAATTTTCAATTCAATAAAAAAAATTTGTATTGATAAAGTTGTATGGAAATGTTCAAAATACAACAGTAGTCTACAGTAGAATACATTTACTATTTACCGTCTAACTCTAGTGGAAATCTTTCAAAATATTCAATACCAAAGGAAAAAAAAAAAAAAAACAAGTAAGAAAATTATAGTCGGTCTAGACCAACTATACGATACCCTATACCATGCGTTTAATATACTATCTCTTAAGTCCAACTAACAAGATATAGAAAATAAACATAAACCAAATTTGAGTGGAACTGTTACAAATTTTGTTGCTTTCGGATATGAAAAATTTCATATCGGATGCTATATTTATTTGGGGACTAGGTCGAAAAACGAACCGATCCTGACCATATTAGGTAAGCTCACTTATTTTTATTTTTGTATGGGGACTAGGTCTGAACATGAACCAATTTTTGTCAATTTCAATAGCGTTCATCATATTGCTGATAGAAGCTCATATACCAAATTGCATTAAAATTTATTCTAAATCGACTCAGAAAGTGATTCTGAGTCAATCGATATAATAAAAGATGGGTCTAGGGCAAATATTTTTGGTAGCTATAAATAACAGAACAAAGTCATTATATCCTGAAGGATTGAAGGATTTGCGCTAGACTTAGAGGTTAAATATTTCCTTATGTATTCTACTGTAGCTTACTGTTGCACAGTTTGATTGTAATTGCTAGTTGGAACATAATTTTTCACCTTTCCGTACAACTTTATTAATATAATTTTTTTTTATTGTATTGAAAATTTGGTAGGGAATTTTTTGCGTCTGCTGGCGAAACCCCACCCTGAAGTTTTTTGGTGTCTTTGAAGACTCCTACTACATTTAATATACTATACCAAAAATATACGTAGTTATCGTATAATTTTGAACATTTTGGAAATAAGGGTCTAAAAGACCCACTTCCGTAGGAGCTCGAGTGTTCAAATGTGGAACAAATGTCAACATTGCATTTTAATCTGAGAAATACCTATATAAGACATTTGATACCTATATAAGACATTTTTTGAATATAAAAATAACAGACTCCCAAATAAATTGTCTATGAAAATTCTCGAAAGAAATGTATATTGGGCTAAAGATCTAAATGAACTAGGTAGACACTATGGGCTAGAGTGAACGATAGAAAACTTTAATATAAATTTCTGGTCTGATGGTTTTGAAAGTTTGTTAAGCCAGATTAGAAATCATAACCACCAAAAAATGTGGATAAAGTCTTTTCAAAGCAATACAAGAATCTACAAGTCGCTCGACCACAACATGGCAAAACATATTTTTAAGAAATACATGGAAGAAGCAAGATATCATGGATATTCAAGGCAAGATGTGGTCTTATCTTTCTGAATGTCAATTATTTCAACAGAAACAACTCTAATAATACATGTTCGCTATGTAATCTAAATGAGGTTGAAAATGTAATCCATTTTTTAGGAAGATGTCCGATTTTAAAAGAATATAGGAAAAGATTTTTTGGAAAAGTGGTTTTAATGGAGGATGAAATTATAAACTCTTTAAATGGTGTGGGAGATGAAAACTGGAGTAATTTAGTAAATTTTGTTATCAATGCCTTATCATATAGGAAGTTAATATTAAATGAATTATGCTGATTTGAAAAATTTTTAAAAATTTTGATTTTATTTTTATATTTATGTATATTTATATTAAATTTATATTTATACTAGCTGAGTCCGGTCCGCGTTGCTGGCCCGAAGAAAACATCTGGATTTTATATTGCATCTAAATTTTAATACCGAGTGTCGGGCAAAAGTAAAGCACGAACTCCCTCGAAAATCCTTAAGTACATTGCATTTAATAATGTTATGAATATGACTGAAAAAAAATATACGTTTTCTTGAATATTTTAACACCAGCGCCACCTACAGGTGAAAAACTTTGTCAGCAACTTTAGGTTTATGTACATAATATATGTTGTGAATTTGAGCTAAATTGGACCGTAAATAAATTTTTTGGGAAAATCTCGACCCCAGCGCCCCCTATCGGGTACAAAAAAAGTTATGCAAATCGGAGAACCAAAGGAACATATGGTATGAATACGAAGTCGCTAGCGTTAGTGGTTCAACAGTTATTAGAGTACAAACATACGCACCAACGTTTTTATATATTAAGATTTAAAGAAAAAATTCAAGTCAAACCTCCGACAGACGACGTAATGTCATTGTCGTAAGTTCAACATTTCAATTTAATTTATAAATTTTATTATAAATAATTTTATAAAATGAAATAAAGAGCTATCTATCTATCTATCTATCTAATCTGAGAAATCTTTAGCCATATATTTTAATTTTGATGAACCAAACTTTTCTCGAGCTATTTTTTTACTTCGAACTATGTCATATGGCATATATTTTACCAAACGGAAATAAATTTTTTTATTTGATTGAATTTTGTAGCAGCGCTTGGTCGCAGTTACGATGCCTAATAAATTAGACAACGAACAGAAAGATTCAGATTTATCTCACTTTGGCGAAGGAGAAGAAGAAGAAAATTTCGGGGACGATAATGGAAAGTGTAGATGATCATAATAGCAATTCCTTTTTACTTAAGGAACTAATTAATCCAAATGAAAATAACGTTTAATTTGAAAAATATTTAGGCGCGGTAGATGATTCATTGGATTCGGATAAAGCTACTGATCCGTCACTTCAAAAAAGCACTCATGGAGCACTCCAAACTCAAATATTTCTGAAAGTTATCCTAAACAAAATGCAAAAACTCGTGTTTCATACTTATTAAACGATTTTAGGCAATAAATCGAGCCCCACTGATGAAAACTGGAACAGCAATTAATGTTGCAAGAGAGCAGATTCTGATATTAATGGGCTTAGAGATTATTATTAGTATAATCGGATTACCCCGATTAGCGATGGGATACTGAAATACCACGCTTTCAAGAGCACATGACAACAAATAGATTTCAATTAATCCGCACCAATTTCAAGTTCAGTGTAGAGGAGAACTCGACTGACAAACTTTATAAAGTTCATTCACTTATAAATACATTCTTGAAAAGAACCTTTGACATTCCGAAAGATGGAACCTGTTGCTCTGACGAATTGATGATTCCGTGCAAAGCAAACACTGGGTTGAAAAATTATATGCCCAAAAAGCCTATCCAGTGGGGACTAAAATTGTTTTGCTTATGTGGGTCTAATGGAATTTTATATGATCTCGTAATATACCAAGGAAAAAACACAATCATTGGGTAATAAAAATTTGGTTTTTGCTCGGGTATTGCCATTCACCTCTGTAAAAAAATTCCGGAAAGAAAAACCACAAACAATTAATATATTTGCGAGAAAAAGGGAATATGGGCAACAGGCACTGGAAAAGCTACGCTTGCAACAGAAAAGCATTTCAAAATATTAGGAAGTGCTTGTTATGACTATTGTATTAAAAGTAATAAAAATATTTTTCATTTAAAATTGCTGCATGGGGACCGTTTTCAATTGACTTATTCTGGAGTTTTCTTAGTTTTAAAGCTTAGTTTCGTTCCTCATATTACAATTACTGTAAACGAAAAGAGAGGAGGACTAGGTTTTATAA
This sequence comes from Cordilura impudica, assembly GCA_963682025.1. Lineage (NCBI taxonomy): Eukaryota > Metazoa > Arthropoda > Insecta > Diptera > Scathophagidae > Cordilura > Cordilura impudica. The sequence continues at coordinate 173,774,300 of OY821517.1, read as the reverse complement.
AATGTTGGTCTATAAAGCTTAATGAAAGAAACGTTTCATTTATTTTGAGCATAGTTAATGGCGATGTTTGTTCTGGTTTCCTTATCAACGACCAACACGTTTTTGCTCACCTATGTCTGTCCGGTTTTATAGATAAAATTATGCGAATGGTAATCCACTTAGACGAATCCGTATTGAATTTAATAAGCATTATAGATTTTTTGATTTTTCTTCAAATACAAATGTCATAAAAAATAAGGAACTGTATATATTTTTTAAACTACGACTTCATACTGATTACAAAAATAACAAAAAGTTGTAATTCTTACGTGTAGTTTTCTAGTATTTGGCTTTTGTGCATATATATAAAAAAAAGTGATTTTTTGCATTATTATTTACATAAAAACTTTCTTTTTCGTGACTTTCATGAACGATGTGCAGTGGGAAGGTCTCGTTGGATTCCCCAACAGTAGTCAGCCATCATATGCCGATCCCATGTTAATAATAATAATAATAATAATAATAATAATAATAATAATAATAATAATAATAATAATAATAATAATAATAATAATAATAATAATAATAATAATAATAATAATAATAATAATAATAATAATAATAATAATAATAATAATAATAATAATAATAATAATAATAATAATAATAATAATAATAATAATAATAATAATAATAATAATAATAATAATAATAATAATAATAATAATAATAATAATAATAATAATAATAATAATAATAATAATAATAATAATAATAATAATAATAATAATAATAATAATAATAATAATAATAATAATAATAATAATAATAATAATAATAATAATAATAATAATAATAATAATAATAATAATAATAATAATAATAATAATAATAATAATAATAATAATAATAATAATAATAATAATAATAATAATAATAATAATAATAATAATAATAATAATAATAATAATAATAATAATAATAATAATAATAATAATAATAATAATAATAATAATAATAATAATAATAATAATAATAATAATAATAATAATAATAATAATAATAATAATAATAATAATAATAATAATAATAATAATAATAATAATAATAATAATAATAATAATAATAATAATAATAATAATAATAATAATAATAATAATAATAATAATAATAATAATAATAATAATAATAATAATAATAATAATAATAATAATAATAATAATAATAATAATAATAATAATAATAATAATAATAATAATAATAATAATAATAATAATAATAATAATAATAATAATAATAATAATAATAATAATAATAATAATAATAATAATAATAATAATAATAATAATAATAATAATAATAATAATAATAATAATAATAATAATAATAATAATAATAATAATAATAATAATAATAATAATAATAATAATAATAATAATAATAATAATAATAATAATAATAATAATAATAATAATAATAATAATAATAATAATAATAATAATAATAATAATAATAATAATAATAATAATAATAATAATAATAATAATAATAATAATAATAATAATAATAATAATAATAATAATAATAATAATAATAATAATAATAATAATAATAATAATAATAATAATAATAATAATAATAATAATAATAATAATAATAATAATAATAATAATAATAATAATAATAATAATAATAATAATAATAATAATAATAATAATAATAATAATAATAATAATAATAATAATAATAATAATAATAATAATAATAATAATAATAATAATAATAATAATAATAATAATAATAATAATAATAATAATAATAATAATAATAATAATAATAATAATAATAATAATAATAATAATAATAATAATAATAATAATAATAATAATAATAATAATAATAATAATAATAATAATAATAATAATAATAATAATAATAATAATAATAATAATAATAATAATAATAATAATAATAATAATAATAATAATAATAATAATAATAATAATAATAATAATAATAATAATAATAATAATAATAATAATAATAATAATAATAATAATAATAATAATAATAATAATAATAATAATAATAATAATAATAATAATAATAATAATAATAATAATAATAATAATAATAATAATAATAATAATAATAATAATAATAATAATAATAATAATAATAATAATAATAATAATAATAATAATAATAATAATAATAATAATAATAATAATAATAATAATAATAATAATAATAATAATAATAATAATAATAATAATAATAATAATAATAATAATAATAATAATAATAATAATAATAATAATAATAATAATAATAATAATAATAATAATAATAATAATAATAATAATAATAATAATAATAATAATAATAATAATAATAATAATAATAATAATAATAATAATAATAATAATAATAATAATAATAATAATAATAATAATAATAATAATAATAATAATAATAATAATAATAATAATAATAATAATAATAATAATAATAATAATAATAATAATAATAATAATAATAATAATAATAATAATAATAATAATAATAATAATAATAATAATAATAATAATAATAATAATAATAATAATAATAATAATAATAATAATAATAATAATAATAATAATAATAATAATAATAATAATAATAATAATAATAATAATAATAATAATAATAATAATAATAATAATAATAATAATAATAATAATAATAATAATAATAATAATAATAATAATAATAATAATAATAATAATAATAATAATAATAATAATAATAATAATAATAATAATAATAATAATAATAATAATAATAATAATAATAATAATAATAATAATAATAATAATAATAATAATAATAATAATAATAATAATAATAATAATAATAATAATAATAATAATAATAATAATAATAATAATAATAATAATAATAATAATAATAATAATAATAATAATAATAATAATAATAATAATAATAATAATAATAATAATAATAATAATAATAATAATAATAATAATAATAATAATAATAATAATAATAATAATAATAATAATAATAATAATAATAATAATAATAATAATAATAATAATAATAATAATAATAATAATAATAATAATAATAATAATAATAATAATATAATAATAATAATAATAATAATAATAATAATAATAATAATAATAATAATAATAATAATAATAATAATAATAATAATAATAATAATAATAATAATAATAATAATAATAATAATAATAATAATAATAATAATAATAATAATAATAATAATAATAATAATAATAATAATAATAATAATAATAATAATAATAATAATAATAATAATAATAATAATAATAATAATAATAATAATAATAATAATAATAATAATAATAATAATAATAATAATAATAATAATAATAATAATAATAATAATAATAATAATAATAATAATAATAATAATAATAATAATAATAATAATAATAATAATAATAATAATAATAATAATAATAATAATAATAATAATAATAATAATAATAATAATAATAATAATAATAATAATAATAATAATAATAATAATAATAATAATAATAATAATAATAATAATAATAATAATAATAATAATAATAATAATAATAATAATAATAATAATAATAATAATAATAATAATAATAATAATAATAATAATAATAATAATAATAATAATAATAATAATAATAATAATAATAATAATAATAATAATAATAATAATAATAATAATAATAATAATAATAATAATAATAATAATAATAATAATAATAATAATAATAATAATAATAATAATAATAATAATAATAATAATAATAATAATAATAATAATAATAATAATAATAATAATAATAATAATAATAATAATAATAATAATAATAATAATAATAATAATAATAATAATAATAATAATAATAATAATAATAATAATAATAATAATAATAATAATAATAATAATAATAATAATAATAATAATAATAATAATAATAATAATAATAATAATAATAATAATAATAATAATAATAATAATAATAATAATAATAATAATAATAATAATAATAATAATAATAATAATAATAATAATAATAATAATAATAATAATAATAATAATAATAATAATAATAATAATAATAATAATAATAATAATAATAATAATAATAATAATAATAATAATAATAATAATAATAATAATAATAATAATAATAATAATAATAATAATAATAATAATAATAATAATAATAATAATAATAATAATAATAATAATAATAATAATAATAATAATAATAATAATAATAATAATAATAATAATAATAATAATAATAATAATAATAATAATAATAATAATAATAATAATAATAATAATAATAATAATAATAATAATAATAATAATAATAATAATAATAATAATAATAATAATAATAATAATAATAATAATAATAATAATAATAATAATAATAATAATAATAATAATAATAATAATAATAATAATAATAATAATAATAATAATAATAATAATAATAATAATAATAATAATAATAATAATAATAATAATAATAATAATAATAATAATAATAATAATAATAATAATAATAATAATAATAATAATAATAATAATAATAATAATAATAATAATAATAATAATAATAATAATAATAATAATAATAATAATAATAATAATAATAATAATAATAATAATAATAATAATAATAATAATAATAATAATAATAATAATAATAATAATAATAATAATAATAATAATAATAATAATAATAATAATAATAATAATAATAATAATAATAATAATAATAATAATAATAATAATAATAATAATAATAATAATAATAATAATAATAATAATAATAATAATAATAATAATAATAATAATAATAATAATAATAATAATAATAATAATAATAATAATAATAATAATAATAATAATAATAATAATAATAATAATAATAATAATAATAATAATAATAATAATAATAATAATAATAATAATAATAATAATAATAATAATAATAATAATAATAATAATAATAATAATAATAATAATAATAATAATAATAATAATAATAATAATAATAATAATAATAATAATAATAATAATAATAATAATAATAATAATAATAATAATAATAATAATAATAATAATAATAATAATAATAATAATAATAATAATAATAATAATAATAATAATAATAATAATAATAATAATAATAATAATAATAATAATAATAATAATAATAATAATAATAATAATAATAATAATAATAATAATAATAATAATAATAATAATAATAATAATAATAATAATAATAATAATAATAATAATAATAATAATAATAATAATAATAATAATAATAATAATAATAATAATAATAATAATAATAATAATAATAATAATAATAATAATAATAATAATAATAATAATAATAATAATAATAATAATAATAATAATAATAATAATAATAATAATAATAATAATAATAATAATAATAATAATAATAATAATAATAATAATAATAATAATAATAATAATAATAATAATAATAATAATAATAATAATAATAATAATAATAATAATAATAATAATAATAATAATAATAATAATAATAATAATAATAATAATAATAATAATAATAATAATAATAATAATAATAATAATAATAATAATAATAATAATAATAATAATAATAATAATAATAATAATAATAATAATAATAATAATAATAATAATAATAATAATAATAATAATAATAATAATAATAATAATAATAATAATAATAATAATAATAATAATAATAATAATAATAATAATAATAATAATAATAATAATAATAATAATAATAATAATAATAATAATAATAATAATAATAATAATAATAATAATAATAATAATAATAATAATAATAATAATAATAATAATAATAATAATAATAATAATAATAATAATAATAATAATAATAATAATAATAATAATAATAATAATAATAATAATAATAATAATAATAATAATAATAATAATAATAATAATAATAATAATAATAATAATAATAATAATAATAATAATAATAATAATAATAATAATAATAATAATAATAATAATAATAATAATAATAATAATAATAATAATAATAATAATAATAATAATAATAATAATAATAATAATAATAATAATAATAATAATAATAATAATAATAATAATAATAATAATAATAATAATAATAATAATAATAATAATAATAATAATAATAATAATAATAATAATAATAATAATAATAATAATAATAATAATAATAATAATAATAATAATAATAATAATAATAATAATAATAATAATAATAATAATAATAATAATAATAATAATAATAATAATAATAATAATAATAATAATAATAATAATAATAATAATAATAATAATAATAATAATAATAATAATAATAATAATAATAATAATAATAATAATAATAATAATAATAATAATAATAATAATAATAATAATAATAATAATAATAATAATAATAATAATAATAATAATAATAATAATAATAATAATAATAATAATAATAATAATAATAATAATAATAATAATAATAATAATAATAATAATAATAATAATAATAATAATAATAATAATAATAATAATAATAATAATAATAATAATAATAATAATAATAATAATAATAATAATAATAATAATAATAATAATAATAATAATAATAATAATAATAATAATAATAATAATAATAATAATAATAATAATAATAATAATAATAATAATAATAATAATAATAATAATAATAATAATAATAATAATAATAATAATAATAATAATAATAATAATAATAATAATAATAATAATAATAATAATAATAATAATAATAATAATAATAATAATAATAATAATAATAATAATAATAATAATAATAATAATAATAATAATAATAATAATAATAATAATAATAATAATAATAATAATAATAATAATAATAATAATAATAATAATAATAATAATAATAATAATAATAATAATAATAATAATAATAATAATAATAATAATAATAATAATAATAATAATAATAATAATAATAATAATAATAATAATAATAATAATAATAATAATAATAATAATAATAATAATAATAATAATAATAATAATAATAATAATAATAATAATAATAATAATAATAATAATAATAATAATAATAATAATAATAATAATAATAATAATAATAATAATAATAATAATAATAATAATAATAATAATAATAATAATAATAATAATAATAATAATAATAATAATAATAATAATAATAATAATAATAATAATAATAATAATAATAATAATAATAATAATAATAATAATAATAATAATAATAATAATAATAATAATAATAATAATAATAATAATAATAATAATAATAATAATAATAATAATAATAATAATAATAATAATAATAATAATAATAATAATAATAATAATAATAATAATAATAATAATAATAATAATATTATCCATAGTTTTCAGATCCTGATGAAACCGCTCCCCTTGCTCATCGCTACAACATCATCCCGGTCGAGATGACTATGAGGGTAGTGCAATTTGATAGACATGTTGCATCCCAAGTTTCTAAAGTTATCTAGCATGTGGTTAACATTTTGTCGATAGTTGCTTGACTTGTAATTTCCAAGAAAGTTTTTAATAACTTCAACAAAAGAAGTCCAAGCGGGCCGTTCCAAATCATTCATTGAATTTAGGAAACTGGAATCTTTAATTAATTTTCTATTTGTGGACCATCAAAAACTCCAGCTTTTATCTTCTCTAAGCTTAGTCCTAGAAATTTTGTCGTTATATAAGAGAAACACTGGCCATTTTTATCCAGGGCTTTGACAAACTGCTTCATAAGACCTAGTTTAATGTGCAAGGGAGGGAATATAATTTTTTCTTTTGGAACTAAAGGTGGATTTATGGTGTTATGATTTCCAACCTCCAACGCTTCACGTACTGGCCAATTTAGTTTTTCCCAGTGTAGGTGCTTGGCCCGGCTGTCCCACAGACAATCAAAACATGGATATTTGGTGAATCCACTTTGCTGTCCTAATAAGAAATTAGTTGTCTTTGTCTAGCACAAGTGCGATATTTAGGTATATTTCTTTTAATATTGTAGAATGGGCAATTGGAAGTGAACCATATATATTGCCATTGTGTAAAAGTACACACTTCAGGCTTCGTTTGCAGCTATCTATAAAGAGGCGCCGTTCTTTTGGCCGGTATTCGGAAAGACCCATTGCCAAAATAAGGCATTGCACATCACACCAAAATACAATATCGTCTTCCGAATGAAAAAATGGTAGTAAGTCTTGCTCTCTTTTGCGCTAGTATGTCACTTTTGTATGTGATGCTAACAAGTTTCTTTCTTTTAGTCTAGAAGCCAATACCCCTGCATATTCTTTAGGTAATTCAGGATCTATTACCATATCATTTAATTCTTCTTGTTTAAATAATTTGGGGTTTGTAGACGGTATTTCTTCAAAATCACTATCACTATCAAACAAGGGATCATTTTTAGAGCATAATTTTGGAACAGGTACTTCCTGGGAATGTGGTAGAGGTATTCTGGCTGATTCTACGACTGGATAAATCATTTTTTTCAGATTAATTCCACGTAGTTGAATAGAGAAAAAGCAGCAGTCATCTAAGTAATTTTTTTGTTCTTTCCACTGCATAGGCACTCCGAATTTCATTCGACGTCTTTGACCATTCATACACTGTCTTAATTGTTCACAGCACATTTTGCAAACCATTTGAGGAATCCACGGCCTATTTTTATCCTCAATTTGCAAATTAAAATAAAAAAATTAAGCACTTTTTATAAAATCCGTTATAGGTTTTCTAAACTTTTTAACGGTGTAGTCAGCACAAATGTAACAAAACACGTTTGGATCATTGAGGCAATTTCTTCGCGACGACGACATGTTATTAAAATGAATTTGTTAAACAAAATTACCGATAGGGACATTTGACAGCTGCTATTAAAAATTGACATTAACCCATTATCGGCCGCTACCAGAAATCGCAGGAATTTTTTGAATTCCTTTTAAATACTTACTTTTAGGAGCTCAATTTTGAAAAATTTAAAAAAAAAATTTTTTTTTTAATTGTTGTTCTCTAGATATGAAGTGGTCGAAAAATCGACCATTGGCCAGAAGTCAACATCTACATATATAAATAAAGAAATGCGTTTTTTTACGAATATTTAGATTTAATTCAATTTGTTCGTTTTTAGTTGTATCAAAAATGTTATTTATTGATAAGATATGAATAACTAACGCAAAAAAAGTTAGATAGTTTGGATATATTCATCAAAACAGTTGGTATGCAAGTAAATATTACGTTTTTTTTTGTGTAAAATTGGAATTTTTTCACGAATATTTAACTTTAATTCAATTTATTCGTTTTTAGTTGTAGCAAAAAATTTTATTTATTGATAAGATATGAATAATTAACACAAAAAAGGTTAGATAGTTTGGTGGTATTCATCAAAACATTTGGTGTGCCAGTAAACATTGCATGTTTTGCATGTAAAAATTGTATGTTTTTTGCATACTTTGCAGCGACAATATTTGTTTTGAGGGCTTTTTACCACAATATGGTTTTTTTCGTCGATCCGTGGGAAACCAGGAGGGCATTCTTTTTTATCAACATCAGCAGCGTTATCTTCCATGTCTTCGTTCATCGTATTGGAAGTCAGTAGCTTGGTAGTAACAGCAGAACGAAACTCTAATTGAGTAAGGGGCTTTGTGTTTTCATGCTTTGCCAACATGCAATGCATCTTCCAAGCATTCACCGTTGCATTGCCGAGAGCGTTGGTCCATAGTGGCCACCACCACTTCTTTCCTCGTATGCATATTCGATAGTTGGCCACTGCGTTGTCGTGAAGGTCAACGCCTCCCATACCTTGGTTATATTCACGAATCGCTTTAGGTTGGGGAATCGCAACTGTTTTCCTTTGCGTACGACAGTATCTTCGAGCATTGAACAATGGCTCGACTGTAGAATTATTAGTAATGACATTCTCAACTGCATTGTCATTCCAACGGATGACCAATATTTCTTGCTTAGCTTCGAATAATTGGTCAAATTCGCCACGTTCATCCTTTTTTAAATTTGCTAATGGAATTTTCGCCATTCTGTTTTCACGTATTGTGCCAGTTGCAAAGAAACGGCGTTCATTCAGTAGACACATAAGATGATAGGAGAAAAAATAATTGTCAAAGAAAATAATATGACAATCGGGATCAGATATATTTTCAAGCAAATTCAAAACCGTTTGAGCGCCAAGACCGATATTTTTATTATGGGGAGTTACCGAACCACCGTATGGTATGAAAAAGAATAGATATCCTTGCTCTGAACACAAGCACCATGATTTGAATCCGAACCGAATAGGTTTTCCGCGAATAAACATCTTGCACGAGTGTCTTCCAAAATAGGGTATCATCTGTTCATCTATAGATAAGATGTGGCTGAAAACTCCGAAATGCATAAATTTTTCATTGAGAGCATCAATAATCGGTCGGACTTTCGCAAAGCGATCTGCTACGTTCAGATTGTTGTTATCCGAGAGGTGGAGAAATCTTTTTATATCTTTGAATCGATTTCGGCTCATCGTTTGCTTCACCATAGGTACTCCCATGTCCTGCTGAACTGACCAATAATTATCGATGTGTGGAAGCGTGTGATACCCTGATAGGTACAACATACCAATGAAGCGCCGCATTTCATTTGGTGTCACATCAATGGTTGCATTATTTTGAGTGGCATATAAATTCGTGAAGTGAGTAATATCCTCGATCAATGTTCCATCAAAATACAATGAAAATATGTCATACGGTGACATATCACCTACACAAAGTCAAAAACTAAAAATTAAGACTCTAAAACGACTAAGGCCCGGTTGTTCAATAGTCAAACAACTCACGAATAAGCTACCTATCGAATAAATTTTTTAAATTCTGTCAAATTCAATACAAATTTTACAAATTTATTCGCTAGAAATCTGAGGTTTGTTTGTCTATTGAACAACCGGGCCTAAATGATATTAAAAAAAATTGTTCACTTACCAATTTTTGCGCAAATTTCTTCCTTTTTCAAACCTTACACGTTGATTGGTGCTCTGGTGTAAGTAAAATCCCCAGGTTTCTGCCAATCAGGAACTTCAAAATCTGCCTTTCCTTTGAATAAGGATGGATTAACAGCTTTTTTAGGTCTTCCACGTCTTTTTGCGGCTTTCGATGTTGATGGTTGCGGCTCTTCAGTATCATTAGGTATTAAGTCATTGTCTCGAACGTACTGTAACTCCACTTCCCCGGTAATTTCATTCGCACAATCATCATTACCATCATTTAGAGCAATTTGATTATCGTCGATATCTTCTTCATCAGTCATATAGTCTACTTTAGATGGAATATACACGACATCACCATCTTTTGAACTCATAATAGCTTGATCTTCCTCGTCATAATAACACGGCTCGATCAAAGCAGCCATGATTTCTACCATGGTTAACTCTTTTCGAAAAGACATTTTCTTTATATAAATCACACCAAAATGCAATTATCTCACTTCTATTTGCCACACACACGTCTGCTCTGCAGAAAAGAACAACAATTATGACAAAGCAACAGCGAAAATAAAAAAAAAATCGCAGAATTTTTCACAGCCTACTAGCAAAATGTCAAATTCAATTAAATATCTACTTGACGACTTCTGGCCAGTGGTCGATTTTTCGACCACCAAAAATAACGCTCTTCTGGGAAGTATAAAACTTTCAATATTGTTGCGGATATCAATTGATTATTGTTATTTGGTCTTTCCGCTTCCCCAACATGCAAAAATAAAACAAGTAATTTTAGTTTTAAGACTTTTTACTTAATTTTGAAAATTGGTCCAAAAAAGTCCTTTCTTCTTCCTTTCACGAAAATCTGGAAACTTTTATTTTTTTACGAAAAGCTAAAATCAATGCGTTAACAAAAGATCAAAATTGTCTTATCCATCAACGGTTTAAACAAAACACATCTAACGTTTGAGTTACATCGCTTCAAAGTTGCTGGTCGAAAAATCGACCAGCGACCGAAAATGGGATAAATCCAAAACTACACGTAGAAAAAAATTTTTTTTCACATTTTTAGTATTACCAGTATCGGCATGTTACAGAACCACTAACGGATTCTCGGCACCATTTAACTTTTTTTAATTTGTTGACTTGTGTTATCAATTAAATTTTTTCACTTTTTCATTCATGTTCGCATATTTATACCCCATACCACTATGTTGTTTGGATATAATGAATTTGTGCTGCTGTTTGTAACTACCAAAAATATTTGACCTAGACCAATCTTTTATCATATCGATCGACTCCGAATCACTTTTTGAGTCGATTTAGCGATGTCCATCTATCCGACCGTCCTTCTGTATGTCCATGTAAACTTTGTAATCAAACTACAGGTCGCAAATATGAAACCATTGCGATAAAATTTGGTATATAAGCTTTTACCGGCCGTAGGATGAACGCTGTTGAAATTGGTGAAATTCGCTCCATGTTCAGACCTAGTCCCCATACAACAGACCCTTATGAAATCGACATAAATTGCCATAAGATCCAAGTTATGATATAGATCTCAGTCAAACTAGATCTCAGTCATTAACTAGTAGTCCAAAAATAATCCCTATAGGACAATTCTTAGTCATAGGCCCCGTATAGAGCTGCTTCCCGATCTTCACTTAAATCTATCAAAAAACAAATATATTGCACAGGTTTTTCTCAAATTTGGTTTGCATTTATTTTTGCAAAATATAAGTGACTTTATCAAATATAGTCAGGAACGTTCCATATTTTGACCTAGTCCCCATATAAAAATAACATCCGATATCAACTTTTTCATATCTGGGGCCAAAAATATTAACAACAATGCCACTCAAATTTGGTTTATGCTTATTTTCTATATCGAATTAGTTGGACCGAAGAGATGGGGTCTCTAAACCGTGGTCTAGACCGACTGTAATTTGTTTCTTGTTTCTTTTCCAATTTGTGAGTAGTAGTTTTATTTAAATTTCTATATAAGTGTATTTTTAACACCAACACTTTTGTATATATACACTCGTACATATTTAAATAAATGATAATTTCGATAACAACTTTTGTAAGTCTCAAAACACTAAAGTGTTTTCGTTATATGTCAAATAGTTAAGTGCAAATTTGTTTATATTCATATGTTGTATACTAAAACAAATATACATACATGCATACACACTTGCTTACTACATACAACTACAAGCAAAATATTTTAGTTTAGCTACTTGTATGTATGTACTGTATAAGACGTTAACGTTTTTGGCTGCGTGTATTTGGCTTAAAGTACTTACGTCGATATATATTTTTGGGGATTTCCGTAGCATCTCTACACTTAATTTTTTTATGTACAATATTAAAATTTACATACGTACACTTTTATTAAAATTTAGATGCATTTATTCTTTTGTGGTAATGTGATATTTTTTTTTTTGTGGAATTTTCTATGCATTTCTTGGCTCTTTCTGTATTTTTCCATGATGCTGAAATATGTTGAAATTTTTAAAATGCAATTTATTCATAAGTTGTTGGTTGGAATTATTGTTGAAAAGAATAAATTTTTCAAATATTTAGAGAATGTACTCAAAAGAGACTGTGTTGGGAAAAGCATTTGGACCAACAAGACTGTGGTCAGGCTATACCAAATTATTGATGATTTTTATTAGTAACGAAAAAACTTTATCCACCTTTTCTTATACCGATTGAACCAGAATCATTATCTGAGCTGATCTAAGCGATGTTCGAACATTGTTCTGTGTATCATATAAATCGACTTAAAATCGATAAAAGCTGCAGTGAATAAAATCAATGTGAATAAAATAATGTTATTAATATTTTGTTGGATATCCGTTTTTTTTAATTTATTAACCAACACTCAGGGGATGCCCCCTACAGATGCAAGACATTGTGTAAATCTCAGAAAAATAGGTTATGGGAAGGACGGAAGAGGGAGTAGTGTTTGTGTAGTGTTTGTCAGGAAAGACCTCTGCGGGGAGTTTATTCCACTTACGGCTAGTATGAATGATAAACGAATTCTCTCTGTAATGCATTGTGCGGTCAACTGGACAATAGACTACAAACGGATGTATTATACTAGAGAAGCGGGTAGGACGAACCAAAATTCAGGTACTTGAAATAAGTTTGCTAATCTCAGAAAAACATTTCCCATTGTAATATCTATAGAAAAGTGCTACACAACCCACATTCCGGCGATGTTCCAATGAGTCAATAGAGTTGGATACCCTGCTGTCATTGATGAGCATCAACATCCTCCTTTGCACACAGTCCAGTAGCTCCAAAATAGACTTTGAAGCTCCTGCCCATATATGGGAGTTGTATTCCGTTTTCGATCGGATGTAAGTGGTACAGATTTTAAGGAGATCAGAGGGAGTGAAGTAATTTTTGCACCGTTTTAAAAAACCGAGACACTGAAAAGCATGCTCGTTCCAACGAACATCACACTGGGTTCTCATGCCTAAAACAGCAAGAGTACCCGACTCTCCAATACCTATACCACCCATATATACAGATGACATTGTTGAATCCATGGCGCTATGGGTCAACATAAAACATTGAGCCTTCAGCGCATTAAAATCAATCGCTTTACCCCACTCGGAGATTGGTGATGGAGTGTGTCATTCATTGTCCGCCTTTTGCCCCCAACTCCAAGAGGCTTGGCCTACAGTTAACGGAAAAGGAATGACAATTGCTGCTGTCATCTGCGAACGAGTATATAGAGTTAAAAGTTTGACCATGAAGGTCGTTCAGAAAGATAAGGAACAGAGAAGGAGCAAGAACGGAATTTGGGGGTACCCTGTGTTCAGCTGAAGCTCATTAGATGAGACCCCATCAATAACAACACGTATTGTTCGGTCTCTGAGAAAACTTGGCATAAATCGAGATAATATATGATAATATATATGATAATATATGATATAAGTGATGATAAATATACCCTGCCAACACGATCGAATGCCCTGCTTTAGTACCGCATTTAGTTGCCTTGGCATCGATTCAACTAGTTAATTGTTATCATTCGTGATAGTTTGGCCCATTCTACTTTCAATTCGCTTTTTAAATCCTTTACGTTTCTAATATCGTAATATTTCAAATTTCTCTTAATAATCTACCTTAAATTCTCAATATGCTTTACACACTCCGCATCATCAGGTTAGCGCCCCATGTTTCATTGACTGTTAATGTTAAATATTATCTGAACCAACTGATGACAGTTTTGTCCAGCAGACTCTTCCTAATTTTCTTTCAAATAAAACAGCAATTACTGCTATAACATTCAAGATATTATTATTATATATTTTAGAAAAACTATATATAAAGAAACGAAGCAAACAAGTAAAAAAATTATAGTCGGTCTAGCCCGACTATTCGATAACCTGTACCATGGTATAGATACCCTATCTCTTCGGTCCAACTATTTGAAATAGAAAATAAGCATAAAACAAATTTGAGTGGCATTGTTATTAATTTTTTTGGCTGCAGATATGAAAAAGATCATATCGGGTGCTATATTTATATGGGGACTAGGTCGAAAAATGGACGAACCCAGACCATATTTGATAAAGTCACTTATGTTTTGAAAAAATACAAACCAAATTTGAGAAAAATTCGTGCAATATTTTTGTTTTTTGAATGATATAAGTGAAGATCGGGAAACAGCTCTATATGGGGCCTATGACTAAGAATTGTCCTATAAGGATTATTTTTGGACTACTAACCAATGGTTATAAAAAACAAATACAAACCCAATTTAACTGAGATCTTGTTATACGCTATGATAGTATCAAATAATAAAAATTGTAAACAATTCGAATTATGAATAAAATAATACTGATTCATGATCCTTGGGAAAAGCGGCATGAATATGAAATTTTTTTCTCCCCAGCTAACTCTGGATATGGCGATGTTGATTCTCAACCCGGGTGTCATGCGTATTAACATATAACCTACTCTTCATGCAAGATAATAAAATACTATAAAGTAGGCAAAAAAATTAAAAAAAATATATCAAATGTTATCAAGACAATGGTAAAGATGGAGCACCATTATGGGTACACTTTTCCCTCCCTACTGAACTAAGGTCAGACTCCTAGACAGTCGAAGTACCCGTTGTTTCCCTTACTGTCCCTAATTATGACATAACTATTTGTACTTACGCAGAACCAAATATGACCGTGGCGGTCATTCCCATCATGATAAAGGCTTTAGAATTTCATAGTTTTAAAATTCATATACATTAAATTTATTGGAGAAGACTATAAGAAATATTGAAAATAGTAACTTTACTTTTGGTACAACAATGGAATAACATTGCTCATGGAGAGTGTATTCATATGAAAAGATTATTTTAAAATTTTTAATAAACCTTATTAGTAAAATGGGGAATACGATGGAATCGGACTGACAAACTAATAATAAGAGTTATATTGATTTACAAACCTATAAGAATAAGAGAGGTTTAGTTGATCATTACTCACAAATCATAATTTAGATGGCATTTCAATTTTTGTGATGATCCATTTGTTGGGCCCAGCAAGGAGTATATGTAGCGTTTAATGCACTAAAATAATGTTGTTAAACAATGAGAACTAAAACACAATATTAGATACAATGTTACACTCAGAAAAAAATATACGTATTATGAATAAAAATAATTTTGTTTTTTTTTTAATACAAACAAATATATGCAAAAGAAAATTGAATTATATTCATATTCCAATAATTTTAAAGTTTAATGCATTTTTTTTTTTTTAACAAAAGTTCAGAGTTCTAATTCAAGAAGTTATTTATATCATACATATACATATATTATTATATTTGAAGAATATATGTTTCAAACTTAAAATTTTAAAGTTATTTAAATTAAATTTCAACCTGGGTATTTATATTATTGAGCTATAAATATTACAATAAATGAAGTTCAAATTGAAAATTTATTATTGAGTTTCTATATACATTGGAGTTTAAATGGGAATTAGTAAAAGAAAGCACGTAAACCTCTTAACAAACCTTGAGACCGATTTCGCCACAACATTCGCATATGCTGATACCAGGCAGGTAAATCATGAGCATTATTCCTTTCATCAGCAGTAGGTTGTGCGGGTGCCCTGATTAAATTGGGGTTTATCTCCTCTCCTGTAACCGCCTATGTATCTTGCTGTACAGTTTACTGTATAGATTTTCGTATTATATCGGCTTCTAGTAAAGAATTTGGTTTCGTTTGGACTGTTGGATCTATAATAATTTCATTATGGGTATTTAACCATTTAGGTTGCACAAATTGTCGAGAAGAACGTGGCCTTTCTACGATTTGATGTTTATGATCTGCATTTGATGATGATTTTCCCGTAAAATAGGCCGAGGCAATATAACATCAAAACCAGTGGCAATTAGATATATAAAATATTTTTAGTTTAGGAAAATTCCACGTTTACCGACATAAATTTATTTATTAAAAAAATTAAACTTGGTTATACAATTGAATTTATTTTCTTAGTTTATTAAGACCACGGAATGTACTTTAAATGCGTTGTTCACTTTGCCACTTTTTCTTCTTTATCAATTTTTGTTACGAAAACAATAATGTACAAGAGTCTGTCTTTTGTAAGTCTAGTGGTAAACTGTAAAAAAAAACAAGTAAGAAAATTATAGTCGGTCTAGACCGACCATACGATACCCTATACCATGCGTTTAGAGACCCTATCTCTTAGACCCAACTAACTGGACATAGAAAATAAGCAAAAACCAAATTTGAGTGGGATTTTTATTAATTTTTTGGCTGCAGATATGGTCTAAAAATGGACCGATCCTGATCATGGTTGGTATAGTCTCTTGTATTTTGCAAAAATATATATAAACAAAATTTGAGAAGAATCAGTGCAATATTTTGGTTTTTATACCCTATACCACTATGTGGTTTGCGTATAATGACTTTGTGCTGCTGTTTGTAACAACCAAAAATATTTGACCTACACCCATCTTTAATTATACCGATCGAATCAGGATCACTATCAGAATCACTATCTGATTTGATTTAACGATGTCCGTCCGTCCGTCCGTCCGTCTGTGTGTCCATGTAAAGCTTGTAATCCAACTGCAAGTCGCAATTATGAATATATTTTGATGAAATTTGGTATTTGATCTTCTATCTGCCATGGAATGAACGCTATTGAAATTGGTGAGAATCGGTCCATGTTCAGACCTAGCCCCCATACAAATGACCCCTATGAAATCAACATATATTGCCATAAGAACCAAATTATCATACAAATCTTAGTCAAATTGGGTTTATATCTATATATTACATCCATTAATCAGTAGTCCAAAAATAGTCCCTATTGGACAACTCTTAGTCATAGTCCCCATATAGAGCTGCTTCCCGATCTTCACTTAAATCTATCAAAAAAGAAAAATATTGCACTGATTCTTCTCAAATTTTGTTTGTATATATTTTTGCAAAATACAAGAGACCTTACCAGACATGGTCAGGATCGGTCCATTTTTGGGCCTAGTCCCCATATAGATATAGCATCCGATATGAAATTTTTCATATCTGCAGCCAAAAAAATTAAGAAAAATCCCACTCAAATTTGGTTTATGCTTATTTTCTATATCCAGTTAGTTGGGTCTGAGAGATAGGGTCTCTAAACGCATGGTATAGGATAGGGTACTTGTTTTTCTTTGGTTTTGGTAGAGGACCCGTGCGAATTTGATGCTTGCCTAAGTATGGCTCGATTGTCTGCTTCGGAAAGTACTATATATTACCACCCTTGAAGTTTTTTTCATAGTGTTCCCTATTTTGAAGATAACTAGCAACCGTTTTTCAGTGCCTTAGCTTTTTCAGCAATTTTATAGAAGGATAGTCTAGAATCATAGTAAGCTTCAATATATCCTTTTTTCGAAAGATAGCACTGTCCTCCTTCCCATTTTATGCATTTATTTAAAGACAATTACTAGTTTAAACAACAAAAAGCAATTTGTAACGTGATTGCCAAAACAAGCGAGGTAACTAAGGGCGCTAATCTGATGACGCAAAATAAGTTCTCTCTCAAAATTGCAAATAATACATAAGAACAATTATAATGTATATAACGGTTCTTTTATTGAGCTTTTATATCTTGTGGGAGAGATCACATATTATCATAGCGAATTTGCGTGCAGTAGGAAAACCGAAAAAAACAAAAACAAATGATTGAAATGGAAGGGGGCTAGGGGCCCGCTAGCCTGATGACGCGCAGTGGGGTTTTATGATATTTTGTACAGTTGTATAATATCCATGTTCTTGTATCTAGCGTTGTGTGCTAGAGATCATTGTCCTGTTGGAATATGAAATCCCGAAGATGTCACAAGTTTTTGCGCTTTGCTTTAAATTAGTTTTTAAAATGTTGATATAAGTCATTATTCCATTTATAAAAATGAAGATTTCCTACCCCTGCCGCAGCAAAACATCCCCACATCACCCACGATCCGCCACCGTGCTTAAATGTAGGGAGAAAGTTATCCCTTGATAGACTCGCGTTTTGCTTACGCCAAATTTTAACACGTGGATAGGATGTTTTAATGTTGAATTTGCATTCATCTGAGAAAATAATCCTTTTCCAAAAGTCAAAACCTTCCTTTTGATATTTTTTTGCGAATTAAATTCTCTTTTGCTTATTGACTTTGCTGATAAAAGATTTTCTAACAGCACACTGACTTTTAACAGCAGAGTGCCACACCACTTAAAATAGAATCTCTGCGAATTTAAAGATGTAAGAATGACTCATGTCTTGTTAATTTCGCCCAGTTTAAATTTCGTTTAGCTTTATTAATTTTTCCCGTCCTTTTATATTTTACCACTACATGATAGATGAACTACTCTTCATTATTTTTGCGATTTCGCGCAGCGATTTCCCTTCAATATGAAGATTAACTATAATTTTTCTTGCCTCATTTGGTATTCCTGTTGATTTTCGTTCCATAGAACAATTTTGTAAATGACACTACCGAACTTCAATTAAACTGACCAACAAAACGTGAAAAAAGAAGTTCAAAAGAAAATAAAAAACAAGTAAAAAATTATAGTCGGTCTAGACCGACTATACGATACCCTATACCATGCGTTTAGAGACCCTATCTCTCAGGCCCAACTAACTAGATATAGAAAATAAGCATAAACCAGATTTGAGTGGGATTTTTATTAATTTTTTTGGCTGCAGATATGAAAAAGTTCATACCGGATGCTATATCTTTATGGGGACTAGGCCCAAAAATGGACCGATGCTGACCATGTTTGGTAAAGTCTCTTTTATTTTGTAAAAATATATACAAACAAAATTTGAAAGGAATCCGAGCAATGTTTTTGTTTTTTGATAGATTTAAGTGAAGATCGGGAAGCAGCTCTATATGGGGCCTATGACTAAGAGTTGTCCCATAGGGATGATTTTTGGACTACTGATTAATGGATGTAATATACACATGCAAACCCAATTTGACGACAATTTGGATTTATGGCAATTTATGTCGATTTTATAGGGGTCATTTGTATGGGGGCTAGGTCTGAACATGGACCGATTTTCACCAATTTCAATAGCGTTCATGCCATGGCCGATAAAAGCTTATATACCAAATTTCATCAAAATATATTCCTATTTGCGACCTGCAGTTTGATTACAAGCATTACATGGACACACAGACGGACGGACGGACGGACGGACATCGTTAAATCGAATCAGAAAGTGATTCTGATTCAATCGGTGTAATAAAAGATGGGTCTAGGTCAAATATTTTTGGTAGTTACAAACAGCAGCACAAAGTCATTATACCCAAACCACATAGTGGTATAGGGTATAACAACCGTTATTTATATTGAGTATGGACGTTGCCACCTATACGGATACGGATTTTGTTAACAATTTTAATAATAATACGCCACCAAACGTTGAATATAAGAGCTATGTATGTAAAAATAAATTTGCATTTATTTTTTTTTTTTTATTTTATAAGTAAAATAAATAATAAAAATTGGTTCAGATTTTTGTTTTAGTTTTTGAGTAAATTAAGGTTTTACCATTTTTTCTTGGGTGTATGAAAACGGGTTTTGCATACTGTATGTCATTTGGTTTTGAAAAATGTGTATACTCGATTTACGGGAAGATTGTATAGGAATACGAAGTCGCTTTAAGGCTCTGTAAAAATTATATTATATGTAGTTTTGTTAATGAATAATAGAATTTTTGTATTGAACGTCACAGAGTGAAAATAGATTTTCATCACCTTAAATGTAGGAATATTTGAATTGAAACCTTTCTGCGATGTCGAAAAAGTTATGTTTGTAATTATTTAGATAAACTTTTACCATTTGAGTAATAAAAAAGTTAAAGTTTGTTTTAAGGTTTCATATTTTTCTGAAAGCAATCAGTTACTTTTATAGATTTGCTTTAAGAATTTTGTAATTTTTCCACGAAACGGCATCGGTTGGCATTTTAGACATTTTATGGCGTCCAAAATACTTTCTTATGCTTAACTAAAACAATATAAACAAACTGAGAATGAAACAAACTCGTGTTTTTTCTTTTATAAAAAATAGTAATATTATTATTCTAGTAATAGTATCAGTAGTAAGAAGAAGTATACTTATACTCCATTGAAGATGCTTTTAATCAGAATCAGTGTAGACGTCGCTGTATAGCTTCATGAGGATTTATCTCTCTGAAATTTCAGTGTAATATTTCACCTCTGGATCTTGTTATAAGTTGGTGAATATCTCTTGAGCCATGAACGGTTTTCACATTTTTGGCCAATATTTTGTTCATATTGAAAGTTTGTTTTGGAACTACGTAAAATAATTCCATATTAATTTTGGCTAAAAGCTAGTGGTAAAATTTTTCTGCATCTGCTATGTCTTCTCCATGAGCGTCTTCTGTTCGCTTCACTCTCATCATACCTATATAAAAAGTTACAAATTCTACCAACATGTGTCTCTAAGACACATATATAAAAATTAGGAGAAAACAGCTTACAACTATTACAAATAAGTTTATAAAAATAAATTTTTTATTGAACATATTCTCCGCAATTTATAAGTTTTATAGCATGTTCATTGCAGATATTTTTACATTTTTGACACGATTGCTTTATTATACGACTTATTTTAGGATCGCACAAATAGCACCTTTTACGTTTATTTGTTGTACAAGAGGTTGAATTTGGTGTATTTCCTTCTTGAAGAACATTTTCCGTGCATTGAATTATAGGACGTTTTAATTGATTTATTGAACTATGATGTATTTGGCGCCAATATGTCCTTTGGCAACTTCTCGTAAAAATAGTTTTCGAGCTTTTTTGGCTTGTGTTGCTTTCCAAGATGCAAGCAAATTTTTCCAAATAATACATTCTGCAATTGCACAAACATCAATTAAATTGGAAAAGAACGTAAATGGCTACCTGCTTGATTTTCTCGGGCAAGTAAAACTTTATGTAAGTTGATCCAATGTGTCAACTGGTCCTTTAGTCCGATTGTAATGTAAATTTATCTCCGATTTGTTCTTATTTTGTAAGTCAAAGTGAGTATCATAACGCATTGTAGAGAGTAAAAGAACTGCTCTATTCGGTTTAGGGACGTAAGGTAAAACCAAACAAGTTTGTTTCCACTTGCCTTTTTCTGTTTGGCCAAAAAGATGAGGGAACAAAGCGCTTATTTCTTAAGAGTGCCTGTTATTGTCAAACTTTCGACCTGTGTTTTCATACGTTGGAACTAACTCCTCCACAACTCTTTGGCCCAAGCCAAAACCCCTCCAGTTATTAATTTTGCTTAAGTCAGGTATTGCGTTGAGTGGATAGGTTATTTTGCTATCACAGACCCACCAAATTTTTAGTCCATACTTATTTATATATATTGGCAAAAAGAACACCTTCCACGAAACGGAATAAGCTGCTCATCGGCAGTGAGGTTGTCAACAGTAGTGTAAATTTTTTTAGGTTTTTGTTGACCTTACAGGTGACAGGTTGTCTTTTTGCGGTCGAGTGCTCTTAGTGCTTTTGTCGTCAAAACTGCAAACTTTTGGAAAATTGGGCAACCATATCACGAACTCCAAAACTCAGCAATCTCTGCGTTTGTCTCTTTTTTTTTGTCCCAGCTAAAATCGAAAGTTCAATATAGGCTCTTATTTCTGTTACATTTGTTTTGACGCCATGCGCTCTGATTTGTAGTCACTGCATACAAATTAGTAAATTTCACTAGTGCATCAAAAATTTCGTCATTCAAATATAGCTGAATTGCCTCTAAAGGGTCTTCAATTTGTTTTCCAGGTGGCAAGTTAATTTTGTTCAATGGGAACCGAATTATATGCCGAGCAGGAATACGACTTTGAGGTTTTGGAATAGCATACCACTGAGTTCCGTCCTTACCAATATATATTTCACCATATTCCTCACCTGCATTTTCTTCAATATCCGAAATAGTATCATACATCTCGAAAGCATCGTCTTCAATATTTTCATTATTTTCGAATGTAATTGAGTCGTTGTTAGAACAAGCGTCGCAGGTCACTATTTTGGCGAATCATCATTTGGTATGCGTAAAAGTTCATTGAACTTACCTTCGTATTTGTCTCGACCCCTAAAAATTTACAATATGTATATGCGTGATAACCAAACTTGTTTTTTTGGACTAACCATTGGCCGGATTTATCATGTGTTAACTGAAGTGATATCCGTCTTCAGTTCATTGTGTTCATGCGACATTTGAACTATTTATCTCTTCGTTATATTACAGATAGCACAACGCCGAAATACTTCATCTTGTGAATATCCAAAAAGTATATCTTTAGATATGTTTGTGTTCTTGATCTGGATGCGGCAACAGCGATCCAGCAGAATGAAAAATTTGCCCATGAATGTGTACAGTTGAAGACAAGTTATTTAGTTTCTGCCTCTTATAAGCAAGATAATCATAGATATTAGTTTGAGTATCGTGTGTGGTGTGTTAGTGTATTTCGTGGTGTTTGTATTGGTGCATTAAGCTTCATTGGTTAAATTAACTTGAATGTTGAAGTAAGTTTCGTTCTTTACAATTTCACAACACTTTTATGTGTTGTAAGAAATGGTTCGAATTAGATTATTCACCGTAAAACAGCGTGCGTTATAGCTATGGTGGTGGAAGAAATTCTAGCAATTTCACCTTGCCGCCAGCGCAACACAATCCAGGTGGATTTTTGTCAAATCTGTTTGCGAACTTTATTGAATGTTGGGCTCAATTCGAAAGGCTGCACGCTCAATGTTCAACTGAATAATTTGATGATGTCTAAGTTGTCGTTTAATTATCGCACGTTGTGATCTGGTTTCATCACTTTGCCGAGCATGAACTTCTCTTGCTCTCAATCGTTGTTGCTCATTGTGTGCTTCGTTGATCTGTTCTGAATATCGCGCACGATTTTCAACCATTCTGGTTCGCACTGATTTCCTTTCAGTAGCACGTTTCTCTTCCGTTCGACATGGTGCGACATTTTGGTGCCGCGTGGTATCCTGAAAAAGCCGGCGGATGTAACCATGAATCCTTGTTGGCATCGTAACACAGATTCACAATGATATATTTCATAAACGGAAAATATTTTAGTTGAAAAATCAACAAAAACAAGTAAGAAAATTATAGTCGGTCTAGACCGACTATACGATACCCTATACCATGCGTTTAGAAACCCTATCTCTTAGGCCCAACTAACTGGACATAGAAAATAAGCAAAAACCAAATTTGAGTGGGATTTTTATTATTTTTTTTGGCTGCAGATATGAAAAAGTTCATATCGGATGCTATATCTATATGGGGACTAGGTCCAAAAATGGACCGATCCTGATCATGTTTGGTAAAGTCTCTTGTATTTTGCAAAAATATGTACAAAAAAAAATTTGAGAATAATCAGTGCAATATTTTTGTTTTTAATAGATTTAAGTGAAGATCGGGAAGCAGCTCTATATGGGGCCAAAGGTATCATTTTTGGACTACTCATTAATGGATGTAATAAACGCAAACAAACCCAATTTGAGTAAGATCTATATGACAATTTGGATCTTATGGCAATTTATGTCCATTTGATAGGGGTAATTTGTATGGGGGCTAGGTCTGAACATGGACCGATTCCCACCAATTTCAATAGCGTTCATCCCATGGCCGATGAAAGCTTATATACCAAATTTCATCAAAAGATATTCATATTTGGGACCTGCAGTTTGATTACAAGGTTTACATGGACACAGACGGACGGACGGACTGACATTGTTAAATCAACTTAAAAAGTGATTCTGATTCGATCGGTATAATTAAAGATGGGTCTAGGTCAAATATTTTTGGTTGTTACAAACAGCAGCACAAAGTCATTATACCCAAACCACATAGTGGTATAGGGTATAATGATAAGAATATCCTAAAGCAAAAAAGAATGGACATTTTTACGAAAGAAACAGTTATTCAACAGTTACCAATTTTTGGAAATTGAAGAGCTTTTTTTAAGATCCAACTTTGCTATTATATTATGTGGTGGAAGACCTGGCAAATGAAGTATACTAAAAAGTCTTCTTAAAAATTCACTACTTCATCTTCTACTACCACAAAAGCAAATAACTTGAATGAAAATTGTGGATATTTCAATTTTTTTGCTGCTAAAATTGCCATTTCCCTTATACATCGGTGATTAAAACGATCTAATATATTAAAGTTTAATAATTACCCCACTTATATTAATAATAGATGGCCTCACACAAATTTAAATAGAATAACCGCGTACTGGATTTGATTAAACCAGCAGCTGTGAAAATGGCAGATATCATGTGTGGTCAGAAAGAGGCAAATAAACTGAATGCAGTGCCCTTGCAGAAAATGTGAAAGAACGGGTTATTTTCTCATTAAAACAGGCCAAATATTTTGCTATTCACCTTGATCAGACTACAGATGTTAGTAGTAATTTACAGCTGATGCTGAATGTTCGCTACAAAGATGCACATGCCGTTGAAGAGAAATTATTATTTTGTTCTCCTCTCGAGTTGAGATCTTGTGGAATTCATGTTTGCAATAAGGTTAATAAATACTTTAACGCTGAAAGCATTAATCTAGAGTGTGAAAATTGCATTGCCATATCAGTTGATGGATATTAATGGTTTTTCGGCCTATCTGAAAAAAAATTAGCCACAAATTGGAATTAATCATTGTATGATCCATCGCCAGGCACTTCTTGTGAAATTTTTGAAACCTACACTGGAAGCCGTCATGCATGATGTCATCAAGCTTGTTAATGCTCTTAAAGGACATGCAGGACAGTAGAGCTGAATATACTGACCTACATTTTCATACAGAAGTGAGCTTGCTTTCAGGGGGAAATGTTCTGTATCGAGTAAGGGCGCTCAAATGCATATTCTCGCAGAAAAATTTAACAATTCTACATTGGTTGTATATCTGGCGTACTTAGCTGACATTTTTTAGCATATTAATGTGTTGAACCAAGATTTGCAAGGGCAAAATATTAATATCATTTCAGCCAGATAAACGATGTCAGCATTTGGAGCAAATTTTTGGAGACAGAAAGCGAACAGGACAAGAGCATTTCTGCTTTAAAGTTAGCTTTATTTTTGGGAGATTGTGACAATATTCTTTTTGATGACGTCAAGAATTCCGGCATCTTACCAAACTCAGAGAGCGGTTCTCTGATTACTTTCCAGATTTAGACCTGCATACTGTCAGTTGAATTGTTGCTCCTTTCAAATGTGAAGTATCTAATATACCGGAAGAGCCTCAAGGCTTGGCAGAAGCACTTCTTGAACTTCGCTTCAATAATGATTCTCACATACAATTTAAAAGCAAACCAGATCTGTCTTCGTTTTGGATGTCAGAAGCTGTATAAAAACGAAGAACAGAAATTGACTGAATGCAAGAGATTGTATTCAACTTGCCCTTACTTCAAAAAATCCCAATTATGAAATTATTCTGTTCAAGATGAAACAACATCATTTCCCCAAAACGTGTAGTCATTCCGAATAATGCTGTTTATAATTTTTATTTACTTATAAAGAGTTTTCATATAAATTTCACTAAATTCAATGCATAATAAATAAATCTATATGTACCTTGATTTTTCTTTGCTTTTCAAAATGTGGGGTAAAATCGACTTGCACAAAAATATTTTTGGATAATGACTAAAAAAAGTTTCCCAACCGCTGTCTTAGATTATCCTTAGCAGAATGATATGCATTTACTAATTTCTTACTTCAACCGAGTGTTTCATAAATTTCAGCATGTCTTTATGAAAACCACGTATCAGCAAACGTTGAAACTTTTTCCATCTTCTTCATTGCAGCGTTTCTTTCAGAATCAGCTTTTTCTTGAAATAGTTTGAAAAACTTTAAATCAATGTTGGCGTATACTACGCAGGCACAGGTATATCTATACAAAACTGAAGGTTTTCTTTTTACCAAAAAAAATTTTTAGTCGCCTAAACGTTGCGTATGACAGATCGATACTGCTATTTGCACTTTTAAATACTTCATACAGTTTTTCAATGTATCACATAGGTATCGTTTGTGTTTTTATACCCTATACCTCTATGTGGTTTGGGTATAACGACTTTGTGCTGCTGTTTGTAACAACCAAAAATATTTGACCTAGACCCATCTTTAATTATACCGATCGAATCAGAATCACTTTATGAGTTGATTTAACAATGTCCGTCCGTCCGTCCGTCCGTCCGTCCGTCTGTGTGTCCATGTAAACCTTGTAATCAAACTACAGGTCGCAAATATGAATATATTGTGATGAAATTTGGTATATAAGCATTTATCGACCATGGGATGAACGCTACTGAAATTGGTGAGAATCGGTCCATGTTCAGACCTAGCCCCCATACAAATTACCCATATGAAATCGACATAAATTGCCATAATATCCAAATTGTCATATAGATCTTACTCAAATTGGGTTTGTATGCGTTTATTACATCCATTAATGAGTAGTCCAAAAATGATCCCTTTGACCCCATATAGAGCTGCTTCCCGATCTTCACTTAAATCTATTAAAAAACAAAAATATTGCACTGATTCTTCTCATATTTTGTTTGTATATATTTTTTGCAAAATACAAGAGACTTTACCAAACATGATCAGGATCGGTCCATTTTTGGACCAAGTGCCTATATAGATATAGCATCCGATATGAACTTTTTCATATCTACAGCCAAAAAAATTAATAAAAATCCCACTCAAATTTGGTTTTTGCTTATTTTATATGTCCAGTTAGTTGGGCCTAAGAGATAGGGTCTCTAAACGCATGGTATACGGTATCGTAGAGTCGGTCTAGACCGACTATAATTTTCTTACTTGTTTTATTTTTCTATGATTGACAGTTTCCATCTTTCCATCGCAAATCCTGCTTACATTATCGCTAATATAGAAGTTGCTTACTACATTTATTTTATATGCGTTTTTGCTAGGTGATTTTCGATATACTTCTTTTTAGTTGTCAGTAGTTTTCTCAGTCTGTAACGTTTTAAAGGTTTTGAGGCCATAGGAATTTTGACCGATTTCCCTTGTACAAGTTTCTTTACTCTTTGACCTCTCTTTTGTTCTTCTTTGCCTCTTTCAAATTCTTTAGGGTTATTGTTATGTTATTTATACTGTTAATCAAAATACCTATTAATTTTATTATATCAAATGAAAATATATATAGAAATAATCAATAACAAAATTACAAAAGGTTTCTTATTAACATGGAATTATGGTTTTATGATCGTCTGATGAAGACGAATGCTTCGTCATGAGACATGCTTCCAACATTTTGGAAATGGATTCCACTACGTGAGTACGCGAGGTTTTAACAAGGGTGCCATTTGTTTCCAGATTTATAGCAAATTTCCTACTGCAAGAAGGTATTTATGGAATTTCTCTCTACTACAGATGAACTGCTGCGGCAATGCACAAAAGGCAGATCAATCTCATGAAATTTAAATATATTACAACTTATATTTAAAATAAGTTTTACAAACTGGCATCTAGCATCGAAAGCAAAATTGTGTACGATTGATAATTCATTGTACAACGAAATTTTCGACCGTGCTGCTAGCTCATAATACGAATTTGACATTCGATAATCGATGTTGGATAGCCAGGGAAGATCGAAGATCGAATGGGCTTTTTGGACTCTCATTTAGCACGAACATATTCTCTTTATTTAGCTCATACCCACTGAAGTACCCGTATTTTTAAGTAAAAATAAAAATCTTAGTCTTTTTGCTAACTTTTATATACTTCGTTACGTCCTTATCGATCTTTATTTTTTCTCTAGATCTTCGAGATATTAAAGCAACCGTTAGTTTTGTAGATTTACTCTTAATTATTTGGAAGAAATATACAAAACTAGTAAAACTGGTTCCCGATATGCAGTTAAATCTATTAATAAACAAAAATGTTGCACAGATTTTTCTCAAACTTGGTTTATATACTCTTTTGTGTTAAAAAATATGCTAGTTTCCTTATATGGTCCTGATTGCCCAATTTTCGATCAACTCAGTCCACATAGCATCTGATATGAACCTTTTCATATCGGCGGGCACCAAATTTTTAACAATACCACTCACCTTTGGTTTACCCTTATTTTCTATATCCAATTAGTTCGACCTATGCAACCCTTCCTTTAAGGTCACGGTTTAAAGAGTTACCTATACCGATTGTAATTTTTTTACTTCTTATACCCTCCACTCCAGTATGCAGAGGGTATATATAAGTTTGTCATTCCATTTGTAATAATAAAAAAAAATTTGGACCCCATAAAATATGTATATTTGGGATCCTTATAACAATCGGAGCTGATATAGCGATGTCCGTCTGTCCGTCTGTCCGTCTGTGTAAATCACGATGACGGCATCAACCGGGTAGCTACGGTGCTAGTTGACATAAAAGATGATTTATTAACATCATGAGAAGTTTGCTGTTTAAAATCGTCCAAATCGGTCGATTAGGGCCCGAGATTTGAATGAAGAACTAAAAAAAGTCTTGAAAAAATATAATTTTCTATGTTGTTCTTGTCACAATCACGCCCTGAATAGTGCAGCTACAGTGATCATTTTTAGTGAGAAATATTCAACAAATTCATGGGAAGATCTCTGTTTCAAAAATCGTTAAAATCGGTGGAACAGGTCCAGGGAATTATCTGAAAAGTTAAAAAAAATATGAAAAATATGATGTTTCTATATTGTTCTTGTTGTTATTCTAAATGTTGTGTTGTTGTCATAGCTTGACCTGTTGTTTTTGTGGTCGTTGACGTAATAATATAATAAAAACTAACCTTTTGTACATTTTTTTATCAACTCTGGTAGAAAAATTTAAAAGTTTCCATTGTTTTGGCACCTCTAAAAAAATTTACTAGATCATTTCTGTCATTACCGCGAGCCTGCCTGCAAAGTTTTAGATCGATTGGGTCACGGGAAAGGGGTTTAAATCGATCCAAAATTTTTTCGACAAGCAGACAATACGAGTTAATATAAAGGGAGTAAAAATTCACCAGAATCTAAAGCAAATACTGCTAAAATATGTACCTTGTTGTTAATAAAAAAAAAACAATGTAAATTTAGCAAAAAAAAAATTTATATATTAATTTATTTAAAAAGAAAAACACAAAAATAACGTTTGATGTTGTATTTTGGGTGTGTAATATTTACATATACATACATACACATATTAAATAATACAAATAATATTCATATATTCTATGTATGGATATCCATAATAACTGCATGTTAGAAATAAATCGGTATATTATTTTATTTACATAAATTTCTGCAACATTTTGTTGTGGGGAAAAGACATTTCTTTTGCATTAACAGAGTATCACTTCATTTTGCTCAGCGTGACTATGCCACGATATTCGCTATTGTTAAAGTTAGCTGATGTTGTTATCTAAACGACAACCATTTTTGTGTTGTTTATTCAATCGATAAAAACTTAAATTTTTAGGTTGAAATGTCGTCATTAGGGTGGCCCTTCGTTATATGGAGGGAAACAAAAGTGTTCAAACTGTCGGTCTCATTCCCTACAACTATGCAAATAGCAAAAAAAAACTGAGAAATATAAAGTTTTGGGCCAATCAAAAAACGTCTAGTCGTGGCGCAAAGCGGTTGAAAATTTCAAGTGTGTTTATATGGGGAAAATATGATTTTTTTTTTTCAGATTTTACGAAAATTTCGTTCTATAGTTTAATTTTTCCGACAAGCTGTTACATAATTCGGCATTAGTATTAAATTATACTTCCAAAAGGCTTTAAAACTTCAAAATCGTACGAAGCCTCGCCAAGAAATAGCAAATGCCCCAGACCACTTTTGTGCCAAAAAAAAACTAGGTCAAGAAATTTGATGGCATTTTTTTCAACTTTGAGAAATTGATTAAAGCCATCATTCTTTTTTGGTCTCTATACTTATAACTACTCAGATATGAAGTATTGTTTTATTACCACGTTGCTAACCTATTGCGCATTGAGACAGAAAATTGGAAATTTTTTTGATAAAATTTTTAAAACTCCTTTTTCAAGTTTGAAAAAACTTTCTTAAACAAAATTTAAAAAAATGAATCTGCCACTTTAAGGTTTTATTAAATATAAGATTAACCGTGTGAATTTTTAAGTAAATCCCTCTTACAGAATTTTTTTGACAAAGATTTTATTTTTGCAGATTAACCGTGTGAATTTTTAAGTAAATCCCTCTTACAGAATTTTTTTGACAAAGATTTTATTTTTGCGGATTTCGAGAAAAATTGGATTTTTGTTAAATATTCTGTAAATGTACTCTTTCTAAATACTCTGTATCAAAAATTCATCACTTTTCTACTTTTAAATGTCATATTTTATCTTAATAGGCTACGGTTTCGGAAAAAAATAATATGACTCCATTAACCCTTTTGGAATTGGGGTCACATATGACCCCAAACTAATAAAAGACAAGTTATGCAAAAAATTCGAATATTTGATAAGTGCTGTCCAATTTTTAGATGCGACGCTTAAAATATAATAACCAAATGTGTAGAAGTTTCGTTCCAAAAATTTGGGATAAATCCGAGAACGTTAACTCATTATTTACCAAGGACAGCTTTGGATTTTAGGATATTTTAAAATAAAAATGACCTAAAACGAGTTTTTCTATTAAATTCGTTGATACCACTATTTAGAATTTAAGAAAAATAATTCGGTTAATTTTTATTTATTTAACCCTTCAGTGCTCCTGAGATCAAAATTATCCATTGTGATATATCTCTGGTGCAATTATCTGCTTATTGCTCGCGAATATAAATTAAAACAACCTTTAACCAATTTTGTTATAAAATTACTTTATGTAATACAGTAATAGATGAATTTCTTGCTGTCTCACCCACCTATATGGTGGATATTGATAAAAACGCCAAAAAAAAATTCAGGTCAATCGGTGAAAATGCCATTACTTATAATGATTGACATTTTTTTGTTTTTTTATAATTGGTCGCTTTATATTATCTTTTATTTTTATTTCCCAGTTTTAAATAGTTTATTAAATAAAAGTAAATTTCAAATATAATAATATATATAAAATGTAATATTAAATTAATACTACTCTTAATGTAATAAATTACGAAATTAAATCAAAGTGAATTTCAAAATACGTCCTATTTTTTAGACATATGACCTAAGTTGTTTTAATTTATATTCGACAGCAATAAGCAGATAATTGCACCAGAGATATATCACAATGGATAATTTTGATCTCAGGAGCACTGAAGGGTTAAATAAATAAAAATTAACCGAATTATTTTTCTTAAATTCTAAATAGTGGTATCAACGAATTTAATAGAAAAACTCGTTTTAGGTCATTTTTATTTTAAAATATCTTAAAATCCAAAGCTGTCCTTGGTAAATAATGAGTTAACGTTCTCGGATTTATCCCAAATTTTTGGAACGAAACTTCTACGCATTTGGTTATTATATTTTAAGCGTCGCATCTAAAAATTGGACAGCACTTATCAAATATTCGAATTTTTTGCATAACTTGTCTTTTATTAGTTTGGGGTCATATGTGACCCCAATTCCAAAAGGGTTAATGGAGTCATATTTTTTTTCCGAAACCCTAGGCTATTAAGCTAAAATATAACATTTAAAAGTAGAAAAGTGATGAATTTTTGAGACAGAGTATTTAGAAAGAGTACTTTTACAGAATATTTCACAAAAATCCAATTTTTCTCGAAATCCGCAAAATTAAAATCCTTGTCAAAAAAATTCTGGCAGAGGTATTTACTTAAAAATTCACAAGGTTAATCTGTAACATGTATTTAATAAAACCTTAGAGTGATAGATTCATTTTTTAAAATTTTGTTAAAGAAAATTTTTTCAAACTTGAAAAAGGAGTTTTAAAAATTTTATCAAAAATCATTTCCAATATTCGGTCTCAATGCGCAATAGGTTAACCACGTGGTAATAAAACAATACTTCATCTCTGAGTACTTATAAGCATAGAGACCAAAAAATAATGATGGCTTTAATCAATTTCTCAAAGTTGAGAAAAATGCCATCAAATTTCATGACCTAGTTTTTTTTTGGCACAAAAGTGGTCTGGGCATTTGTTATTTCTTGGCGAGTTATTATTCGATTTTAAAGTTTTATAGCCTTTTCAGGGGATAATTTAAAACTGATCCTGAATTATATAACAGCTTGTCGGAAAAATTAAACTATAGAACGAAATTTTCGTCAAATCTGAAAAAAAGTCATATTTTCCCCACATAAACACACTTGAAATTTTCAATCACTTTGCGCCACGACTAAACGCTTTTTGATCGGCCCAAACCTTTCTATTTCTCAGTTTTTTTGCTATTCGCATATTTTTAGGGGGGTGAGACCGACAGTTTGAACACTTTTTTTTATTAAGGGCCACACTAGTCGTCATACATAAATAAAAATCATAAAATAGTGAAAATATTTTGCTTCTATTAAAAAACTTTTTTATATAAACAAAAAAATTAAATAGCATATTCAATTCATTATTTCATTTTCAAATAAATAAACAGAAATATTAATAAAAAAATAAAGATATTAAACATAAAGATAAAATCATCCCGTCAAACACGAAGTAATTTGTTTTTTATATTCTTCTTTGTGTTTTTCGCTTATTTTGACAGAGATGCCATTCGTTTACAATTTAAATAAATAGAAAAATAGATTTGTCGACTGTCGTTAAGATGTATGTGCTTAGTGAATCACTTAATCCTTAGTGCCAACAACAATAGCTGTCGATATATTTTGCCATTGTCGGATCGTTGAAATTTACAGAATCGGACTACAGAAAACATTAATTTAAATTCAATGAATTTTATAAAACCTCAATTTGATGGGAATGTTATTTATATATAAATTTTCACAATTTTTTTTGGATGAATGTTTGAAGTTTTTCAGAAAATAAAGATAACAAATTATTTTATTTTGTGTTTGGCATCCCTAATTTGATTATTTATTATTAATATAAATTTGTTCTCTATGTTTTCCAAATATGGCAATATTTTAATAAAAAAGTTGAGAGAGCTTTTTTCGGTTATTATTTTGTTACTCCATCCGACCTATATGGCCGCAATGAAGAAATATTTGGCCAGTTAGAAGTCAAAAAAGCACGATTTAATGCATATAGCCACTCTACACAACCATTACCTTTGCGATGGAGGTTAGGGCGAGATATTCAATTAGCAAAATCTAAATTAAACGAGAAGTTATGTTATATAACCGGAAACGCATGCATATAGGAAATGCATGCATATTTGTTCAATGTTTTGTTTACATTTATCATCAATACTCAAACCGAGGTGGAAAGTATCAAAGATTCGGCACAGCCGAATTTAACACTCTTACTTGTTTTTATATAAAAACGTATTGCTTGAATATAAAAGTTTTTGTACCCTAAAATATGAAGATTTGTTGCACTCGGTTTTGATAATCAGTTTTGATTTTTTTATGCGTTTATTGATTACTAATGAAATATAATACACTATAATAAACAATAGTTAACAAAATATATTTTTGGTATATACAGTGACCCTTGATGGAGTACTCCAGTATTATATATATGGCAATAAGTGATATGAAGCATATATCATTAACTTATATTTATTTTTCTAATGCAATGAAAAGTTTAAAAAAACATTGCTATTGTAAAAAAGGGTTAAAATGGATCAAGAGTTAAAAACGGAAACTTTATACTTTATTCCGATAACCACCAACACTTTTTGGTTGTTGATTCTCTAAAGGAATTCTAATCTATTCTTGATATGTTTGAATCATATTTAATATCCTAATTTTATAATTTGCAGTCCACTGTTTTTAAATTTTCCCGTCTATAGTTATGGGAAAAGATGGGTGTGCCATTTTTATTTTGTATTAAATGTTTTTTGTCAAGGAAAATAAAGGCTTCAAAAAGAACAAATCACTTCTGTAAACTTTTAATAATATGTCCGTCATGTGTGTAACAAGGAGCCATTATACGATTATTATCAATACAGTTGGTAATTCTTAATATATTATTTTTAATAAGGTTAGTTATAAAATTCTCCATTCTTATAATATTTGAATTTATGTACAATTTTTATTAGATACATATTTAAAATAGTTGCGTTCTGGATATCTATAAAGGGATGTACATGTCCTTAAACTATTCCTTTCAGAAAGTCTAATTGTTTCTAATTTTTTGATATGTTGAACCATATTAGACAACCATATGTTTCATTAATAATTTAATTTTAGAACTCACATGTACAGAATAAAATAGTGATCTTTATATAAATTAATTATTTCCTTAAAAATACAAAAACTTGTCTAAATAAACACCTAAGTATTTAGCTATCTCCCTAATAGGAGTGTTACAATTGAAAGTTTAGGACTTGATTCGAAATTCTTTCCAGTTTGTTCTAATGTTATAGTTGCATTTATCAACTGGTGGCTTGAACAGTATTGTTTCATATTTTTGAGTGTTAATTCTCATGTTAGAATTAATGGCGTAACTGTCAACTTTATAGCATTGTTTTTCGAGATTTTCATTAATACTATGAATTTTTATAAACAGCGCGATATGTAATAATATCATCTGAATATGATATTACACTATCTATCTTAGCTAAAAAATCCATTGTATATAAATTGAGGAGAACGAGAGAGTTTACAGTTCCGTGTTGTAATCCATTAGAATTCAAAAATTTGTTTTTGCTTGTTTTATTTTGGTAGCAAATTATGAAATCTTTATTGCTTATCATATTGTATGTTAATAAAATTTGGTTTATAGTGCGTTTACATCTAAACAAAATCCAATATATAGGAGATTTCATTTTTACTAGATTTCGTATACAAAACAAATCCAGCTCGTTACTAGATTTTAGCAAAATCTCACAAAATCTTGTCGAATTTGAGCACTACCAAATGATACTACTGTGTTTTTTTTTTTTTAATATTGTAGTAGAAAATTACAATGCAGTGACTGAAAAATTGACATTTAAAAACAAAAACAAAAGCAAAAAAGTTAAATAAAAAGGAAGTAAAATATTAATTATTAATAAAAATGGCGAGTCTATAATACAAAAATATTTACTTATTGAAAAGTTATAATTATTTATACTTATATGTGCCCATTCCCATCTGTTATATAAGCGCATTTCTTTTTGTTGTTCAAACAACACATTTAGCAAATGCTGATGTTTTTTTTTTTCGCAAAATTTCTATTTCAGCTTGTGCCATTTTCATTCTTCATGCATAATATAATAAGAAAAGTCTATATATCCATTTTCCTATTGTTTTGATTATTTTTGGTTTTTCTAGTTCATATGATTTGTGGAAACAAAATCTCACAAAATGTCAAAAAAGTTAGATGTAAAAGGTAGGGATTTTGAAATAGATTTAAACTAAAATCTACTAGATTTTCCTTAGAGTAAGGAAAAGTTGTAATGAAATAATTTATATATTTGACCAGGTATACATACACTGTTAATAAGGCAAGAACTGTGCAATGTGTGTTTTTCCAATTCCAACTTATAAATGATGTAAGCTCATTAATACCGTTAACCATTGAGTATTTGTATTTAAAACCGAATTGTTTTTCGCTTTTTATATATGTTAGCGATGTCCGTCCGTCCGACTGTGTATCCATGTAAACCTTGCAATCAAACTACAGGTCGCAAATGTGAACATATTTTGTTGAAAATTGATATGTAAGGTTCCATCAGCCATAGCATGAACCCTAGTCCCCATACAAATGACCCCTATGGTATCGACTTGAATTGCCATAATATCCGAATCATCATATAGAACTGGGTGTATGTATATTTATTACATCCATTTATCAATAGTCCATATATAAACCCTATACGAAAATTCTTATTCATACCCCCCATATGCAGCTAATTTCCGATCTTCACTTAGATCTCTCTAAACCAAAAATATCGCACAGATTTTTCTCAAATTTTGTTTGTATATATTTTTTCAAAATATAAGTGACTTTACCAAAAGTGGTCAGGATCGGTCCAATTTTCGATCAAGTACCCATATAAGTATGGCATCTGATATGAACTTTTGCATATCCGAAGGCAAAAAATTAATAATCAATATCACTTCACATCTAATTAGTTGGACATAAGATTAAAGTCGGTCTAGACCGACAAAATATGTTATTATTGTTGATGGTGCATATTTCAAAAACTTTGCTGATATTTGAATAATCAGTTTTGTGTAATTAGCCCCTTAAATTCAAATACCATTTCAATTTAAAGATAATTGCTTTTCTTTTTTGATCAGTATTTATCATAATTTTTTTTTATAGTATTTTTATAAAAACAAAAATGTTTTTTTTACAGAATCCATCAACATGCAATAAGTTGGAATAATATTTGCCATTACTTGTTTCTTCAAGATAAACAATGCACGTGAAAATTTGAAAAGACTAAGGCCATCCCTTTTTTAGCTGATAAAATCAACTCGTCAATTTTGACGATAATTTGTTTCTGCCCTATTTGGTGTAGCGTAATGAGTCCATGTTTCATCCAATTATGATTGTGTACTTATCGAGCTATGACCACGAAAATAGCTTAGGGACCAAAGTTCTAAATTTTGTTCTGTTTTTTTCTTTAGTTTTTAAACACCCAGAATGCCAAATAGAAATCCTGGTTGACAAAATTCAGAATCTGCGGATTTGCAATATTGCTACCAATGGACAACTTTACTAAGAATGTATACTATACTACACCTATGAAATTTTAGATTTTCATCAAAACGATGAAAATCGAATATAATATTGTTTAAACCTACTTTCGCGATTATTGTCAGCAATTCTCATAAGAACAAAATAATTGTACATAATAATTTTATCCACTCAATTGGGGTTTCCATAGTCTCGAAACCCATACATACATACATTATTTTCTTATTGATAGAGAATGTGCAGACTCCCCATACACTTGAATCTAATACGATGCCATTGCAGCATTAGTTTTTTCATTCAAACACTAACATTTTCGTACGGCACTATTCAATTACACATATTTATTCAACAGCTCATAATTTTTTTCTCATTAATTTAGCTAGCAATCACAAATCGGCTGATGCAGGAGCAGATGATGGGGTTATGAAATTATGCAATCTGAAAATTTGTATCTATAATATTAACCCATTAATGACGAATGGGTAGAAAAATACCCAAAAATAGAGCTATCTTAGAAAAGTTCCAGCTGGAGCCAGACTAGTAAACAAAAATTTTAAGAGTCACATGGGAACATGACTTGGGGAAAAATTAGCGGCTCAAAGGTCAATAATTTAACAAAGTAAAAAAATTTTGACATAAATGGATCTGGAAAGTTTGGGGTGTGGACTTTCCGAAAAGTCTCGCATAGCATGTCTTCTATATAAAAAAATAAAAACCATCCGGATAGGTCCACTCCTCTGGGCAATGGGTTCAATTTTATGGCATGGGTATTTAAATACCCACTCAGACATAAAAGGGTTCTAAACAAATTTTTATTTTTATTATTTATTTAAATGAATTTCAAGTAAAAATTTCTTGTTTTGTAATGTTTTTTAGAATCTCATAAAAAAATCAATTTTATTTTATTTGTGTTGAGAATTACACGTTATATAAGAGATTCATTATTATTACGATTTTTTTATCTTTTCAATGTTTTGTGGAGTGCCAGCATGAAACTGTGCAAAACAGTCCTTTGGATCTAAGTTTGCATGGCACTTTGTGCATCCATACTAAGTTTTACCTCTACATTACCCACAGCAGACGCGTCGACCAATCTTTCAATCATGTGATTAAACTTATCCATCCGCTTTGCCATTATTTGCGCGTTTGTGACAACTCTTTTATAACCACGGCAACGATTTTCAGTTATTGTTATCAATGCCTCTACGACACTTATGCGAAAATCAAGTTGACGTATGAGTGGCACGCCCTCAAGTTTTCTGCAGATGCAGTCCAGCTTCCAAGCATTTACCATAGCGGCATCCATCGCATTAGTAAGTAACGGCCAGTACCATTTTTTCCCGCGAATTTGAATGCGGTAGTTGTTCATAGCATTATCAAATAAATCAACTCCACCCATTCGCTGATTGTATTGATGTATAAGATTAGGTTGCTCAATCATTACCATCCTCCGATTTTTCCGATCAAATCTCCTGGCTCGGCAAATCGGTTCTACACCCAAGAAATTGGACTTCACAGTGACTACCTAAAAAAAAAAAAAAAATGGTCAGTATTGGAAAAATAAAGTGGAGTTAAATATCTTCACCGAACTATCATTCCAACGAACAGCGACTATTTTCTTGTTTTTGTCAAAACAAAAATCTGTTGAATCTCGGGGCTTTCTTTTCATTAATTTTAAATCATCCAATAAAGCATGATTGGTGCGATTGTTGCGAACGGTACCAGTTGCAAAATATTCTTTTTGAGTCAATTTGCACAACAACATATGGCTAGTAAAAAAGTTATCAAATGTTACATTGTGTTGGTTTGGGTCTGATAAATTTTCCAACAATCGTAATACTACATTTTCTCCAAGACCATAATCGGCATTATTGTTGGCAGAAGCGCCAGTATACGGAATAAAAAAAAAACAGTATCCTGTCGCTGAAGCTAAGACCCGATACTTGTAACCAAGTCTTATCGGTTTACTTCTTACAAACATTTTTAAAGAGTTTCGACCATAGTATGCAATCATCTGTTCATCCACCGAAAGGTTGTGAGCAAATATACCAAATTGCATAAATTTTTTATTTAAGGCATCATTCAATGAAGAAATTTTGGCAAATTTATCATTTGCATCCAGACTTTTATTATCACAAACGTGTATATTTTGTTTTATTTGTTCGAACCTATCTCGACTCATTGCATCTTTTACAATCTGACATCCTAAAGACGCTTAATTTGGCCAATATGATCTGATGGTTGGCAAAGTATTATATCCTGTAAGATACAAGATTCCAAAAAATGTTTTTATTTCCGATATTGAAGTAACGAAACCAGGAACATTTTTTTGTCCAGAATATTCATTTGTTCTTTCGACGATCATATTCATGACTTCATCATCGAAAAAGCATTTCCATAATTGAAGTGGTGTGAATGAACCTATCAGAACCAAAAATAGCTATAAGGAATTGTATACAACAAAGGTATGCCACAAAACTTACCAATAATCTCGTACAATGCTTTTTGGGCATTTTCTTCATTGTTGAAAGGTTGTCTATCAAAATTGTAATTATGCGCTTTACTCCATTTATGTTCATTTCCCACAAAGACATGACCTTTTGACTTCGATGTACATGGTTGGGGTTTATTGTCCGTATCTAATGGATCAGCGTTTTTTTCCACTAATTCAGAAACCATTGGAAGATTTTTATTATCATAATTATACATGTACTCAATCTCAAACTGGCCAGGCATTTCATTAGAAAATTGAGTTTTATCATGAAGTATTTGAAGATTATCATCTATATCTTCATTGCCACTTATATCATCAACCTTATCCGGCAGAGTAATCACAAAATTTATTTTATCTGCTTTATGGTCAAAGTCATTTTCTTCCTCATCACTAGTCCATCCATCTATTTCTGCTCGTAATTCAGTTATAGTTAAAACTTTACGACGTCTTTCACTTACTCTAGCCAAAAACGGGGAATCCCAAATTCGTTTTTAAAAATCAAACCAAACAATTAAATATAGACAAACACACCACACACACCACACATTTTGTTTTCATGCCACTAATTCAAATATTATAGTTCAAAATAGATAAACACACCACTGTTTCATCAAAACATACAACAAATATGTTTATTGCTAGCGTTTTCAAGTTTTTACATTTAACAAAAAAAAAAATATTTTAGAACACGTTAATGCCTAGGGTCTTTATTAAATGAAAAAATAAAATTTCCTAGAATTTGCACTCGAATTTCGAGTGCTGGAATCTTCTAGTATACTATAAACAGTTGACTCATAACTAATTCGAATAACGCCAGTTCTTACTCAGAAGAGGCAATACAAATTTGTCACTAAGTTGCTTATTTATGGACAATCTGATTTCTATTAATAAAAAGAAAAATTGCCTTCTTTTAAATAAACAACTTATACTTAATAGGAATTAAATTTAAGAAACTTTATTTACGATAAATAAATCGTACATTTGTCTTATATTAGATTAACATCATACACTTTGTAAGAATTAAATTTTAAAAAGTTTTTTGCACCACCAATAGGCGCAGATAACAAATATAATTTCAAAGAAATAAATCTTTCCTACTCTGTTGGAAAAGAGAGAAATAAATAAATAAAGGAAATGAAATACAAAATTAAAAGCTAGCTAGCCTTATATACTTTGAACGACTTGGGTATGGCAAAAATTATATAAAAATACTGAGATTAAAAGATAGAACATTGTAAAAACGAAAACTAATTTCAGGCAATCTCTAAAGAAAATATTTATTTAATGTTGCGATAACTTTATGAATCAATTTAACGGATTTTCAAAATTATGACTCCATCCAAGTTCTTTGCAGTGTGCTAACGTATGAGTTTATAACACGTAACATTAGCTGTTGCTGATTTATGTTATTTTTATGGTGGCAAGAACGCATACCATAATGCGTTAAATCACTTGGGTAATAATGGGTCTCTATGGTGTTGAATGTTGTTTATTTGCAGGTTTTTGTTGTATATCGTCGGTAGTGTTATTGTTGTTTTATATTTGTTTCTGTATTATTTTAATTTTGTATGTATTTCTCCACTCTATACGGCCTAATATTTTATGTCTGTATAAAATTTTATGTTATTTTAAAAGCCACAGTCTTTAGTTTTTATATTATTTGATTTTGCGATGTCTGGGTTCAGGATTTGTGTACAGAATATGTAATTGTATGAGTGAGCCAGAAGATTATTGGATTTTTGAAAAGTTTATATGATAATATTGATAAACTATAAAATGTATAACACAAATAATTGAGATCTCATGGAGTGTATGGAGAATTATTATGTAGCTCCCCGCGAATTTTTTATTGACATTTAAAAAAAAAAAAACAGGCCGCTACGACTTCAAACATTAAAAAAGAACTAGAAATGGTTACTTACTTTAGAACCTCAATATAGAGTAACGCTCATCACTGACTCGCAAATCCGCTGATTCGATGAATCAAGAATAATGAGTTTTTGCTGATGATTGTAACTACCACAAATATTTGACCAAGACCCAACTCTTATTATTCCGATCAAACCAGAATAACTTTCTGAGTTGATTTGGCGATGTCCATACGTCTGTCTGTCTGTCCGTCCGTCTGCGTGTCCATGTAAGCATTGTTATCAAATTACAGGTCGCATATTTCAATAGTATACTAAATAACCATTTATCGACCATAGAACGAATGTTATTAAAATTGTTTAAAATGCTAGACCGACTATAATTTTCGTATCTGTTACTTTTATCTATATATATATAAAAGAGATGTGTTTGTACGTAACCGCTAAACTCAAAAACTACTCCACCGATTTTGAAAAAAAAACACACATATATTCTATGGACCGTGAGTCGTGTTTCTGTCTAGTTCCGCGTTTGTCCGAAAAATTTCGCGATTTTTTTTAAATTCTTTTTATTGGTTTTATTAAGTGTTTTTGCATATATTTGTTTTGAAAAGCCATTAAATACGATCAAACCAATATTATTAAGTTTAAAAAATAATATATCAAAGCAAAACCCACTAATGATCGTTCGGCTGTATAACTTTTTTAATTGATTAGTTAAAAAATATACACGTACATGTCAGTATCTATTCAAATTTTGTATTTCAAATAAATTAATTACATAAATTAAAATGCCGCGACCACGTGGAAATATTGGTCATGATACACTACAAACAAATCGTGTACGTACATTACGTTCACAACAAAGTCAAGAAGAACGCGCAGCACAAATTGAACAAACTAGATGTCGAGTATCACGTTTACGAGAAAATTGTACAGAGCAATAACGCGAGATACGAAATGAAGAACAACGTCTAAGAACCAGACAAGCAAGAACAGCAATTCATGACACAAATCGAATTACACTTA
The DNA here is from genome assembly GCA_963682025.1 of Cordilura impudica. NCBI lineage: Eukaryota > Metazoa > Arthropoda > Insecta > Diptera > Scathophagidae > Cordilura > Cordilura impudica. Next base: position 173,730,550 of record OY821517.1, on the reverse strand, counting down.
TACGTCTGGCATTTAACTACGACCCAACGGTTGATTACAAATCACATAACAATATTGATATTGGAAGCATCGATCAAGTATGTGCCCATTATAAAGCGCTGAAATACAAAAAAGAAGAAAAAAAGTAGCTGGCAACCCTGAGCGTTGAACGTACATTTTATCTGTGGTTAAATATAACAAAAATAAAATACAAATTGTGTTTAAAAAGCTTATCCAATAAAGACAAAAATTTAACAACACTTAAAACATAGTTTCTAGTATTGGAAGAACTTAAAGTATGCCAAAAAAAGCTGCTCGTAGAAGTACTGCTAATAAAAGTAATACAAATATTTGTGTTCAATGTGAATTTGAAGTTAAAGAAGAATCAGATGATTTTATAGAATGTGACAAATGTGAAAAAATGTTTAAATTTAAATGCTCTGGTTTAGCTAAAAGAGAGTTTGAGAGACTAGTTAAATATGATAATGCAGTGTTCCTATGCCAATTTTGTAAGGAAGAAGGTGGAGATACTAGAAAAGAGTTAAACGCAATAAAAACAGAATTAAAACAATTAAAGAAATTAGAGTAACTAGATCAGCTGACCGAATCAATACAATTTGTGTCAACAAAGTTTGATGAGGTATTCAAGGATGTAGCCGAAAACAAGAAAAAAATATCTGAAATTACAAAAGAAAATAAAAAACTTAAAAATGAGATAAAAGATCTAAAAAGTTCTATGAAAATTGTGAATGATAAATTGGTAAAAAATGATTGTATCATTAGTGGTCTGGAAGTTGCTACTGGAGTTAATGCTAAAGATGCTGTCTTTGAATTATCGAAAGATATTGGTGTTGAATTGGGACAATGTGATGTCGAAGAAGCTTATTTTGTTGGAAAAAGAGATAAGAAACCGGGTGAGAAAAAAACTGTAGTGGTTAAATTTTCATCTAGATTTAACAAAGAAAAAATAATGTAATCAAAATCTAAATTGAAAGAAAAAGAAACAACAAACAAAATTTACGTAAATGATTACCATAGCAAAGAAACTTTGAATCTATGGAATCATGCTAAATCACTAAAAGCTATAGGCTATCAACATGTATATGTCCGTGACGGTAGAGTTTATTGTAAAAAAAGTGATTTATCAAAGTTTCAACTTATAAGATGTCAAGATGATGTGGATGAATTATTATTAACTGCAACAACAAATAAGCATTGAAAACGTAGATCTTTTGTACAAAATAGAAATGAAGCTGCTGATGATTCTAGTGATGGTGATGGTGCAGCTTATGAATCCCCTTCTTAGGGAAGTATATTTTTTGTGTTTTTTATATCAAAGTATTAAATATTATTATTTTTTTCAAATAATTATGTATAAAAAACAATATTTTAAAAATTTTGTAGATCTATCTGCAATGTTTCAGAACTTTGACTGTTCGAGAGTCCATAACTTGGTAACGAGACCTAGCAGTAAAACATGTATAGACCACATTTTTAGTAATTTTTCTGAACAAATTTATGTTGATTCGATTGAATGTAATCTTTCAAATCACAATATATTGTGCTGTGAAATTGGTAGTAAAAGACAAGTCAATGATTTTATTGAGAAATCAAAAATTCATTGTGATTATATGAAAGCCAAAGAATATTTACAAAATAATATGCCATTTATTTTCTCAAAATTGGATGTATCTGATCAAACAGAAAATTTAGTTTCGTGTATGGGAAATGCGTTAAGTAATTACACAGTTGTTTCAAGTTGTAAAAAGCAGCTTTGTTTTGAGATAACTCCTTGGGTGAATAAGAACTTGCAGGAGCTTATTTTACTCAAAAAAAATTTGCTGAAGAAAAGACGTAAATGCAAGAATGGTCATAGATTGAATGACATGTTAAAAATGTTGAGCAGGGTCATTAAGGTAGCCATTAAGATATGTAGAGATAACTACTATGTTGATGGTTTGAACGAGGCTGGAAATGATCAGAGGAAATGTTGGAAGTTTATAAACTCTACTCTTTGTCGGTCAAGAGAGCGTAAGGTAGTTCTTACTGATTCTCAGGGAATTGTAATAAATTCGGATCAGGTAAAAGCCGATTACTTAAATACCCATTTTCTTAAGTCTGTGGAAAATCTTAAACAACAAATTGATGTGCAGTTGGGCGATGTATTTACTTCATTGAGAACAATTTCTCAACTTCCTCACTGTTTCAATTTTGGAGATGTTAATTTAAATGACATCTCTGAAGCTATATTAAAATAAACAAAAGTGCTGGATACAAGGCACGGCAGCCGCTTTCGCTAGTGACTTCCACTTGGATTTTGAATAAAATACACAAATTTCATAAAATATACAATTTATTCAACCAATGTATTTATATTAAAATTCCTGAGTAAAATAATATAATTAGGAATTGAAAAATATTTTTAATGATATGTGGTACCTACTTTTTGGTATGGAAACCGCTAGAAACTTTTCCTAAATTTTAAATTAAAAACTTCCTGCACACAGCGTATGAGCCAACTTGTAAGTTATGTAATTCAGAATAAAATGGCGAAGGCTCAGGGACGCGTCTTGACATTTCGTTTGTTTCGTTAAATATTATACATAATTCCGAATTATTATTTTTATCTATAACTAAAATTAAGTGTTGCCAGATCTTAAAATCATGGCGATTTTGGGAGTGGCGTTAACAATAACATATCACCTAAATTTATTAAAGAATGTGGAGATAAAATTGCACCATTGTTATGCGACATTTTTTGTAAAATGATAACTACCTCAGTGTACCCCAATGTTCTGAAAGTGCATAAAATAATTCCAATACCGAAGGAAATTAGATCTTCCACTGTAGAGAATTATCGACCAGTTGCAGTTTTATCTTCAATAGATAAAATATTTGAGAAAATTATTTATGACAAATTATTATTTTATGTAGAGGAAAACAAGCTATTGTTTGATTTTCAATTTGGTTTTAGGAAAGGATGTGGTGCGGAGGATATTGTTTTAAATGTAATAAACTGTATATGCATTGGTTTGGATGAAAGCTTTAATGGTGTTGCAGGAGTATTTTTAGACTTTTCGAAGGCTTTTGATCTTGTTGATCATAAAATATAACTAAAAAAATTGTCATTGTATGGAGTAAGGGGTAAAGAACTATTGCTGTTTGAAAGTTATTTCTCGGAAAGGAAACAATATGTTCAGGTCAATCAGTCCTCGAGCTTTATTAGTACGGTTAAATATGGAATACCCCAAGGAAGTGCATTGAGTCCCGTGCTTTTTTCTATTTACTTAAATGACATAGGTAATCTTGATTTAACAGGAAAGATTTTCATTTTTGCTGATGATGTATGCATATTTTATCATTTTAAACACTACTTGGTTTTGAAAACTTATATTGAGAGGGATATGGCTTTAGTATTTGAGTTTTCTCGTATCAATGGCCTTGTTGTTAACCCGAATAAGATCAGATTGGTTCGTTTTGGGCCTAGCTCTAGTTCTAACAATTTTACTGTGAATATTGATGCGGTAGCACTGAAGGAAACACAGTCAGTTAAATATATAGGAATAACATTGCAAAATAATCTATCATGGGACTTGCATATGGCGGAGTTAAAGGGGAAAATTGCTCCGGGTATTGGAGTTTTATACAAATTACGAAATAAATTATCTGAAAAATCCAAATATATGATATTCCAATCTTTAATTCAATCACATCTAAATTACATGGGAATGGTCTATGCATATAATAAGTGCAATATAGCATTAAAATCTCTACAGTGTTTACAAAACCGAGCATTGAAGATTATATACAAATTGCCAATAAGGTATCCAACAATTACTCTGTATAGAGATATAGCTAAAACAGTGTTACCAATTTATGGGTTACATGAATATCAGGTTTTGATATATGTTTTCAAATGCATGCATGATATTGGCCATCGTACTTTTAATTTTTTGCAAAATCAATCACATTTCAACACAAGGAATGTAACGAATTTAAGAGTTCCAAGATGCAGATTTCAAAAGACAAAACAGCGTATCGATTATACTGGTGGTATAAAATATCACAATTTAGCTTTGGAAATAAAATCTATTAATAGAATTTCAATTTTTAAAACGTCTTGCAAAAACTACTTATACAATAAAATAGAAACGCTTCTGTGATAATTTTAATCCAACCATATTATTTCTTTATACCCTATACCGCTATGTGGATTGGGTATAATGACTTTGTGCTGCTGTTTGTAACAACCAAAAATATTTGACCTACACGAATCTTTAATTATACCGATCGAATCAGAATCACTATCTGATTTGATTAAACGATGTCCGTCCGTCCGTCCGTCTGTGTGTCCATGTAAAACTTGTAATCAAACTGAAGGTCGCAAATATGAATATATTTTGATGAAATTTGGTATTTAATCTTCTATCGGCCGTGGGATGAACGCTGTTGAAATTGGTAAGAATTGCTCCATGTTGAGACCTAGCCCCATACAAATGACCCCTATGAAATCAACATATATTGCCATAAGATCCAAATTATCATACAAATCTTAGTCAAATTGGGTTTGTATGTATATATTACATCCATTAATTAGTAGTCCAAAAATGATCCCTATTGGATAACTCTTAGTATAGGCCCCATATAGAGCTGCTTCCCGATCTTCACTTAAATCTATCAAAATACAAAAATATTGCACTGCTTCTTCTCAAATTTTGTTTGTATATATTTTTGCAAAATACAAGAGACTTTACCAAACATGGTCAGGATCGATCTATTTTTGGGCCTGGTCCCCATATAGGTATAGCATCCGATATGAACTTTTTCATATCTGCAGCTAAAACAATTAATAAAGATCCCACTCAAATTTGGTTTATGCTTATTTTCTATATCCCGTTAGTTGGGCCTAAGAGATAGGGTCTCTAAACGCATGGTCTCGACCGACTATAATTTTCTTACTTGTTTTTTTTTTATCGTAATTTAATATCATTGTACAATTTTTGAAATATAAATTCGCCAGCTTGCCTCAACAATGCCTTTAGGGCGCTGGGGCCATTATTATCTATGAATATTAAATACTTATGTAAAATAAAATAAAAAAAAATAAAAAAAAGCCACAGGGCTGTGTTGCGTTAATGGTAAATTGAAATTTCCAGAACTAAATAAACCGCCCGAACCATTACAAACAATGGTATTTGTGACAACGCGGCAATCAAAACATTTTCTTAATAATATTATAAAATACGACAGTTGTTTCCAAATGACGTCATTCGGTGTTGAAAGAATAGTTACTGATAATTTCATACCAACATTTAATGTCCAGGGTCAAATATACCACAATGCAGTATCATTATTACCAATTCCTGATCTACAACATAAATACCTTCAAATATATTTTCTTCGCAATTCTGAAGATGAAGTAAACACCAGATGCGCAATTACTTCGTGAGAACGTCATGATATAGTTCAGTCGTTACAAAATTTATTCCATCAACATAATGAGTTAGTAAAATTATTTAAGACTGCAATAGAAGAAATGCCACCCGACAATCACAAAATTGTTATTAAAGCTAATAAAACACCAGTAGGGGAGCACTCAAGACATTTCAATGCACGAATAATAAATGAAGTAGCCATTGTAATTGTTGGTGATCAGTTCGAAGCCAGAGATATTATTCTATATCAGCGTAATGATCATTTGAAACGTGTTTCTGAAACTCATCGATCTTATGACGCGCTTCAATAACCAAACTGTTTTGGCAAGGAGAGCATAGCTATCATTTGCAATTGAAAATAATTAATCCAGCAGCTGGTAAATTTGTTTTTTTATTTTTTATTTTATTACAAAACATTAGGGGAACTGTTAGAATGAAAATATATTTTAACATTACAGGTTCAGAAACAAACAAAAAGATTAGTTGCAAGAATTGTTATGCATACAGATTGATGATTCAAGAGAATATAGAAAATCATATTTTGAAATGTCGGCAATTGTATCACCAATATATAGTGAACATGTACGCAAAAATAGAACCGAAAGGCTTTTTTTTATTCATTCGGCTTAACCAACGATTATTACGATCGAAGGAATATATTCATCTACGTGATGCAATTAATAATGATGGCAATATAAATGATATTGGCCGCATAACAATTCTACCAGCTACTTATACCGGAAGTCCACGACACGTGCATGAATGTGCGCAAGACGCTATGACATATGTTCGAAATTATGGCCGTTCTAATTTATTTACAACTTTTACTTGCAATCCGAAGTGGATTGGAATTAAGAATTGTTTATTTCCATCACATCCACTAGAATTGCGGGAAAAATATAAAGATGCCATGACAGAGGATATTTTACATTAAGAACGTAATGCTAATGAAGTGAGGATATATGTTTAATGATGGTAAATAAAGTTTTAAATTCATTGGGAATGCCTTTACCTAATATAGCCATTACAGACTTATCTAATCGTGAAATACAACGTGAAAAAAAATTACGACAATATTATGCAATCTGTTAATGCTGGAACTGCTGGATTTTATTTCTTAGATGCTCCCGGAGCTACTAGGAAAACATATTTAATTTCAGTTATTTAAGCAGCAATACGTTCAAATGGTAATAAAGCATTGGCAATGGCATCTTCTGGAATTGCAACTACTTCGTTAGACGATGGCAGAACCGCACATTCTGCATTAAAATTACCATTAAATATGCAACTAACAGAAATACCAACATGCAATATTTCGTAAACATCTGCAATGGCAAAGGTACTCCAACAGTGCAAGCTTATTATATGGAATGAATGCACAATGGCACATAAAAAGTCATTAGAGGCACTGCATCGAACAGTGCAAGATTTACGTAACAACGACCAACTATTCGGAGGTGCTCTTATTTTATTGGCAGGTGATTTTAGGAAAACTTTACCACTTATTACACGATCAACACCAGCAGATGGATTAAGCGCATGTTGAAAATCATCTAACTTGTGGCATTTTGTTCAAAAACTATCACTTACTATAAACATGTGCGTACATTTGTTTTCTAACCAATTATTGGATGTTGGAAATGGAAAAATTGCTATAGATAATATAACAGGATTAATAACATTACCTGAAAAATTTTTTTCTTTACTAATGAATCCAAAGAAGATTTAATTTCAAGTGTGTACTCCAATATCGTACATAATTATAAGAATCATCAATGGTTAAGTGATCGCGCTAATATTGATATTCTAAATAAAATTAATGGCCAAACAAAAACATACAAATCGATTGATTGTATTATGGATCCAGATGAAATTGTGCCTGGAACTCCAGCTCACATTCCACAATTAAAAATTGATGTGCCAATAATTCTTTTATGCAACTTAAATCAACCACGGCTTTGTAAAGGTACTAGATTGGCTGTTAACAATTTATTCAACAATATCATTGAAGCAACTATATTAACTGGAAAATACAAAGGTGAAAATGTATTAATTTTACGTATACCAATCATTCCATCAGATATGCCATTTAACTTTAAACGCATTCAATTTCGAGTACGTCTCGGATTTGCTACGACAATTAGTAAATCTCAAGGTCAATCGTTGCAATTCTGCGGATTAAATCTTGAGACACCATGTTTCTCACATGGACAATTATACGTTAGATGCACACGTGTTGATAGACCATCATCATTATTTATATTCGCAAATGAAAGCAAAACAAAAAATATTGTTTATCAGAGAGCATTGCAATAAAAGGTTGCTAATTAATTTCATGAATATAATACACATGATTTCACTAATAAAAAACATTGTACAACAAAAAATTTTATAAAATTTAAAATCTCTACTAGGGACCAGCAAAGCGGACCGGGCACAGCTAGTATAATATAAATAATAACATAATACAATATAATATTAATATATATATATGATTTAACTTTATCGCACTTTACATTACTGTTAATAGTTTAATGTAGCTGTTTTCTATATACATGATATATTACACTGTTCGGCACACCTAAGAAAACATGGAAATTTTCCACACACTTAACTTGAATATACTGCAAAAAAAATACAATACCGTCACGTCACAGTTTTTCTAGATCCATTTATATTCTTGAGGAAAACGCAATCTAATATATCGAAGAAATTATTTATGACACTTCCACTTAATAAAAATGAATGAAGTGGTTCAAATAAGTACACATGTCTCCCTCTTTACATAGTTAATTCATATACTCGTTAGAAATATAAATTCATACATTTGTGCCTATAAATAAAAAGTATCTTATACTACTTCACCCGTAACCTGCATCGTTAATTTGTAGACATAAAAAAATTACTAAAACCAAAAAACAATATGTTTGAAAAAATAAGCAAAAAAAGCTCCCAGAAATCCCTCGCATATCCATTTCCTAATTTTATTTCTATATCATTTCTGGTTTCTGAGGCTCGAAAAAAGTAAAATTTTTTAGCTAATTCAGAAGCATTTTGTTCTCATAGTAACACAGAACTGGTAAGTTTGAATTCCTTCCCGCGAAAACCTAGGAGGTGATGTCCTGAAATTTATGTCAATTAAAAAGTTTAGTTAAAAAAAATATCAAAATTAGAATTATTGATAAAATTTAACAAACTTAATGGTAATTAATATTGAATATATAGTGAATGTACTCATTTATTCGAGAACAGATTTAGATACAATCGCATTAAAAATTTGGTTTGAAGTCTACTTTTCCACTATTTTGGAGACATCACAATTTTTTGTGATTGCAAAATTAATTAAAAACACTTCTTGAACTATTCTAAAAATTTTGAGGAAGCTTTATGAAATTATCTAATACCGTGGGTAATTCCGACGGCTATTATTCTGTATTTATCTGAAGAATTTAAAGTTTAAAATAGTTTTTTTTTTTTTCAAACATTTACCAGCACATAACTTTTTAAAAATATATGGTACATTAAATTCATTAAGAATACATTTTTTTTGGATTTGAAATTAATTTCATCCAACGATCCTCTTACATCTAGATAGGATTTGTCAAATTCTTCAAAATAGGCTTCCGTCTCTGATATGGCTGACTTCTTAATTTGTGGAAAATCGCTTTCTGTGGAGCCATATTTTCATGTTTTGGAACAAATAATATTCGCTGGAGGCCAGATCTTAATTTCTAAATCCAATCTGTCCATCAGCTGAATATAGTCTCTTGGTAGTTATTGGTTTTCCTTTTCCCAAATAATCAACCAATAATATACGAGGTGCAGTGCATTCCAAAAAACATTGCCCATTAACTTGCAGCCGATTGTTGAGTTTTTGGCTGCTTTGGACGGCTTTCGCACGCTTGTAGCATCTCCAAAGTATACTTTGGATCATGAACACTTTTCAGATTTTGCTGAGTTGTTGAAAATCGCGGCCCCTATCAAGCAGAAAGCTTTTTCATATTTAAATGATCATATAATATATGCCGAACTCACTCTGCTGGTATATATACGATGTCAGAAACATCACTCATGTTAATTTTTCGATCATCCAATACAAGCTAGAGTACTTTTCCCACGTTTTCTTCGGTAACTGCCTCATTTGGATGACCAAGACGACCTGGTTTAATTGTGCTCGTACGGCCACGTTTAAATTCTAAATACCACCTCTTACCCATTGAATATGACGGCGTAGATTCGGTACATTATTTATCAATCCATTCTTTGGCTTGGGCAGTATGTTTTCCCACCAAAAAACAATGTTTAATCAAAAGACGAAATCCATTTTTGTGGAAGCCATTTTTTCTCAAAGCCTAAAAGCAGCATAATTTTTATAACGGTAACTTTTTTTCTAATTAATGAAATGTCAGGAAATTTTGAGCAATATTTCTATTAGTTGGCCTTACGGAATAAACAGACAAAATTAGCACATTTCACGTCATCTCTATGTGAGGCCATGTACTTTTCACTCCTTGTGGCATAACCTTTTTCAACTCTATGTTAATGACCACTTCAGCTGTTCTTTTGCTTTTTTATTTGCTGCAATTTAAATTTAACACAGTGAGAAAGCCATTCTGGGAGTAACGAATTCCAAGTCGGAGAATAGAAATAGCAGAAAACGTGACATAGACGATAGCATAATAACATTCCTTGTACATCTAGATCATTCCAAGGCATTTAACACAGTTGATCATCAAACTCTCTGTATGAAGTTTAGACGTTTCTTTAATTTTTTCCCAACATCAACGCTTCTAATTTCCTCTTATCTCATAAAAAAATCTGTATACGTAAATAGCAATCTGAACCTTTAAACTTTATAAAAGGTGTACCACAAGGATCTGTATTAGGGCCACTTTTGTTCTCAATTTTATATCAATGATTTACCAGATTTACGCTAACGAGCACCCCCAATTGAGTCAATAGATGACAATATCGACAAAATTAACTATTACCTTAGTCAATTTGTTGTTACAATGTAACGTAGCTAAATGCAACGTACATTATTAATATAACTAGGGACACTACCACTAAGAATACCAACACCGACATTACCTACGACTATTCCAGTTATGCTGTTTGTTCTGGTTTCTTCCTTTAATACCTTCTCCGTATCGTGAGTCCCAATCGCACAAAAACATGGATATTTTAGATGGCCAGATGCTGCTTAGCCTGTAATCAACGAAACTGTTTTCAGGTCGCAGCAAAATGCGCCACTGGTGTTCGTTATATTTGACTACTTCCAGAATGTGTTTCAAATTATCGAAATTTTCACTAGTGTCAGTGCTGTACGCAATCGGAACAGAAGGCATTCTATTTGTCTTGTGCAAAAGCACAACTTTTAAGCTGATTAGTGAACTATCGATGAATAAACGCCAATCATCTTTTTTATAGGTTAACCCTATCGTCTCCATTAACTTTTCAATATCGTTGCAATAAGCGAAATTTTTTGCATCATTCACATTGAAGAACTTTTCTAACTCTTTTTGGCGTTTTCGATATGCTGTTACTTTGGTACCTTTCGCCAGCAAATTATTTCCTTTCAAAAATGAAGCCAGTAGTTTTGATTTTTTTTGAGTCAAACACAAATTTGCAACAATTCCATCCAATTGGTTTTGTGTGACTAGGATTGGGTCCTTTGATGTTTCATAGGATGTACCTTCACCAGGGTCGTATTCTGAGAAGAAATCCTTGGATGTAGATCGGCTTCCCGATCTTCATTTAAATCTATCACAAAAGAAAAATATTGTACTGATTCTTCTCAAATTTCGTTTGTATATATTTTTGCAAAATACAAGAGACTTTACAAACATGGTCAGGATCGGTCCATTTTTGGGCCTAGTCCCCATATAGATATAGCATCCGATATGAACTTTTTCATATCTGCAGCCGAAAAAAATAATAAAAATCCCACTCAAATTTGGTTTATGCTTATTTTCTATATCCAGTTAGTTGGGCCTGAGAGATAGGGTCTCTAAGCGCATGGTATAGGGTATCGTGTAGTCGGTCAAGACCGACTATCATTTTCTTACTTGTTTTTAAGTGTAATTATTCTTTGAGGGTAAACAAATTTGAAAATTTGACAACAAAAAATTTTTAATTTTTCAGTGATAATAACAAAATCTCCAGTTGACTTTACTATTATTTTTTTAAGTGCAAAAATTTTTTAGAGTATAAATTAAAAAAATCTTATTATTACAAAAAATGTTTATTATTATTACTAGCTGTTTTTACCCGGTCTTGCCCGGGATGAAAAGGCCTTTGACTTGAAAAATGGTTCACTATGCTTACCAGGCGCTGAGTACTTAGTCCCCAATTAACAAATTCCCCAATAAAATGAACTTTCTCCCCAAAAATTTGTATGGGCAGTAAATTAATTTTTTATTTCAATTAGAAAGTTTTTGGTTTTTTAATTTAGAGGTTTTTTATAAGATGCTGCAGCAAAAATGCTTCAAAAATAAGGTGCGAAACCGCTTTAAGTTTTTTTTTTTCAGTTTATTTATAAACATCAAATATAACGGAATGGGCCGCAAATTAAAGGAATCAAAACTTTTAAAAATTGAATTAATTCATTCAATTAGTGATCGTCATTGAGCAGAGACGTCAAATTCAAGTTTCAGAAATGAAAGACTAATGCGACGTTTAATATTGTGTCGCAAGGTTTCTTTAAGCAACTGCTTATAGTATATGTGTGGCCTATTTTGATCAACAGCTAATTATTTCACATACGTAGATAAAATTTATCATACGACATTTCACTAAGCTGTGTTCCGCGAGCGAGTCGCGTCCGCTTTCGCGCGTTTGGCAGCCAGACCCGTGCTGCCGCGCAGTTGTTGTCAACTTATTTTAATCGCCAAAATATATTTTTCAGGTCATTGCAATATTTTTGGTAGGCTGTGTTCCGCGAGCACATCGCGTCCGCATCCGTCGCGTCCGCGTCCGCGCGCCTCGCCCCGCTTCCTCGCAGCTACTACCCGTGCTGCTGCTTAGTTCTCGTTAACTTATTTTAATTCCTAAAACATATTTTTTAGAGCATTGCGATATTTTAGCTGAGCTGTGTTCCGAGAGCGCGTCGCGTCCGCACCCGTCGCGTCCGAGTCCGCGTTCGATATTTTAGCTGAGCTGTGTTCCGCGAGCGCGTCGCGTCCGCGCGCCTCGCGCCGCTTCCTCGCAGCTACTACCCGTGCCTCCGCTTAGTTCTCGTTAACTTATTTTAATTCCTAAAACATATTTTTTAGAACATTGCGATATTTTAGCTGAGCTGTGTTCCGAGAGCGCGTCGCGTCCGCACCCGTCGCGTCCGAGTCCGCGGTCTCACGCCGCGCGCCGCGCGCCGCTTCCGCGCATTTGGCAACCACACCTGTGCTGCCGCGCAGCTGTTGCCAACTTATTTTAATCGCCAAAATATATTTTTCAGATCATTGCGATATTTTAGCTGAGCTGTGTTCTGCGAGCGCGTCGCATCAGCGCGCTTCGCGCCGCTTCCTCGCAGCTACTACCCGTGCCACCGCCTAGTTCTCGTTAACTTATTTTAATTCTTAAAACATATTTTTTAGAGCATTGCGATATTTTAGCTGAGCTGCGTTCCGAGAGCGCGTCGCGTCCACACCCGTTGCGTCCGAGTGCGCGGTCGAACGCCGCGCGCCGCTTCCGCGCGTTTGGCAACCACACCTGTGCTGCCGCGCAGCTGTTGCCAACTTATTTTGAAAAGAATACTCATTTTAAATGCATTTATTGTTGGACATATATTGAGAGCAGTATGCAAATGTTTACTAAAATAAATATTTAACAAAATTCATTAAATAAAAATATGTAAAAATTTAAGAATGAATTTGGGTAGTAAGTCCATTTTTTATTTCGATTAAAAATAAATGGGGAATTTGTTCATTTCTTTTGGGTACCTTTTTTTAAGTTTGGGGAATTTGTTCACCGTGTAGTTATTTCCGTGTAACCCAAATTTCAGAGAAATTCATTGAAAAGTACAAATGTGTATAGGGAAGAAATACACCACACAACAAAATATGAATTTTATAAGAAAATTGGGCGTAAAAGTAGGCGTGGTCGGTAAAAATCATATAGCGACCTTCCCTGGAATATGTACTAAATTTCGAAGAAAGCCATTGAAAAATAAAAGTTTTTATAGCAATCAAATAAAGAAACAAATAAAAGGAAAAAATAAGTTTTGTATACATAGAAGTTGGCGCAAAGTAGGCGTGGCTTTTAAAAAAGTATATGGTGACCTTCCCTGTAGTATAGAGATCGTGTGACCAAATTTTAGACATCCCTTGAAAAATAAAAATTTCTATAGTGAACAAATATACAAAAAACAGAAAATTAACTTTGTATAAAAAGCGGGCGTAGAAGTAGGCGTGACCGGCAAGAATCATATGGCGACCTCTCTGGAGTACAGAGATCGTGTGTAGCAAATTTCAGCGAAATCCGTTAAAAAAAATTTCGTAGCGAACAAATGTACCAAAAACAGAATATGAATTGTATACAAAAAGTGGGCGTAATAGTAGGCGTGACCGGTACGAAGAATATGTCGACTTTCCCTGGAGGAGAGAGATCGTGTGTACCAAATTTCAGAGAAATCGGTTGAAAAATAAAAATTTGTATAGCGAACAAATATACCAAAAAACAAAATGAATTGTAAACAAAAAGTGGGCGTTAAAGTAGGCGTGGCCGGTACGAAGCATATGGCGACCTTAGGTGGAGTACAGAGGTCGTGTGTACCAAATTTCAGAGAATTCCGTTGAAAAACAAAAATTTGTATAGCAAACAAATATACCAAAAAACAGAAAACGAATTGTATAGAAAAAGTGAGCGTAACAGTAGGTGTGGCCGCAAGAATCACCCGGTGACCTGGCCTGAGGTACAAAGATCAGAGAAATGCGTTGAAAAATAAAAATTTGTATACCGAACAAATATACCAAAAAGCAGAAAATGAATTGTATATAAGAAGTGGGCGTAAAAGTAGGCGTGGTCGATAAAAAGTCTATGGCGACCTTGTGTGGAGTACAGGGATCGTGTGTACCGAATTTCAGAGAAATCTGTTAACAAATAAAAATTTGTATAGTGAACAAATATGAATAAAACAGAAAATGAATTTTACATAAAAAGTGGGCGTAAAAGTAGGCGTGGCCGGTAAGAAGTATATGGCGACCTTTCCTGGGATATGGAGATTGTGTGTACAAAATTTCAGGAAAATCTGTTGAAAAATAAAAATTTGTATAGCTCAAACAAACAAGCAAACAAACAAACAAACAAACAGAAAATGAATTTTATATATAGTATATAGATTAAAATCCAAATATTAAATTTTTTAATATATATAAAAAATAATGGTTATCTGGAATAACCGCATATGTCAATTTTTGTCAGTTTTGAGTTAACGATGCCAAATATATTAATTTTTAACGCTCTTTGCATGAGTTAAATTAAAAAAAAAAAAAAATATTGACAATTTCTGAGCTTTTTCTTTAAATAACGACGTAACCTAAATGTTTATTAAATTAATTTGCAGCACTATCGACGTATGTCAACCTACGATTGATCGCTGACAAAGTATTTTCTCAGAAAACGACACATAGCGACATATGTTGTTATTAATGAAAAAAATGCAAAATAATTTTGGATTAGTTTTCGGTTTATAACCACTTATAAAAACTTGTGTGCTTATTTCTGTTATTTTTTGTCACTACTATTTTTGATACGTTGTCATATTCTCATCTTAGGTTCCGTTAACTTTTTGTTGACGAACAAAAAAAATTCATTTTTCAAGCAACAACAACCTATGTCTACATGGGTGGTTGCATTGGTAGTTTTCTTTTTCAAAGAAAACGACGTTTGTCGACATAAGTTATTTTGTCTGCACACACTTTAAGTGTTATTTACATATTGTTTTTTCGTCCTTCTCTAGAATCTATTCCTCTGAAGATTTTTGACTCAAAATTTTATATAAAGAATTTATTGCCCATATCCACAGGACTGTTAAATAAAAAGCTCTAAAAACTTTATATCGAGCCCATAATATCAAATATAATGTTTTTTGGCTCCCCTGAATATTTTGATTTTATGACATACGCGGTTATTCTAGAAAACCACAGATATTTCACTCTAAAAGTTAAAAAAAAAATCAAAAGTTCAACTTTGACCTAGAATTCCTTAAAAAGTCCTCAATCAATTTTAATGTAATTAAAACTGAGTCAAGCTGAACTAAATATCTATCCTTTAAAAAAAATTACTTAAATATTTTGATCGGTTACAGAATTTTGGCCAATGAAAAACGATTTTCAGCCACTGTGCGAGAACGTTTTGCAATACTTTCAGAACTGTTTTATACAAGTGGTCAAATGGCAAGAAGATCTACTTAGATTTTTTAATTCCAGTACTTCTGAGAGAGTCAAGTAACCACCAAACCGATTTTTATTTCTGTTTAACAAAAGTTGCTGGATACAATATGAATAATTTAAAAAATATTACTTACACGAATGTCCCATAGGATTCAAAACAAGTTCAACGTCCACCAAATGACCCATTACCAATCATTCCCAGTGCTACGAGCAGTGAGTCCAAAACATCTTTCACTAGCTCACTAGCTAGTAGTTTGTATGAGGCTGATGATGAACGGCATTTAGTGACTCAAGCTGAGCTGAATGATCTAATTTGTGATTTACATTTAACGTAGCAAGACGAGAATTACTAGCGTCACGCATGCAGAAGTGGAAACATCTTGCAGTTGGGACAAAAGTAGAAGCTTGGAATTGGCTGCATATTTTTAAAAGAAACCCTCTATTCTATACTGTACTGATGGTTTATTTAAAAAAATGAACCAACCATATGACAAAGCTAAATGGAGATTATTTATTGATGGCTCTAAATACAGAGTAAAGGCTCTTCTTTGGCATAATGGGAATGAAAAACCATCTTTACCAAGTGCTCATGCCACTTATACAAAGGAAAATTACGAATGATTGCAATTTTGACATTACTCAAATACAATGATCATAAATGAAAGATCTCAGTTGTTTGTTGACACTCTCAACATACGGTCGTGTTATTAAAAATTCAACTTTTCTCACGTGTTAAATTTTTGTAAACAAACAATTAATTTTTTAATTTCAATTATTTGCAGTAATTGAGAATGGTCCCCACACAAAAACGCAAAAATTCTGGGGTAACAACCCTAGATTTAAAGTTCCCAAACCTCTAGAAAATAACAGATTCCAAGTGCTATCTGACATGGATGACGATACCAGCGAAGAAGAAGGTGAAGTAAGTGGAGATGTAAACAATATTCCTCCAATTATTGTTGATAGTGGTCATAAGTTCACTGATATCATAAAGATATTGGGCTCGAACTCCAAGTATAAGAGAATGTCGATAGGTACAAAAGTGATGCCAAATATTTTGATTGACTTCAATGAAGCTTTAAAAAAACTTAAACACGAAGAAATTAAATTCTTTACGCATCCAGTTAAAGACAACAAGAAATTTAAACTTATGCTTTTTGGTCTACCACAATATGAACTAAAAACGATTCTTGAGGAGTTCAAAAATACGTACAATATAGAACCAACAAACATAAATGAAATTAAAACCACACGATCCACATCTGACGATGATTTGTATATGCTAGAATTTAACAGAAGTCAGATTTCTAAAAGAGAAGTATTTAAGATAAAATACTTTTATGGTATAGTGGTCCACTGGAGAAATCCCCGGCGTCGTGCAAGAGGACCGACACAGTGTTCAAAATGTGCGTTATATGGTCATGGCTCATCAAATTGTTTTAGAAAAAATGTATGTCTAGGTTATGGAGGTCCACATGACTATTCATGTTGCCAGTTAAATAAAGTTGCAAGTGACGGCCCTGTGATATATAAATGTTTTAACTGTATTAAGAATAACTTGAAAAATGTTAATAATCGAGCATATGACATAAACTGTCCATCGCGCCGCGAGTACCTAGAAATACGACAAAGAGTTTCCAGAAAACAACACATTCGTAAAATACCACAACATTCGGAAACTGATCCTTTCATCTGGGATGACAATATCCCAAATAACCGTGATATATCATCAACTAATAAGGTGCGTATTTTTCCTGGCACCGATGAAATTCCATCAAGTAATAGAGCACATAATGCTCTCAATAAAGTTTCCTACGCAGCAAAAGCTAAAGCAGCTCAAATAATAGATCATGATAACGATGATCTCTCTAATGAAAATCTATTAGAAATTTTCTTTGATGCAGTCGATGCTCTAGAAAAATGTAAAAACAAATATGACAAGCTGCGAGTACTTGGAAATATGCTTAAACATGTCATATAAAGAAACAACAATGTATAGAATCAATGTTGTGCTTTGGAATGCCCAAGGCATAACTAATCCAACAGCCATATATCAATTGGAACACTTTTTAAATGAAAAAAAAGTCGATGTAGTTTTTATTAATGGAACTTTTTTAAAACAAAAACACAAATTCAAATTGCTTAATTATAAAATCTACCATCAAGATCGATTAACCCATGGAGGAGGTGTATTAATAGCGATTAAAAATACAATTCCACACCAATATATATCAATAATGTCAACAACAATTATTGAAAATGTTTCCATTGTAATAAATATTAATAACCGGCCAATTAGATTTACAGCTGCATACTGCCCACGATACACTAACAGCTTCATTGAAGATTTAAACAAAATCACCACAACAACGTCTGAATTTTTTGTTTTCGGCTATTTTAACGCTCACCAAACTAGTTGGAACTGCCAAGGAAACAACACTGCTGGTAGAAAACTATATAACCATCAAATGAATTCCAATTATTACATCCACTCGTCCAACACCTCTACTCGATTTGGGCAGCGTTCAACACCCACACAAGCATCAGTTATTGACCTTCTTCTTACAAACTCGAACTTAAATATTTCGGCAATAGAAACTCATCCAGGTATGTTAAACTCTGATCACGTTCCAGTTACATGTCAAATTTATGGTTCCATTATTGAAAGAAAAATACTTATTCCACTGTATCAAATGGCAAATTGGAATGAAATCAATCAATGGGTAGACCAAGAGATTCTAAGAAATAATTTACTATCTGCAATTATAACCGAGTCAAACATTGAACAAATTATAAATAAAATTACTCACATAATCCAAGAGGCTTCAAAAAGAATTCCAGTTAAGGAGAAATAAATTTGGCAGAAAAAAATTTCTCAATTAACTTTATACTTAATTGGCCAAAGAAAAAGGTTTGTACGTAAATTACAAAGAGCAACCAACATTTCGGAGAGACATTACTTATCATCTGTTGTTAAACAGCTGAATATTTTAATCAACTTTCACGTATCAAATGACAGAAATGACAACTGGAATAATTTTATTAAAAAATTGCCACCTGGCAACAAAAAGTTCTGGCAGCTGAACAGAGCAATAAGAGGGAATAAAACAACTGTAGAAAATTTGACAATAGATGGCGCTGATGTATTCAATAACGAAAGAAAGGCAAATATTATAGCGGATGTTTTTGAAAATTCACACCAAATAACTTATAATCAACAATCGACAGTTGAACGTATGGTATCGAAACACATTCAATGGTTAGACTTACAATCTGTGCCTACCAATGTAACTGATATGTTGACAACCGTGGACGAAGTAAAATTTTTCATTTTTAAGCAAAAAAATTCAAAAGCACCTGGTATAGATGGAATAAAACCAATAGTTTTAAAACGGATGTCAAATGTATTTTTCAATTTTGTTACAAAAATTTTCAATTGGTGCTTAAAAAACTGTTATTTCCCGAAGCAATTCAAAATTGCCAAGGTAATACCAATACTTAAACCAGGAAAAGATAAAAAATCACCCAAAAGCTATCGTCCCATAAGTATGTTGAATGGTTTAGACAAAATTTTTGAAAAAATCATACTAACGCGACTAAATGAATTTACAGAACAAAACAATATTTTGAGTAATGAGCAGTTTGGTTTTAGAAGAGAACATTCAACGATACATCAGGTGAAGAGAATTGTAAATTAAATAAATAGCAACAAAAATCAACGTAAAAGCACAGAAATAGCTTTTCTTGATATTGAGAAAGCTTTTGACTCCATATGGCACAATGGAATTATTTTTAAGCTCAATAAATTTGGTTATCCTATATATGTATTTACAAAAAATTATAAAAAGTTTTTTATCAGACAGATACTTTGCAGTCAATTTGGATAACGAAAAATCTACACAAAGGCACATTCCTGCAGGAGTTCCGCAAGGATCAATCTTATCACCAACGCTGTACACTATATATACTTCAGACTTTAAAGCCCTAAGAAACCAAACAGCGGCCTTCTATGCAGATGACACCGCATTAATAACGAGTGGAAAACTTTCAAATGCAATAGTGAAGAACATGAAAAAAGCTTTAAGCCATGTTGAAAAATACTTCAGAAAATGGAAAATAAAGATAAATCATGGGAAAACACAAGCAATTATTTTCCCGTTTAACAAGTCACCAAAAAGAATTCCGCAAATAACACTTTGTATGCAAGGGACTGAAATTCCAATACTTGATTCAGTCAAATATTTGGGAGTTGTTTTCGATAAAAAACTAACATTCAAAAATCATGTCACACAGGCGGGTGATAAGGCACTAAAGTGCGGAAGAGCGCTTTTCCCTCTGCTTAACCGAAAATCTAAACTAAATTTCAAAAATAAGCTGTTATTATATAATATGTGTATACGACCAATAATGACATATGGCTACCAGGTATGGTCAACGAGATGTGCCAACACTTATCTTAAAAAGCTACAAATTATCCAAAATAAAAACTTTAAGATTATATACAACCTGCCTAGAAGATACTCAACTGCACTGCTACACAGAAATTCAAAAC
This sequence comes from Cordilura impudica, assembly GCA_963682025.1. Lineage (NCBI taxonomy): Eukaryota > Metazoa > Arthropoda > Insecta > Diptera > Scathophagidae > Cordilura > Cordilura impudica. The sequence continues at coordinate 173,710,196 of OY821517.1, read as the reverse complement.
AAGATCTGTTTAAAACTGTCATTAGTAAAATAACAACAAGATTCGAAGACAGAAACAGGTCTTCAAGTTTTGATTTAATAAGAAATTTGTAAAATTAACTTTTTCTGTAACTTCTGAATAGAAGATGCAAGAAGGGGTTAAAGAAAGGATTTCTTAGAAAACTTAAATGTTTTTTCCCTATCTTTTTACCTACATGTAAATATTTCCAAATGTTTTTTCACTTATTAAAAAAAAAAAAAAAAAGTAAATTATTTGTTGCAATACTTTCAGTAAAATCTCAAAAACTGTAGATATTAAATATATGTATAAATTATTTTAATTGTAATGATGATAGTTTTTTAAATAAGTAAATAAAAAAATAAAAAATGGAAGATCTGTGGTGACCTTAAGGTGTGTGATTTAAATTTCTTTGTATATATAGTATATACCATCGAAAATAACTGTAAATTAATCTGTTTCAGGTCATTGGTTTGTTGATTGGTAAGCAAGGAGGTTTCACAAAATATTGTTGTTTCTTTTTTCTATGATTTAGTCGCGCTCATTGTCATCATTACGTCAGAACAGAGTGGCCAAAAAGAACTGAGTACTCACCAGGAAAACAAAACATTTCAAATAAACCGTTAATTGATCCAAATGACGTTCTTCTTAAAAAAATTTGTCGTTTTTAATAACTATGTCAAGGCTCTGGACAAAGATGGAGCAGCAATTAAATATTTGTTAGCAGTTTTTCCTAGAAATTCATATGCCAAAATTAAAGAAGGCATATTTGTTGGCCCTTAGATCAGGAAGCTATTGGATGATGACAATTTTTTACAATGTTTATTGGAGAAAGAATATGCAGCCTGAAGCATCGTGGACAGTTTTCGTGGAAACAATAAGAGTGAAAACTACAGACAAATTGTTGCTGAATTATTGAAAAATTATTACGAATTAGTTGCATGAATGTCACTCAAAATGCATTTTCTTAATTCGCATTTAGATTTTTCCACAAAACCTAGGTGCGGTGAGCGATAAACAAGGGGAGCGTGCTCACCAAGTTTAAAGAAAATTTAAAGGAATTATCAAAGATTTTGGAACAAAAGCATGCTGGGAGACTATTGCTGGACTCTTATGTGTGAAACCGAGCCAACAAAATACAAACGACGTTCAAAAAGCGTCATTCCCTTTTGCAAATTCATTTATTTTTAAATAAACTAATTATTTTTAAACTCTTTCTTTTAACTCATGCTCTCTGTCTGTCTGTCTGTCGTGGGTCAACCCCATTCCCCCTTATCCAATTGATCTTGTTGTGACTACAGATTAATTTTGTGGTAGTCGCGAACAGTCACGCACAGTCACGGAGTGATCTATATGTCATTTTCCCTCATCCAATCGATGAAAATAGCAATCTTATGATTTATTGAAGTTGTAGCTTTAGGATACCAATATTTCTCTACATTTGCTGTTAAATATCTAAAAATAAAAACTTGCACTGGCGCTGTAATGATGTCAAAAAATTGGTGTTGATTTTTATCGTTTCTTTCAAAGTACGAAAGATACTTTTTTGCAAATTCAACAAAACCTTAATAATTTATCTGGTCAAATTAATGCTTATGGAAAGCTTTTTGATGATTTCAAATTCTTAAAGGGATTGCTGTTACTTGAATAAAGAAAATTGTAATCAGAATCCTGGTCCTAATGACGCACATCAGAATAGTAGTATTGCTACTGCGTCTGCTTTATATTTACCAAATCCCTTTCAAAATATTTCTGGTATTGATCCTGCCGTTTCTCATTCAAACAACGTTCAAGTTTTAATTAATAAACCTACTCCAATATTAAATAAAGCTGCATCATTTCCGATTACATCAAATGCTAATAACCATAGTACTCAGCATGCTCTGAACATTATTGCTCCAAATATTTCTTCAATGCCTAGAACTGCTACGGCTAATAATTTACTGTATAATCCTGAAAATTGATTAATTTTGATGCTGCATCACCAATCCCATCTGCTTCAACGTCTGGTACTTCAAATATAGGCCCTACAACTGGAATTGAATCAATACCCACTCCTAGAGGGTTGCAAACAATTCCTCCGAAGAAAACTGTATTTGTTACATGTTTCGCACATGATACAAAAGCTGATGAGATGAAATTTTATGTGATCTCTAAAATTAAAAACTGTATTCCTGAGGATATTAGAGTTTACAACATTAATTCCAGAAATAGAGCATCATTTAAAATAATTGTTCCTGAATACCTATTCGAACAAATCGTAGATGCCAGTTTTTGGACTAAAAACGCATTAATACGTGAATTAATTTATAGAGAAGAAGATAATGCTCGGCTTCCCAAATCCGCTGATCAAAATCCAAAAAACTAATATACATCTTGTATCAAAACGTTAGAGGTATGAATTCAAAACGTTCGTCAATTAATTGTAATAGCTTTGGCTTCAGTAATCATATTATTATATTTACGGAGACCTGGTGCAGTAAAAAAGTTAATAACTCTGAGATTTTTTGCCCTAAATATCAAATTTTCAAAAAAGATAGAGAAAGTTGTGAAAGAATTGAATCTGATAAAATTAATAATCTGTGTAATAATGTAATAAAAAGTCTGGTGGTGGCGTATTGGTTGCTATACTAAACGAATTTTCGTCTGAAGAATTTATCTTAACAGATTTTTTACATATTGAGATTATAAGGGTAAAACACTGTACACGAGCCAGAACACGCCTTAAAATATAACTAAACTCGAACCTGTTTATTGTACATGTTCTGTTTTTTTTTTTTTTTTCAGTACACGTACCAGAACACGAACTTCAAATAAAGCAACACTCGAATCTGTGTGGTTTATGTGTGATCGAAACAAAAAGTACGTGATAGAAAAAATGTTCGTGTAAATAACGAAATATTAAAACGAACACAGTCATGATGGTGTTGGGCACCGTAGAAAATTTAGAAACGCATATAACTGATATGAAAATAAAGATATGTGTTGGCTGCTTTTGAACAGAACATTGTGTGCTTCATGTGAAATTAATAACAGGTCCATATGCATTATTTGCTCATACATTCCGCCTAACTCTCCGCTTTCTGTTTATGAGGATATTCAAATATCTGTTGATTTAAACCAAAATTATATAAAACCATCTGATTTATTAATGTTAATTGGAGATTTTAACATGCCGTCTATATCCTGGAAAGCTGAAGCTGATACCTGAAGCTGCATTTATTCACGGTTTATTGGAAAATTGTCTTTTCCAAGTCACAAATGCATTTGGTAGACTGTTGGACCTTATTTTCGTTAATGAACCTAATGACTTTTCAATATTGCGGTATAGCCTCATTTCTAATCCGGAAGATATATACCATCCAACACTTGAGATATCTTGCTTTTGTTCCTATCCTCATCATAAAAAAAAAGTTAACTCACAGCGATAAAATCTTTTGCTTTAATAATACTAATTACCAAGATTTACAACTCCATCTATTCCAAATTTACTGGATAAATGTGTTATCTCGTTGCAATGATAACATGGACTTGTGTCTGCATACATTTTTTCATCACCTCTTTGAATGTTTCTCGGCATCTGCACCTAAAATGTTACCTCCGAAATCGAATGGTCCTCCTTGGAATATAAAACATCTATCTCAACTTAAAACAAGTAAGAAAATTATTGTCGGCCTAGACGGACGGACGGACGGACGGACGGACGGTCGGACGGAAGGACGGACTGACGGACATTGTTAAATCAACTCAGAAAGTGATTCTGATTCGATCGGTATAATTAAAGATGGGTCTAGGTCAAATATTTTTGGTTGTTACAAACAGCAGCACAGAGTCATTATACCCAAACCACATAGTGGTATAGGGTATAAATAAGAAAAACAAAATGTACAAAAATTATAGAAAATATGGAACATTGATAGATTATATGAAATACTCGTTATCAAGATCGGAATTTATTATTGCTAATCAATGCGCCTATAATAACTATTTAATTAAAGTAGGAATAATCTAAAAAATAATCCAAAATCTTATATATAAAATTCTTCTGTCGCGGTGTTTGTGGTAAAATTCCGCCGAAACGGCTCGACCGATTCTCATGAAATTTCGTGCGCATATTGGGTAGGTCTGAGGATCGGACAACGTCTATTTTTTTTTTGATAGGGCCACTGGGAGGGGTAGCCCCCATACACAGTGAACTTTTAAAATCAGATATCTGGAGTACTATGATAGCAATAAGTGCCACGCCCACTTCAGATATCAAAAAAAAAAAATTCCCAGTTGTTCGTTTCTGAGACCTGCCCAACATCCACACAAAATTTCATGAGAATCGGTCCAGCCGTTTCGGAGGAGTTCAATTACAGAGACCGCGACACGAGAATTTTATATATAACAAGTAAGAAAATTATAGTCGGTCTAGACCGACTATACGATACCCTATACCATGCGTTTAGAAACCCTATCTCTTAGGCCCAACTAACTGGACATTGAAAATAAGCAAAAACCAAATTTGAGTGGGATTTTTATTAATTTTTTTGGCTGCAGATATGAAAAAGTTCATATCGGATGCTATATCTATAAAGGGACTAGGTCCAAAAATGGACCGATCCTGATCATGTTTGGTAAAGTCTCTTGTATTTTGCAAAAATATGTACAAACAAAATTTGAGAAGAATCAGTGCAATATTTTTGTTTTTTAATAGATTTAAGTGAAGATCGGGAAGCAGCTCTATATGGGGTCAAAGGAATCATTTTTGGACTACTCATTAGTGGATGTAATGAACGCATACAAACCCAATTTGAGTAAGATCTATATGACAATTTGGATCTTATGGCAATTTATGTCGATTTCATATGGGTAATTTGTATGGGGGCTAGGTCTGAACATGGACCGATTCTCACCAATTTCAATCCCATGGCAGATAAAAGCTTATATACCAAATTTTGTCAAAATATAGTCATATTTGCGACCTGCAGTTTGATTACAAGCTTTACATGGACACACAGACGGACGGACGGACGGACATTGTTAAATCAACTTAGAAAGTGATTCTGATTCGATCGGTATAATTAAAGATGGGTCTAGGTCAAATATTTTTGGTTGTTACAAACAGCAGCACAAAGTCATTATACCCAAACCACATAGTGGTATAGGGTATAAAAAGTTAAACTCCTCCTTTTTTTGTTTTTTTTTATTTTTTTATTTAGTGCGATTTGACTGCAATTCAGAATGTATGTATGTTTGTATGTATAAATGGACCCGATAGGTGGCGCTGGGGTATAGTCATTTCGAATATTCTTATTTACTGTGCGATTTTACTGAAACTAAGAATGTACATATATGTATGTAAGATGATGCCAAAAATTTTTTTTTGGACCCGGTAGATGGCGCTGGCGTTCGAAAAATAATGAGTTGTCAAATTTATTTAAATTTTATAAGTTCCAGAATTCACAAACGTTTTTATATACAAATATTCTAACCAAAAAGGAAGGAAAAATTGCATTAGCTATTGCTTTATCCGGAATAGCCGCAACATTATTTCATTGTGGTCGTACAGCTAATTCAGCACTCAAATCACCGTTAAAAAACATTCCGGTATGGCAAAAGTTCTGCAAAAATGCAATATCATTATTTGGGATGAATATAACATGGCTTACAAACATTCCTTAGAAGCACTAAATAGAACTTTAAAAGATTTGAAAGGCAATGAAAGACCAGTTTTCAAAACAACTACTTGGTTAAGTGAAAGAACTATTTAAGCCGCAAAAAATTTCGATGTCGATAATATTAAAGTTATTATTCAGGACATGATTGATTCCGAAAGTGTTATTTAAAATCTATGGATAGTGTTGTTGAAGAAAATGAAGCAGTCAATTATCCAAAAGAATTTTTGAATTCACTTGATGTGCCCGATCTACCTCCACATTTATTAAAATTAAAAGTTGGTTCTAAAATAATTTTGCTACGTAGCCTCATCGCTCCGAGACTATGTAATGGCACTAGGTTAATTGTTGAGAGAATAATACCAAATGTTATTGAGGCCACAATTCTCAAAGGCAAATTTAAAGGAGAACATGTCTTGCTGCCACGAATTCCTATGATTCCTACCGACACACCGACAAAAATTCAAAAGATTGCAATTTCCGAACAGATTGGGCTTTACCATGACCGTCAATAAATTACATCGACAATCATTGCAAATATATGGTTTGGACCTCGAAAACAGTTGTTTTTCTAATAATATTGTTCACTCTTTTTAGAATTACAATGATAGAAATATATTGGTCATTCTTATACATATGTATGTTACAATAAATATTTATTTTAATTTTCATAAATAAAACATGGTTTTTCTTTAACAGTTTTAATATTAACAAATGCACAAACGTTTTTTTATATAGATATATACAGATTCTAACTAAAATTAAAAATTCATTGAGGGCAAAACAACGTTTGCCGGGTCCAGCTAGTCATTTTATAAATTTATTAATTCTAAAAGACGTACTGCGGACTTCCCTTCGGTTATGAAGTACGGTGATTTAGAATCTTTAGATGTTAACTCCATAAGTAATATGTTTGCAGACTTTTTTGCATCAACTTATTCTTCGACAGTATTTAATAGCAATAATCTGTATCCATACATAATATCGGAATCTTCAATTATTAATATACCATCCATAAATCAACATACAGTTCTGAATGCCCTGACAAAATTAAAATTGTCGTATGCTGCTGGTCCTGACGGTGTTCCTAGTTGCATTTTAAAGCGCTGCGCACATTTATTGTATATTCCTTTGACTTATATGTTTAACATATCCCTTAAATTGGGTTACTTTCCTCCCATTTGGAAAGAATCATTTATTATTCCCTTCTTTAAGTCTGGATCTAAAGCTGGTATTTCGAATTATAGAGGTATCGCTAAATTAAGTGCTATTCCAAAGCTATTTGAAAACTTATATGTGACACGTTGTCTCATCATGTGTCCTCTATCATATCTCCAACGCAACATGGATTCTGCAAATCACGCTCTACAATAACAAATCTTTTGGAGCTTATGACTTTGGTAAATGATGGTTTTATTAATATGAAACAGATATTATTTATAATGATTTTACCAAGGTAGTTGATAAAGTAAATCATGATCTATTTTTGTTTAAGCTTGACCGTATGGGCTTTGGTATATTGCTGATAAAATGGCTTGGATCATATTTAAAAGACAGAACACAATGTATTAAGTTTCGTAACTCATATTCCAACAATTTAAGTGTATTATCTGGTGTACCTCAAGGTAGTCACTTGGGACGTCTTTTATATATGCTATTTATTAATGAACTTCCTTCTGTAATTAAACACTCAACTTCATTAATGTATGCAGACGATATAAAGTTCATTTTTACCCTAAATAATCTTGATCAACAGTCACTTTTACAGAATGATATTGATCGTTTAACTACTTGGTGTAATATTTATCTAATGGACCTAAATGTCAAAAAATTCAAATATATGGTTTTTACAAGATCAATTCCAATTAATGGTCAGTATATCATGAATAATGCTGTGCTTGATTTAGTGGATACATTCAATGACCTTGGCGTACTTCTGGATAAAAAATTAGACTTTAGAAGTCATATTTCGCTAACAATAAATAAAGCTACTGGTGTACTTGGATTCATTAAACGGTGGACTAAAGAGTTTTCGGATCCGTATACAACAAAACAATTGTTTACTACCTTGGTAAGACAAATACTCGAATATGGGTTCAAAAAAATTTTTTGTTATTTTGTCTTCGTGGTTTGGGCTGGGATCCTAATATGACGTTGCCATCTTATGAAAATCGTCTGGCTCTATGCTATGCTAATGCTAATTTTAATCCACTTCGTAGAATTTGTGATGAGTTTAATATGCTGTATCAGTTTATTGATTTTAATAAAAGTTTGGGCATTGTGAGAAGAGATATTATATTACTCTTAAATGCATTAAATTAACTGAATTAAATTAATGTTATATATTAGTTTTGTTAAATGTTTAATTATCTATATATATAAAATTCATTTTCTGTTTGTTTGTTTGTTTGTTTGTTTGACCGCTATACAAATTTTTATTTTTCAACAGATTTTTTTGAAATTTTGTACACACGATCTCCATACCCCAGGAAAGGTCGCCATGTACTTCTTACCGGCCACGCCTACTTTTACGCCCACTTTTTATGTAAAATTCATTTTTTGTTTTATTCATATTTGTTCACTATAAAAATTTTTATTTGTTAACAGATTTCTCTGAAATTCGGTACACACGAACCCTGTACTCCATTTAAGGTCGCCATAGACTTTTTATCGACCATGCCTACTTTTACGCCCACTTTTTATATACAATTCATTTTCTGCTTTTTGGTATATTTGTTCGGTATACAAATTTTTATTTTTCAACGCATTTCTCTGATCTTTGTACCTCAGGCCAGGTCACCGGGTGATTCTTGCGGCCACACCTACTGTTACGCTCACTTTTTGTATACAATTCGTTTTCTGTTTTTTGGTATATTTGTTTGCTATACAAATTTTTGTTTTTCAACGGAATTCTCTGAAATTTGGTACACACGACCTCTGTACTCCACCTAAGGTCGCCATATGCTTCGTACCGGCCACGCCTACTTTAACGCCCACTTTTTGTATACAATTCATTTTGTTTTTTGGTATATTTGTTCGCTATACAAATTTTTATTTTTCAACCGATTTCTCTGAAATTTGGTACACACGATCTCTCTCCTCCAGGGAAAGTCGACATATTCTTCGTACCGGTCACGCCTACTATTACGCCCACTTTTTGTATACAATTCATATTCTGTTTTTTGGTACATTTGTTCGCTACGCAATTTTTTTTTTACGGATTTCGCTGAAATTTGCTACACACGATCTCTGTACTCCAGAGAGGTCGCCATATGATTCTTGCCGGTCACGCCTACTTCTACGCCCGCTTTTTATACAAAATTAATTTTCTGTTTTTTGTATATTTGTTCACTATAGAAATTTTTATTTTTCAAGGGATGTCTAAAATTTGGTCACACGATCTCTATACTACAGGGAAGGTCACCATATGCTTTTTTAAAAGCCACGCCTACTTTGCGCCAACTTCTATGTATATAAAACTTTTTTTTTCCTTTTATTTGTTTCTTTATTTGATTGCTATAAAAACTTTTATTTTTCAATGGCTTTCTTCGAAATTTAGTACATATTCCAGGGAAGGTCGCTATATGATTTTTACCGACCACGCCTACTTTTACGCCCAATTTTCTTATAAAATTCACATTTTGTTGTGTGGTATATTTCTTCCCTATACACATTTGTACTTTTCAATGAATTTCTCTGAAATTTGGGTTACACGGAAATAACTACACGGTGAACAAATTCCCCAAACTTAAAAAAAGGTACCCAAAAGAAATGAACAAATTCCCCATTTATTTTTAATCGAAATAAAAAATGGACTTACTATCCAAATTCATTCTTAGATTTTTACATATTTTTATTTAATGAATTTTGTTAAATATTTATTTTAGTAAACACTTGCATACTGCTCTCAATATATGTTGGCAACAGCTGCGCGGCAGCACAGGTGTGGTTGCCAAACGCGCGGAAGCGGCGCGCGGCGTGCGACCGCGCACTCGGACGCGACGGGTGCGGACGCGATGCGCTCTCGGAACACAGCTCAGCTAAAATATCGCAATGCTCTAAAAAATATGTTTTAGGAATTAAAATAAGTTAACGAGAACTAAGCGGAGGCACGGGTAGTAGCTGCGAAGAAGCGGCGCGAGGCGCGTGGACGCGACGCGCTCGCGGAACACAGCTCAGCTAAAATATCGACCGCGGACTCGGACGCGACGGATGCGCACGCGACGCGCTTTCGGAACACAGCTCAGCTAAAATATCGCAATGCTCTAAAAAATATGTTTTAAGAATTAAAATAAGTTAACGAGAACTAGGCGGTGGCACTGGTAGTAGCTGCGAGGAAGCGGCGCGAAGCGCGCGGACGCGACGCGCTCGCGGAACACAGCTCAGCTAAAATATCGACCGCGGACTCGGACGCGACGGATGCGCACGCGACGCGCTCTCGGAACACAGCTCAGCTAAAATATTGCAATGCTCTAAAAAATATGTTTTAGGAATTAAAATAAGTTAACGAGAACTAAGCGGCAGCACGAGTAGTAGCTGCGAGGAAGCGGGGCGAGGCGCGCGGACGCGGACGCGACGGATGCGGACGCGATGCGCTCGCGGAACACAGCCTACCAAAAATATTGCAATGACCTGAAAAATATATTTTGGCGATTAAAATAAGTTGACAACAACTGCGCGGCAGCACGGGTCTGGCTGCCAAACGCGCGAAAGCGGACGCGACTCGCTCGCGGAACACAGCTTAGTGAAATGTCGTATGATAAATTTTATCTACGTATGTGAAATAATTAGCTGTTGATCAAAATAGGGCACACATATACTATAAGCAGTTGCTTAAAGAAACCTTGCGACACAATATTAAACGTCGCATTAGTCTTTCATTTCTGAAACTTGAATTTGACGTCTCTGCTCAATGACGATCACTTATTGAATGAATTAATTCAATTTTTAAAAGTCTTGATTCCTTTAATTTGCGGCCCATTCCATTACATTTGATGTTTATAAATAAACTGAAAAAAAAAACTTAAAGCGGTTTCGCACCTTATTTTTGAAGCATTTTTGCTGCAGCATCTTATAAAAAACCTCTAAATTAAAAAACCAAAAACTTTTTAATTGAAATAAAAAATGAATTTACTGCCCATACAAATTTTTGGGGAGAAAGTTCATTTTATTGGGGAATTTGTTAATTGGGGACTAAGTACTCAGCGCCTGGTAAGCATAGTGAACCATTTTTCAAGTCAAAGGCCTTTTCATCCCGGGCAAGACCGGGTAAAAACAGCTAGTATATATATAAATTATAACATAAATGTATACTTTAAGTAGTCTGTAAGGATGATTCCATATTAGTAAATAAATAAATAAATAAATAAATAAATAAATAAATAAATATATAAAAAAAAAAAAACTTAACGAAGTGATCGAGATAAACTGTAAGTATTTTCGTACTCAATTGATTCCAGCAAAACAGAATTTTAACATGAGAACCCCTGCATATTTTTTGTGTAGCACAGTGTTATCAGATGCTATTTAATTTCTTTTGATACAGTCGAAAATATAGCTGTTTCGACTTAGAACAATTCGGTTGACCCGTATTTATTCTGGGTGCATATAATTTTGCATATTCAATTCATTAGTACATTTGTTTAAAAATAGCCAGTGCTTTTTAAAATATTTTTTACATACAATTATTTTTAATGTAATTTTTATATATAAATAAATTGATGTTGAAAAAAGAGTAGACAAGAGAATTTTATTTTAATCCCTTATATCAGAATTTATCTTGCTGTTTATATTGCTGTGTGTAAAACGAAAATTTAATTCAATTCATTAAGTTGAATACCATGCATATGAAAACTGCTTTTCGAAAAAAGCATTTGCATATTTCACGTGAATACAAATTGATTTAATACGTGGTACTTTTTTTTTTTCTAATTTGTCGGTCTGTGTTACACTTAACAACTTAATAATATACTATTTTACCGATTTAACTAACTTTTAAAGTATGCACAATGGAAAAAGATTTTAAAAGCCACGACCACACCAACATGCTAAACCACAAAATGTATATTTAAATCTGACCGTTAACACTTATGCACATAAAAGTCATTCCGTGTGTCAGGGAAGATATGAAAATATATTTCTTTCTTCACATAAAACTTAATTTTTATTAGACCATTTTTTAAACAGCCATCGATGTAGCAAAAATTTCATGTATCATGTGGTCGAATATGATTGATTTTAAATTTCTTACTGGTATTTGCTGGCTTCGTCTTCATGGAATGCCCTATTTAAATTATCTTTAACTAGGTAATGATACCAATCCTGTTTTAAATATATGTACGAGAAAGTACTTCAATACACAGACAAGCATATTTGTGTGGTTTTCGAGCTGTTGATCGCAACATTACAATAAAGTTTGCAGTTAATATGGTTGGTTTTCTACTTTGAAACGAAAAAAAAAACACAATTTTCCTAAGCGTCCTTTCATTTCCAAACGTCTGCTTGTGGTTAATTGTGTTAATGAAGTTTAAAATTATCAACATTATTATATTAAAATGTAATTTTAAAAAACCACACTACGGCTCACAAAGGAAAACAAAATGAACTATATAAAATAAAAAAAGAAAAAAAAAAACTTCGAACCAGCAGGTAATTAAATTGCTAAATAATGTTATAAAATTTGCTACAAAAAAAAAAAAAAAAAAAAATATATGTGTAATATGTTAAATAATTCTGAATCGACATTTTTTGTCAAATGTTATGAATACCAGCTTACAACGCGGTACGATTTAAATCTTCAAAAAATTTTGATGTACTATGAAAGAGCAGCATTCAAAGAGTGCGCTTTCATTTCGTTACACGAATTGCATTAGTAAAAAAGTATTATAAATTTAATACAATGTGTGTTAGAATGTATTTATTTTTTAAATTCACTGCTCGGAATATCAGTATCTCGTCCAGTGCCATTGTATCTTTGTAGTTGCATCTTGTGAGCATTTCCGGAGTAAATGTATAAAACAGTAAGTCTTATGTTAAAGTAGGGCATTAGTATTATCCTTTAAACTTCTTCCTTTATCACTTAATTTTATGTCATCTTAGAGATTGTGTATTGTTTATACCATTTCCTATGCCATTTGCTATTATGAATTGCTAGAAACAAAAAACAATTTGTTGCTCAAAAAGCTGGCAACAGAAAGCTGCTCCTGACTTAATTAATATATAACATTTAAAATATATTCTTAAAATATTGATCTCTTATGTTTATATAGAACTAGATGTAACCCGGTGTGCTTCGCTACACCCCCTGCCCCCCACAAATCGTTATGAGAGGGCTCACGCAAAGTCCCAAGGCTCTCACTAATACAGTAATTCAGATATATCACATTTAATATTAAGTTTGTGTGGAGGTGCCAGGCGCATTTATCCAATCCCGCCCATTTTTTTTGTCTGACTACTCACGTTAATAATAGATGACCTGAGACAAATTCGATATCTGAAATTTGCTTTGTATTGGAGGTGCCACACCCTCTAAAAATATTTAAATAGACTACAGCCGGTAGCAGGAAGGAAGGAAGGTCATATGAGCAGTTACGGAGATTAACTCATACAAACAAACAAACAAACAAACAAATATGACCTCTTTACTATGTTAGTATACATTATTAGCATAGATTTTTTATTCGAATACTTGGTGATATACAATGTTTTTTGGTTTTTTCATTCCTTACAATAATTATCAGATTTTACGGCATTCCTACCCTGGAGCAAGGCACATCTAGTTGCCCATGAGAAGAAGATGGATTATCAAAATTAGATCTGGCAACAGTTAACTATTGGCCTTGAACTTGGAATATCATTTGGTAATTTCTCTTTTTAGCGATTATTAATTTTGCCCAGTTTTGATTTTGAAGAATTTTTTGGGCGTTTTTTATTTTTCGCAATTTTTGGTTTTGGCGAATTTTTGATTTTGGCGATATATTTTCCACGACAATATAATGTACTTGTCAAAAGACTGTTGCTTCCGTAGTACTTCATATTATTTATATAGGAGGTGCCATGTCCACTAATCCCATCCCGACCAATTTTTATTGGACTACTCACATAAATATCTGACAGACTCGTGCAAAATGTCGAGTCTTTCCCTCGACACTACGCCCACTGCTACGATCACGCCCATTTTTATGTTCGACTAATCATACAAAGAACTTATGGGCTCATGCAAAGCCACAAAGCCCTCTCTTTTAGAGTACTCCAGATATATGATATAAAATAGTTACTTTGCATGGGGAGTGCCATGCCAATTTTTTGTCCGATTACTCATACTAAAATCTGATGGTGTCATGCAAAGTGTCAAAGCTTCCCTTTTTTAGTACACCAATTATATGATACAAAGCTATATGATACTTTGTCTAACTAATCACATGAATAACATATGAGCTCACATAAAGTCCCAAGACTCTCACTATAACAGTACTCCAGATATATGGCATTTTTGATTTAATTTGTGTGGCTGGTGCCACGCCCCTTGGTCCGATACTGCCCATTTTGTGTCCGACTACTCACATTAATAATAAGTGACACCAGACAAATTTCAAAAGCTCTCTCTATCACAGAACTCGAGATATATAATATTGAATTATTACTACTATGGGAGGTGCCACGCCCACTTTTCCGATCACGCCCATTTTCGGCATAGCTACCAATATTAACAATAGGTGACCTCACACAAATTTGTAAAGCTCTCCCTATCATAATACTCAATATATATAAATTATATTAATAATTTACTTTGTGTGGGACGTGCCACGCCCACTAAGAATATTTAAAAGATTATAGCCTATAGCACTTCCCATATCCGCAGTAAGACTCTGTGAAAATTTCAGGAATATCAGATGGGTAGTTACGGAGATTACCTCCTAGAAACAAACAAACAAACAAAAAACAAACACACATTACCTCTTTATAATATTAGTATAGATTGAATGCGTGTCAATTCTTCTATTTACACTTTTCACCCTAATAGACTTTAATATTTTTTTCAGAATTCAAAATTTAATTTTGTATATAAACTTTTACTGAGCTTCTTTAATTTATTTACCTTATACCACAATGTGGTCAGGGATTAATGAATTTGTGCTGCTGTTTGTAACTATCAAAAATATTTAACACGTTTTATCGACTCACTTCTTGAGTCGATTTAGCGATGTCCATTTAGTCATCTGTGTGGCCATGTGAAACTTGTACCCAAACTGCAAATATGAATAAATACTACATGGAGTGAAAGGAACAGATTTATGGATTCGAGATCAATTTTATTCTCCGTTAAGTGAAGAAGAGGATTTGTCAAACTCTTAAAAATATGCTTCCGTCTCTGATATGACTTCTATCTTTTCAAGTTTGGGAACAATAATAATTGCTGGGGGCCAGATCTGTAGAATATGGAGGGTGGGGAAGCAATTCGTAATCTAAAGACTTTGATTTTGCTAAAGCCAAAGCAGATGAATGCATCATCATAATGCATCATCATAATGGTACAAGATTTTTTTCTTATTTAAGTGGGGCTGTTTTTTTTTTTTCTTAATTTCTTCATCCATTCTCATAACTCAACATAGAACTTGGCAGTTATTGGTTTTCCTCCCTCCAAATAATCAATAAATATTATACGAGGTGCAATGCATCCCAAAAAACAGTTGCCGTTATCTTGTTGAGTCTTTGGCCGCCTTGGTCGGCTTTCGCTCGCTTGCAACTACTCCGCAGACTGTCTATTGGGCTTTGGTGTATAGTAATAAATCCACGTCTCATCCATTTTTATAAGCGAATCTAATTGAATTTACTTCAAATATCTCCAAAAAAATACTTTGAATTATGAAAACGTTTCAGTTTTTGTTGAGTTGTTGAAAATCACGGCACCCATCGAGTAGAAAGCTTTTTCGTATTTAAATGATAATTTAATGTATGCCGAGCTCTCTCTTTTGAAATATTATTATTATTTATTAATAGATTTTCTAGTTGTATGTACATATTCATTAATTTAAAATATTTTGTATCTATATTTGGCATAACTTAATGTTGTGAGCCAGATTGGCACTATTCTAGTTATACTTATAATTTTTATAAACTATACCACTATGTGGTTTGGGTATAATGACTTTGTGCTGCTGTTTGTAACAACCAAAAATATTTGACCTAGACCCATCTTTAATTATACCGATCGAATCAGAATCACTTTCTGAGTTGATTTAACAATGTCCGTCCGTCCGTCCGTCCGTCCGTCTGTGTGTCCATGTAAAGCTTGTAATCAAACTGCAGGTCGCAAATATGAATATATTTTGATGAAATTTGGTATATAAGCTTTTCTCGGCCATGGGATGAACGCTATTGAAATTGGTGAGAATCGGTCCATGTTCAGACCTAGCCCCCATACAAATTACCCATATGAAATTGACATAAATTGCCATAAGATCCAAATTGTCATATAGATCTTACTCAAATTGGGTTTGTATGCGTTCATTACATCCACTAATGAGTAGTCCAAAAATGATCCCTTTGACCCCATATAGAGCTGCTTCCCGATCTTCACTTAAATCTATTAAAAAACAAAAATATTGCACTGATTCTTCTCAAATTTTGTTTGTACATATTTTTGCAAAATACAAGAGACTTTACCAAACATGATCCGGATCGGTCCATTTTTGGACCTAGTCCCTTTATAGATATAGCATCCGATATGAACTTTTTCATATCTGCAGCCAAAAAAATTAATAAAAATCCCACTCAAATTTGGTTTATGCTTATTTTCTATATCGAAGTAGTTGGACCGAAAGATAGGGTCTCTAAACCATGGTATAGGGTATCATATAGTCGGTCTAGACCGACTATAATTTTCTTACTTGTTTATTATTTAATATATTTGAAATTATTTTAATGTATTATATAAAAAGGAAAAAAGATTTTTACAAACAGATATGGATATTTATACCCTATACCACTATGTGGTTTGGGTATAATGACTTTGTGCTGCTGTTTGTAACACCCAAAAATATTTGACCTAGACCCATCTTTAATTATACCGATCGAATCAGAATCACTTTCTGAGTTGATTTAACAATGTCCGTCCGTCCGTCCGTCCGTCCGTCTGTGTGTCCATGTAAAGCTTGTAATCAAACTGCAGGTCGCAAATATGAATATATTTTGATGAAATTTGGTATATAAGCTTTTATCGGCCATGGAATGAACGCTATTGAAATTGGTGAGAATCGGTCCATGTTCAGACCTAGCCCCCATACAAATTACCCATATGAAATCGACATAAATTGCCATAAGATCCAAATTGTCATATAGATCTTACGCAAATTGGGTTTGTATGCGTTCATTACATCCACTAATGAGTAGTCCAAAAATGATCCTTTTGACCCCATATAGATCTGCTTCCCGATCTTCAGTTAAATCTATTAAAAAACAAAAATATTGCACTGATTCTTCTCAAATTTTGTTTGTACATATTTTTGCAAAATACAAGAGACTTTACCAAACATAATCAGGATCGGTCCATTTTTGGACCTAGCCCCTTTATAGATATAGCATCCGATATGAACTTTTTTATATCTGCAGCCAAAAAAATTAATAAAAATCCCACTCAAATTTGGTTTTTGCTTATTTTCTATGTCCAGTTAGTTGGGACTAAGAGATAGGGTTTCTAAACGCATGGTATAGGGTATCGTATAGTCGGTCTAGACCGACTATAATTTTCTTACTTGTTTTATAATATGAGACTACTTATATATTAAATTCATTCATTATTAATTTTCGATATTTTAAAGATAATTCTAGGTATTTATACAATGCGTAGAAATTAGTTCCATTTAAAATGTTCAGTCGTCATTTATACTAAGTTGGATTTTACCAAATGGTCTTAATCTTAGATCTTTGTAAATTGTGCAAACACCTAAAAAGTGGTAGGTATTCTCCGATGCATTTAAATTACAGATTGTGCAGATACTATTTGTGTTGTTCCTCAAGGATCTGGCATTTAAGTCAAGTAGACCCCCTCTGACTTTTATTATCATACTAGTGATGCGAGATGAAAAATTTATAGCAAGTGAAGGTGTAACGTTGTAGTTTAATTGACAATAAAAGTCATGGCTTAGTGAGTTCGTTGCGTTTAATACATTTTCTTCACGTTATTTTATTTCTAATAAACTTATTGTCGAATTCCATTGTGTGCATAGTGGCTGATTAGTATTATAAGGCGTAAAATTAAGGCGTTGACAAAGATTTGACCACTCATTTGCCCAGTAGATGTTTTTATTTATAATTTCCTCAGCAAGAATACGTGGCAATCTGTGTTGATTCATATTTAATACGTTATTTATGTAGGAACAAGTAAGAAAATTATAGGCGGTCTAGACCGACTATACGATACCCAATACCATGCGTTTAGAAACCCTATCTCTTAGGCCCAACTAACTGGACATTGAAAATAAGCAAAAACCAAATTTGAGTGGGATTTTTATTAATTTTTTTGGCTGCAGATATGAAAAAGTTCATATCGGATGCTATATCTATAAAGGGACTAGGTCCAAAAATGGACCGATCCTGATCATGTTTGGTAAAGTCTCTTGTATTTTGCAAAAATATGTACAAACAAAATTTGAGAAGAATCAGTGCAATATTTTTGTTTTTTAATAGATTTAAGTGAAGATCGGGAAGCAGTTCTATATGGGGTCAAAGGGGTCATTTTTGGACTACTCATTAGTGGATGTAATGAACGCATACAAACCCAATTTGAGTAAGATCTATATGTCAATTTGGATCTTATGGCAATTTATGTCGATTTCATATGGGTAATTTGTATGGGGGCTAGGTCTGAACATGGACCGATTCTCACCAATTTTAATAGCATTCATCCCATGGCCGATAAAAGCTTATGTACCAAATTTCATCAAAATGCATTCATATTTGCGACCTGCAGTTTGATTACAAGCTTTACATGGACACACAGACGGACGGACGGACGGACAGACATTGTTAAATCAACTCAGAAAGTGATTCTGATTCGATCGGTATAATTAAAGATGGGTCTAGGTCAAATATTTTTGGTTGTTACAAACAGCAGCACAAAGTCATTATACCCAAACCACATAGTGGTATAGGGTATAAAAATGCAGCTTTAAAGTAAAGAGATATAAAGGATTTAAACCAGTTTCTAGATAGATCATATAATTTGGAGTTGTAGTTGGTAAATACAGCATTTTTTTAATAAAAAACGAAACAGCTTTTCCACTTCTTCAAATTTTTCGTAGCCCCAAACTTGTACAGCATAACACATAATTGATCGGGAAGCAGCATGAAATATCTTTAGTTTATTAGACTCTGATATTTGGGGGTGGTTAATATATTTCGACCACGTTGTGTTGATTGCCAATTTTGATGCAGCCAATTGGTTTTTTAAATATATCTTGAAATACAATTTATACGTGATATCTACACCAAGGTATTTATAACTGTTTACGATCTCGATGTTTTCATCTCCAAAATGCCAATTCAGGAGTTTGGAGATTCTTGTGCCCGACCTTAACACCATTATTTTAGATTTATTTAAATTAACTTTTAAGCACCACAGTTGGCAGTAACTACATAATGCATCAATCATGCTTTGTAGTTCTGTTGGTGATTCCGATAAGATAACAATATCGTCGGCATAAAGCAGGATTTTCACTGAAGTATCAGCAACATTTACACCACCAGGGAGTACATCAACTATATCATTTATATATAATGAAAATAGCACCGGGCTTAATATGCACCCCTGTTTTACACCTATATCAACAGAAAATGGTTTAGAGAAAGTGCTGCCATCCCAAATATGGCTTGTATTATTTTCATAGGCGTTCTGTAAAATTCTGATTGTTTTTGATGACATTCCCATGCATGAAAGTTTATAAAATAGACTATTTCTAGGAATTGTATCAAAAGCACAAGAGAAGACAACAAAGAAGGCATATGTATTTTTACCGTTCAATTTGTTTAGATTTACAATGTTTACCAAGTTAAAGATATTATCTACAGTGGAGTAATTCTTTCTGAAACCCGCTTGATATTCATTCAGTATTTTGTTGTTATCTAACCATTCAGTTATTATATTTAATAAAATTGTGTTGAAAATATTGTATGTAGCATCAATAAGCGACAAGCCATGGTAGTTTTCTGGAAGAGTTGGATCTCCTTTTTTAAAAAATAGAATCATTATAGAGCTACGAAAGCTTGATGGTACTTTTTCCTGTAGAAATATTATGTTAAAGACTGATAATATTTCGCTAACGAAGCATTCTGGAGCAAATTTATAAAATTCGTAGCTAATACCATCTTGGCCTGGAGCTTTATTATGCTTCAAATTTTTAATAACGGACGATAATTCGCAGTATTCTATAGGAGAATCTAAAAAGGGTCGGTGATTATGATTATTTTCCGTGGTTTGTAACATAGAACTAAAGTGAATTAGGAACTCATCTGCTTTTAAGTTACCTCTGACAAAGTGCTTATAAGATTTCAGTGAGTTTGATAGTTTCCACCAGTCACTACTGCACTTTACTGTGTTTGATTTGTCCAGGTTATTATTATATAAATCCAGTTTTTTATTATTACATAGTTTTAGTTATTTAGCCCGACATGTAAAATAAAGTGCTTTGTTTATGGTTGTATGATTTTTTCTGTATAATTTGAACCTTTTTAACACTTGTTTCCGTGAGCGAGCACATTGCCAGTCAAACCATTTTTGCTTTGGTTCAAAAAATGGGTTCTTCACTTTTAATAATGCAGCTTGCTTTATTTTAGTCGTTACTGTAGACACCAAATTATCTACCGAAACGTTTGATTGAAGATGAACATTAGTAGAGAGCGAACAAAGAATATCGACATATTTAGGCATGTGTTTGTCATTCCAACGCAATCTATGGAGGTAGTCTTTTACATTTGTCTCATTAGAATTCAAAGATTTGATTTTTATACATAATGGCATATGATCGGAGTACGGTTTGGATGCAACTGAAAAATCATCAACATATTGCAGAAGACTATGCGAACAGATGCAATAATCAATGACCGAACTACCCATAATACCGCAAAAGGTGTATTCGCCATGAGCATCGCTACCCGTCCTTCCGTTAAGCACAATACCACCAATATCGTTAATCAACTCCATGAGTTTTTTACCTTGTTTATTAAAAGTATTATCTTTTGAACATCTATATTCCCGAATGTTTGGCAAATCTTTTATAAAGTTTGAGTCAAAAATCTGTTCATTTGAAATTCTAGAATTCTAAAAATTTTAAAGTATATATTTTTTGTAGATCTTGCCACTTGCACGACCCACTCTATGAATTTTCTTTGCTGCAATCCAATGAAGACTGCAATTTTTAAAATGCGATGAGAAAAGATGTTGCTTATCTGCTACTACGTGCGTTTCAAAAAGAAAAAATACATCAAATTTATTTATGTAAGATAAAAAGTTTCCAAAGTTTATTGATTTAGCAAGATTGGCTACATTATATGATAATAAAGAGAGGGTATTAAACAGCTATTGTGCTGAAAAAGTTCCTATTTGGCTGCCACCATCTTTGTGATACTCTGTGGCACCTACTTCTAACGGGTAGTTGCATTCTGTCAACAGTTTGGACAAAATTTCAGCATTATAATTTGAATTTGCTATGACTTCACCATTGGACCATGTATATTTATTATTGTTTAAAAAAATACAATATTCTCCAAGTCTTACTTTAACGTTGTTCTTATTTTTGGTTATTTTCTTGCTTATCTGATGCAAATTATAACGTACGTTCTGCTCTTCCTCTGTGTAATCTTTTTGTATGTATGTATATCGGTAGACCCTTTAATTTCTTTTTAGCAGCAGTAACATTGTAGGCCTGCATACTAGTCTCCAACGTAAAACAATATGATTTACCCCCAGCTATAATACGGGTTGACATAATATTACTGTATACCTTAAGTACATCAGTGCATATTTTTAAAAATTCATGTTTAGCTGCATTTGTACTCCAACCACTTAACCAGTAACAATAACGTTTGTTGACCGAGACTTGCGATCAATAAATTCTAGCCTGGATGATAATTTTTTTACGTCGTTTTTTAATTTAAAATTTTCCATTTTTAATTCTTCAATATCCGATTTAAGTTCGATTAAATGAGATTTTCTAGTGACATCTTTCAATTTATCGTCTAAAAGGGAACATAATTTTTCCCAAGAGAACACATCTTGAGAGCTGTTTTGGTTTGAGTTTTGCATATTTTTACAAGATAAAAATTTTTTATGGTTGTTTTCCTCAGTGTACTCTGGCGATGTGGATTGTATTGTTCTCTTATTACTCACTTGTTTTTAAAGCATACGTTTAGGCATACCTGTATAAACAGCAAAGGCAACACTTTTTGTCTGAAGCAGCTGATAAGTAAAAACAAACGGCAAACGACGATATAAATACAGCCAACAAAAAATGATGTACAAAATAGAAATTGGAAATTAATAAAGATCCGCACGAAACACCGAGTTCTCATGAATATGACCACCAAGATACGTTTTATAACAAGTTCATTCCAAACCAAGATCCACCTCTTCAGTAATCGCAGCAACAAACCGGCCGTGAGATACCAATACCAAAACACCAGTTATAACCGGTGATAACACAACCACTCCGAGCACCAAAAAAACTCACTTGCAGACAGTTTTTGTATATTTTAAGACTATGATCTTTTATATTTGTAAAATATAATTTAAAGTTAAACGCAGAAATAAAATTGCACTTTTTAACACTTTAAGACCAGGGTTGCCAATCTCTCTTTTGAAATATTTATGGTGTCAGCAATCTCATTCTCTTATATCTTTCGATCGTCCAATACTTTCTTTCTACATTTTTTCGGTAACTGCCCCATTTGGACGACCAGGACGATCTGCATAATTTGTGCTCGTACGACGTTTGAATTTAGAATACCACCTTTTAACCATCCATGGAATATTACGGCGAAGATTCATCAATCCAATCTTTGACTTGGACGTTATGTTTTCCCACCCAAAAAACAATGTTTAATGAAAGCACAAAACTATTTGCAATTCATTTTTTCTCAAACTTTAAAAGCAGCATCATTTTTATAATGGTAACTTTTTTTCAAATTAATGAAGTGTCATAAAATTTTCAACCCATTTTTCTAATGGTTGGCAATACTGAATAAACCAAAGAAAAAAATGGCACTTGTCGCTCCATCTATATGAGCCCATGTGCCTTGCACTCCACTACTACTATCTGTAACCCAATGCGCTTCGCTACACCCATCGTAGCGAAATAAAAAGCTGGGAATACATTTTGTAGAAAACAATTTTATTTACGTTTGGAGATTTTCGTTTTTGTTTTGTGATTTTTGATTTGGCGCTTTTTGAATTTGGCGTTTTTTGTTTTTTGCGTTTTTTGTTATTCGCGATTTTCGGTTTTGGCGATTTTTCATTTTGACGATTTTTGGTCTTAGCGATTTTTCTTTGTCATGGTTTTTGATTTGGCGATTTTTGTTTTTTTGCAATTTCTGTTTTGGCGATTTTTGATTTTGGTGATTTTTGATTTTAGCGATTTTTGATTTTGCCGATTTCTGCCTTTAGCAATTTTTGTTTTTTGCGATTTTTTATTTTGGCGATTTTTGTTATTCGTGATTTTTGCTTTTTGCGATTTTTGCTTTTTGGCGATTCTGCCCATATTGTCCACGATTACTCATAGTTGAGGAGGTTAGGAACAAAAGGTGACATTTACGCATTCAGCTTCAATCACCTTTTTTTGCTATCCGACTATAAACCCAGAATTCTATCTATTTACGCAATTATCAACTTCAAAAGAAGACCACATTCGAAGAAAAATCCACGTCAGTAGCTGCGTTCGATACAATCATTTTGACTCAAACACAGTAGTGGTGAAGCCTTTAATATCAGATAGTATTATTTTCTCGACGTTGCTAAAGTCGTATCAAAATGGGTACATTTGCTGATAAAATGGATCGAATTAGAATTTTTCGATTGTGTATTGATTAAATCGAAAATCGAATCTATAGGACATTATGGCAATACTAAATCCATAGACTTGTTTGTTTTGCTGTTGTACTTGTAGTTTCATATTCTTTGGTTTGGATGTCAAAATTGACAAAACATTGAATTGTATTCTCCTGAGCCAAGGTATTGAATTATCTGTTGTGACCTCGCAGTATTTTCTCACTTTGAATCTTTAATAATGGTTTCTTAAAGTAGGATGAAGAAGCAGTGAACGTGGCGAGTATTAATCAAGGATCGCGTAAAAAGCAAAGGAAGGAACGAAGTAAGCGACAAGTACAAGATAATAAGTGAGTTTATATTTTAAAATTAGATTTTGTGTTCTATTTATTTTGTAATACTTCAATTTTATTCTTTGTTTTGGTTTCAGATATACAGACAAGGACCCTCTATGTCTTGAGTTTGTAGTTCCTTGCAAGCATACACCTTCATCACTATTCAAGTGTTCAAAATTGAAAGAGCAAGATATCACCAGGAATCGAAAACAATTTTATACCAACAAAGGAAAAACAAAACGACTCATAACAGCTTTCAAGCCAAAAGGAACCACTGCTGATAAAAAAAAGTAATAAACCAAAACCCCGGAAGTTTTCCACTAACTTTTATTTAATAAATAATAATAACAAGGCAGTAAGAGTCTGCAAATCTTTATAAAAGCTTTTAGCTTGGGTCGCAAAAGACTAAGCACAATTTGCAAAACCATAAGGAGTGGCAATATTCCTGAAGAGAAAAGGGGTGGAGATAGAAAGTCCAGAAAAAGTTTAGAAAAAAAGAAAAGTGTTTACCTGCCAAGGAAAGCCACTATAACTAACAGGAGTAAGTCCTGCAGAATTTATTTGTCTTCTGAATTAAACATATCAAAGTTGTGGAAAGTTTACAATAACTCTGTTGAAAGGGACCTTATGGTAAAAAAAAATGGTTCTGCAAACACATTTTCGTTACACAGTTTAACATCGGGTATTCATCCCCAGCGAGCGATGCATGCACAACGTGCACTTTATTGACAAATAAAATAAAAACAGAACAAGATCCAAATAAGAAACAGTATGATGTAACAGAAAAAAAGGTGCATAAGCTGCGAGCAAATGCATTTTACCAACTATTGACAAAAGAAAAATTTGACAAATCTTATTCGTTTTGCTTTGACTTGCAGCAAGTTATGCCACTGTCAAAAACACCCATCCAAGACAGTTTTTATGCGAGACAAGTAAGTTTTTATAACTTGTGCATAGTGAATGTGAATGTAAGGAATCCAGATTTATATTGTTGGACTGAAGATATGGCTGGTAGGGGCGCAACGGCAATAGGTCCTGCCTTGTTCAATCATTTGAACACTCTTAAATAGACGGAACTTTAAACGACATACAATGTATACGCATGTTTTGCGACGGATGTGGGGGACAAAATAACAATTCTTTTATTATTGACCCACTTATGTTTTTGGTTAACAAAAGAGCCTCCTGCATCTTTGAAAGAAATCATAATAATGTTTCCTGTGCGTGGTCACAGTTTTCATACCAGCTGATCGCGTATTTGGTAGGGTAGAAAAGGACCTCAGAAAAATTTCAGTGATTACTGCTAAAGAAAAATATCAAGAAGTAATATCCCAGCATGGCACCATACACTTTTTATGTAAAGTTTGGAAATACTTTGATATCAAAAGCCTCGAAAAATATTTTAAGGAAATAGAAGGCATAAGGGACATAAAACGTATATGCATACAAAAAAAAATAGTTAGAAATAAAATTGAAGCAGTGGTGAAAACTTTCAGAAATTATGAATTTCAAAGCGTTGAAGAAGAAAAGGGTAAAAACTTATTAAAGCGCAATACCAACTTGACCAATGTCAATTTAGAAGAGAAAGATTTAGGCCATTTCATAAAAGGCGCAAAGAAAAAGGATGTGAAAAGTTTACTGGTAAAACAGTTTGGAGAAGATTGGAAAAATAAACCGTCCTTGAAATGGTGTTATGACATTTTATATGAAAGCAATACCACTGAAAATGAAGATAATGAAAATACTGTCTGTGACTGTCTAGAACCCGATTGTGGAGAATTATATGTTTAATGAACACACTTTGAATAAATAAATCTGTTTGTTTCATAAGGTTACATTTTTTTTTCAGTGATTTTCAGAATGTGACATTTTACAACTCTATTGAATCAAATGATAGAAGTTGCTTAGTGTAGGATCAAAAGGTGTCATTTGATAAAAACTTTATTAAATATTGGCTTTATTAAAACATCTACAGAAATACTTTTATATGCATTAAAATCTAGTTACTAACTGACACATAAATGGTTAACAAAAATACAAAATAATTGCCTAGATCTAAATATTTATTTTCATCAAATTAATAAGAAAATAGAAAAGTGTAAATGACACCTTTTGTTCTTAACCTCCTCAGTTGTTAGTAACGTACTTGTCAAAAGTTGCAAGACTGTCATTTTCATAGCACTTCATATTTTTGTATAGGAAGTGCCACGCTCACTAGTCCGACCCCGCCCAATTTTTGGATAACTGTTTCATGAACTCGGACAAAGTCCTAAGGCTTTCACTGTAATAATATAACATTTAATATTCACTTCGTATGGGGGTGCCACACCCACTGAACACGTTGAAAACTTATGAACGCACACAAAGTCCCGAGGCTTTGGCTTTTATAGTACTACAGTTATATGATATCAAATACTCACATTGTATGGGGGCTTCCCCGCCCACTGGTCTGATCCCGAACATTTTACATCACACTACTCACATTAATAACTTATGAACTCACACTAAGTCGCAAGACTTTATCTGTTACAGCACTCTAGATATATGATTTTAAATATTTTCTTTGCATGGTGGCTGCCACGCCCATTAGTCCGATCCCCCCAATTTTTCGCAACTCTAGAAATTAGTGTAATATTTACAAGTATATAAGGGTGCGTTAATTATTTTTACTTCATGGGCTCAGCGCAATTCCGCTACTATGGGCCATAATAAGGATATATGCCCAAGGGACCATACCTCTATAATCATTTTGGAACCCTCCAAAAGTTTCGATGAAAAAATCATTTTTTCATATATGGGTACCCCACATAATAACAATAATTATAATAATATTAATACGATTTATGTCGTATAAGGGTATCCCACATAATAATAATATTTCGATTTTTTCATCGAAAAAAGATTAATATATTCTCGTTATTAAACCTCATAATGAAGTACAGCAGTTATAGTTTTATCAATATGTTCACTTAAAGTTTGTATTATTTAATATAGGATTTATTGTGAAATAATCAGTATATGTATTTGCATACCCAGAGTTTAGGTAGAGCCACAAGATCTTTTTACTTCAACAAAAATAGCCAAAATATTACACATGCTGATAATATTAGCTCTATATTCATACATTATGTTGTGATATATATTTATAACCCATTAGTTTATATCTGTATATTTACACTTAAGAGATTTGCGGATGATTATTTTCTTAATACTGCCAATAAGGCACCGTAGATAATGGCTAAAAAGCCTTTGCTGTGATGTTTCATAGATTTCTGATATGATTATAATAATATGTTAATTTCTTGAATATAAAATATAGTCCTAGGTCAAGTATTTTTAAGAAAGACAGTACTTACTTGATAATACCGTATACCACAATGTGTTCTAACGTAAACATAAATAAATAATTAACCTATATCAAACAATTTGTTCATTATCTTATAAGACTCAATTGTAATGGGTTAAATAGAAATATTTTATATATTATAAATGCTCCCCAATCTATTACTTTGCATAGAAGACTATCTGTACATATGAATATAAATTGGTTTCCTCGTGGATACAAGTTGTTATCAGACATGCCAAGCACAATTATTTGTTTAGGTGCTGCTTTATGAATTGCTGAAAAGAAACAAGAACTTTGGAACAAAATTTGTCTATGACCTGTGTGTTACTTTGTAAGATATACATAACTTATGCTTTGGAATTAATACACTATGTTCGAATACCTGTAAATATATGTACAGTTTTGTGAAAAAGTGAGGCAATGTTTAAAATAAAAAGATCAGCTATATTTTTTCATGGTAGTTGTTAAACAAATTAAAAACTATTTACATGAATAAACAAGTAAGAAGATTATAGTCGGTCTAGACCGACTATACGATACCCTATACCATGCGTTTAGAAACCCTATCTCTTAGGCCCAACTAACTGGACATTGAAAATAAGCAAAAACCAAATTTGAGTGGGATTTTTATTAATTTTTTTGGCTGCAGATATGAAAAATTCATATCGGATTCTATATCTATAAAGGGACTAGGTCAAAAAATGGACCGATCCTGATCATGTTTGGTAAAGTCTCTTGTATTTTGCAAAAATATGTACAAACAAAATTTGAGAAGAATCAGTGCAATATTTTTGTTTTTTAATAGATTTAAGTGAAGATCGGGAAGCAGGTCTATATGGGGTCAAAGGGATCATTTTTGGACTACTCATTAGTGGATGTAATGAACGCATATAAACCCAATTTGAGTAAGATCTATATGACAATTTGGATCTTATGGCAATTTATGTCGATTTCATATGGGTAATTTGTATGGGGGCTAGCTCTGAACATGGACCTATTCTCACCAATTTCAATACCGTTCATCCCATGGCCGACAAAAGCCTATATACCAAATTTCATCAAAATATATTCATATTTGCGACCTGCAGTTTGATTACAAGATTTACATGGACACACAGACGGACGGACAGACGGACGGACGGACGGACATTGTTAAATCAACTCAGAAAGTGATTCTGATTCGATCGGTATAATTAAAGATGGGTCTAGGTCAAATATTTTTGGTTGTTACAAACAGCAGCACAAAGTCATTATACCCAAACCACATAGTGGTATAGGGTATAAAAATATCAATACTTAGAAAATAAAAAAAAACAATAAAAAAAGTTAATTCATAACTTTAGTATGTAACAAATTAACAATTGCCTTAATCCGGGCATTGTTTCACTTTGCACCAAGGTTCTGTTGATCTAAATTTAATAGTTTATCCAATATCTCTTTGCTTTTTTCAACTGAGCCATTTAATGTAGAATGGATTTATACAGATTTGATACATAAACCACAATAATTTGTTTCCATTCAGCCTGTACCCTCTCCCACAGCTCACTAATACTCTTCGGGGCCTCTTCGTACTCTGCCAGCCGACGTTTTAAATAAGGCCGAATATTTTCGATCGGATTGAGATCAGGGCTCTGCACTGGCTACTTGGGGTCGTTGTCATGATGGAATATGACATTTTCAGGTCTATCTGAAATTTGGATGATAACTAAAGGCTTTCTCATTATACTATCGATCTGTATAAGTGGGCCCACACAATCTGTTGTTATACATCACCAAACAAAAAGAGAACCACCTCCGTGCTTTATAGTTTGATTTACATGGCTGGGTTTGGTGTGAACAATTGTTTGTCCCAATACCAACCTTTTCCGTCTTATTGGTATCGGTTTATTTTAGCCAGATGAGACTAACCCCAGCCCAAGGGACCACAAAGAGGCCCCGAAGAGCATTGATGAGCTGTGGGTGAGGGTAAAGGCTGAAGGGAAACAAATTATTTATTTATTTGCCATTTCCTGTACCACAAGATTTAATCTTATATTTAAGGTACAGGAATTCAATAACCGAAAATTACATTAAGGCAAACATATAGTAGAACAATTATTCAACGAAAAAAAACACGTATAGTAAATTACATTTAAGCTGGTTCAAAAAATTTAAATAAAAACTGCTGAAAACTATTTGCGTTGCTATTAAATTGTGGAAGAATATTCCAAAGACGTGAAGTATATAATAATGTTTTTTTCATCTTTGCGATCTGGCAAACCAAATTTTTTCTAAAGGTAATAGTGGGGATTGTATATTGATAATTTCGTGTAGATACCGAAGTGCACGGATCTTAAGAAGGCTATCGAACGAGACGCCATAAAGATCTGTTGAAATGTGCGAGACTTGAGATTGCTTTCTTAATCCATGCACATATCTAAAAACACTGGGGAACAAATTCAGGTTAGCAAAAGTTAGGTCGATTCTGAGAGTGAGGGGTGAAAATAGAGGTTAAATAAGAAGACCCGTATCGCGGCGTTTGTTTATGTTAGTTCGATTTTTTTTTAATCGACCTTCGAACTTTGCAGTCAAGTGCCGATTTTCAGCATATTGTTTATATGGTTTTTTGGCTATAACTCGTCGACTAATTGATATTTTTTCAATCTGTAAAAGCCAAATTATTGCTGGAGACCTGTGCAACAATCAAAATTTTTAAAAAAATTGATTTAGAAAATTTTTGTGGTGCTTTTCATGTTTTATGAAAATATTTTCCACAAAACTAAGTCTCTTTTGCTCTCTGTTTGATCTATAATATGCTTTTCAGTTTCTTCAATAAATTTCATTTGAAAAGAATACAATCATAATACAAAACTTGCGTTTTCCTGCATAATATTAATTTACTTCTCATTTTTTATGTACCAATTTTGTTCAGTGTTGGTTTTGAAGAAACATTGAAAAAGAAATTATAAAAATATGGAAAAAAATATATTTTCGAAATGTTAGTTATGAACAGTTTTAAGTAAAAACAAGTTAGAAAATTATAGTCGGTCAAGACCGACTATACGATACCCTATACCATGCGTTTAGAGACCCTATCTCTTAGGCCCAACTAACTGGACATAGAAAATAAGCAAAAACCAAATTTGAGTGGGATTTTTATTAATTTTTTTGGCTGCAGATATGAAAAAGTTCATATCGGATGCTATATCTATATAGGGACTTGGTCCAAAAATGGACCGATCCTGATCATGTTTGGTAAAGTCTCTTGTATTTTGCAAAAATATATACAAAAAAAGTTTGAGAAGAATCAGTGCAATATTTTTGTTTTTTAATAGATTTAAGTGAAGATCGGGAAGCAGCTCTATATGGGGTCAAAGGGATCATTTTTGGACTACTCATTAATGGATGTAATGAACGCATACAAACCCAATTTGAGTAAGATCTATATGACAATTTGGATCTTATGGCAATTTATGTCGATTTCATATGGGTAATTTGTATGGGGGCTAGGTCTGAACATGGACCCATTTTCTCACCAATTTCAATAGGGTTCATCCCATGGCCGATGAAAGCTTATGTACCAAATTTCATCAAAACACATTCATATTTGCGACCTGCAGTTTGATTAAAACTTTACATGGACACACAGACGGACGGACGGACGGACGGACATTGTTAAATCAACTCAGAAAGTAATTCTGATCCGATCGGTATAATTAAAGATGGGTCTAGGTCAAATATTTTTGCTGTTTGGTTTACAAACAGCAGCACAAAGTCATTATACCCAAACCACATAGTGGTATAGGGTATAAAAATTAAATATATCACTGCTCTCTCTAATATCTTGGTCATCGTCATCATCATCAGAAAGGTCGATAATTTCGTCCAACAGATATTCTGGAATTCCATTTTTGTCTTCCCCTTCTTCCTCTTTTTCCTCGTCTTCCTCTTCTTCAAAAGTGTTTTTATACCACCAACAAATTTCAGCGAGTTTTGCATCTGGAGGTTTTCTTTCCTCTGTACCTGAAACGAAAATAGTTTTCAATCGTTAACATGTTTAAATTGTGCACTCTGACAAAGATATTACAAAAATCTAGGAACTCTATAGTCACCTTATTGCAAATGGAAGCGCAGTTTGGTGATAACATTCGCCTTGCTCATCAGATTCAGTTGGCAACTGTTGAGCGAGTTGATCAAGATGCTGATGCAAGTGATGAATTTTGTACAACATATTAACCCCAATTTCATCGAAAGCTGCCACCATGTTTGCAACAGATTGCCTGTAATTGTCTGTGCATTCTTTACCCAAAAGTCCTTTAATGACTGCTTTCAACGCGAGCCATCATTTAATTCTCGGTCTGTCAGAACTTGGTCAAAATCTTGACGACTCATTAGTTTCCATATGTGGGGACCATGAACAACCCCTTCCTGAATTTTTGGCGTTACTTAGTCTTGGGAAAACGTCTTTTAAGCGGTTGAATACTGCTGGTCTTTTTGCGACACATTTCAAAAAATTTTTAGCAATGCCAAGTTTAATGTGGAGCAACGGCAACAAAATTTGCACTTCGGGAACAAGAGTTTGGTGTAGCCTATTGTCTTTAGGCCATTTCCGTCCAATGCGACTATTCCAGTTATGTTGTTTGTACTGGTATTAAAACCTTCTCCGTACCGTGAATCCCAATCGCACAAAAACATGGATATTTCAGATGGCCAAATGCTGCTAAGCCTGTAATCAACGAAACTATTTTCAGGTCGCAGCAAAATGCGCCACTGGTGTTCGTTATATTTGACTACTTCCAGAATGTGTTTCAAATTATCGAAATTTTCACTAGTGTGAGTGCTGTACCAATCGGAACAGAAAACATTCTATTTGTCTTGCGCAAAAGCACAACTTTTAAGCTGATTAGTGAACTATCGATGAATAAACGCCAATCATCTTTTTTATAGGTTAACCCTATCGTCTCCATTAACTTAAAAAAATTAAATTAAATTAAATTAAAAATTCACATTGAAGAACTTTTCTAACTCTTTTTGGCGTTTTCGATATGCTGGTACTTTGGTACATTTCGCCAGCAAATTGTTTCCTTTCAAAAATGAAGCCAGTAGTTTTGATTTTGTTTGAGTCAAACACAAATTTGCAACAATTCCATCCAATCGGTTTTGTGTGACTAGGATTGGGTCCTTTGATGTTTCATAGGATGTACCTTCACCAGGGTCGTATTCTGAGAAGAAATCCATGGATGTAGCAGCGGCGGTTGTAGTACTGATATCGGTTTGAAGATTAATACTTCGGTATGTTGGTACTGGCACGAATTCTGAGTGCGGTAATGGTAATTGGACACTTGGCACTGCTACATAAGTTTTATTCTTTGCTTTCCTTCTATTCAATGTTTTATGGTAGTTGATACATTCATAGCAATTTTCTTCTTGATGCGGGCTGTTGTCTAACCACATCATTGGTATGCCAAAAGGCATAGCCTGCTTCTTTTCACTTTTCCATTGCATAAGAGTTGAATAGCAATTAAAGCAAACTTTTTTAGGGACATAGTTTACGTCAGTGATAAACTTTTGCGAGAAATATTGCCATATTTTTCATCGCTTGCCTACAAACATTACAAAAATGGTCCTTTTTACATTTTGGTTCCGATGTTTTTAATACAATATATATTATACAATTTTTTTGTTGTTATTTTTATGACACCGATGCACTTAACTTAAATCACTCACAAAATGAAATAAGTTCCAAAAAAAATTAAGAGCGAATTTTATCACGACCGAGCGAAAATTAAAAGACATCAGCTTCGGCTGAGTTTTGAGTCTTATCAGAATCCTTATTTTTGAAATTAGTTCGCTTGTATGAAAGAAAAAAAAAAAGTTGAAAACAAAAAAGTTGTTTTACTAATTCCTAATTCTTGGAACTTCACTTTTTAATTACCTAAATTGCTATTTATTTAATGGTTTTGGGATTTTTAACACACATAATCGACTAAGACCATTTTCTTTTCAAATGAAATTTATTGAGGAAGCTGAGAAGCATATTATATATCGAGCAGAAAGCAAAAAAGACTTAGTTTTGTGGAAAATATTTTCAAAAAGCATAAAAAAAAAATAATTTTTCCAACATTTTGCTTCATAAGCACCACAAAAATTCATTAAATCAATTTTTTAAAAAATTTTAATTGTTGCACAGGTCTCTAGTAATAATTTGGCTTTTACAGATTGAAAAATTATCAATTAGTTGACGAGTTATAGCCGTAAACTCACATAAGCAAACGCCGCGATACGGGTCTTCTAATTTAGCCTCTATTTTCACCCCTCACTCTCAGAATCGACCTAACTTTTGCTAACCTGAATGTGTTCCACAGTGTTATACTGTTGAAGATAACGTTAAGTCTTCTTTTGCTGGTAGAATCGCAGCTTGCAAAGAGCTCACATCCATCAATTAAACCTTGAATTAGAGAATTACTAGAATTGTTATTCGTAAAGGGGTGAAATATTGCCATGACCAAAGCGTCCCTAACTTATTGTAAGTTTGTCCGACTAGTACGTTTACATGATTTGTCCATGTTACCTTGCTGTTAAAAATCAACGCAAGGTTCTTGGCAGAATTTACAATTGCTATTTTTTCCCCATTTAGCATCATTTATGGCAGATCAATTGTTCTTTTTTGAATTATCAAGCATTTCGACTTACTTGGATTAAGACAAAGTCCATTCGATGTTGCCCAGAGAAAAATCTTTTGTAAATCATAGTTTAGCCTAGCTATATTAGCGGCAACAGATTGCATTGGACTACTTAGATATAAGTGAACATCATCTGCATACATGTGAATTTTACAATGTGAAAGCTGTTTTGGTAGATCATTTGCATAAATTGAGAAAAGTAAGGGGTCCAAGTATTGACCCTTGAGGCACTCCTCTGATGAGTCTTAAAGGATTGGACATGTGTTATTCACGTTAACGGATTGCCAACGATTTGTTAGGTGAGAAGAAAGAAGCCTCGTTGAGGCAGCAGAAAACTTATAAAAGTGCATAAGTTTCATGCAAAGTGTGCTATGGTCAACCGTATCAAAAGCCTTTGAATGGTCAAGAAGCACCAAAAAATTTAATTACCATTATCTAGTTCACTGCGTATGTTTTCGGAAACATCCAACAAAGCAGATACGCCACTACGATATGAACGAAATCCTGACTAAGCATCGGTTAACAAATTGTTTTCTTTGATAAACAAGCTCATTTGCAGGTGCAAAAGTTTTTCTATCACTTTTGATAGATAACATAAAATAGCTATGGGCCTGAACTCTGTATTTGTTTTCGGTAATGGAACTATTTTTGCATGTTTCCATTTAGATGGAAAAGTACTGGACATAATGATAGTGTTAAATAAAAAAGTACGTCACATAAGGTAAGACTAATGGCAGCAATATTTTTATAAACTTTGGATGCATATTATCACAGCCCACTGCGTTAGACTTGAAAACTTGAACTTGAAAAGACATCAGATTAGCTAACGCAAGAAAATTCATTATTATTATTATGTACACCATGTCTTCAGTGAAGAGCGAGCGGAATATGGTAAAGGTATCATATGTGGTTCCTACTGGTCCTGGTTTCCTCCTTGTGTAGTTGACCACGTTATGAGCACGAATACGGGAAGTTGGTGGTGCATTTTTACTCCATTGGGTGCCGTCTTTCGCAATAAAATAACTTTCGCTTGTTGGTGTTTCTTCTTCATAATCGTCGTCATTATCATCGTAAACCAGCAGATAAATTTGGTAGAAAGGGCAAGTCGCCAATATCTTCTTCAGCATCAAATGCCGGAATATCAAGTTCCTCGTCATGATCCTCTGCATTCATAAAATCAGCAAATTGATTATCTACGGCACGTCTTTCCTCCTCAGACATTTGTTGGTAGCGTGTGCTACGACGCACCACCATTTCAGCAATGTCAATGTTTGATTCTGCCATATTATTTTATCGCTTTTAGTTTCCTTCGTACAATCACTTTGAAATTTCAAACAAGATGTTGAGTCTTCAGTGTCTAAGCGAAACCAGAGCCGCTTTTATACCCTTTCCGTTGCCTACTTGTATTCTAGCTTGAAAAACCGCGTATATCTACAAATAGAGATTAGTATTAGAAGGTAATAAAACAAATGTTATATTCGAAGAACTCGTTTAAAATGTGTTCAAATAATAAAACAGCTAAAAAGAAGCCAAAATAAAGTTTATGTCTTAATGATTTCTTGTAATTTCAGTACAAGGTCCCTACGGACCTTGCCATGCATTCCCGTACTACTCAACTTTAAGCCTCAATAAAAACTAAACTATTGGGCGTATCACCTTGAATTTTCTTGGAAAACAGGGTAACTTTTGGGGTACCTTGTCCTGGCTGAAATAGGAGTAATTTCAGTTTGAAAATAAAAAAGGTCCCGAGGAAACTTCTCGCTAACCGAAGGGTTAATAAATACCGTAAAAAAATATAGTTGATATTTTTATTTCAAACATTGCTTAACTTTTGCACCAAACTGTATGTACTCGTAGATGTGAATTAATTAATTTTAGTTATAAGCAAAGAGCCGGTTTATGTTTGGACAATTAATAACCAATATTATGGGAACATTATGACAAGGCAGTTCGTTTACTTTGTATAACGTTGTAGTTTACTTTTTAATATTAATGACCCACTTCATTGAATTCAAGTTTTAAGTGCACTTCTCGAGCTAATGAATTTGTCATTTCAATTCATGGAAACTAGTTGTAGAAAATATCCGGTGCTCCAATAAATAAACAGATGCACATTAATGCATACTTAATATAAGAAAGGTAAAGCAAAGTAACTTTATATTATGTATGATATATGTTGTTGTTTTTGCATCAATTTGTTCAGCATAAACATACAAAATCATAAGTAAATGATATTTTCTTAAGACCGATGGAACTTGAAATTTTAAAAGATAACACATAAAGTAAAAAAATTATAGTCGTTCTAGACCGACTATACGATATCCTGTATCATATATTTAGGTCCAACTAATTAGATATAGAAAATAAGCATAAACCAAATTTGAGTGTCGCTTTTATTACTTTCTTTGCCTTCGGATATGAAAAAGTTCATATTGGATGCTATATTTATATGGGTTTACCGACAAATGGACTGATCCTGACCACTTATTTTTTTGCAAACAAATATATATGGCATTTAGATCTAAATATGATTTCGGGCTTATGGCACCGCGGCTGTTTTTGGCGAAGCGGATGCTGGACGTGCAATTTTGAGCGACTGTTCGATCATTGCCGGCCGTATGTCACGACTAACGCGAACAATGTTAGCCTCCAAGGTGTTAAATGTTGCTGGTTTATCAGCATGTGCCAGTGAGTTCACGTAGCTCCACAGGAAATAATGGAGATATTTCAAATCGTACGACCATAGAGGCCAATTTACAGATACACTTCGCTTCACATGAATATGTGCAGTGATTTAGCAATCAATTTAAGCTTCCTGCTCTCAAGATAATTCATGGAGAGAATTGTTTTGTACTTTTTATTAAAGGTTTGACAATTGAGAAAAAGTGTGTAAACAAAGAAAAGTCGAAAAAGTTCCGTTAGATTTAATCTGTGCTTCTTTTTATTATTTGTCAAAAAAAATGTGAATTATTTTTGTCAGTTGAATAGTGCAGTGATTAAAAAGTGGCTGTGTGGTCCTTTGTGCCAATTTTAACTAAAAAAAATCAGCATTCTTTAAAAACAAAAAATAAAAAAATAATTTTCTGTCAATTTTGAATGAAAATGGGCCGTGGTAAATCATTAACGGTGGAAGAAAAGGCAAAAATTGATGCCTATGATGATCAAGGTCTCTCCAGCCATTAAATTTCTGTAAAAATTAATAAAAGTGCTTACGTTGTTTGGAATTACATAAGAAATAAAGAAAAATATGGTAAAAACATGAAGGGAAGGCAAACAATGGCCACAACAGCTGCGGAAAGGCGAAATATGCTAAGAATAGCCTCAAATGCTAGTGACTCTGCTGCAAAAATTAAAGCAAAAAGTGGTTCCAGTGGTACCCTAAGAAGGATAATAAATGCAGCAGAATACTTAAAGCGAATTAAATTGCAGAAAAACCACCATTAAACCAGCAACGTAAGGAACTACGGTTGAATTTCTGCAAAGAACACATGACTTGGAAGAGTGAATGGAATAAAGTAGTTTTCTCAGATGAAAAGAAGTTCAGTTTTGATGGACCCGATGGTTTTAACTACTATTTCCATGATTTGAGGAAGGAAGAACATTTTTTAGCCCGTCGCCATAGTCGAGTTGGTGGTGTTATGGTCTGGGGCGTGATTTCGTACTATGGAGTCATAGACTTGGAATTTCAAACCACGAAAATGACAGCAAATTCCTACCAATATATTCTGCAAACGGCGTTCCATCCCATGGACTTTCCAACAGGTTAATGCTACTATCCACACAGCAAGGATTATTAAAACGTGGATTAGCGAGCAAAATGTTGAACTGCTGCCATGGCCACCATACTCCCCGGACTTAAATATAATGCAAAACGTGTGGGGATGGTTGTCTCGGAAAGTGTAAGAGTCTGGAAGACAATTTGATGACCGAGAATCTTTAATTGCTGCAATAAAATCGGCATGGTCGTAAATTTCCTTGCAATATTTCTCGCAACTGTATGACTCCTTTCCAAATAGAATTTATTAGATAATTTTGTCGAAAGGCGGAAGTACACATTATTAAAGTTTAATCTATACTAATATAATAAAGAGGTAATGTGTGTTTGTTTGTTTGTTTGTAGGAGGTAATCTCCCTAACTACCCATCTGATCTTCCTGAAATTTACAAGGAATCTTACTGCGGATATGGGAAGTGCTTTAGGCCATAATTTTTTAAATATTTTTGGTGGGCGTGGCACCTCCCACACAAAGTAAATTTTTAATATCATATACATATATTGAGTGCTATGATAGGGAGAGCTTTGCAAATTTGTGTGAGGTCACCTATTGTTAATATTAGTAGCTGGTCCGTAAATGGGCGGAATCGGATAAGTGGGCGTGGTAGCTCCCATACAAGTAATAGTTCAATATTATATATCTCGATTAATGTGATAGGGAGAGCTTTTCGAATTTTTCTTATGTCACCTATTATTAATGTAGTCGGATGCAAAATGGGCAGTATCGGATCAATAGGCGTGGCACCTGCCATGCAAAGTAAATATAAAATGCCATATATCTGGAGTACTGTAATAGTGAGAGTCTTGGGATTTGCGTAAGCCCATAGGTTATTCATTTGATTAGTTGGACAATAATTGGGCGTGATCGGAGAAGTGGGCGTGGGACCGCCCATACAAAGTAAATATATGATATCGTATAACTGGTGTGCTAAAAAAGAAAGCTTTGACTTTGCACGAGCCTATCAGATCTTAGTATGAGTAGTCGAACAAAAAACTGGCGGATTCACACCAATGGGCGTGGCACTGCCCATGCAAAGTAAAAATTTAATGTCATATATCTGGAGTACTGTAAAAGAGAGAGCTTTGTGGCTTTTCGTGAACCCATAGGTTCTTTGTGTGATTAGTCGGACAAAAAAATGGGCGTGATCGGAGCAGTGGGCGTAGCACCGCCCATGCAAAGTAGATATATAATATCATATAACTGGTGTACTATTAATGTGAGTAGTCCAATAAAAATTGGGCGGGATGGGATTGGTGGGCGTGGCACCTCCCATGTAAAAAATATGAAGCACTACAAAAGCGACAGTCTCAAGTTCATTAGTTATCAATGTGATTTGCCGTGGAAAATATATCGCGAAAATCAAAAATTGCCAAATCCAAAAATCGCGAAAAATAAAAATTGCCCAAAAACAAAAATCTTCAAAATCAAAAATGTACAAAATCAAAAAACGCTAAAAAAAAATTGCCAAATGATATTCTAAGTTCAAGGCCAATAGTTAAGTGTTGCCAGATCTAATGTTGATAATCCATCTTCTTCTCATGGGCAGCTACATGTACCTTGCTCCAGGGTAGGAACGCCGAAAAATCTGATAATTGTTGTACCGAATGAAAAAACAAAAAACATTGTATATCAGCATCAGCAAGCATTGAAATAAAAAAATCTATACTAATATTCTATACTAACATAATGAAGAGGTAATATTTGTTTGTTTGTTTGTTTGTAGGAGGTAATCTCCGTAACTACTCATCTGATATTCCTGAAATTTTCACATAGTCTTATTGCTGATATGGGAGTGCTACAGGCTTTAATTTTTTAAATATTTTAACAAAGTAAATTTTAATATCATATATATTAAGTACTATGATAGAAAAAGCTTAGCAAATTTGTCTCAGGTCATCTATTATTAACGTGAGTAGTCAGATAAAAAAATGGGCTGGATTGGACAAATGCGCGTGGTACCCCCCACACAAACTTAATATTAAATGTGATATATCTGAATTACTGTATTAGTGAGAGCCTTGGGACTTTGCGTGAGCCCTTTCATAACGATTCGGAAGGGGGGGACGGGGAAGGGGGAGGGTGTAGCGAAGCACACCGGGTTACATCTAGTAAAAAAATAAAATTAACAAACAAAACTTTATTTTTTTCGTGTTTTTTTTTTAATTTTTTTAAATTTTTTTGCTGTTTTATGCTTTTTTTCAATATGCACCTATTCAAGTGACGCAAAAATACTTCTTATTTTTTTGAATAATTATAAAAAGAAGCACAGATTAAATCTAACGGAACTCTTTCGACTTTTCATTGTTTATACTCTTTTTCTCAATTGCTAAACCTTTAATAAAAAGTACAAAACAATCCTCTCCAAAACAAAACAAGAATTGTTGTGATAAGTAGAAATTTAGTGAAATTTTAGTGAAGGAAAAAAAAATTTCAACCATTATCGGTGTAATTTTTCTTTAATTTTATAGCGAAAAGTATGTAGATTTATAAAAATAAAAATCTAGCTGCGCCTACTTGCGCCATTTTTAATTATTGTTATTTTTTAGTGTCAGCGAATAGGGAAATCTTTGGAAGCCAAAGACATCCAGAAAATATATAATTTTAATTCAAAATTAAAACGGATGTGGCCCGATAGCAACCGAAAAAGGGACCGTTTTGAATATAAGTTTTGCGACTGGCTAAATACCGATTTGCAAATATATGGAATAAATTTGTGTGACGTTTGTATTTTTTTTAAATAGCTAATTACAGTGTTGTGTTTGTTTTTAATTATTTTT
Source organism: Cordilura impudica (assembly GCA_963682025.1). NCBI lineage: Eukaryota > Metazoa > Arthropoda > Insecta > Diptera > Scathophagidae > Cordilura > Cordilura impudica. The sequence continues at coordinate 173,669,610 of OY821517.1, read as the reverse complement.
ATAACTTTCTCCGTTTATGCATTGTACGAGCCAACTAATAGCCATGCTCGTAGTAGACCTTTTGTAGCTTTTGAAGAATGTTCGAATAGGACAAAGAGAAGAAAGGTGCAACAGTTAATTTCAGTCAACTCTTTATGCATAGATATGAATCTTTTATGTCGTCAATACAATATGATGAGGTCTGTTGTAAATTCAGTTCATAAGAATTGTTTTCTTTCGTATTACTCTATTTCTACCGTAAAGAAAAATTTTATACCTGATGACATTAAATTTTTATTTGTTGTATCATTGTACCAATAAGATTTTTAGATTGGGCAAATGAAGAAGTTCTATGAGAAAACAATAGATATGCACCGAAAAGTATTGACACGAAAATACAGAAACTGACAACTTATTGTTATGAGTCGGAAGGGGAAAAAAAATAATGTTCATTTTAGAATGAAACTAACAATGATGGATGGTGCAGTATTGAATGTTTTAACGGAAAATAAAAGTTCTGCTTCCTGTTTTTTGTTTATAAAAGGCCTGAAAAATAAAGAAATTTACAAGTATGGTTTTTCTGCCCTTCATGCTTGGATAAAGACTTTTGAGTGCGTACTTCTCATTGGGTATAAACTCCTGGTAAATATGTATATAGTTTTTGGAGAAGAGAAGAAACAAATGAAGAAACAAAATGAGTTTAAAAAAGAAATGGGCTTAATTATTGATAAGGTAAAAACTGGATATGGTACTACCAATGATGGTAATACTGCACGTCGATTTTTTTCAGATGCCAATATGTCATCAAAAATAACAGGAGTAGATGTAAATTTACTCAAATACTTTTCGATCATTTTAAGAACCTTATCCAGTGGGAAGAATACAAATGTCGTAAATTTTAAAAAATTGTTAAGAGAGTCATTTTCATTATATATATCATTATATCTTTGATACTGTATGTCACCAAAAGTACACAAGATTTTAGTACATGGTATTGAGTTTATTAAATATTCTACATTGTCATTAGGGATGTTATCCGAGGAAGCTTTAGAATTTACCCATAAAGTCATTAGAAAAGGTAGATTAGAACGCACGTGAAACAATAGTAGACAAAATACAAACATGGATTTATTTGTATATTTGATGCTACAATCGGAACCGGCAGTTTCAAATTAAGAAAACTGAGAGAAATTCGTTGAAGGACATAGAAAATTATATAACTGAAGAAAAACATGAATCTCAAAATGTTGATGATAACAATAAGATAAATTGTTTGAAAATACATCATTGCTTAGTGAAGCTATGTATAGCTTAAGCGATTAGTAAAATTTTTATTTATTTTTAATTATTGTTATATAATAATTTATGAATTTTTTCAAAAGTTTTAAATTTATTGTTTCATTGTAGTATTTTATTCAGATAAAAAACCCTATATTGTAAGTGAGCTATATGTATATATTTCATAATTTAAGACCAATTTTAGATAGGTGTGTTATTGCTATGAAGAAAAATTAATTTCTATGCCTTTTATACCATTTTTTTTGGTCAAATATAGTAAATATGTACCATTTTTCGACAAATTCTATATATTTTTGTATATTTTTTGTACCTTTTATACCATTGTATACCCTCCACTCCAGTGTGCAGAGGTTATATATAAGTTTGACATTCCGTTTGTAATAATAATTTAGTTTATTTATTTAGTTTATTTATTTATGATTTCCCATACAACAAGATTTATAATCTTATAATTAAAGTATAGGAGTTTTACATTGAATTGAAATAGAAAATTTTAACAAATTTGTCTTAAAAGATAATAATGGTAAATATAAAAATATTAAATAATTTTAAAGAAAAAAAAAAAAAATAACGAATTATAACCAAAAATGTTAATACAAATATTAGTAAATAAAATAATATAAAAAAAATAAAAATAACAAAAATAGTTAAATAAAAAATATAAAATATAAACGGATCAGCAAAAAAAAAAAAAAAAAAAATTTTTTAAAATAAGAAAAAGGATCAGCTAAAAAATTTAAAAAGTGCCCTCTTAAAATGCATTGCGTTGCTTATGATTTTAATGGACGATGGTAGCGAATTCCAAAGACGTATTGAGGAGACATAAAATTGCCATTTGGATACTAAATATTGGTATCTAATGTACATTATGTCATGATTTCTAGCCGTGCGCATAAAAACGAGTCTGTCATACAGATATGTTGGCTGATGTGTACGTACAACTTTATATAAGAACAGAAGCGTTTTTATCTTTAACAAATTTTCAAATGTTACTCCGTAAAGTTTTTTTGGGTAGTACGAAATCGGCTCATATTTTCGAATATTGAAAATATATCTTAAAATTGCATTGAAAGTGGACTCAAGCTTTTTATAACTTTTAGAATCAGTGCTTGCATATATTTCGCAGCCATATAGTAGAGTTGGCATAAGATATGTTTTTGCAAGCAAAATTCGAATGTTAAGGGGGGTTATATGTTGTGTATTCCATAACGTTCTAGGCATTGAGTAAGTTCTCCCAGCAGCAGAAGTAATATGGTTATACCATGTGAGATTATCATTAAAAATAATACCTAGATTTTTAGCTGTTGATAAGATTTCAATTTTCTGGTTGTTTAACACAATCAATGGTTCAAAAGGCAGTGTCATTGTTCCTCTTGTAAAAATCACTTTGATTTAGAGGGGTTGAGGCATAAACCATTTGCACTTGCCCATGTATAAATCTTATTGAGATCTGAATTTAATTTTGCAACGCAATCATTTATGCTGCTTATACCAGTAGTTATATATAACTGAACATCGTCAGCATATATGTGTACGTTGCAAAACAATAATTTTCTACTAGGTCATTCACGTAGATGGTAAAAAGAAGAGGTCCCAGTATTGATCCTTGGGGTACGCCCTTCATAACTGGCAACACATGAGAGGTTTTATTGTTTGCAAAAACTGACTGGCTACGATTCAGCAGATATGAAGACAACAAACGAATAGACCAAGGAGAGAAATTAAACATTTTGTGTAATATAAAGCATAGAACCTCATGATCTACCATGTCAAACGCTTTGGAATGGTCAAGTAAAACAAGAAAAGAAATGTCTCCAGCATCAGTACTATCTCGTATATACTCTGAAACATCTATGAGAGCTGATATACAACTATGCTTGGGTCGGAAACCTGATTGCCTTTTTGTCAGCAAATCGTTATCATTAATATGCTTACTAATTTGTCCATGAAGCAGTCGTTCAAAAACCTTGGATAGATAAGGTAGTATGGCAATTGGACGATAATCGTTGTTAGATTTTGGGGTGGGTATAATTTTTGCGTGTTTCCAACTTTGCGGGTAAATACTCTTTGTAATTATATTATTAAATATATACGTTATAAATGGCAGAACATACGGTAAAATAATTTTTAAAAATTTAGGATGAATATTATCGAACCCTACAGCATCAGATTTAATTGCTTGACAGCTTGAAAATACATTTTCTTGGTTTAAACAAATAAAACAGAATGAGCTGCATTGAGGGGCTAAAATTTCTCTTTGGTCATAAAAGTTCATATTTGAAGTAATGTTAGGGAGATTCATGAAAGATACATTGAGTATATCTACATCTATTCCACTAGAAACTAATGGCGATGATTTTCCAATCCCAATTTCTCGTATAGTTCTCCAAGTTTTCTTAGTACCAGCTGCAGATGAAAAACGACATGAATAGAACTTGGATTTAGCAGCTTTGATCAGCCTGTTCACTTCTCTTCGTGCATTTACATATTCCGTATGTAGATCAGTGATTTTAAACATTTTCCAGCGTTTATATGCAAAACTCCTACGAACAATAGCTAATTTTATTTCAATATTGAACCACGGTTTCTTCCTAGTATTTTTCCTCAAAGTTCTCACCGGAACAGATTTACTAAAAACTTGCAACAAATTTTCCTCTAGATATTTCAGTTGATTATCAACCGAGGGCATATAGTAGATACTACTCCAATTTATTGCTGATAGCTCAAAGGACATATTGGCATAGTTTATGTGATCAAAATCATAATAGGTAATAGTCTCACTTTCATGCTGCAGTTTGAAGTGATATGCCAAGAATAAAAGATCATGTTTGGAGAAACATGGTGCTGACAACTGATCATATAGGAAGACTTTATATATATTGCTGACAAAGAATATATTTAATAATGTATTAGTTGTAGTGGAGAAATGAGTTGGCATAGTAGAATTTGTAGGGTCAAAGCCAAATGTTTTCATATCATTAAGTAGATGTTGTTCAACAAGAATATTAGAATTGAAATCTCCACACACTACTAGGTCATCATATTTTATGGTAAGACTTTCGATAGTTCTCAGAAAACCGTCAGTTCTTACTCTGCAATTAGGTTTATATACAACTCCTACTAGTAATTTTCGACCACTGCTTACAACTTCAACAAATAAGTGTTCTATTATGATATTTGAAGTAGTGCGTGTATTTTCTTGTACATTATCATTTGAGATATTATCTTGTATATTACTATTGTCTGAATTCCCCACAATGTTAGAATTTGTTATCATTTTGCTTACAATTCCCTTTCTGACGTACATAGCAACACCACCGCAAGGAGTTTTCCTATCACAACGATAAATATTGAAATTGTTTAGCCCAATCATAGCATCTGTGACATATTTGTTGTACCATGTCTCAGTTACACATACGATATCTACTCCAGAACTTTCAAAGATTAGACGGAATTCTTCAATTTTATTCTTCAAACTCTGTGCATTTATATTACATATCTTAATACCTGATCGCTGTTTGCACAACACCCGAATCATATCAGAGGTCACATCTTTGGAATTATAGACTATACTATCCGTAAAAGATGTCATAATATAAATAATGTTTAGTACAAGCAACGCAAGCAACAAAGAATAATACACATATAAACTCAAGTACAGAAAATAAAGAAATAACTTTAAAAAGGTTGAAAAGATAGTTGTAAAAACAGAATTTAGTAAATTCAAAATAGTAATAAAAATATTTAAGATAAAATATAAAAAGCGCAGTTAGCATAGTTTGACAGCAACTAATTTTCAGCAGATTGAGGGAGATCAGGAAAAAAATTACGCAGTTCATCCATGCTGTCAATACGAATGGGTTTTTATTCTGCATTTAGTTTTATATATACTATACCCCTCATTGTAAAGGCTGATTGTAACCTCTTAGCATTTTTTAGGCTTACCGCTGAATGCAGAATTTTAAAATTATTTGAAGTTAAATTTTCATTGATGTAGAAAGGACAATCTGAATTTTCACCAATATGATTTAACAACAGCGACGTTTTATTTCTTTTTCTAAAATTTGCCACAGATTTTAAAATAAAGTTTTTATCATATGGAGAGAATAATTTGACCATTATGACAGCATTTGGGGAATTTTCTTTTTCTTTATTATTATAATTTTGTAAACGATATATTGATTTTACCGCTGGAGTGTTTACGTTTAAGGTCCCACATATATTTTGAAATAGGACATACAAATCTTCATCATCACGATATGGTACACCATTAATGCGAAGGTCTGACGCGATCATTGAATTTTCTTGACGCTGTAATTGTGTTTTTAATTTTCCTACTTCACTTTTAAGACTGACAATATCATCAGCAACCGCTTCTAATGTAGCTACACGGTGGGTAATTTTCAAAATATCATCTTTCAGTTCATCAAAACGTTTGTCGAAATTTTTCATCATACGCGATTCACTTTCCTGAATAAGTGTTTTCATGACCTCAGTTATTTTCTCAAATTTTTTATCAACCAGATTTATTAATTTGAAGGGTGAATCAACATTCGATAATCGCGGAGTTTTTAAAACATTTTCAACAAAAGAGTTTTGCATTGCATCTCTCATTCTTTTTGGAGCAGCAGTTAAATTTATTTCGTTGTTGTTGTCGCTACTCATTTCAACCGATTTAATTGTATGTTCACTTGTTCTATCACTTTTTGTTTCCTTAGTCATTAGAAAAAAAATTTTTGGACCCCATAAACTATATATGTTTGTGATTCTTATAACAACCGGAGTTGATATAGCGATGTCCGTCTGTCGGTCTGTGGAAATCGCGATGACATAAAAAATGATTCACTAATATTCTGAGAAGTTTGCTCTTTAAAATCGTCTAAATCGCTTGATTAGGGCCTGAGATTTGAATGAAGAACTAAAAAAAGTCTTGAAAAAAAGTAATTTTCTTTCTTGTTTTTGTCACGATCACGCCCTCAATAGGATAACTAAGGTGATCATTTTTTGTGAGAATGATTCACCAAATTCACGGAAAGATATCCGTTTAAAAAATCATTAAAATCGGTGGAACAGGTCCAGGGAAATCTCTGAAAAATTAAAAAAAAAATTAAAAATATGATGTTCCTATATTGCTATTGTTGTTATTCTTAATGTTTTATTTTTGTCATAGCTGGACTTGTTGTTTTTGTGGTCTTTGTGGTTATAATATAATAAAAACTAAACCTTTGTACATTTTTTTTTTTATCAACTCTGGTAGAAAAATTTAAAAGGTTCCATTGTTTTGGCATCACTAAAAAAATTTACTAAATCATTTCTGTCATTGCCACGAGCCTGCCTGCAAAGTTTCAGACCGATTGGGTCACGGGAAAGGTATTAAAATCAATCCAAAATTTTTTCGACAGACACTACGAGTTAATATAAAGGGAGTAAAAATTCAACAGCATCTAAAGGAAATAATGCTAAAATACCTAGTTGTTAATTAAAAAAAAATGTAAATTTAGCAAAAAAAAAATATTTTTATGTATTAATTTATTTAAAGAGAAAAACACAAAAATAACGTTTGATGTTTTTTTTTTTTTTTGTGTAATATTTATATATACATACATACACATATTATATATTACAAGTAATATACATATATTCTATATATGGATATCCATAATAATTGCATGTTAGAAATAAATCGGTATATTATTTTATTTACATAAAATTCTGCAATATTTTGTTGTGGGGAAAATACATTTCTTTTGCATTAACAGAGTGTCACTTAATTTTGCTCAGCGTGATTAGCTTTGCAATAGTTATTTCTATTTTAACATGAATGTTAATATTTTGAACTATATATGATACAGAACAATGTTAATAGTATACACGGGCTGGTCTTTTATTTCATACGTTTTTTCATTATTCTTTTACAAACATGTACATAAGTTTGGCATATTAACTTTTTGCTGTCATTACAAAATAGAGTTACCGAGTTCATCAATGAGTTTTTTGCTTTCAAAACAGTTCTACATAGTTATATAGAATTATTATTCTGCTTTACCTACAAAATATCTGATTGCGATTACATCTAATTTTTAAAAATTGTTTATAATTACTAAACCATTATTATTGACACAAATACAAAATTGCACTTTTTAAATTTTCCATTCAAATTTAAGAAAATATTAATTCTAAAAACTGGAACTAAAATTTCCAATTATAAATTAGAAAATATTAATTGAATTTCAGAAAATCATATCAAAACGTCGGAAATAATAATTTTAAGTTTAGAAGACATCAATTGCATCGAATTCCAAAAAAAAACAAGTAAGAAAATTATAGTCGGTCGAGACTGACTATATGATACCCTGTACCATGGGTTTAGAGACCATATCTCATAGGCCTAACTAACTGGAAATAGAAAATAAGCATAAACCAAATTTGAGTGGGATTTTTATTAATTTTTTTTGGCTAATCTATATGGGGACTAGGCTCAAAAATGGAACGATCCTGACTATGTTTGGTAACGTCTCTTGTATTTTGCAAAAATATATACAAACAAAATTTGAGAAGAATCAGTGCAATATTTTTGTTTTTTGATAGATTTAAGTGAAGATCAGGAAGCAGCTCTATATGGGGCCTATGACTAAGAGTTGTCCCAGGAATCGTTTTTAGACTACTCATGAATGGATGTAATAAACGTATACAAACCCAATTTGTGTAAGATCTATATGACAATTTGGATCTTATGGCAATTTATGTCGATTTCATAGCGGTCATTTGTATAGGGGCTAGGTCTGAACATGGATCGATTCTCACCAATTTCAACAGCGTTCATCCTGTGGCCGATAAAAGCTCATATACCAAAGTTCATCAAAATATATTCATATTTGCGACCTGCAGTTTGATTACAAGGCTTTCATGGACACACAGACGGACGGACGCACGACGGACACGCGGACGGACATCGTTAAATTGAATCAGTTAGTGATTCTGATTCGATCGGTATAATTAAAGATGGGTCTAGGTCAAATATTTTTGATAGTTACAAACAGCAGCACAAAGTCATTACACCCATGCCGCATAGTGGCTTCAGGAGAAATTAATAGCTTTTCAGTAACTTCTTTTAATGATAGTCGAATCGTTAAAAAAAGAAAAGCAAAATTATCAGTAAAATTTTTAAACGATATTGGCTATTGTTAAAATCAGCTAAACGACAACCATTTTTGTTGTTTATTCAATCGATAAAAACTTAAATTTTTAGGTTGAAATGTCATCATACATAAATAAAAATCATAAAATAGTGAAAATATTTTGCTTTTATTAAAAATTTTTTTTTCATAAATAAAAAAATTAAATAGCATATTCAATTCATTATTTCATTTTCAAATAAATAAACAGAAATATTAGTAAAAAAAATAGAGATATTAAACATAAGCATAAAATCATCCTGTCAAACACGAAGTAATTTGTTTTTTTCTATTCCTCTTTGCGTTTTTCGCTTATTTTGACAGAGATGCCACCCGTTTATAATTTAACTAAATAGAAAAATAGATGGGTCGACTGTCGTTAAGATGTCTATACTTAGTGAATCACTTAATCCTTAGTGCAAACAACAATAGCTATCGATATATTTTGCGATTGTCGGATCGTTGAAATTTACAGAATCGGAATACAGAAAACATTAATTTAAATTCAATGAATTTTAGAAAACGTCAAATGATATTTAAGAATTGCGAACATAAAAATTGTTAATGTTTTGATATTTAAGAATACAATTTGATGAGAATGTTATTTTTTATATATAAATTTTCACAATTTTTTTTGGATGCATATTTTAAGTTTTTCAGAAAATAAAGAAAACAAACTATTTTATTTAAAATGTTTGGGACATTTGTTTTTTGCGTTTGGCATCCCTAATTTGCTTATTTATTATTATAAATTTATTCTCTATGTTTTCCAAATATGGCAATATTTTAATCATAAAGTTGAGAGAGGTTATTATTTTGTTACTCCATCCAAGCAATGAAAAAATATTTCGCCAGTTAAAACAAACTATACAGCCATCTCCAGTTAGCACGATTTAATGCATATAGCCACCCTACACAACCATTACCTTTGGAATGGAGGTTAGAGCGAGCTATTTAATTAGCAAAAAATAAATTAAACAAGAAGTTATGTCATATAACCGGAAACGCATGCATATAGGAAATGCATGCATATTTTTCCAATATTTTGTTTACATTTACTACCAATACTCAAACCGAGGTGGAGGGTATCAAAGATTCGGCACAACCAAATTTAACACTCTTACTTGTTAAGTTTAAGGATATATGAGAGGGGGACATATTCTTGCAAATAAGGGACTAAATATTGTCGCACGTATTTATTGTCATATATAATAAATATGTATAATTTTTAGACAAATTCTAATAATTTTTGTACCTTTTATACCTTTTTTAAGTTAAAGGATATATGAAAGGGGGACATGTCCTTGTAAATAAGGGACTAAAAATTGTCACACGTATTTACTGTCATATATATAAAATATGTATCATTTTTCGACCAATTCTAATAATTTTTCTAGCTTTCATACCATTTTTAAGTTAAAGGATATATATGGGAGCTGGTCGTGTCCTTGCACCGATATTGATGAAAATTTCGATACGAGCTAGTAAGAACCATATATATTAGTGCACGGAGTTTCATTTACCTACGACAACTCCTTCTATTTATGATAGCGTTGTTCAAGCGTGAATCTATTCATGATGATTTGCTAGAATATACTGATGTAAAAAGTGAGCGCAAAATTATATAATACTAACTTTTATCAACCGCTATTGGACAAAGTGTTTTGGCAGTATCGTAGTTTAATTTTGGAAATTGTTACTTATATTTAAAAGATCTTATTGAGTTAGTACTGTCGATTTCATATAATGCACTGTTAACATTTTGTCAATATTGTTTTTTGGAAAAAATCTAAATAATCGAATAAATGTTTTTGTAAACTAAATTTTGTACAATACGGCGATTCACAAACACTTTCGGTATTTATCATTATTTTTTTTTTTGATATTCTTAAAGCTGAATTTGAATTCTAATAGACCAGAAGATTTTTGAATTATTTTTATTATTTTTTTGCTGAAATAGATATTATCCAAAATTATGGTTTTGAAACGCATTTTTTTATATTTTTCTCTGGTTACTTCACAAAAAAACTTCAAATATTAACTTAAAAAGAAACAAAAAGAACTGGAAGTCATTCCATGCGGATTCAAACATATATACCCTATACTAGCAATTTTTAAATAGATAAAGGTTTATCAAAAATATAAATTAATCTTCACATGCTGAAATGAATAAATATTTGCGGACACAAAACAATTTTATAAAATGTCCAAAGAAATATTTTATAAAATTTTTGGAAATCATCCTATTTTTACTACAAAGACACAAATTTGTAACAGAATTAAATATTAAAGCATTTAATGGAAAATAGTGAATATTACAAAAGCTATCAAAAAAAATTTTATATCCAGCTTACGGATATTTTCAGGCTTTATAAAATTAATTTATTTACATTAATATATTTGTTCCAGTGTCAACATATGAAGCGAGTGGAGTCTTTTTAATGTTTTTTTGTTTTTTTGTTTGTTTTTTCGTTTTTAATTGTTTACTTATAAAAAATTTTTATTCTTGTTTTATATTAATAATACATGCTGAGGATGATCTTCGAAGATGATCGAAATATTCGTGTAAAATAGAAATATAAAAAGAAATAAAAAACTGACCTTATGCTGGAAAAATAAAAATAACTAATAATATATTTACATTATGTTTAAAGCCATTTTCTAAAATAAAAATAAAAATCAATCCGTTAAATATTTATATGTTTAACTAACAACAACATTATAGTTAGAGAATATATGTGTATACTTATTTAAAGCTAGGATTACCAGACCTAATCATTTTTTTTTTGAAGTCAACAAATATAAAAAACTAATTTTTTGACTTGAATGAAATCGATATAGGTCGTAAATGGGCACCCCGTATAATTTTCAGCGCTGAATATTTTGGACTATTTTAGATATAGGAAAATTGAATTTTCCCCAGAAAATTGAAAAATTCCACAAAAATGCACAAAAACGCCCCCTGGAGGCTGTTGAAAATATAAATAAATGTGAAAAATGGATTTACCGACTCAAAAATCCTCGGTATACATATTTTCACTAATTTTTTTACATTTGAGTGAGTATTATGGAAAATATCATGAAAATATCTTCATCAAAATTTTGGCAGGCTCGATGCTGATTTTAGAGGAATGGTTCCTTAGGCAAATATACTTGTTATGGCCCATAGTACCTGAACCACGATGAATCCATGGAGATTTTTCGGTGCCCTACAATTTATATCTAACTACCTGGGCCCGGTCCATGTTGTTGGGCTTAAGAAAACATCTGGTTTCAATATTGCAGCTAAATTTTAATACACAATGTCGGACAAAAGTTAAACACGAACTCCCCCGAAAGTTTAAACATATATCTCTATCCCTCTGCCCACAGACCAAAAATTAACTGTCAGACTTCACAGTGTCACACCCAGGCTATTCTGAAGATTCCCTGAAAATGTCGTTAAACTCGGTCCTCCCGTTTTTATATGCATAGATGCCATTAGAGATACAATATTAATATTTGATTTTGCCACGCCCCTCCTCCAAAGACCAAAAGTAAAAAATCAGACTTCTGAAGATTACCTGAAAATTTCATCCAGCCATTTTGGAGTCCATAAGGAAGATACATACATCCATTCATATATATACTAGCTAACCCGGCAAACGTCGTTTTGTCCAGAAGGGATTTTTTGATTAAGTTAATTAAAAAAAAAATTTTAACCGAAAATTATCGACCGTTAACAGATGAAGCAATAATATAATTTGAACGAATCACTTTTCAAATTCAGATGAATTCAATAGCTTATATTTATACGGATATCTGACCCAACGGTCTTCGTCCCGTCCAACCTTTGGCGAAAATAGAATAAAATCAAGTATGAATTAAAAAAAAAAAAAAAAGAATAGAACAATGATTGTTATCAATTGAGTGCTGTACGATACATAACATTTTTTGTTTTCTGCTCCGGAGCATAAATGAATAGTGAAGATGGTTTCCCAACTTGGGAACACGCAACATATAGCTGGCCGTGTGAAAAGCACAACATTTATGCCGCACACTTCTAAGCAATGTCCTTGTGACTTCTTTATTGTCTCGCAGTGCAATTTTCACTGCGAACTGAACGCACTTGAACTGGAACGTCAAACCTGTTTCAAGGGAATTCGTGGAATTTAGCATTCTCCTCCCTTGAACCTCCCTTTCAAAATCTTTGTCACTATCACATTACTCATTAAATTCATCACAATCAGTCGGGTTTCATTGCATAGTTTCGGGGCATGATGATTTCGTAGCATACAGATTAAACTTTAATTCATAAATGATGAGGCGGCATTCCAGGCTAGTCTTCGTCTTCGTTTTCAACGCGATTGATTTTAATGAATGTAATTCGTCCGGAATTTGATGTTGAATCATCCAATTCAAATCAATGACATCAATATTTTTTGCTGATAGAATTTTGGCCAATGTTCGGATAGACTTTAGAGATGAGTTTATTTTTCGTTGAAGTGGATTGGCAAATGGCAGTTGGAATTGATACTAAACCACTAGAGGTATCTACCGAAATTTGTTCGATCCCAATTCTCAACAATTCTTTGCTGAAAGCTTTTTCCAATGGACAGAATTTAAGGTATCTTTCAACGTTCGATCCAGTGGTTCTAATGATCGTTTGTGCGCCATCAAGCACTCATCCCATATGACCAATTTACAATGTTGCAATATTTTTGCCATGGCTGATTGCTTTGAAATGTTGCAAAGAGGATTTTCATTTATTTGCAAGTTTAACGGAAGCTTCAGTGCTCAGTACGCGAGATCTAACACAATTCCAATTTGAGCACGTATTGCTTTTAATAACTATGATATCAGGAATGTTTTCCCAGTTCCACCTGGCGCATCAAGGAAAATTAGTCCACTGTTTCCATTATCGGTAGCATTCATCAGTTGATCATATGCACTCTTTTGCTGTTCACTCAACTGTGGTACTTGTTGTTGCAAAGTTGTCATGTCGTAAGCTCACTCGCTTTGCAATTCACGATTCAATATACTTCCAGTTTCAAGATTTGGGGCTGGCATATGAATTTCAATCAATAGTTTGCCATTCATAAGCAACCACAAATCTTCAATCCGTACTAACGCTTCATTGTAGATCATCATTCATTTGCAATTCAAAATTCCCTGATTGCATCGAATGTATTTCAGAAACCATCAATATAATTTCAGAAAACATCATTTGAATTTCAGAAAACATAAATAGAATTTCAGAAAACATCAATATAATTTCAGAAAGCATCAATTGTATTTGAGAAAACATCAATTGTATTGCAGAAAACATCAATAGAATTTCAGAAAACATCAATATAATTTCAGAAAACATCATTCGAGTTTAAGAAAACATCATTTGAATTCCAGAAAACATAAACAGAATTTCAGAAAACATCAATATAATTTCAGAGAACATCATTCGAGTTTCAGAAAACATCAAGTGAATTTCAGAAAACATCAATAAAATTTCAGAAAACATCAATTGTATTTCAGAAAACGTCAATAGAATTTCAGAAAACATAAACTGTATTTCAGAAAACATCAATAAAATTTCAGAAAACATCAATTGAATTTCAGAAAACATCAATATAATTTAAGAAAACAACAATTGTATTTCAGAAAACATCAACTGTATTTCAGAAAACATCATTTGAATTTCAAAAAACATAAATAGAATTTCAGAAAACATCAATTGTATTTCAGAAACCATCAATATAATTTCAGAAAACATCATTTGAATTTCAGAAAACGTCAATATAATTTCAGAAAACATCATTCTAGTTTCAGAAAACATCAATTGGATTTCAGAAAACATCAATAGAATTTCAGAAAACATCAATATAATTTCATAAAACATCATTTGAATTTCAGAAAAATTAAATAGAATTTCAGAAAATATCAATTGTATTTCAGAAAACATAAATTGTATTTAAGAAAACATCATTTGAATTTCAGAAAACATAAATAGAATTTCAGAAAACATCAATATAATTTCAAAAAACATCATTCGAGTTTCAGAAAACATCTACTGGATTTCAGAAAACATCAACAGAATTTCAGAAAACATCAATATAATTTCATAAAACATCATTTGAATTTCAGAAAAATTAAATAGAATTTCAGAAAATATCAATTGTATTTCAGAAAACATCATTTGAATTTCAGAAAACATAAATAGAATTTCAGAAAACATCAATTGAAATTCAAAAAGCATTATTTGAATTGCTGAGAACATTAATTGTATTTCAGAAAACATAAAAAGCATCATTTGAGTTGCTGAAAACATCAATTGAATTTCGGAAAACAGCATAATCGACTTATTTTTTATGCACTGGAAAATATGATGTTGATGTTTTCTTTAATTATTAGATGTTTACACATCTCCCTTGTGATCGGACTCACATGATTTTTTTTTTGTTCAACCTCCGGGTTGAGCCCAACTTTTATTACATTACCCATTCATCATTTTTTTTGTTCCTATTTATATCTGAATAATAACAAAATCTGACTGTATATTCCCAACTGAATTTCTTCGATACCTATAATAATTACCTTTCCAACGAGCCTTTCAGTTCGGAGGATCTCATCTTGTATTGTTCGCGAAGCAAAACAATCTTATAGCAGTATATAGCTTTGGACATAAACCTAGCATGAATTGTTGCGCCAGGCAAACGCAACTGCGTAAAATTTGGTACTTCTTTACCAAGAAAAATGAGCGAAAGTTGCAACAAGTCCTTGTAACCGGCTCGTACATAATGAGATTTCAACGCCTCAAGGCAAAAGTTCTTGTGCGTCTCTATTGCGGCTGCTGTTAAGTTTTTTCGCACTGCTTCATCCAATACTCCACTCTTGAAAATATTAATATTCATATTTATCCAAATTTTTGAAAAACGTTTAAAGAGAGTGACTTCTGGGGCTGATGTTTTTCCGAAATTTAACTCAAACACAGCTCTAATAAGCAATTCACTGATATGATGGCGAAACGGTAGAAAAAGTAAATCGCGACCCAATTTATTTTAAAGCAAATATGCTGAGCCTTTTTCAATACCAGTGTTTGTACCAATTTGCACTAAATTATCAATCTTCCATTTGCGTAGGAATTTTTCAATGCCTTCAGCAATATTTTCACCACAAGATTCTTCAAGTTTCGCAATGCCAAGGAGTTTTTCTTCGTTCTTTGCGAGAGCCAATCGATCAACTTTGTCCTTGCCTTTCATATCTGGAAGCATTTTACCGTCCCAATGCAAGACAAATACTTCAGGAATATATGTTGAAATTAAATATTATGTTAATTATATTCAAGCTATTTATTTATATTTAATTATTAATTATTTACCTTGAATTCATCTATGATCTGTTTCGCTTGCCTGCGGCGATATTCCTTTCTCATTGTTTGAAACGATGATCGGTTAAAGATGAAATCTTCCACTTTTATGTCGTTCAAGTCAGGTTTCATTTAATGCAACTTCCGCAAGACGGCTGTAATTGTAGCAGATGTTAAATGCATTGCATCGCGATCGCTGATGCGGCATTTATCCATGCTTGCTAACATTCGATCATCAACGTAATGGATATTTCCGCGAGATCCCTGGATTACTTGAAGTTGGTCCTTCAGAAAATCAACTTCCGGGGCTGAATTGTCCATTTCTACGCCTTTGTATACAATACTTTCTGAGGTATCTGTATCAGACGCAACCTCGTCTTTGAAAAACAAGCAATAATTACAAATAACAATAAAGAAAGACATTATATTGACCAATACCTTGAACTTCTTGTGACTCTTCTTGATATTTTCGCTTGCGCTTTTCTGCTTCTTGCAGTAGCTTCGCTTTGCGTTCTTGTTTTCGTGGCAGCCTTAAATCCTGGCCTGACATACAACCTGGCCGACTTTTTCTCTTTGCAACAGAACGAAATCTTTGTCCTCTTCAATATTCATCGTTTAAAGTGCATCCGCAGCTGCGATAACAAATATATAATTTTCGATCTTTCCACAGAATTCTTTCTTATCGTTTCTATATTTTTCATATTTGCCAAATATGTTCTTGGACAAATTTTTCCATTCGGCATAAAGAAAGTTAAATTTTTGCACGCAGTTGATTTCGGTCATTGTTGGAATATTTGCTTTTTGCCAAAATTCAAGAGTATAATGTATTTTATTTTTTATGCTTGCCTTCACAGGGAGTTTTTGCAGTCGGGTTTTATAAAAAAATAATTGAAGATCTTGCTTCATATTAGGCAACTTTGCTCCTTTCAGTTCACTTTCACATTTTCCCACCAAAAATATATCATTATCGGATCGTAGTTTCTTAGATGAGCTTGCCATTATAACTGTTTATTGTTTTATTTTATTTAATTTGTCTTTACTTATTATTCACTGCCCACTTGTTTCTCTTATCACTTTTACTTTAAAACTGCAAAATTTTTACTAATTTAGTATACATAAAATATAACAACAACGCATTTAATCTGAAGATCGTATTGACACCGTATTTATGCAGTAAAGCAACAGAAGTATCAAGTAATGTTCAACAGTTTAAAGTATTTTTTATTCACAAAATTTCATTTCAAAAACATCAATACACCGTTAGGTCACTTTATCTTGTTGTCGCTAATAGCGCAAAATTTTTATAAAGGGTGATCAATGGGTAATATAATAAAATTTTGGGCTCACCCCGGAGCTACTCGCAACTAAAAAAAAAAAAAATTAAAATATGCATAATTATTGTTATCCCCAACCCCATATTTTTCAGTGCGAAAATTTTTGGATTTAACATTTTTTAATTTTTATACCCTATACCTATACCTATACCACTATGTGGTTTGGGTATAATGACTTTGTGCTGCTATTTGTAACAACAAAAAATATTTGACCTACACCCATCTTTAATTATAACGATCGAATCAGAATCACTATCTGATTCGATTTAACGATGTCCGTCCGTCCGTCCGTCCGTCCGTCTGTGTATCCATGTAAAGCTTGTAAACAAACTGCAGGTTGATGAAATTTGGTAGTTGATCTTTCATCGGCCATGGGACGAACGCTATTGAAATTGGTGAGAATCGGTCCATGTTCAGACCTAGACCCCATACAAATGACCCCTATGAAATCAACATATATTGCCATAAGATCCAAATTATCATACAAATCTTAGTCAAATTGGGTTCGTATGTATATATTACATCCATTAATCAGTAGTCCAAAAATGATCCCTATTGGATAACTCTTAGTCATAGGCCCCATATAGAGCTGCTTCCCGATCTTCGCTCAAAAAACAAATATATTGCACTGATTCTTCTCAAATTTTGTTTGTATATATTTTTGCAAAATACAAGAGACTTTACCAAACATGATCAAGACCGGTCCATCTTTGGGCCTAGTCCCCATACAGATATAGCATCCGATATGAACTTTTTCATATCTGCAGCCAAAAAAATTAATTAAATCCCACTCAAATTTTGTTTATGCTTATTTTCTATATCCAGTTATTTGGGCCTGAGAGATAGGGTCTCTAAACGTATGATATAGGGTATCGTATAGTCGGTCTAGACCGACTATAATTTTCTTACTTGTTCTATATAACGCTATGACCAGTCTAATGTATATGTATATGTAATTTACAATATGTATATATGCGTGACAATCAAAATTGTTTTTTCCACTAACCATTGGCCGATTTAGCACGTTGTAACTGAA
This sequence comes from Cordilura impudica, assembly GCA_963682025.1. NCBI lineage: Eukaryota > Metazoa > Arthropoda > Insecta > Diptera > Scathophagidae > Cordilura > Cordilura impudica. The sequence continues at coordinate 173,651,445 of OY821517.1, read as the reverse complement.
GTGATATCCGTCTTCTCCACGGCAGAGCATAAGATATTTCGGTGCGTCATAGGATCGATGTGTCCCACTTATTCGCAGTAGCGCATTTTCATTTCGGTGTTTTATTACTATATCACGCAATATCAAATTCTCACCAACAACAATATTTGATATTTCACTAACTGTATGTGCGTTGCATTGTCGCTCATGAGTTCCTGCTCCTCGTTTGTCCGCTTTTATGACAATGCTATTATCATCGGATGACATCTTTTCCAACGAAGTCGTTAAGAGTTTGATTAGTTCATTGTGTTTGTGTGATATTTGCTGCAATTACTGGACTATTTCTCTCTTCGTTGCATTAAACATAGCAGAAAGCCGATTTACTTCATCCAATATATTATATTTGTATATATATTTGAATCGGCAACAGCGATCCAGCAAGATGAAAAATTTTCCCATGGATCTGTATAGTTGGTACGAAAACTGAAAACTAACCACACTGCTCGTAGGCCTGACTTTAGGTGAGTGTGTTAAAGCGCTGACCATAAAGTGCAAGTACGAGTGTATGTGAGAAGGTTCATGGTTCGAAACCTCACGGCCGCCCTAAGTAGAAAAAATTTTCATATAAAAACAATCTATTCAATTAAAACATAACAATTATCACAATGTTCAATAAATCGCTGATGAAGGCTGAAATGCCAGAAACCGGTCCGATTAAGAATACAGTGCAGTTATGAATTTTTGAAATATATGCTTTCTTCTTCCTTACCACGCACCACTTAAAACAAATTTAAAAAAATTGCATATTAATTACAGTAGTAATTGCAATATGTCTGAAAAATGACGATAAACCTAACAAACAAAAAATTTTTCTTCGCTTCAAAGCGTCATCTCAAATATATGTAAAGTGCATATGTAGGTATGTACAAAAACCGTACATCACATATGACAACTCTTACGAAAACTGAGAATAGTGGAAATTAGAAGTATAAATGCAAAAAATATTCAAAAATTCAAAAATAACGATTGTTTGTTTGGACAGAGTTGTATCTTCTGAAATTTATACAAAGTAAAGCTGTATGGTACGAAAACAGAAAACTAACCACACTGCTCGTAGGCCTGACTTTAGGTGAGTGTGTTAAAGCGCTGACCAAAAAGTGCAAGTACGAGTGTATGTGAGAAGGTTCATGGTTCGAAACCTCACGGCCGCCCTAAGTAGAAAAAATTTTCATATAGAAACAATCTATTCAATTAAAACGTATCACAATGTTCAATAAATCGCTGATGAAGGCTGAAATGCCAGAAACCGGTCCGATTAAGAATATAGTGCAGTTATGAATTTTTGAAATATATGCTTTCTTCTTCTTTACCACGCACCACTTAAAATAAATTATTTAATTTCTGTCTTTTTAGGCAAGACAATCATACATATTAGTTTGAGTATCGTGTGTGGTGTGTAAGTGCATTTTGTGGTGTGAGTATTGGTGTATTAACCTTCATTCATAAAATTAATTTGAATGTTGGATTGAGTTTGGTTCATTTAGAATTTCACCACCGAACGATGTCATTTGAAAACAATTATTATACATCTTTATGTGTTGTAAGAAATGGTTCGAAATAGGAGATTCACCGTAAAGCAGCGCGCATAAGATGGTGGAAAATATTCTGGCAATTTCACCTTGCCGCCCATGCAACATAATCCAGGCGGTTCTTTCTCAAATCTAACTGCATTGTGTGCAAACTGTATTGAATGTTGGGCTCAAAGCGAAAGGCTGCACGCTCAATATTCACCTGAATAATTTGTTGTTGCCCACGTTTTCTTTCAATGATCGCACGTTGTTATCTGGTTTCATCACTTTTCCGAACACGAACTTCTCTTGTTCTCAAACGTTGTTGCTCATTGTATGCTTCGTTGATCTCTTCTGACTATCGCGCACGATTTTCTACCATTCTGGTTTGAATTGATTTCCTTTCAATAGCACGCTTCTCTTCCGTTTGACGTGCTGCGACATTTCGGTGAAGCGATGTATCCTGAGAAAGCCGGCCGATGTTAATATGAACTCTTGTTGGCATCGTAACACAGATTAACAATAATATGTTTCGTAAATAGAAAATATTTTAGTTGAAAAATCAATAAAAATGAAAGAATATTCTAAAGTCAATAGGAATATATATATATATATATGCAAAGAAACAGTTATTTAATAGTGATCCAACTTTTTGATATTAAAGAGCTTATATAAGCGTAAATTTAAATCCATTATTTTAAGATCGAACTTTGCTATTAAACTATGTGGTGGAAGGCCTGGCAAATGAAGTACACTAAAAGGTCTTCTGACAAATTCACCAAAAGCAATTAACTTGAATCAAAATTGCAGATATTTCAATTTTTGTTTTGCTGCTTAAATTGCCCTTATACATCGGTGATTAAAACGATCTAATGAATTTAAGTTCAATAATTACCCAACTTATTCGATACCGACTATTCTTAATATGACTATCCAGCTATCCATCTCATAGTACGCAATATATATGGTGTTAAAATGGAATAACCGCGTAGAGCGCCTATTGTTGAGACTTTTTGTACTCTTCTTTTTTCCTAAACCTTCGCGTGGCAGTTACAAACAAAGTCGCAGAAGAAAGTATCCCTTTGGGTCCTGTAGTTTTCACGTTTTAAGCGGACGAACAAACCATGATTCATTTTTATATATCGCACCTGTACCTCTAAAGTGAGTCAACTCGATATTTACAAATTTTCAGTGGAGGCAAAAACGGTTTTTTTAATATTTACTATAAAATAGAAAAACAGTTGTTTCATTGAAAGGAATGTGAATAATACATATTAATCAACAGTAGTTGTTTTCGCGATTTTCAGTGATCATCAAAAATAACAAGTTTTTTGGGTGCAACCAAAAATAAGTCTTTTTAGTGGATTCTGAAGAAGCTACTCCTATAACACAAAGAGGGGTACAATTGTATTTTTTTTATGAAAGACTAGAAAAATAGATGTAAGATTTTTACAGTGGATAGATATGACCACTGTGTATCGTTTTCTTGCAAAAAGTGAAAATTTAAAAATTTTGAGATGATTCACTTTAGAGGTACAGGTGCGATATATAGATATATAGATTGCAAACAAAATGACATAATTCCAAAATAATCGAGAAATATTCAATACTTGTGCGAAAACTTTCCATTGAAGGGAAATTATTAAAATAAGAAAAAAATAACAAAAAAAAAAAAAATAACAGATAAAAAATAAATGTCGGTCTAGACCGACTATACGATACCCTGTAACATGCGTTTGGAGACCCTATTTCTTAGGCACAACTAATTAGATATAGAAAATAACCATAAATCAATTTGAGTGGCGTTGTTATCAATTATATGGGGACTAGGTAGAAAAACGGACTGATCCTGACCATATTTTGAAAGGCCACTTATTTTTTTCCTTGCAAAAATATATGATTACCAAAGTTGAGAAAAATCGGTGAAATATTTTTGTTTTTTGATAGATTTAAGTGGAGATCGGGAAGCAGCTTTATATATGGGCTATGACTAAGAACTGTCTTATAGGGTTTATTTTTGGATTACTGATTAAGGGGAGCAACAAACATACACAAATCCAATTTGTCCAAGATCTATGTGATATTTTGTAACTTATGACAAATAAAGTCGATTTAATAGGGGTCATTTGTATGGGGACTAGGTCTGAAATACACAGATTTTCACAAATCTTAACAGAGTTCATGCTACCACCGATAGAAGTTTATGTACTAAATTTCATCAAAATATATTTATATATGCGATCTGTAGTTTGATTGCAAATTTTACATGGACAGACGGAGAGATGAACGGACATCGCTAAATCGACTCAGAAAGTGATTTTGAATCGATTGGTATAACAAAAGATGGGTCTAGATCAAATATTTTGGTATTTACAAACATCAGCACAAAGTCATTATATCCTGACCACATGGTGTATAAATATTTGCTTACCCCATTGCAAAATATTCAAATATTGTGATGGCGTTCAAATGAAACCTATTTTGATTATACGCCCATATTTTCCAATTTCTTAAAAATTACTTAAAATTATTTTAATTTTTTAAGTTTTATTATACCCTATACCACTATGTGGTTTGGGTATAATGACTTTGTGCTGCTGTTTGTAACTACCAAAAATAGTTGACCTAGACCCATCTTTTATTATACCGATCGAATCAGAATCACTGTCTGATTTGATTTAACGATGTCCGTCTGTCCGTCCGTCCGTCCGTCTGTGTGTCCATGTAAACCTTGTAATAAAACTGCAAGTCGCAAATATGAATATGTTTTCATGAAATTTGGTATATAAGCTTCTGTCGACCACTGGATGAACGCTGTTGAAACTGGTGAGAATCGGTCCATGTTCAGACCTAGCCCCCATACAAATGGCCCTATGAAATCGACTTAAATTGCCATACGATCCAAATTGTCATATAGATCTTACCCAAATTAGGTTTGTATGTATTTATTACATCCATTAATGAGTAGTCATAGGCCTCAAATATAGCTGATTCCCGTTCTTCACTTAAATATATCAAAAAACAAAAATATTGCACTGATTGTTTTCAAATTTTGTTTGTATATATTTTTGCAAAATACAAGAGACTTTACCAAGCATAGTTAGGATCGGTCCATTTTTGGGCATAGTCCCCATATGGATATAGCATCCGATATGAACTTTTTCATATCTGCAGCCAAAAAAATTAATAAAAATCCCACTCATATTTGGTTTATGCTTATTTTCTATATCCAGTTAGTTGGGCCTGAGAGATAGGGTCTCTAAACCCATGGTATAGGTATCGTATAGTCGGTCTAGTCCAACTTTAATTTTCTTACTCGTTTTTATTTAACCCTTCAGTGCTCCTGGGATCAAAATAGTCCATTGTGATATATCTTTGGTACAATTATCTGCTTACTGCTCGCGAATATAAATTAAAACTACTTTGAACCAATTTTGTTATAATTTTATTTTATGTATAAAAACTATCCACAAATGACCCAAATTAATAAAAGACATTTTATTCAAAAGAATATGAAATTTAACATTAATATTATAATTAAAATTAAAGAAAAGCAACACTTATTGCTAGTCGTAAGTGATTACAGAAAACAATTTGAATCGCACACTAAATCATCCTTTTAAATACACTAAAATAAATAGAATTAATTTTATATTTCATATTATTTTGAATAAATTGTCTTTTATTAGCTTTGGGTCATTTGTTGGTCTTCTTATTTTATTTAGAAGAATAGAGATAGTTTTTATACATAAAAAATAATTTTATAACAAAATTGATTAAAAGTTGTTTTAATTTATGTATATTCGCGAGCAATAAGCAGATAATTGTACCAAAGATATATCACAATGTATTATTTTGATCCCAGGAGCACTGAAGCCTTAAATAAATAAAAAAATATCGAATTATTTTTCTTAAATTCGAAATAGTGATTTCATCGAGTTTAACAGAAAAACACGATTTCCGTAATTTTTTTTTAAAAATATCTTAAAATCCAAGCTTGCCTTGGCAAATAATGGGTTAGCGTTCTCGGATTTATCCCAAATTTTAGAAACGGAAGTTCTACATATATAGTTATTATATTTTAAGCATCACATCTAAAAATTCAACAGAAATATTTGAATTTTTTGGATAAAATGTCTTTTATTTGCTTGGGGTCATATGTTACCCCAATTCAAAAAGGGTTAATGAGGTCATATTATCTTTTTCCGAAACCCTAGGCTATTAAGATAAAATATTATATTTATAAGTAGACAAGTGATGAATTTTTGATACTAAGTATTTAGAAAGAGTATATTTACAGAATATTTTACATTTTTCTCGAAATCCGAAAAAATAATATCCATGGCAAAAAAAATTCTATCATAGGGATTTACCTAAAAGTTCACACAGTTAATCTCTAACATACTCTTAACAAGACCTTAAAGAGCTAGATCAATTTTTTTAAATTTTGTTTAAGAAAATTTTTCAAAACTTGAAAAAAAGAGTTTTCAAAATTTTATCAAAAAAAAAAAAATTCCATTTCTGGTCTCAATGCTTAAAAGATTAACAAGGTGGTAATAAAACAATACTTCATATCTGAGTTCTTCCAGGTATAGAGACTAAAACAAAATATTGGCTTTAATTAATTTCTTAGACTTGAAAGAAAAAATGCCATCAAATTTCATGGCCTACTTTTTTTGGAACAAAACTGGTCTGGGGCATTTGCTATTTCTTGGCGAGTTTTTATTCGATTTTAAAGTTTTATAGCTTTTTGATAATTTAATAGTGATTCCGAATCATGTAACAATTTGTCGGAAAGTTAAACTATAGAACGAAATTTTCGTAAAATCTGAAAGAAAGTCATATTTTCCCCATATAAAACACGCTTGAAATTTCCAATCGCGTGAGCCACCTCTAAATGTTTTTTGACTGGCCCAAAACTTTATATTTCAAACTTTTTTTTGCTATTCGCATATTTCTAGGGGCTGTGACCGAGAGTATGAACACTTTTTTATTAAGGGCCACCCTAACGTACATACCTACATACATTTATTCCAATTGTTTAAAAGTCTATTAATTTACATATTTTAAATCCAATAGAACATATATACTTATATGCATGCAATCAAAATTTGAATATAAGAAAAAAGTGAATTTTTTTTGGATTTGTTATGTTAATAAGGCATAATGTTAACTTAGGTACGAGTATATATTTGTAACGTGGTCTGGCTTCAATTCAAATTTAGAGTGAGTTATTTGTTATTATAATATTTTAATTGGTTTTTAAACGTAAGAGTATATTTATATTTCCATTTGTTTGTTTTATATTGGTTGATCTGACTCTTGTTTTTAATTTTATATTTAACTAGTTTATTTAGGCTGTGGTTTATCTAAAATATAATTAAGAAAGTGTAAAATTTATTGTTTTAGCTACATATTTGTGATAATTAATATTGGCTGTTGTTTTTAATATTTTATTTAGTTTATTTAGGTTGTGGTTAATTCAGAATATAATTTAGAAATTAAATTTTATTAATTTGCCAACATATATTTCAAAAATTAATACAGTTTGTGTTTTAAACACATGTACTGTGGGCGACAATACACGGAAACTTTTTCAAAATTGTGAATTTACGAATTTAATTTCTTTTAATAATTTCTAGTTAAATCCTAAAATTATGTAACAAGCTTGTTACAAAAATAACAGAAAAATGGATTCTTACGTGATGCCAAAACAATGCAAACTTTTGAGATTCAACAACAATATAAAATACCAATACGATTCTTAATATAAATAGAGAATGGTATGAAAGAATATGTATAAAATATTAACCGTTATTTAAATATTCATAGTATCTGATGTTTCCTTTCAACTGTTTTTTCTAACCGCAATTGTATTTTTCAATGTTTAAATCTTATAATCAATTATTATAAAAAAATGACAAGAATAAAGTTTTGTGAAGAGTTAAAAACCAGAATGAATAGCTGATTATTTTGCTGCTTGCCTTAAGCAAAACAAATTTTGAGAGATATATTCTATCAATAAATTCATGATCTCATAAAGTATCACGAAATGTCGTGAAAGACTTGCGGTAACGACTCAATATTTAGGCGGCAGGCTCCGTAAACTTAGTCAAAGACAGTATAACTTAAAATTGATGATAATCTTGTTTGTTATAGTTCTGTGAAGAAATCACTTATATCTGGTCAAAATGGAATACCGTTTTTTTTTTCCAGATGAGTCCAAGTTTACTTTAAGAGGACACGAGGAAAGAGCGTTTCTATGATGAATAAAGGGAAAAAGACCTTACCCAAAATATACAAATAAAACTACAGGAATACCTCGCATAGTATTACTTCGATCAGTACGGTTTCTCTATAGTATGGTTTTGAAATTTTCAAGAAAAAAAAACAAGTAAGAGTGTTAAATTCGGCTGTGCCGAATCTTTGATACCCTCCACCTCGGTTTGAGTATTGATAATAAATGTAAACAAAATATTGGAAAAATATGCATGCATTTTCTATATGCATGCGTTTCCGGTTATATGACATAACTTCTCGTTTAATTTAGTTTTTGCTAATTAAATAGCTCGCCCTAACCTCCATTGCAAAGGTACGGTGGCTACATGCATTAAGTCGTGCTAATTGGAGATGGCTGTATAATTTCTTTTAATTGGCCAAATATTTCTTCGTTGTGGCCATATAGGTCGGATGGAGTAACAAAATAAGAACCAAAAAAAAAAGCTCTCTCAACTTTTTGATTAAAATATTGGCATATTTGGAAAACATAGAGAATAAATTTATAATAATAATAAATAATCAAATTAGGGATGCCAAACGCAAAAACCAAATGTCCCAAACATTTTAAATTAAATAATTTGTTACCTTTATTTTCTGAAAAACTATAAATATTCATCCAAAAAAAATTGTGACAATTTATATATAAAAAATAACATTCTCATCAAATTACGTTTATTTATGTAACAATTTTTATGTTCGCAATTCTTAAGATCATTTGAGGTTTTCTAAAATTCATTGAATTTAAATTAATGTTTTCTGTATTCCGATTCTGTAAATTTCAACGATCCGACAATCGCAAAATATATCGATAGCTATTGTTGTTTGCACTAAGGATTAAGTGATTCACTAAGTACATACATCTTAACGACATTCGGCAAATCTATTTTTCTATTTATTTAAATTGTAAACGAGTGGCATCTCTGTCAAAATAAGCGAAAAACACAAAGAAGAATAGAAAAAAACAAATTACATCGTGTTTGACAGGATGATTTTATGTTTGTGTTTAATTTCTTTATTTTGTTTACTAATATTTCTGTTTATTTATTTGAAAATGAAATAATGAATTGAATATGCTATTTAATTTTTTTATTTATATAAAAATGTTTTTGAATAGAAGCAAAATATTTTCATACCTAAAAACCTAAAAAAATTTTCAAACTAAAAATTTAAGTTTTTATCGATTGAATAACAACAACAACTGACTTTAACAATAGCGAATATCGTTTAAAAATCTTAGTGATTTGTTTTATATCTATATTATTTTGTCGCCAGAGTTTAAATAAAATTATACACTCCTGAAGAAGTCTGAAAAAAGCAGACGAAACGTTGGGTGAAAAATGAAAATAAATTGATCATTTTATTTACACCAAATTTGACCATCATTAGCCCGTAAGGAAACTCCTTTTTACAACAATACTCTTACTGATAATTTTGCTATTTTCTTTTTTTAACCCTGCTGTTAGGTTAAGCCCATTTGGTCCAATTTTTGAATTGTTTCCTTTGTAATTTTTGAACGGTGACATATAGTGACTTAATTTTTTAGCTCACGTGGTCTTTTTATAAAACCATGTTATTTACAAAAATTCAAGGTTCTGACTTAAAACAGGACTGAGAAAAATAAAAAATTACGAATCTTAGGTTAAGGGACCATTTGGTCCATAGTATATTTTCTTTGATTTTTTTTACAGTTATTTAAAAAAAATAAGTATTTATTAGTTGGTTTTAAAATAATTGCCATTGCATGATAAGCAACATGTTTTTCGGTTAGTTTTGCGAATAAACTTGCTGCAAATTGAGCATTTTATATCAGACTTAGAGTTGCAGCAACTACAAATTCCTTTCCAGCCCCTGAATTAGAAGTATTATTTGAAGGGGCCACTGGAACTATGCATGGTGATCATATTTGAGTCAACAACTGTGCTGAGAACCCTTGTTGAGGTAAACTAGTCCGTTTCATCATATACACGTTAGCCAGAGAAAGTGCTAGTTGCCGCAAAAACTCTGGTCTCCTGCGATTCCGATCACCTGGAGCCCATGAAACGTCGATTTCAGAAAATATTATGTACGCATTCAATGCGGATATATCAAGTATGTTTGCAAATACAATGTTTGGCAATCGATTGTTTTGCGTTTTGTGCTGTAGGAACCAACCATTTGGTCAGCAGTATCTACGCCACCTAAACGAGATGAAGTATTAGAAATAATAAGAGAACATAAAACTAACATACCTTTCGTTGAATTGTAATACGAAACAATCTCTGGTTTTTTCTTCAATCCACTCTCATCAACTGCAACTGTATTGTGCATTGAACTAATCAATATTGTTGCTTTGTTCTTGTGGCTAATGTATGATACAAATGTCGCAATGCCATCGAATGCAAATGTAGAATGGTACAAAGGAGTTTAAGGGAGTTTTTTGACAGTCAGCAATTTCGGAGGAATGAATGTTTTATTTTTGCGTACTATTCCCACATATGTAAGTTTCCTTTCCTGAAGTTTTTTTTTTACCAATTCAAAAGCGGAAAAAAATTGTCGCCTGTTATATTTTGCCCTTTCAAGCCTTCTGTTAAGTCCAATACAACGCGTTGCCCTTGGTTCTTTTCAGGCTGTCCATTTCTAGGCTTACCAAGGTATGGTTGTTGTATTTTCCACACGTAGCCTGACTTAGAATCCACCGATAACTAAAATTTCAAACCACATTTTGCTGGTTTTAATGATATATACTGTCGAAAACTACATCGCCCCCTAAATGCAAATAGTTGCTCATCAATTGTGACATTTTCGTGACAATTGTAAAACTTTGGAAGAAAATGTTCCCAGCGGTTCCACAGTTCACGAATAGGAGCAAATTCATCGCAACTACGCATTTGTCGTCGACTCAAAACATCATCGTAACGGATGGCACCATTAATCATATGAAATCTATCTTCAGACATAATTGCTCGGAAAATGGGGCTACCAAATTTTGCATCAAATAAACCATGAACATCTTAATTTTTTCCACTTTCAGAAATAGATTTATATTAGCCAAATATTTTGCTGAAATAAAAAAACAAGATTATACATACCAACATACGTCTGCAAGAATGAGCACAGCAATATATGCGCGCAATGCGTCTTCATCAATATCTTTCCACTTGCCACCAAACTTGACCCTGCCGTACTTATTAGTATTTTCGACGATAACTCTTTCTATTGGAGGCGGAAAAAACAACAAAAAAACTGACAGAACGTCATTGCATCTGGACACTGCAAATCGAGTTGGTCCTGGTTGCGTTGAGATAATATTCTCTGCCGTAGCTCCAATAGGCTGAGGTAATAGAGTGGCGCTCCAAACCATTTTTAGCAATAAAAAACGGATCAACAGAGCTAGCTGCAGCTAGGACGGGTTCCCGTTCAGTATCTGTCTCAGAAGAACTTGTTTCGCTATTTTCTAAAATATAATCAAATTCCGAATCTGATATATCGGAGTCACTTTCTGCATTGAGTAGTTCTCGTATCTGATCTTCGTTCAAGTTTTGCCATGTCCTAAGTAAAACACGTCAGAACTATTGAAAACAACTCACAAAATGAACCAAGCTGTACAAATATTTGTGCTTCTTTACAACAAAAATCAAAAAAAAGGGGGATCTCACAATTGTCTTTTACATATTTAATCTATGTTGATTAAAAAAAAAAGAAAACAAAAAAGGGAAATCCCACACTTGTTTTTTACATTAGCTGTTTATGTTGAATAAAGAAAAATGCAAAAAAGGGTAATCTCACAATTGTGTTTTACACTAGCTATCATGAGTAAAGAAAGATGCAAAAAGGGGAATCCCTCAACAAATTTTTACATTAGCTGTGTTGAGTAGAGATTTGCGCTGGTCTCGTGATTTGCGTGGTTCACGTGAATCACGCGTGAGCGTTAGTTATTTTAATTTTACTGACGTGAGTAGTGCGTGAGTAAAGAAAAATGCGAGTGAGTGATTCATGAGGGATTATAAAATTTCTTGCGTGAGCGCGCCCATCTCTAGCGTTGAGTAAAGCTTAAATTAATAATATTTAGGGAGAAGTGATCCAAAATAGATACAAATATAAGATTAAGTGGTTATTTTGTTTGAATATTGAAGTATGGACCAAATGGTCCATTAACCTAACATTCGTAAGTTTTTTCTAACCTAACAGCAGGGTTAACGATTCGACTATCGTTAAAAGAAGTTACTGAATCGCGGTACTGAAAAGCTATTAATTTCTCCTGAATGGCAATATTTTTTTTAAATGTAAACATTTTTTAAATGTAAACATATTTGGTGTTTTTTTTTTTTGGAATTTCAATTTGTGTTTAACGAATAAAATTTATATATTAATTGTGCAATTGATGTCTTCTAAATTTAAAATTATTATTTCCGACGTTTTTATATGATTTTCTGAAATTCAATTAATATTTTCTAATTTATAATTGGAAATTTTAGTTCCAGTTTTTAGAATTGATATTTTCTTAAATTTTAATGGAAAATTTAAAAAGTGCAATTTTGTATTTATGTGAATAATAATGGTTTAGTAATTATAAACAATTTTTAAAAATTAGATGTAATCGCAATCAGATATTTTGTAAGTAAAGCAGAATAATAATTCAATATAACTACTAGCTGGACCCGGCAAACGTTGTTTTGCCCTCAATGAATTTTTAATTTTAGTTAGAATCTGTATATATCTATATAAAAAAAACGTTTGTGCATTTGTTAATATTAAAACTGTTAAAGAAAAAGCATGTTTTATTTATGAAAATTAAAATAAATATTTATTGTAACATACGTATGTATAAGAATGACCAATATATTTCTATCATTGTAATTCTAAAAAGAGTGAACAATATTTTTAGTTTCCTCATTCTGGCAGTAAATTTATAAATTTGCTGGCTTTCCTACACGAAAAAAACAACTGTTTTCGAGGTCCAAACCACATATTTGCAATGATTGTCCTGGAGATTTATTGATGGTCATGGTAAAGCCCAATCTGTTCGGAAATTGCAATCATTTGAATGTTATCAGTGTGTCGGTAGGAATCATAGGAATTCTTGGCAGCCAGACATGTTCTCCTTTAAATTTGCCTTTGAGAATTGTGGCCTCAATAACATTGAGTATTATCCTCTCAACAATTAACCTGGTGCCATTACATAGTCTCGGAGCGTTGAGGTTACGTAGCAAAATTATTGGAGAACCAACTTTTGATTTTAATAAATGTGGAGGTAGATCGGGTACATGAAGTGAATTCAAAAATTCTGTTGGATAATTGACTGCTTCATTTTCTTCAACAACACTATCCATAGATTTGAAATAACTCTTTCGGAATCAATTATGTCCTGAATAATAACATTAATATTATCGACATCGAAATTTTTGCGGCTTAAATAGTTCTTTCACTTAACCAAGTAGTTGTTTTGACAACTGGTCAGCCGTTGGATCATGGATAATAAAATGAGAGCTCTACCAAAAAGTCTTTCATTGCCTTTCAAATCTTCTAAAGTTCTATGTAGTGCTTCTAAGGAATGTTTGTAAGCCATCCCAAATAATAATATTGCATTTTTGCAGAACTTTTGCCATACCGGAATGTTTTTTTTATATTAATACGGCATTCTCATTCGTTTGTACATTTAACGGTGATTTGAGTGCTGAATGAGCTGTGCGACCACCATGCAATAATGTTGCGGCTATTCCGGATAAAGCAATAGCCAATGCAATTTTTCCTTCCTTTTTTGTTAGAATATTTGTATATAAAAAGGTTTGTCAATTTTGGAACTTATAAAATTTAAATAAATTTGACAACTCATTATTTTTCGAACGATAGCGCCATCTACTGGGTCCAATAAAAAATGTTTGGCATCATCTAACATACTTATATGTACATTCTTAGTTTCAGTAAAATCGCACCGTTAATAAAAATATTCGAAATGAATTTACCCCAGCGCGACCTATCGGGTCCATTTATACATACAAAAATTTCCTATGATAAAACATACATTCTGAATTGCAGCCAAATCGCTCTAAACAAAAAAGATAATGAAAAACAAAAAAGGAGGAGTTAAACTTCTCATATATAAAAAATTCCCGTGTCGCGGACTCTGTAATTGAACTCCTCCGAAACGTTTTGACCGATTCTCATGAAATTTTGTGCGGATGTTGGGTAGGTCTCAGAAACGGACAACAGGTATTTTTTTTTTGATATCTCAGGTGGGCGTGGCACTTATGGCTATCAAAGTACTCCATATATCTGATTTTAAAAGTTCACTTTGTATGGGGGGTACCCCTCCCAGTGGCCCTATCAAATAAAAAAATAGACGTTGTCCGATTCTCAAACCTACCCAATATGCGCACAAAATTTCATGAGAATCGGTCGAGCTGTTTCGGCGGAATTTTACCACAAACACCGCGACAGAAGAATTTTATATATAAGATGTAGAACTGTTTTGAAGGCAAAAAACTTATTGATGAACTCGGTAACTCTTCTTTGTAAAGACAGCAAAAAGTTAATATGCCAAACTTATGTTCATATTTGTAAAAGAATAATGAAAAAACGTATGAAATAAAAGACCAGTCCGTGTATACTCTTAACATTGTGCTGTATGATATCTATTTGAAAATATTGACATTCATGTTAAAATAGAAATAACTATTGCAAAGCTAACTAGAACAAAAATTGTGGCGCCATCTACTGTAGCATAGTCACGCTGAGCAAAATGAAGTGACACTTGTTAATGCAAAAGAAATGTATTTTCCCCACAACAAAATATTGCAGAATTTTATGTAAATAAAAGAATATACCGATTTATTTCTAACATGCAGTTATTATGGATATCCATATATAAAATATATGTATATTATTTATATTATTTGATATGTGTATGTATGTATATTTAAATATTACACACAAAAAATACAACATCAAACGTTATTTTTGTGCTTTTCTCTTTAAATAAATTAATATATAAATCTCTTTTTTTGCTAAATTTACATTGTTTTTTTTATTAACAACTAGGTAAATATTTTAGCATTATTTGCATTAGATTCTGGTGAATTTTTAGTCCCTTTATATTAACACGTAGTGTCTGCTTGTCGAAAAAATTTTGGATCGATTTTAACCCCTTTCCCGTGACCCAATCGATCTGAGTGTTTGTAGACGGGCTCGTGGTTATGAGAGAAATGCTCTAATAAATTTTTTAGTGATGCCAAAGCAATGGAAACTTTTAAATTTCTCTACCAGAGTTGATAAAAAAATGTACAAAGGGTTAGTTTTTATTATATTATTACCACAATGACCACCAAAACAACAAGTCCAGCACAACATTTAGAATAACAACAAGAACAATATAGAAACATCATATTTTAATTTTTTTTTTTAATTTTTCAGAGATTTCCCTGGACCTGTTCCACCGACTTAATTGATTTTTGAAATAGAAATCTTCCCATGAATTTGGTGAATCATTTTCGCTAAAAATGAACCTCCTAGCTATCTTATTGAGGGCGTGATCGTGACAAGAACAACATAGAAAATTATATTTTTTCAAGACTTTTTTAGTTCTTCATTCAAATATCGGGCCCTAATCGACTGATTTGGACGATTTTAAACAGCAAACTTTTCAGGATGTTAGTGAATCATTTTTTATGTCAACGAGCACCCAGCTGCCCGATTGATGCCGTCATCGCGATTTCCACAGACGGACAGACGGACATCGCTATATCAACTCCGGTTGTTATAAGGATCACAAATATATATATTTTACAGGGTCCAAAATTTTTTTTTCTAATTATTACAAACGGAATGACAAACTTTTATATACCCTCTGCACACTGGAGTGGTAGGTATAAAAAAAATTTTTTCTTGGAAAGAATTGTTCCAAAAACAATAATAAAACAAGTAAGAAAATTATAGTCGGTCTAGACCGACTATACGATACCCTATACCATGCGTTTAGAAACCCTATCTCTTAGGCCCAACTAACTGGACATTGAAAATAAGCAAAAACCAAATTTGAGTGGGATTTTTATTAATTTTTTTGGCTGCAGATATGAAAAAGTTCATATCGGATGCTATATCTATAAAGGGACTAGGTCCAAAAATGGACCGATCCTGATCACGTTTGGTAAAGTCTCTTGTATTTTGCAAAAATATGTACAAACAAAATTTGAGAAGAATCAGTGCAATATTTTTGTTTTTTAATAGATTTAAGTGAAGATCGGGAAGCAGCTCTATATGGGGTCAAAGGGATCATTTTTGGACTACTCATTAGTGGATGTAATGAACGCATACAAACCCAATTTGAGTAAGATCTATATGACAATTTGGATCTTATGGCAATTTATGTCGATTTCATATGGGTAATTTGTATGGGGGCTAGGTCTGAACATGGACCGATTCTCACCACTTTCAATAGCGTTCATCCCATGGCCGATAAAAGCTTATATACCAAATTTCATCAAAATATATTCATATTTGCGACCTGCAGTTTGATTACAAGCTTTACATGGACACACAGACGGACGGACGGACGGACGGACGGACGGACGGACATTGTTAAATCAACTCAGAAAGTGATTCTGATTCGATCGGTATAATTAAAGATGGGTCTAGGTCAAATATTTTTGGTTGTTACAAACAGCAGCACAAAGTCATTATACCCAAACCACATAGTGGTATAGGGTATAATTAAATTTTCAAAATAAAAACCAATAATTTTTTTTACATAAAATTTTTGGTATTTTCACTTTATTATGAAAACGAGATTTTCGGTATTTTCCCGAACGAGGCATCAGTTCGAAAAATTGTGAAAAATAAAGATCAATACAAGTCGCAAGTTATAGCTACAGCGTCTTATTTGTCTAAAGTAGTGACCAGAATTAGAAGCCCTCGAATAGTTAACATGAAGCGGCTATTATCCATGTGGATAGAAGACCTAAATCAAAAACGTATTCCACTTAGTCAAATGAATATTAAAGCAAAAGCACTAAGGAGACTTACGATGAAGTAGAAAAGGAAGGTGCGAGAGTTAGTGAAACTTTTAAGGCAAGTCGTGGATGGTTTTTTCGTTATAAGGAATGAACTGGTATTAACAATGGGCGTATTGTTGGTGAATCTCCAAGTGCAGATAAAGAGGCTGCTTTTGTTAGCAGAGAAAAAGACTTGTTTTCTATGGTATAGATAAATTGTGAATGATATTTTATTTTATCTATTTGACTAAAAACTAAAATACAAATCAATGCAGAAACATAACAAGTGTTTTATTACAAAGTATGAATGAATAAATATGTAAACAAAATGATTCTCAACACTTCTACTTTTGTTTAAATAATTATTCATCCATTTACATTAATTAATATTTAGTAATTTCTTTATGTTACTAAATTGTTACTTTAAGAGCGGCTTTGTAAAAATATCAGCCAATTGTTCTGTTGTTGGCACATACTTAAGTTGAAAACCTTTATTTTCATATTACTCACGAATGAAATGGTACTTTACCCCAATATGCTTCGTTCGTTTGTGAAATTGTGGACTCTTAACAAGCTTTATGGCACTTTGATTATCCAAACATAAAATTGAAAGTTGAAGTTTGTCACCAGTAAAATCTTTTAACATCCGTTTGACCCAAATTAGATCCTTAGCGCATTCACAGGCTGCCATGTATTCCGCTTCGGTATTAGAGAGCGCTATTGTCTGCTGTTTTCTTGACGACCATGAAATCGGACCTTCCGATAACATTGTAACAAATCCACCAGTTGAATGTCTATTTTCCGTATCCCCTGCATAATCTGAATCTGAATAACAAATTAAAGATATGTTTTTAGATTTTAAAAATTCAATTCCTTGATCAATAGTTCCGCACAAATATTTAAAAATACGCTTCAGTCCAGCAACATGTTTAACATTAAAGGAATCTATATAACGACTTGCATATGAAACAGCAAATGCAATATCTGGTCTTGTTGCTATTGCGAGATACATAAGAGACCCAATTGCTTCTCGATATGGAAACTTGACATTATGTGAATCGATATTTGATGCTTTAACATTTTCAGCAGGTGTATTCACTATTCTAGCATCTTGCATATTAAACTTTTGAAGCACTTCCTTCACAAATGCAGTTTGACGAAGACATATCATGTTCGGTTGTTGTACTATCTCCATTCATTCCATAAATACCTTAACGTCAAACTCGCACCTCAAATATTTTATAAACTCTTCAGCTACATCTTTTGATTCTGCAGCAATTATACCATCATCAATGTATATAGCCAGTATGATTTTCTTCTTTTTAATTTCCCCAGTAAAGACACAAGAATCTGCATTGCTTACTTTAAAATTAAACTTCTTCAGAATTTCTGTAAACCTTTTGTTCCAACATCTGGATGCCTGCTTAAGTCCATAGAGACTTCTATAAAGTTTGCAGACTTGATCACTACCATCGTCATATCCGATAGGTTGATGCATATATATATCTTCCTCTAGTTGACCATATAAAAAAGCTGTTTTTATATCAAATTTTGTGAGAAAATAATTTTAAGATGCACTCAAGGCTAAAATTGTTCGAATAGAAGTAAATTTTGCTACTGGACTAAAAGTCTCTTCGTAATCTATTCCTTGCTTTTGGGTAAAACCTCGTATAACTAACCACGCTTTTAATCGTCAATATCACCATCTTGGTTTCTTTTTATTTTGTATACCCACTTGTTAGATATTGCTGTTTTTCCTTTAGGCAGCTATATCAAGTTCCAAGTTTCATTTGCCAAAAGAGGTTCATACTCTTCATCCATGGCTTGCTTCCACCGCAACCTAAGATTACTATTTACTGCGTTTTGGTAGTTCTGAGGTTCATCATAAACGGCCATTATTGCAAATTTTTTTTTTTTTTTTTATTTATTAACCAACACTCAGGGAATACCCATACAGATGCAGTGCTTTGTGTTGATCTCAGGAAAATAGGTTCTGGGAAGGAGGAAAAAGGGAGTAGTGTTTGTGGATATTTGACTTCAATTTTATTAGATTATTACTTTCAGGAAAGACCTCTGCGGGGAGTATATTCCACATACGACTAGTTTGACTGATAAACGAATTCTCTCTGTAATGCGTTGTGCGGTAAACTGGACAATAAACTACAAACGAATGTGATCTACTAGAGAAGCGGGTAGAGCGAACCGAAACTCGGGCAATTGGAATAAGTTTGCTAATCTCAGAAGAACATTTCCCATGGTAGTATATATAGAACAGTGATACACAACCCACATTCCGACGATGTTCCAATAAGTCAATAGAATTGGATACCCTACTGTCATTGGTAAGCATCAACGCCCGCCTTTGCACACGGTCCAGTAGCTCCAAAATAGACCTTGAAACTCCTGCCCATATATGGGAGTTGTATTCCATTTTCGGTGGTATAGATTTTAAGGAGATCAGAAGGAGTGAGGTAATTTTTGCACTGTTTTAGAAAACCAAGACACTTGAATGCTTCATTCGACGCTTGAAAAACATGCTCGTTCCAACGAACATCACATGCCTAGAACATCAAGAGTATCCGACTCCTCAATACCTATACCACCCATATATACAGATGACATTGTTGAATCCGTGGCCCTATGGGTCAACATACAACATCGAGTCTTCAGCGCATTAAAATCAACCCTATTCGCTTCACCCCACTCGGAGATTGTTAACACGTCTTGATTGAGTGTGTCATTCATTGTCCGCCTTTGGCCCCCAACCTCCAAGAGGCTTGGCCTACAATTAAAGGAAAATGAATGACAAATGCTGCTGTCATCTGCGAAAGAGTATATAGAGTTAAAAGTTTGTAATAATAATTTATAATATTCTGAATCGGACTCTTCTTTATTGAACGTTAATTGTACCGACTACCTTGTACTTCATGATCATTTTCTATAACTGTATTTTGTTCTTCTAAGTCATTTTTAGCATCCCCAAATTCCTCTGTATGCTCAATTTCTAATGTATGTTTTTCACTAGATTTATTCTCCAATATCATGATTAGTACAATCCACGAAATTCTCTCGCACTATAATCTCCTTTTCAGATTCTCTAATAATGACATTTCGTGAAATTTCTAAGCGTTTTTCAAGAGGTATCCAAATTGTCATTGTCTGACCGTAATAATTTAACCTTCGCGCCTGTATCTGCTTCCACTTGATAAAAATATTTAGATATTACTTGCGGTACGTCGGATTTGGCTTTGATTGGCTTTTTGAAAAACAACCATAAAACGAGATCCACCAAACGATTTTTCTTGCATCGGTCCACAAAGACCAGTATGCACCAGGCATCCGACTTCTTTGGCTCTGTTTAGACTTTCAGCAAATGCATTCTGTGTTGCTTACCCATTACACACCCTTCACAAAAGAAATTGTCACCTGAATATTTAATATTGTGCCGCATCAACACATCCTTTATGTGATCTTTGCCTTGATGGCACATTCTTTCATGCCATAGTTGCAAAGAACTGCCTTTTACTGCAACATTTGTTTTAACTTCTACTTCTTGAACTTTTAGCAGCAACTTAAAGGATCTTGAATTTTCTCTCATTCCTTTAAGATAAATTTTACCTTCACGTTTAAATACGCATTCATTTGCTTCGGCTTTCATAGTATACCATTTATCCAGACATGCATTTGTAGAAAAAAGATTTAGTTTGATTGGCGGTACATAAATAACGTTAGACATATATTTGCTATTCCAGACCTTATCATCAAATGCCTTTACATAAACATCACCCTTAACAAATGCAGGAATGACAGCACCATTTCCAACTCTTATAACTCAAAGTGAACATAATTTTGAAATCATTCTTTTCTGATCACTTGCACCAGAATCAGCATACCATGCATTATCTTCTGAAGAAATCATGAATAAATTCTCTCCGACAAAAGCATCGCCTCCACCAGACTTATTAAAATTTTTGTTGCGACAATCTCGTTTCCAATATCCGAATTTATTACAGATGAAACATTTAACTCTTAAATTCTTGTTACCATTTTGATTTTGTTGACTATTTTTTAAATTTTTCTTAAAATTTCTTTTTGCTACAAAGGCTTCGGTCTTCGAGGGTTGAATTCCTAATCTGGATTCCTCCATACACAATCTGGACGTTAAATTTTTTTAGAGTTTGTTCCTCTTTAGCCGTAGCTTCCCATGATGCAAAGAAATGTTTGTAATCTTCCGGCAACGTCATCAAAATCATGGTTATAAGCATATTATTTGAAATTTTCTCACCAAGATCTTCAAGCTTTTTTGCCGTTTTCTGTAATTTAGAAATGTGTAGAGAAATTGCATCTTCAGGAACTTTCTCATATTGGAAAAATTGTTGTTGAAGCAAATGTATCGACGTCTCAGATTTCTGTTCGCATATGATTTCGAGATCAGACCACATAGCTGCCGCTGAATCACAACATTGGCTCCTCACCCATGGATATCACCAGAGTCTTTTTAGCTTTGCCGTCTGCAAAACTCCAGCTATTTAAATCATCAACGGCTTCCTCAAGCTTTTCACGAACTCCATTTACAATATTCCAAAGGTTACTAGCACGTAGTACCACCTTTATATGGAATTTCCACAGGGTCCATCCTTCTAAACCTTCTAATTTGCTGATCTTGAGTTCCTCTATTAGCTTATTTGCAGCAATCACACGTTCCAGAAAACAATGCAAATCCACGAAAATAAAAGAATAAAAGAAAAAGACTTGTTTTCTATGGTATAGATAAATTGTGAAAGAAATTTTATTTTTTCTATTTGACTAAAAACTAAAATACAAATCAATGCATATTTGTCTATAAAAAACAGAAATATAACAAGTGTTTTATTGCAAAGTATGAATGAATAAATATGTAAACAAATTGATTCTCAACAGCTTTAAGATATGCAGAAGAATTATTTGAAATTATAGAAAAAGGTGGCTACAAAGATGAACAAATATACAACGTTGACGAGATGGGATTATACTGGAAAAAGTTACCGTTACGCACTTTTATAGCAGTTAATGAGAAGTCATGCCCAGGATAAAAAATATCAAAAGATCGTCTCACAATATTATTAGGTGGTACTGTAGCAGGAGATTTTGAAATGTTGGACCATCGGGTCAGATATCCGTATAGATATAAGATATTGAATTCATCTGAATTTTAAAATTGTTTCATTCAAATTATGTTATTGCGTCATCTGTTAACGGTCGATAATTTTCGATAAAAAAAAAATTCTCGAAATTAAATCAATCAAAAAATCTCTTTTGGACAAAACGAAGTTTGGTGGGTCAGCTTGTTATTATAAAAATCCCAATGTGATATTTTTTAATAAATAAAAAAAAGGTTTTAAGTTATTAAATGCTGCCATACCATCACCTTGTATATACAATATTTAATAATTCTATAGAGGAAAGGCTAAAGATCTTTTGCGTCTGTTTGAGTTTTTAACTTGAGAATATTTATATGCATTTTTTTTAATTTTTTATAATTTGTTTCACTTAGCAGGGCACAAATTCATAGAAGAGTAAATATTTGTGTACTACGATTTCTCTAATTTCATTACGAATTTAAACTGAAGCTTTTCAAAATGTATGTCAAAATGCAACTGATCCTCTTAATGTCACAAATTTGAAGAGAATTTTAAGAAAGCATTAACCACATAAAATTTTATGAAATAATTCTTTTTTTAAACGAATTGTAATCTAATAGATTACAGTTATTTCTATAAGAAATCGTAACTAAGATTTTTTTTATTGCAATTAAAAAAAACAAAAATAATAATCAGTTATAAGATATATTTATTTGTTGCAATGTCGGTAAAAAACTTATATATAACATCACTCTACAACAGTATAAATATGTACTTGTATGCATTCATATTATAACATGTTTGCATACATATTTATACCCTATATGACTATGTGGTTTGGGTATAGTGACTTTGTGCTGATGTTTGTAACTACCAAAAATATTTGACCTAGATCCATATTTTATTATATCGATCGACTCAGAATCACTTTCCGTCCGTACGTCCTTCCGTACATTTGTGTGTCCATGTAAAACCTGTAATCAAACTACAGGTTGCGAATATGAATGTTTTGATAAAATTTCGTTAGTAAGATTATATCGCCATAGGATGAAGTTGGTAAGAATCGGTCCATGCTCAGACCAATTCCCAGTACAAATGATCCCTATGAAGTCGACATAAATTGCCATAAGATCCAAATTATCATATAGATCTCCGTCAAATTGGGTTTGTATGTGTTTATTACATCAGTTAATCGGTGGTCCAAAAATAATCACTACAGGATAATTCTTAGTCATAAGCCACATACAGAGCTGATTCACGGTCTTCAGTTAAATCTATCAAAAAACAATAATATTTCACTTATTTTTCTCAAATTTAGTGTGTATTTGTTTTTGTTTGTTTATTTATTTGATAATTTCCTGTACAACAAGATTAAATCCTATAACTACAGTAGAGGAAAGCATTATTGTAAAATGTGCAAGCTTAACAAAATTTTAACAACATTTTAATATTTAAAATTAATAATAATAACTAGCAGATTCCAGTCCTCGAAGTGCGAGCGCAAATTCTAGGAAATTTTATTTTTTCATTAAATAAAGAGCCTAAAAGTATGCTAATCAGTTATAGGCAATTCACAAATCAACACAAAAAGCAAACTCTTTTTTATAACAAACACATTAACAAATTTAATAAACACATACATAGCATTGCATAAATTTGTGTATGAGTTAGTAGCAATTTTAAATGAAATTTACTCAAAATAAAGGAAAAATTTAAAAATCTGTAAATCTGCAAATCAGCTAAAAATAAATACGTTTCAAATAATGTACGCTTGGTCAAAATCGGGATAAAATGGTAGAACAAAACATCAGTCACAAGAAATCGCCTTGCCTATATTATTAATTAATATTAATATTATAGATTTAATTTATCACAATATAATATTATTTTAAAATCAGGAAAAACAAACTAAATAAAAATAATTTAAAAGTGTTTGCGTGGCTGTTAATTAGTTGGTTTTGTGGAATAATATTCCAAGGAATCATAGCACTAGTATAAAATTCTGACACAAGATATTTATGAATAGGAGAATGATCTTCCTACCTCTTTGTGATCTTGCGAAACGAATTTTTGCGTAAAGATATGGTGGATTTTGAGTATAAATAATTATGTGAAGAAATAATAGTACTCGAATCTTAAGCAAGTTTTCAAAAGACACGCTGTAAAGGCTTTTTGCAAAAGATGAAATGTGTTCCAATTTCCTGATACCAAAGACATATCTAACGATATTATTATACAGTACATTCATTATACGTTTGCTACTGGCATCACAATTTGAAGAGCTCACATGCATACATTAGACCAGGAATAACATATGCTTGCGACAACAATATCCGAACTCTTAACAATAAGGATGACCAGAGGGAGCTAAGTTTAATGTACGTTTTTCCAATCAGTGAGTTTGTGTGACTTATCCAGGTAAGATGATTGTTGATGGTTATTCAGAGATTTTTCGTTGCTTGCACGATCTGTATTCATTCGATATTAATTTTTACAAAATCATTGAAAGTGGGAACAGTTTTTTTTCTTATGAATTACCAAACATTTAGATTTCTTGGATTCAAACAAAGTCCATTTGCTGTTGCCCATATATATATATGTTTCTAAGATCATCGTTTAGCTTATTCAAATTCGCATCAAATCATTCACATATAATGAGAAAAGTAATGGTCTCAGAATCGACCCTTGCGGAGTTCCCCTAGTAAGGGTTAATGGATTAGACTAAGTACTATTAGAAAATACGGATTGTGTTCGTTCCGTTAGATATGAAAATAAGAGCCCCGTTGAAGTTGATGAAAATTTAAAGAAATATTGTTGTTTCATGCACAAAGTATAGTGGTCTACTGCGACAAACGCCTTAGAATGATCAAGAAGCACCAAAAAATTTATTTTCCCATTATCTAGTTCGCTTCGTATATTTTCTGTAACATCAACACAGCAGTGGTTTGAGCGAAATCCTGATTGTTTTTCAGTCATTAAACATTTGTCCTTAATATATTTACACA